>OX637262.1:688125-1376250 GCA_951799465.1 Leptophobia aripa
GCTTCTTCCCAAATCTTATCAAATTTCTCGTCTGTAAACACTTCACCTGCAGCTTCAAAAACTCTTTTTACAACGTGAGGTTCCCGTTTAGCATACATATCTCGATGGTTTACATGGTTCAATGTAAAAATGTTTGGATTAAGACACGATTTCATGTCAGATTCTTGAGGTAAGCAAGTTTTATCTGCTTGGCAGCAACGCTCAGGTGTTACCGGATAATCCATGTCAAAATACCTACCAGATGGTAAGCCAGCCATTCGACTGCTATCTTCTAGTTTACCAGGCTCCACCATCTCTGTATAAGTGGTTGAAAATGATAGACATTCGTCAAGCATGTCTTTTACCTTTGGTAATTCCGGCGATGGTTCTCGGTAGTTTATAATATGAACAAATGTCTTATACTCAATATGTTCCCCATCGTACGCTTTCCACATAGACAATAAAGGCTCTATTAACGATGAATCAAATCGAATCAGTCTTGATGCACACATATCATAAACAACTTTTTTAGGCAACCAATGTCTCCTTTCTTTATCACAATATTTTATATTTAAATAGAAATCACGAAAGAAAGAGGGCAAAAAACGGCGAGATAATGATTTACGAAGTGTATTTAAATGTGCCAAGCACTTTTTCAAGTGTAGTCTCGCTGGGTTCAATTCACAATACGATAAACATTCTGGCAAATTGTCTGGAGGTTTTAATTTACCAAAAGCGTAACCTGGTGGAACGTTATTTATATTATTATTTGGTGTTACGGCAATACTGATTCTTGATTGGTTGCGTTCCTGGTGTTTTGCTTGAATCGCGTTTATGATAGCTCGGCCTCCGTTCCCGAGTACTAGTCTATCGTCTGTAAGACAACATTTGGCATAAGTGCCACGCTTATCCACAAATGTCCTGTGTCCAAATGTTAATTCTCCATTGTATGGTGGCGAACAGTACACACGGCTTAATTGTACTCCCGCTTCTTTCACTTGTGGTGTTTTATCAGGATACGGTTCCTTCGGCATTACAATATCATATAACCTGCCGTGAAATGGTGTTTTCCTGCCAAAAGTGGTACCAAAGGTATCCATACCATCAGGAAGCATTGATACCGGATCACGGACTTGCGCAAGTGGCCTTTTCCAATAAGAAGCATAAGAAGTATCTTTAAAATCGTGTACAAGTGTTTGGAACTTTGTTTTAATTGGAGGATTTATCAATTGGGAAACCTGACCGAATGGGCCTGCAAAGCGTTTGTCTAATGGAATTGGACGTCGTAATGGTGGTGATGGTTTAAGTGGTTGCGGTGGAAAAATCGAGTCGCACACAAGAGCGTCAACTTCATCTTTCAACAGATAATGCTGCAACGAGTCGGAGATATTGTCGTCTGGTTGAGCAGATGGTAATCCTGCTGCACATATTTTAGGATCTCGTTCTATAAACATTCCCAAATTACCCTTACCACCAGATGTTGACCTCTGGCAATCTACTGGCATTTTAAGGTATTTAAAAAATGTGTATATAAAATAAATTATAAACAAATCACGACAATAAATAACCAAAATAGTTATGTTACTTTGACATGTCACATAAACACATGGTTAGCTTTTTCTATTTCAATAAAAAGGATATACAAGTCAAACATCAATTTGACATGAAAAACCTAATCTTAAAAAAAATCTACTAATATTTTGTCAACTTAAAAATAACTAAATGGTATTAGATATAATAATTTGAATCGCTGAATTGTACGTTTTGCGAAATTGCCGGGAAACCAACCAAGCCACAGAGTACACAGAATCCACAGACTATGTTTTCAAAACGTCACGCGTTACAGCTGCATTTAATTCTACAGGCAATAAACAAGTTTTTGTTTCTAGTTTTGATCATAACGACCTCCTTTGTCGCTGCTTTATACAAACAAATAAATATGTTGGAGATCTCTTCGTGTCCCATTATTGAAATCTAGCAGTAAATATAAACTATTTTTAGCCACAGACATTGTACCTCCTTACACAGTTATGTAAGTTTGGTTAGGTTAGGTTTAATTTCGGGAAGCACATCCATTCCTCACAACCTAGTGAGACTTTAAAAGTACCTAAATAATTATGCACATACAATGAAGCAACATAATGATTATCTAGCAATTGTAGATTCACTTAATAATAGTGCAAATACTGTTTATAAATACACGTAGAATGAAACGACGCGTTTTAGTAAGAGCCTCCTTGATAGACAAACTTGAGGTAAGTCACTTCAAAATCTATTTAAGTCCTATCCCTATGACTACTTCAATATATTTTTGTTAAAAGATAGGAGGCTGGTGTCTCTCAACCAGCCAACAGGAACAACCTAAGGACACTTATAAATAGTTAAATAATAATTGCGATAAAATTTGCTCATCACAAGCAAAAAACTCGGATTGTAGAAGCAAGAGTTCTATAAGAATATCAGCGAGAGAAGAATATCAATTGCAGCGATTTTTCTGTGCACATAGACGATGGATATCGAACGATTTTACGCTTGATAATCACGAACGCTTTAGCCCTATGCTCTAAATGATTTAAGAGTTAATTTTCAGTAATGCTCGCTGTTCTTCTTGTATCTATTATAACACCAGTTTTGATGGACTATTATAATCCACGATATGACGACTTTGACATCAAACCTCTTATAGAAAACGACAGGATATTAATCAGCTACTCTAAATGCTTCCTCGACCAAGGTCCTTGTACACCGGAAGCAAGGGATTTTAAAAGTGCGTACTATAAATTATAAAGTGTTTTATAGTTAGTTAGTTAGTTAGTTGTAGTGTAGTAGTTAGTTTTATATTAGTGTAATATTACATTGCAGTTATATATTAATTTATAAATAAAAAACGGACCAAAAAAAAGTTTAAAAATATTGAAAAGCAATCCAGTCCAGCAATTCCGAGAACTTGATTGTCTGGTATAGGTTATATAAAATCTATTTTATGTAATTTTGACCTCGGATTAGCAATTGCTCTGTTATTTCTGTGCGCCAAAGCTGAGGCAATATACATTTAAAAAAAAAATTAAATGTTTATTTATTTTGTAAGTAGTAATACTGGTTAATATACTCGTAAGCCACACTGGTATATACTAAAGATCGTAAGAGTAAATACTTTTATAATTAGTTTTATGGTTTCAGAAGTAATACCAGAAGCATTAGAGTCGTCTTGTGGAAAATGTACTCCGAAACAGAGGAAGTTAATCAAAATTGTAATAAGAGCTTTAATGGCCGCTCAGCCCGATACTTGGAACCAGCTTGTTAACAAATATGACGAGATGGAACAATTCAGGGAATCATTTCAAAAATTTATTGAAGAAAAAGATAAAAAATAATGATTGGTTTTAACTTTCCTATGTCTATTGGTGTTTGACATCTATCTATTGAAGAATATCTATCAATCATAATGGAATGTAGCAGCCTATATTTCTTAAATATCAAATTATTTAGTTGATATAATAATAAAAGTGTAATAAAAATTAAACATTTATTTCCCATTTTTTTACATATCCGAATAAAGAGAAATTGTACTTTTTTTTAACATAAACCTGATGAACATTTTCCACATCTATGTATTCTTGACAGCGTCAATCTTGTCCTTGTACCGCTGTTGGTATTGGTCGTTCGGGTCATATTTGGTCGCCAATTCCTTCCACAAATTCGGTCGTTTATTCACCAAATGGCGTATAACTTTGTCCGCGTTGCTCTTCTGTTTCTCTGTACATTTCTTACATTCGTTTTCCAATGCATCTGGCAGTGTCTCTTTTAATGTCTTCGCATCGGGTGGACACCTACTTCTATCCATAAGGCATTCCACATATCCTTTCAATAGTCTATCCGATTCTAATACTTCCTCTACATTTATATTGTCATATTTATCTGTGTATGTTGCCGGCTTCGCCAATGCAAGGGCAAGACAACAAGAGCCCAGGATAAGTGCTAACTTCATTTTAAATCTGAAAGGGTAGAGTTTGGTTATAAAAACCTAGTTATGTTAAGCAGTTGTAGTTTTTAACTAAAGCGCAACACCTTTGTTGATAAATAAATTTGGTAATGAATTTGCTCTAGCTTAGCTACAAAAACAAAGGCGAGTTACTTGACTGCATGCTCTTGTAAATCATTTAGATTTAAAACTGTTCAAAATGGACCTATGTATCGTACTCAATAAAGAGATTTTGACTTTTACTAATATTAGACGAATTTTTGGTTTCTAAAGTAGATACAGAATATGATTTATTAGTCTTTTAAATAAACGTCAACAGGTTAGACCAGTGGTTCCCAACCTTTTTGGGTGCGCGCCCCACTTTTGAGATTCTAAAATCGAAAATACCCCCTTAAAACGTGCAAAAATAAGGAAACGTGCCCCTAACCCATGCAAAAATAAGAAAATGCCCCCTCTAACCCATGCAAATATATGAAATCCCCTTAACTATAGGGGTAATTTAAACTGAAAAAAAAATTCGAAATGCCCCCCTCCAATTGCCAAATTGCCCCCCAGTGGGGCGTACGCCGGGAACCACTGGGTAAGACTGAGCTTTTGTATTTTAGATATAAGCTTCTGATGTGTATCGCGGACTGTAGATAGGAGTTAAAATCGTGGACGTTAATTATGATAATTTATTTATGTTTACAAATAATTGTGAACACAATAAAAAATAATTAAATTAATTCTTTCGACGTGCCGTTGTGTAATCTTTATAATTACCGTAATTATCTATTGTTGTAACAACAATATAATTGAATGTACGAAACGTATATATATTTTTTCTAATTATTACCAACTTTTTATATTTAAATTACAATTGTTTATATACAATAAAATATTTACTTTTTATAAATAAAAATTTTTATAAAAAAAACCAGCCACGAACACACACATACATTTACATGAAGGCAATTAAAATTTGACATATGGAAATTCTACTTCTTTTTAATAAAGAGCAGCTATCGAGTTTCTTGCCGGTTCTTCTCGGTAAATGACTGCCTTCCGAACCGGTGGTAGTGTAAAAATTGACGATTCAAAAGTGTATTTATAAAGACCTACCTGAATAAAGATATTTGGAGTTTGAGTTTAATTTCTCTTTATATACTTTTTGTGCAAGTGTCTCATGATTTGCAGTAAAGTACTTAAAAGACGGTGCATTCTCAAAATCATACATCAAAAATTATTTCCTACTCAGATCCCTTTAGGTCATAAAAAGCTAGTTTATATTCTATGAATTGCTTTCCTGCAAATACAGACGACGACTATTAAAAGTAACCATTTCGCTACGCCCACCTCAGATCCTGGGTTCGCTTAGTTGACGGCTCATTTTCTTTTTATGACAACACAAGGAAGACATTACTATTAAAAATGATTAGATCATAATGATTTGTCCCGAACCAAAGAGAACAATGAAATGTTTAACAAAATGTTGGATGTTCGTATATAAATATTTACTTACATAATTGGATAAATCCCTTTTGCAGTCTAGACACAACTGTGAAGATCTCACGGCTATCTAGGGACATTTATACTTGCTTCATTGCTTACAATTAATGTTGCGTTATACAACGTCATTATTAATTCATAGACAATAGCCAACGGAAGAAAACTCTGTCGGAAAACTCGTGGGAATGTATATAAATCAAAAATAACTTTAAGCATTATATACCTAAATATCTTCCTATACTTATGTATTTAGTTGTTTGAATTGGTCATGTAGGTAACAAAATTTTGTATTAAATGTTTATTTTAAAAGAGCAGCTATCGAGTTTCTTACGGGTTCTTCTCGGTAGACAACTGCCTCCTGGTGGCTAATCAAAAATGTATTTATAAAGACCTACTTGAATAAAGATATATTGAGTTTGAGCTTATGATCAAAAGGTAACTTAATTAGAAAAAAAATCAACAGTTATAATTCCTGCCAGTTTCCAAATCGGTAGCGTAGAGCGGACGAGAAAAACTGCCAAGAAACTCTCCTTTAAATCGCTAAGTATGCTGTAAAGAGCTGCAACCATTACACCATGCTGTAGCAAATGCATCAATATTCCTATAAATATAATTTAAAAAAAATTATGATATAGTGAGATATAAGAAAGGGTTTGGGATGCCACTAGTATGAACACTTAAGCACCGTTCCACCTTCCTATAACAATCTCCAAAGCTGGCGCGAAAAAAAAGAAATGGACGAAGTACAAAAGACTTTCCTCCATGTTTTTTTGGAGTAGTGGCTTCTGGATCATGGGGAGCAAGTGCACAGGCGCTTAAGGAAATAAGTAGGCACCTGGTAGTCAGTACCGGAGATCCAAGATCTGATGCTTTCCGTACTCTGCCACAGTGACCAAACTTTTTAAATATGTTTTAGTTTTGAGTTTTCTTTTATTTAAAGTTATATTAGTTAGGTCAATTTTTTTGTTAAATAAAATATTAGGTGAGATATATTTATCTATCAGATAATAACCTTGTGACCTAGAAAATTATTCACATAATGATTAATAATTTTAATCAAGTAAAGCTGGTTTATATAAGGTCAGATAAAGGTCTATAGAAAATCTCGGCTTAGATTATGTGCGAAAATATATTACAAAGCTACGCTACGTTAGTAATTTTAATTGTATTGCTTTACGTGTATTTGCTCAAATGTGATGTTATATCAATTATATTAAATGATTTGTGACTAAATCTAAAAAGAGTCGTCAAAAACAATTCATCTTATGATTTATGAAATATATTTAACTCTGACAAATAACACCTTGACATGACGTTATATAGCAGTAAAAAACAAACCTCTAATTATCTAGACATTATGATTATCATGAAGATTTCCTACAGTTTTATGTCTATTTCAGTGGAGTTACGGGCTAAAATAATGTCTTATGTCTGAACTAATTGATTGTGGAAATTAAAAAAAAACTTTTCTCATTTTTCGTATTGAAGCATAATATTTTTTTAGGTTCACAGCAAGTTACGTAACATTATTAGAACAGAAGAAGTAGACTTGGGTTCGTTTATAAGCTTTATTAAAACCAGAGACAATGATAATACACTTTCTATAATATAAAGACACATTTATCTTTATAAACTCCATTCCTAAAAATATAATAGAGAAAAGAATAGAGATATATACTACCATATACCTTTCATATGACCAATATGTTTAAAAAGTTTATAGTTTAAGGAATATTTAACCTATTAAGTTCTATGATTTCATACACTGTCTTGTGTAAATAAGGTCTCAGCCGACCTCTCTGACAAAACAATCTTGGTCAATCCAGCGATGCCCTGAAGGTCGTTAAGCCTATTAAATTGTCCTCACGCATCGATTCTTCGTAGGGAACTGTAAATTATATTGTCTGATTATATTAACAATAGTACAATGCGTGTCACAGTGTATGGATTCATCAGTGGTGAACTCTAAAGTGCCTCTTACCGTCACGTTTTAATTACAAACCTTAAACGCACGACTTCGAGATTGTAGGTCAGTTTACCACTTAACTACTCTTTAACGCGTATAGACAAGAATTGACATGACGTAGGTATCATACGGCAATGATATTTTGCTACTGCCTTATACATAAGAAATATGTTTTAAGGGAATGTACAATTGTGTCAGATGCAGTTGGATATGGTATTGTAATTGAACTACTGCATTTGCGTATACTGTAGTTACTATACAAATAAACTCATTAGGAATTAAATAAGGATTGTTCCAAATAGGAAAGTGTTTATAGTCGAAGGATCAATAAAGGAACAGTCATCAGTCATAACTTTAATTTAAAGATTCTATATAAGAAACAACAGTGTTTTTAAGAAATTTTTAGAAATGTAAGTCGTTATTTGCTTAAAAAATTTAAATTATCCTAAACATAAGTCTAATTAAACTTAATTACCTCACAAGTTTTAAATAAATACATAGTGTACACATTTTTTTTTTAAAAATATAAAAAGTTTGACACTTCTGGCAAAGTACACAAAATGCTGGCTGCTATAGCCTCGCTGTATATACGCTGTGCGATGTAAATTGTCCTTAACCGATGAAAAATAACAAAATCTAATGAATCGATATCTACACAATACTCTGTGCATGCTTCCCACAGACTTCATAAACCACAAAAACCATAGACAACACTATTGAACCATAGATGTCTTTCAAAATAGTAATTAATTGTTTTCGTCGTGAGGAGAGACGTTTAAATCGAGATTCCAAGGGATTAAATCAATGCATTAATTGTTATAAATTGTGCAAACACATTTTAATTAGCAATAACAATCTTGAGTTAGACCTTTTTGCAGGTCTTGGATTATCCACTTTTTTAATTACGTATATAACAAGATATTAATGTTACTTATAATATTTATTTACAATATCATATACCATAATTTACCATTTGTTATTTTGACGACGTTATTATCATTATAAAAGTCATAGATATGTCTAGTTGTAACTCGTAATTTTATTATATAACCTTTAATAGTCCGATATTAAGTTTAGGCTATTATTTATATATATGTTTATGGTTTTTTTTTTATTTAAATAATAAAAAAAAACCTTTGGTTTTATTTTCAATTATATGTTAAAACATAAATTGTTTCTTAATTAAACACAAAATATTCTTAATATTAACCTAACTAATATAAGTAACTAAAAAAAAAACCTAAAACGAATGTAATAGTAAAATAATAAATATCTGTATTGCAATATTTCATCTTGTTTTTTTCAATATAAAAAGTATACGTTTTGTCTCAGATAGAATTGGATATTAATAAATAGTTTTAGATAGTACTGTATCGATAAGGGATAGATTACCTTTAACCATTATAAGGGTAACAAAAACTGTGTCCACAGACCAACACTCTCCTAATTAACGCGTAAAACCGCAGGAGATATATAGTTGATTTGAACATTTTTATATATTAATTACAACACCGACATTGTAAGAAACACCTTGGCTATTTCCTTTAATTATACGAAGAGTATTTTCCAAAAAACCAAATTATTTTAATAAAAACTTCAATTGTATTACAAAAATGAGCTTCACGTATAAACAAAGGTCTGTTTTTGTGCATAAATTAGTATTTTAATATATAGGATGTTTTTATTTTATTCTATATTATTATATTAGAACTTATTTAAACTTGTGTTATCAGTGTACCTCTTATTGTATAATTTAGAATAAAATTATAAAAATTTTGTCCTTATAGCAGAGTAACTGTAATGCTGGCATTTCCTCGATGTATCGCGATGCTTATATGCTGAGCGAGAAAAGCACCAGCTCTTGAATCACCGTTACTGACTACCAGGCGCTTAGTTAATTCTTTAATATACGCCTGTGAACTTATAACCCTAGTTCCAAGAGTCTCTATTCCTATGGGAACAGATTCAAAGTTGGATGAAAGTCTCTTGCACTAGCTTTTGTGATTGTCCTAGTTCTAAGCATAAGTTTCTTTTTGCGATACAAGCCGCGTCTAAATATAATGCCATAATTTGGTAATCAAAATCGTATATTTATTTACTTATGATCGTATTAGCATAAATATTTATTTTCCAAAATTTAAACACAGTATTGTGAGGCGTATTCATCTCGATTTTTGAAAGTTAACATTTTTTGTTTGGATGCAATCTCGCTGTTGGCCTTTACAGCTCAGGGCTCGATGGTAACTTGGCTAAGTCACTTTCTTTCATATTTGGCCCTTTTTCTATTTATTTTCCATGGCCACGTTATGTTATTCTTGTTTGTCTCGTCAACAATTTATTCAATTGATTTGTAATGCCTTTGATTGATTTGTTACGCAAGTCTTTAAATTTGCTACCATACGGGGGGGGGGGGGGGGGGAACCAAAAAACCTTATAACAAAATTGAGATACAGTACGGCAGTATTAAAACTAGCCCCGACATCCAAAATTTTTTTATATAGAAGAGGGGGCAAACGAGCAGGAGGCCCACCATAGAGGTGAAGTCGCCGCCCATAGACACTCACGTGGCTGGGAGTATGTGAGTGCTTTGCCGGCCTTTTAGGGATTGGTACGCTTTTTTCTTCTTTCTTCAATATACTACTTGATTGCTCAAAGAGTTTTTTACGATGACTGATATAAGCCAATTTTTCTAGTATGTACTTTACAATTTGTGAATACATGCCATGAATCACAGTATAATTAATTGAGTGATATACCTTTATTAAGAAAACTTATGTCAGTATCGTCTTCTAGTACTATTAAGTTATTAGTTATATTATTACACAAATATAAAACATAAAATTTATAATCCTTTACATAGACGGGCAAAACACCGCCGGCCGCGTAAACATATATACCTATATACATCTGATACAAATCAGATGACAATTATCAGAAGTATACATAATTCTAAATAATTTACAATAATTGCGGTTTTAATAGTTCTCTGAAAGTCGATATATTGCTAATAGATTATATTTATAATGTTACAGTAAATATTGACAATGCGCAAGTAAATAAGCAAATGTTAGAGTGCTAATATTGTTACACGGTCATAATATATTGATGATTTCATATTATTCGTTTTATTCTTGTATGTTTTATATTTTAACACTATTTTGGTATTATATTTAATATCTAACTATCTAATATGTTACTGTGCTTTACAGATAAGGGAAATAAATAAAAAATAACATATTGTTTACATAGTCTATAGACGCTATGAAACTAGCTCCTTAGTACCTTATTTATCAAAAAGGTTGAGTCACCCATAGACTGGTATATGGTTTGAGGGAGGTGGCTGAGCGAGAGAGAGATCGTTTCACCTCAAAACCACTGCGGGTTGGGAGACACGGAGAGCGTAGGAGAAGGTATGCCAACCTTCTTCCTCTGTAGACATCTGTTACATTAGCAGCCGCTGGGTGCCTGGTTGAGTGCTAGAGCGACCCCAGGGCCCTCTCAATGCGGTCTTGTAGGCTTAACGCAGGTGGTTTTAGTGGGTATTGCCCAACTCTTGTCTGAAAAGCAGAGACACCAGCGTGGGTTGAGTCCCACATATCCCTTATCCTTTGGGACCAGGGAATGCGGAAATGCATTTGAACCTCGGTATATAAATAAATAAAAAAATTGTGACCTCAAATGTAATTGCACTTCTCTTCAACATCATCACAAAAGGAGGGACCGACGTAGCCTTTTATAGGAAGAAAGTTAAATACAATTTTCATACATTATATACGGATAAAACAAAAAAAAATATTAAATCGTATCTGAACATCCTATACGTAGGTTTTTATGCATCAAATGGTTCACAGCTAACGATCTGACGAGGAGCAAATTATATGTAAGCGCTATATATACTCTGTCATTACATTGAGCGGCATAAGTTACCGAGACCAAGATTGAGACGGTGGGTTAGAACTTTAATAATACGGTTAACGATAAGTTGGTCACGGCCATTATACCAGACCATAATATCCAGGTTTTGTTTGTTTGTATGGTGAACAACTGATTTTAAATTTCAGATGGCTGGTAAATTGATTGTGCTGTGTTGCGTACTGGTTGCGGTGTTTGGTGATGAGAAGTACACGGATAAATACGACAACATCAACCTGCAAGAGATATTGGATAATAAACGATTGTTGCTCGCATATGCCAACTGCCTTTTGGATAAAGGGAAATGCAGCCCCGAAGGCAAGGAGTTGAAGGGTATGTTATTTTGTAATGTAAAGTAGCCTCATAAAATATATATTCCAGTCGTGATAAAACTATCAATCATTTAATGATTGATAGTTTGAATAGATACAGTTTGAATGAGAAAAATAATTTCGTTCAAATTAAATCTACCAAATTGATTGCAAGGCTCTATTTGAAGCCGACGTTCAACATGCTACTAAGTTCTGAAGTAGCTATTTGAACTACCTTTGCTAGTGTGTACCAGTAGCGTAGAACGCGGAAGTCACAGACTGAGGACTTATAACGATTCATCCTATAAAAATAATTTCAATACACGGAAAATGTTGATTTTCTTTCAATGTTAAAATTTAAAAAGAATACAATTTAACCACAATAACCAATATACCTTGTATATTTCGTGGTACATGTATTAATTACATATAATACTATCGTATTATCTTACAGACAACATCCAAGACGCATTAGAGACAGGGTGTTCCAAATGCACTGAGGCTCAGAATAAGGGGACGTACACAATGATCGAGCATCTCATCAACAAGGAGAAGGAGATTTGGGAAGAGCTCTGCGCCAAATATGACGCCGAAGGGAAATACAGAAAGAAGTACGAAGAGCGCGCGAAGGCTAAGGGCTTGACCGTTTAAATATTCACTTCAACGGATTCAGTTTCATTCTTATAAATAAATGGTTGGATTTGCATTACGTGGTTTTTTTTCACCATATTGAATGCCAGATTCCAAAGATTTGGAGCCGATGAGAGGAACTGGCAAAAATCACTGCGTCACTCCTTCAAATGGTAAACATGTGACACAATTACACCATGCACAATTACTGGTGCATTTCTGGTGCATTACTGGTACTCATTTACATTTACAATATCTTTTTATATAAAACAATAAAAACACCTTTACGATCAATGGGTATGGTTAAATAGAAGACAACATTTACGTTATAACTCAACTCAAAATATCTTTATTCAAGTAGGTCTTTATAAAGACACTTTTGAATCGTCAATTTTTACACTACCTGTCAAGTAGACTCTACTCAGACAACTACACTCGGTATAGTGAGAACAACCCGCAAACACACAGTACACCGAAATTAATGTACAAAATGATTAGCACTGCAACATATTTTCAAGTCCGATCAGTCACCATAAGTAGGACCCATGTGATTCCAAAATGAATGATGAACGAGTACAGGGCCAAAAATTAAACCTTTGAATGACTGAATGTCCTGGAGAGACAGGCGCATTTCTCCAATGTCCAAATGTCCTTTTTAAAAGCAGACTATACTATCAAATCTTAAGAAATTACTGTATAATTAAACAATTTTCTTCAAAACAAAAATACTACTAACTGCATACCAGTCTCTTTCAACACACACTTTCAATGTGTATTGTTTATAGAATAAATCGATTAAAAAAACAAATTATATTCCTATTGAGTCATAATTCGTAACAAGTTCGATGCAATAACTAATTGTAAGGACAATTATCCCTAGCGATTGTTTCTGTTAATATATAAATGAAAACAACATGAGCGGCCACCATTGTTCTCATAATCTTAAATAATGAAGTTTATACTTGTTTTGTTTGCTTTTCTTGCGTTTGTCCATGCAGAACAATATACGGATAGATATGACAATATTGATATAGATGAGATTTTACAAAATAAACGTTTGATCGGTTCTTATGTGAAGTGTTTGTTGGAACAAGGAAGGTGTACGCCAGAGGGTAACGCACTTAAAGGTACGCAAATGCGGAAATCTATAAAGTCAGAACTTCATACGGCTACATTATCGATCCCTATATCGACAAGTTGATGTCATAGAGAGGACTCTTAATAATCGAATTAACATAGCAGTTAAAAAAAGCTTAAAATTTAACAACAGTTAATTTATCATTCAATTTAACTACTTCTCGGATTCGTTGGCATCAGACATAATTGGAATAAAACAAACTAGTGTGTCTATGATATTAAGTCACAATCATGTTTAAACCACAGATTAAATCTTCAAAAAAGATTCCCTTCCTTAAAAGGCGGCAACTCTCGGCGGTTAGCACATCACTCGAAGTGACCGTGCTCCTTTGCCTCCTCTTGCATAAAAAAAAGATCTGACAGACGATTAGAATCAAGTCTGATTCGGTTTTCTGCTATTAATACACTCTTTAATGATTTTTACTATCGTAATGAGACGTAATTTTACCAGATTAATCCTAATAAGGCCAAAAAACCTCGAATTCCTTGCCTCTTTCTTCTCAGCTTGGTCGCGTACTAACAGGCGTATAATTTAGATTTACAATTTTTTCAATCTAGACGTAAAAATAGACCTATGTTTTTACTGAATAAAGAGATTTCGACATTGAAAGCTATTCTTACCTAAATAACTTCAAAGATATTGAAAGGTTATATTGGTATTTTTTTGTTTTTCAGTTCACGTGAAGGACGCCATGCAGACAGGATGCACAAAATGCACAGAACAACAACGCAAAGGCGCAAGAAAAGTTGTGAGATTCCTACGTGAAAACAATGACAACTATTTCAAAGATCTGGTGATGAAATACGACCCGAACGATGAATATAAAGATGTATACGAAGCATTTTTATCATCGGATAATTAGTAATTATATTTGATAAGTCATTAAATGGACAAGATACATAACTTTAAAATATTACAGATTCTTTACATACAAAATCCTTCAACTAACAATATATTTACAATTGAATATATAATACATAATTTTAAAAATTAAAAACTTTTTAACATTTGTTTTAGTTTTGTGTTCCGTTTTAAGTTACTTATATTTTAATTATATATGTATAATAAATAAATCAGCAAAAAATATTTTATGTTTATACATAATATACACCACGTGTATATAGTGTGTGTTTTTTTAATTAATGCACAAGATTAAATTCAAGACTCGATGGACTTCAGTTGTTTCTCATATTTCGTCACATACTTCATTTGTGGGTCGTACTTAGCAACCAGTTGCTTCCAATATTCACCTTCACGAGTCACCAGATGTGTTATAACAGTTTGGGTGCCGTACTTCTGCGGCTCAGTACATTTTGCACAATTATTCTCCAAGGCCTCTCTTATGTGAGCTGAAAAATATGCCAAAAACAACTGAGAATCAAACAGGTGTACGTACTAACATCGAAACAAATATTGTTGTTCAAGAAACTTTTATTTTTTTATTTAATAATGTAAAACTCTTAAATATTGTAATATAAAATTAATTACAACTTAACGTGATCAATTTTTAATATCTGGTTTTTTTTAAGGTAGCATCTATATTAGAATCAAATATTATTAAACCACCAAGGTTTGAACATTACATAATTTGATAATTGGCAGTCCTGTTAAAAGTTTGTTTTTATATCTAAGATTTGTAGAAATCTAGCTAGCTATATAAGAAAAACATTATATCTGGAAAATATATAAATAAATATATTTTCGTTTCATTGTCATATTGTTATTTGGTATATATACTTGGCCAAAAAATACTATAATTGATAGATATTGTTTCTCGTGTGCTAAGTGTTAAACTCACTCATGTTAAACTTGAGTTTGTATGTAATTAAACAAGCGCCTGTAGCGTTCACTCAATTAGATTTGTATTGTGCTATTTGAAATGGTGGCTCACACCCATAAGCTTAAGTTAGCAAAACTTACATCTTAATTCTTTACCATCTGGTGAGCACCTTCCTTCCTCTAAAGTGCAAAGGATGTAAGGTATAAGCAATCTCCGGTTTTGTAAAATATCCTGTAGATTTATACCATCATATTTGTTGGTATATGTCTCAGGACGAGCACACACACAAGACAGGATACATGTTACAATTAAAAATTTCATTCTGAAAATCATAAAAATACTATACATAAAATTGAATTCATTTCTTAATGAGAGAATAATTTATCAAATTATTAAACGTTTGTAATTAAAATGAATTGACCGTAGAATAATTAATAAACAAACACTCGACTAATCATTCTTAAATGAAGTTATGACCTATGAATTAAACACCAAAGTGATGTTGCAAATTTGTATTTTAAGAAAATTACCAAGCAAAAATTGTAGAGCAAATCCTACTAGTGTAAAGGACTATTTAAACAATAAAAAAACTTGGGTAAGAATCGCCTTAAAGGCTGAGGGCATATGTAAAACAATAATCACGCTTAAAAAGATTGATTGACTTAGATAGGAAGTAAGTTATTGTCGTACTCAAGCGACCACTCATGCGATTATATGTAGACGAGATGACTAAGATATATAAGACTCCTTCTATATTCTGGTAGGTGTGTTATTCCAAATAACACGATAGCCTACAATATATATTCTCTAGTGTACTCTCACTGTCACAAATATCTCACTTATTCTCTAATTCAATTAATCGTTCTCGTTAAAAAAACAAAAACCCGCCAACTTTTTCTCAACGTCGCCATCTTGTTTTTATATCTTTCCCGCGTCTCTCGACTCCCCATTCGTCCCCGCGTCGACCAATCAGGAGGTTAATAATATCAATACACGTGTTTTATAAAATAAGATTACTTTAAACATTGATAAATTGTAACCGCTGTAGTGACTATAATTTGAAACGTATTATCACAAACCAAATATTAACTTCTTTTTCTAATTTAACAAAGTCATTTTCTATCTGTCTTCAAACACCGGAACTCAACATTCCCCAAAAACCCCTCTGATTGGTTAACACCGGTGCCGGAAATACTAAGTACAATTTTTGCATCAAAACGACAACTTAAATGAATAGCATAAACAATAGTTACCAACATTCAAATATTGTTACTAACAACAACAAGAGTTTTATTTATTAAACAAATATTTTTTTACAAATACAATATAAAGCAAGAAACACAAACCTAAAAAAAGAGAATCGACAATAAAATATTGTTGCTTTACTATTCACAAACAAAACAAAAACAAATATTTAACGAAATTGACAGTTTCAACAAAACGTATCAAGAAAAATACATTTGTCATCTTTATCGTAACAAAGCATGACGTTTTAACGTTCCATTCCATTCCCAAAACACTAGAACTTTATCAAACTCAAAATATCTTTATTCAAGTAGGTCTTTATAAAGACACTTTTGAATCGTCAATTTTTACATTACTAACGTTTCGGAAGGCGGGCACCTACCGAGAAGAACCGGAAAGAAACTCGATAGCTGCTCTTTTAAAATAAACAATTAATACAAAATTGTGCTACTGACAATTAAAATATCAACACAAAGGTTATATATATAGATATATATCTAATATATAAAATTCTCGTGTCACAATGTTAGTTTCCGTACTCCTCCGAAACGGATTGACCGATTCTCCTGAAATTTTGTGGCCATATTGAGTAAGGACTGAGAATCGGACCACATCTATTTTTAGAGACTTTTTTTTGGGCAAAACAACGTTTGTCGGGTCAGCTAGTATATTTATAAATAGAGTAATATTATTTTATAATACATTTTTAATTTCCATGCTAAGCAATTTAATAATCTGTGATACCACTGTTTATCTATATCGGAGCTTTTACAAAGTTCAAATTACACATTATTGCTCGTAATGAAGACATTATTGAAATAAAACAATGATTTTGGTTGAAGCTTAATAAATACATAAAACGTTATAACCGTACCTTATAAGTATAAAAGTTTAATCCCTTTCACTACTGCAAACAAAATACTTATCCCGTACAAGGTTTTATGCTTTTTATATGTGATGAGAAACCCGTTCCAATTTCAAAACAGGAAAGTTACGACGACAGTTCCTTGTCCACCCTTCAAGGTTTCTTGGGATTTTGTTTGGAAAATAACATGGATTAAGGAAAATTTATCGTTTAAAATCTGTTAATTTAAATTATATAATATATGACTAACCAGATATTATAGCTGTTGCCCGGGTAGTCCACTCGGTAAAGTTCAATTATGTTTAATATTTCACTCAGTCTTACTGAAATGGTTACTAAAATGGTTCTAATTTAAGGTTTAATTCTACATACAGGTAACGCCCACGTTTGATTTTGCTTTTATGCGAAGCTTAACTATGTAAATAATTACGATCAATAATGTAAATGTGGGACAATTTTACACACCCAAAGTGTTAAACCAAAGTGCAAACAACATCGGCACTCACTAAAGTGTAAAAAATATCCATGACTAAAGATTGGCCTTTTCTTAAATATATAATATACATATGTATTTATATATTAATATAACATGGAAGTTGTACTCGTAAGTATCAATATAAGTTTAGACAATTTTAACTGGTTTTTACTTTACTCAAATGGTCATAGGATTTTTCCACAGAAAACTGATCTTTCCTATTAGAATATTAAAGGGGTTAACCTTCTTTCATTTTCTTCTTAAATTCCTTCAGTATCCTTACTATTTCTTATAGTCGGATGTCTGGATGAGTAAGCTGATAGCCAATTGCTCTTCTTATTTTAATTTTAGAAGTTGTATTAAAAATAAAATATCGAATGTATAGTTAAACGACGGACGAAATCATTATAAAATTTTCCAAATTATTGCAAATGACGTAACTTAACAATTTTAGAAGCGAAAGAAAGCCCATCTTTCAGATAACATACCACATTTAGTTTCATTATTTAACTTTTTCATAGCAATAAAAATACTATGTTTGCCTATAAAACCTTAAAGTAAAAGTTTACTGGCATTATTTTAAAAAAAAACCGAGTTTCTTACCTGCTTCTTTTCACCTTAATCACGTACGTACAAGTGTAAAATTATTTAGCTTCAAAACGTATCATAATGGTCCTAACTACCTTCCTGAATAAAGTGATTTTTACTTTGAATATAGTAATAGGTTGTTTGGAAGGTCGCCGCGATAATGCTTTTAAATATAATGTTTTTTAAAATTAAAATGTACTTGACAATTAAAATACTATACATATTAAGAATACCATTTATTTATTCCTTCTATCCAAATTTGAACATTCTCACTTGAAATATGTCTAAAACTTTATTATACTGATATATATATATATATATTGTGATATTGTGAAGAATAATAATTGATTTTTGGTTATAAATTACATATAAAATATGAATTATTTTGTCTTCAACTCCTGTTCGTACGCAGAGGAGAAGGCGTCCTGCGGATCGTACTTAGCCTTTATCTTATCCCAGTAAGCTGGCTCGTCGTTTATTACTTTCGCTAACACTCTCTTGGAATTATTCTTTTGGAATTCAGTACACTTGGCGCAGTCTTCTTGTAGAGCCTCTTTGATGTGCACTGAAATAATATGATTGTTTAATATCGTGTTTAAAATTAATGAATAAGATATATAAATAAAAATAAATGAAGAAAATACTTAAATGTTTTATAATGGCTCTTTATGAATTCCAAATGTTAATGTTAATGTGAATCTAACATATATATATATACCCGAAGTTTTGAGATCGTCATCGATCGACCAAATCACCGAAGTTACAAATCAAATATTAATTTATTGTACTAAAATAGTACAAGATGTCAATAGATGTTAGTTCATCTACATCAACGGGCGACCTTATCGCTAATAATCGATCTCTTCCAGGCAACCCACAATATTTAACAAATTTTACGTTACGGCCAATATGATAATAATGAGCCAGATGAATGAGAAAAAAAACTTACATTTCAACTCTTTTCCGTCCGGTGTACACCTTCCTTCGTCGGTAACACATTTGAGGTAGGGTAAAAGAAGACGCCTGTTGTTGAGAATTTCATCTAAATCGACATCGTCGAACTGGCCTGTGTATTCTTCGGGGCGAGCTGACACCATCACCGCAACGGTCACCAAACATAAGACAATTTGCAGCTTCATTGTTACTGAAATATTATTAGTATATTCGCGCAACCTTTTAATATATACAACCTTCTCTGGCATCAATTACTTTTCTTCAAAAAGTGTAGCGGTGTACCAAAAAAAACAACCAAGCCGAGTTTCTTGCTTCTTCTCGGCTTGGTCCCGTGGAATCACTTAGATTTGAGACGACAAAATGGCCCTGTGTACCTTACTCAATAAAGATATTTTGACTTTCCTGGCTGAATAATATACCATTCTAATTGACCGTTATGAAGTTATAAGCATTATAGTGTTTATTTTTATTTAAAGGACTAAAAGTTTGGGAATGTAAATGCTAAGATTTGTTAACTAGTGATCACGGCTAAAGAACTAAACCAGCTGAGTTTTTTGTCTTCTCAGACGAGTTTGTTTTGGAAACCTCATAGATAAAAGAAGAAAATTATTTACGTACAAGTTATTGATACTATATGTGAAAAAGATATAAAATGTACGATACATAAATATAGCCTATAAATAGATTATGTAATATGTATTAAACCTAATACATAATTATATTTTAACTTGGAAACCGAGACTCAGCATATTGCATTATTTTAATTCATAACAAGAAAGTAAACAAATCTGAGAGTATTCAAATACTTTGGAGATGAAATATCTAGATCGCTGTGATGTAAGGTAACCGAGAACTTCTAATATTAGACCACTTTATATTAAGGTAATTTTAAATGCAAGTATATCTACTAAGTTATTAAATATTAATAAATAAATTATTAAAACAAATGCTTACCGTTTATCACTAATTACTAATTCGCTATGATGAAATTTAGACGGGAGTCATTATATATTTAATTTAAATATTAACAAAAAACCAAAATATTTCAAAAGTAATCTTGATACAGTAATAAATAGTTTTTGCTTTCAGTCTACCGACCATATCCGCAATTGTTAAGAATCAAGGTTCATTTTATACGAACTTTGCCCACGGCTTTGCTTCTAATCAAATTTATATATTTTTTTATATATACATGCCACGCCCTTTTCCCATTGACGTAGGTAGACTACACTACCTCCGCTTACATAATAATTATTTTGATCTCCATTTGTAGAATATTCTGAATCAAGAATACCAGCTCCGCCTCGTTTTGTCTGTATATTCTCAAAACCCACGTGCCGTTCTGTATACTATCTATTGTATGTCTGCTTTATGTGTATAACATAGGATAATAATAGGATAACTAAAGCTTAGAATAAAGAATAAAGTTAGCTTAACTTAACTAAAAGTATTTAAGGCAGTAGAGAAAACTATAAACAGTAGAGACATGTAGAAATCATTAAGGCCTATCGACTGACAACCTGACCAACGAACTCATTGATGGATTGTTTATTTACTTATTGTTACGTTTGAACGAATAAAGGCTTATTAAGGGTACACGATGCGCAGAGACGACGGGATTCTGGAATAACTGCTCGTGGTTTGTTATACTGAAGACAAAATCATGCGGCTTCTCACCAACCACATGGACCCATCAAGTGTAGGATACGTCGGAGACTAATCCAATGGAGACACGCAACTCACTCCAGGTCCCGTCCGGCTGACCATGACGATCAGCTGTGACCATGACCTAATATTTAGTTAGTAGATGATAAGGTTGTATAAACTATAAGAAAAATATAAAACCTCCCAGTCTTTCATTTGCCGGTAGCAGTAGGCAAAGATCAAAATAATGAAAGTGACAAATATATATCTCATAGTGTGTTATTTGTCTCGTATTATGTTGTGTATTGTTAGAATTATCAAATAAACGTTATAACCGTCTGTTGTTGATTTATATTCAAACAAACAAATCTCCATTATTTCTTAATTATGCGACGTACGTCATAAACTGAGTCATAATGTATAATTTTGAAGTTGCATAAAACCTTGCTACAAACTATACGTATATTTTATAAAATTAAACGTGAAATATATAATATTTTAATCAAATAGAATCATCAGAGCTACAAATGAATGTATGAGATGTCAATGTGGGCCAAAGGCAAAAGTCTCAAGGAGCTTATCGAAGAAAATACTTTTACAATTCCCGTAAAAAATGAAAAATCATTGGCACTAAGACGATCTCGGTTGAATAAAATAACACGCTTAAGCTTTTGTCTCTTAATTTTGTTCAAGTAACTTTAGTAATAAATGTGAAGTGCCCACTTAGCACTTACGACAGCAGATATTCATGTATGTGTGTGATATGTTAACGGACACAAATGTTTTTTCTCTTTTTATTAACGATTCATACGTGTACGATAGTTACCTATGTGAGTAAAGATATTTTTTAATATAAAAATAAGAACAGCTTATATTGGCGAGGAGTGACAATAATACATAGTTTGTATGTAATAAACATGATAAGACATCTCGTGCATTCTAACTTGAATTCAAGCAAAATTGTATAGGGATTTTCGTTTAAATATATTTAAATAAAAATATCAAATAATGAGGATCAAATAAGGTTTAACCTCCCCAGATTTTGAACTAGATCTACAGTCTACAAGTCTAATGAGCTAATAATTACAGTCAATTTTATTTCAATGATATATTATCATTACCATTATACACATGGCCTTATTGTTTGTACTGTTTCTCAAACTTTGGCGCGTAGTTATTCTCTGGATCGTATTTAACTTTGAGCTTCTCCCAAAACTCGGCTTCTTTGTTGATGATGTGTGAAATAACGCGGCCGGAGCCTTTCTTTTGATTTTCCGTGCACTTCTCGCAGTCGTTATGTAATGCATCACTTAGGTGTGCTGTAAAAGGAAATAATTGTACACTTGTTTGTATGAAAATGTCAAAAATATGTGTTTAAATCATTTGTATATAGACATGTAGGCTTTTAAACTAAATTAATTCACCAGAACACAGCACTTCATAACAACCATGCCATGGTGATTTGCTGGTGTCTATAATTGGATTAATTCATCTAAATTATATATGTCATATAATATTACTTGTATGTAATTTTTTTTTTATGTGAGAGGAGGCAAACGAGCAATAATTAATAAACTAATTAAACGATAAAACTAAAATAAATTCAAAGAGTTTGGTCATTGTGGACTGCTGAATCCATAATGCTGGCGGCATTTCCTTGCTGCATCACGATGCTTATTAGAGAAATGCACCAGCTCTTGGATCGCTTATACAAAATTCCAAATCGTTTTTTCCGAATTATTGTATAAACTCAAACTCAAAATATCTTTATTCAAGTAGATCTTTATAAAGACACTTTTGAATCGTCAATTTTTACACTACCACCGGTTCGGAAGGCAGTCACCTACCGAGAAGAACCGGCAAGAAACTCGATAGCTGCTCTTTTAAAATAAACAATTAATACAAAATTATCCTACTGACAATTAAAATAACAAAGCATTGTAAGGCTACTCAAGAATTAAACTGACCCGATGCTGAGCCAATTAGCGAAACATTCAAGGGATCTATAAAATCCTAGTCTTATAATGTATATAAAAACTCACACTTCAGTTCCTTCCCGTCAGCTGAGCATTTCCCTTCGTCCAATATACACTTCATGTATGGCACTAGGAGTCGCCTGTTGCTCAATATCTCATCCAGATTGATATTGTCATACCGATCTGTGTAACGATCGGCCGCAGCGAAAGCCACATAGGCCAACAGGCAAATGCAAATAGTCTTCATATTGGTCTACAATGCCTAAAACAAACTTAACATGCATGAAATAGATACTAGATCGATTCGGTGTGTATGTACACCACGAAAATTGATGTACAGAAACATTTTAAAAAAGACGCTCAAAGACGTTCTTAGACTCAACCTCGCACACTCACTCACACAGCAACACCATTGCACACACTTAAATGCTCGTTCTTCACATAATATACTCCACTTGTTCATATGTATATATATATTTTTATTTATTTTTTTCTGTTGGTTTTTTTTTATTGTTGTTTCTAATCTTAGATTCTATTTCCGGTTCTATGTTTTAACCTTATTTTGGCTTTATTTTTAATCTAAATTTATTGTGTAAACTTTTTTTGATAAGCTGTATAGGTTTAAGAAATAAAAAATAAAAAAAAAGTACGCAGCGGTAATTATGCCTCGTTCAGTAGCGGTCATTCAGACTAATCAATACAAAAAAAATAAAAACAAATTTTACTTCGTCATCTACGAGTAAAGAATTATTTTTTGAGTTTCACTTTGCCCACTGAATACTTAAAGAATTAATCGTGAATACAACACGTAATTGCTGAGCTTATCAAAGCTCTAAGAATACTTACAAAGAAGCACTAAATAAACAATTTCAGAATCACATTGTAAAAGAGTAAACTTAGATAAATAAAATACAAAACTCACCTATGTCTTCACTCGTAGATTAAAAACCCAAGAATGCTTTACTCCACTGCATGCATCTTTTTATATTATGTACACATGTAAACAAGCACATAAAAAATACATTTCCTTGTTTTAATGTTGTTAGGGTAATCTAAGCTGTTCATTGTTAGAGATTCGAGAAAAATACACATGTCTAATGCGATAAATATTGTAATTGGCGAACATTTAATTTACATTTTTTAGGTAGCCAAACCATTACAATGTATAAATTCATTTTTTTTTTAATTAAGTCATATAAGCAAAGAACATTAAACAATTATTTAAAATAGAGTATTCCTGAATCACTACAGTTAAGAAAGAGCTAGGATTTATAAGATAAAAGCTCGTTGGAAAACTTTTACAATATACGATTTGCAGCTATTCGGTTGCAGATTTCTACAAATTATGACCTGAAATGTTAAAGATAAAGACATCTGTTAAACAGTGATCAATTTTTATTAAATGATAGGTAACAGTTACAAGAAGATACTTTAGTTACAATAACATATCTAATTTTTTTTTTTTTTTATAGAAGAGGGGGCAAACGAGCAGGAGGCCCACCATAAAGGTGAAGTCGCCGCTCATGGACACTCAAGTGGCTGGGAGCTCATGAGTGCGTTGCCGGCCTTTTAGGGACTTATACGCTTTTTTCTTGAATGTTCACCTATGTCGTAGTGGTTCGGAAATACCGTGGCGGGCATCTTGTTCCATAACGTGTTAACTAACTATGTTATTTAACCCAAAACATAGTTAGTGACGTTCAAAAGTGGTTAAATAATCCTAACTTTTGTTTTATGACTTTTATTTCACTAAAATACTTCAGACAGTAGTGATTATTAAAATATTACCGCCAAATATGTTTTCATGTAATGAAAAAAAAACCGGATCTATTAGACTCACTTGCGTCACGTTTATTACATCTATAATTAAAACAACAATAAAATGTCGAAAGAATGATTAATGTTTTGTTTTTAATACTTTATAGTTAGAAATAGTCTATTAATCATGTTTCTTTAATGAAACATTGTCAAGTATATACTCGTATAGTGTCAATGTTCCACATGTTGTATTATGTATTACTCTGTCTCAAAGGAAGAACAGTTATAAAAAGTTATTAGAATACTTAAGGCTAGAAGTTTACAAAAGGTCATGTAACTTTAATTATGCATACTATACCGTAAACGAATTTAGAGGACAAAGATCCCTTTAATGTGTCGGCAATTGGCTCAGCATCGGGACAGTTCAATTCTTGAGTAGCCTTACAATGCTTTGTTATTTTAATTGGCAGTAGCACAATTTTGTATTAATTGTTTATTTTAAAAGAGCAGCTATCGAGTTTCTTGCCGGTTCTTCTCGGTAGATGACTTCCGAAACCGGTGGTAGTGTAAAAATTGACGGTTCAAAAGTGTCTTTATAAAGACCTACTTGAATAAAGATATTTTGAGTTTGAGTTTATGGTATGAATAATTACTAAAAGTATTGGAGTAGGCGCCTGTAGTCAGTACCGGTGACCCAAGAGCTGGTGCTTTTCTCGTATAAGCCACCAGCAAGGAAATGTCACCAGCAGTATTGGTACTCCGCCACAAACTTTTTAAATTTATTTTAGTGTTGTAATTTAATATTTTATTTTTGGCGGTGCAATAAATAACTGTTTAGGTTTAGAGAGACGGTTCAGACAGCTTTAGAAATATTTTTTAGTGGCTGACCTTGGATTATTAAAAAAACATCCATAATCTAATAAATCGATGCAGATTAGAAATGTTTTGAATTAATATTATTTTTTTGTAAATGAGATAAGCCTCTTAAATTTTTGAACGACGTTACACTTGTAAAGGCGTTACATATGTTTTTTCTATTTAATTGAAATAAGGTAATATTAAACCTGCTTATATAGAAATAAATGAGTCGTATAGTATCAAAGCCAGCTATTTTTTCTGGGGATCAATAAAAAAAACCTCACATTTATCACCTTACCTGCTTGTTACCATGGATGAAAAATACCTTTAGATTTATATATTATTCTTAGTTTAGTTATATTTTTTTTAGTACACCTAAAATGAGCTAAATTGTACATAGCCGCCTTTGGTTTTATGCCACTCATATCTTAACTTAACAAACATCAATAATCTAGATTATACGATTATATGCATTAATTTAGATAACTCATTTTTGGTTATTATGCAATTAAGCAGGCGCCTGATAGTCAGTACAGTTGACCTCAGAGATGGTGCTTTTCTCGCTCAACGAACAAGCATCGCGATACAGCGAAGAAATGCCAGCATTATGGATACTTGTCTCTGAATTCTGTTGTAGTTTATTTGTTTAGTTAAAATATTGAACGGAGCCGGCAAGACATGGAGTGAGATCGAGGGGAAATAGGATCATAAATCAAGAAGTATAAAACGACCAAATAATATGAAATCGACACCTTTATTTCCAATAATTTAACATTTCCAAAGAGGTCGTTAAGCAGCTACAGTGCGTAAATCCGTTTCGTACTTGAGAACGTACTGGTGTTCCGGGTCGTATTTGGCCTTGAGCTGATCCCAGTAGACGCCCTGCTTGTTGATCAGGTGCCCGATAACGCGCCTGGTTCCAGACCTCTGTGTCTCGGTACATTTAGCGCAGTTCTCTTCCAATGCCTCCCTGATGTGAGCTGTAATATGTGTTTAAATACTTAAACAATGACAAACACTCACTAGAAGAGGCGTTAAACAATGAGGAGGCACACCATAACAATAAAGTATAGACACTCAAGTGGCTGGGAGCTGGTGAGTGCGTTACAATGTAGGTACGCATTCTTGAAGGACCCTGAGTCGTATTGGTTAGAAAAGACCATGGTTGGTAGATGGTTTCATAATGTGGTGGTGGAACGGTGGATATAATTTAAATAATTAATTTTATGTAACACAAGTAATGTTAAGAAGTTGACAGTTATGCAATTTTAACAGCTTTTAATTGCATAACTGTCCTTTTCCTAGCTTGCAAAAGCAGCTTTTAAGCTTACTAGGTGAGATATAAATCTACTTTCAAGTATAATAAAGCAAGACTGTCTGTCTGCTTATGGATATAAGATAGATAGAGAATTAATTTACAATAGCATAACATTTTAAATCCAGTTTTATAACAATTGTTTCCTTGTACAGGTCAAGAGCAAATGTACTTATTCTTATTAAAATACAATTACGTATTTTGTTTTTGTTGTGACAAGTATTTGAGTACATATGTTAAAACGTATCTTTCGCAAAACTGACTAAATAGTACACAGTATTAATTATATTTAGAGCTTTTTAATCATAATATTTAATAGGCAAACCTAAAGTTTTCGTTCGTTAATTATACATTGTATTTATGCCATGAAAAGAGTTTACAATGGAAAGGTTTAAGAGGTTTAAAAGGTTCTAAATTACCTTTCAGTTCCTTTCCGTCGGGAGAGCACTTGCCCTGGTCCAGGATGCACTTGAGGTAGGGAATCAGGAGACGCTCGTTGCTGAGGATCTGGTCGAGGTCCACACTGTCGTACTTGTCAGTGTACGAAGCGTCGGGACGAGCCGACACAGCCACGACGGCGAACAGGGCAAATACAATGAAAGTCCTCATAATGAAATTCTGAAAAAAAAAGTGAAATATATGTACACTCAAACTCAAACTCAAGATATCTTTATTCAAGTAGGTCTTTATAAAGACACTTTTGAATCGTCAATTTTTACACTACCACCCGTTCGTAAGGCAGTCATCTACCGAGAAGAACCGGCAAGAAACTCGATAGCTGCTCTTTTAAAATGAACAATTAATAAAAAATTGTGTTACTGACAATTTTAACAAAGAATTGTAAGGCTACTCAAGAATTGAACTGTCCCGATGCTGAGCCAATTGCCGACACATTAAAGGGATCTTTTCACTGTTCACTTAACGGGTTTATAATTGGTTGTTGAATAATGAGAAACAGTAATACACGCGAGCTTTACACCCGAGATTGTTTCTATAATCTATTAAAGCAAGAGTAATTAAAAATCTTCACCATTTCTAATGTTAGAAAATAATACAGTTAAAGAATATTCAGAGGACATATATCCTTGGACCGTATCAGCAATAGCTTAGTCTCGGGACAGTTTAAATTTTGAGTAGTCTAACAAGGGTTTTGTTATTTAAATTAATCATATAAGTAACATGATTGTACTTGAAATATTCATTTAAAAGAGCAGCTATTGTAGGTAGATAACTGTCTTCCGAACCGGTAGTAATGTAAAAAATTACGATTCAAAAGTGTCTTTATAAAGATCAACTAGAATGAATATGATATTTGATATTATTTAGTTTTGACATTACATAGGATGAACATTTTTATAAGAACATTTAAGAAAATTAAAATAACGCTTTTAAGCTTTTAACTAAAAGAAGCAATTTATCCTTGGATTAACAAGCTTAAGTATCAATAATAAAAAGCTGAAGCTTAAAATACATAATTACTTAAGGGGTTTTAAACATTAGCTACATAGATAAAGTAAGTTTATAATGACATATAATTAAATAAAGTTTTACTACCTTAGATGTGTAGACGCTGATTGACTTCAAACAACTGATAATTGTTACGCTTCATAAGTCAGTATATATACGTTTAAATCTTGTTACAAAAACTTAAAATTTGCATTTTCATATATCTCAACATTAATACAACTGAGAAATCGGAACTTTTTATTCGTTTTGATTTTATCGGAAGCGAAATTTAATTTTTTTGCGTCAGATCACAAATCAGGTTTTCAGTGTTCAGGTGTACCTTTTTGTCCTTCTGATTATAAATATCGTTTTTATTGTGATTCATAATCGAAAATGTTTTGACTTTTGCTAGAAGGGAAATAGAAAAAAAAAATTAATATATTTATTAAAGATATATATTAATTAATACAGCATCCACAATAGAGACGGATCTTTTTATTAAAAAATGTACTTTTATTATAGAGAGGGGGCAAACGAGCAGGTGGCTGGGACTCATGAGTGTGTTGCCGGCCTATAGGAACTTTTATAACAAAAAGTTAAGTGGGTGTTTTCTTCGCGCAGCTTTTAATCGGAATATACTGAAGAAATGCTGAAAGCATTAACCGAGAACTTTGCCTCAAGTGCAAGGGTATTTTATTATTTTTAGTTCAGTTGTTCATACAATTATTCTTTAATTAATTGCGTCGGTAATATAAAGTAAACTGTGCTCCTGTTTTTATATAAATTATTATATGATTCGGAGATTTTTATTTCTTTATTATTAAAAATCAGAGGATACATACTTGCAAACCATGTATGTATTCCTTAATATGGCTACAGGCACTAAAAACTACTATTCCTAGTAAACTTGATGCCTGGATAAACTTAAATTTAAAATTTAGGTTTATTTCATATAAAAATACAAATACAAATATCAGTTCTATTTAGTATCATAACATTTTAAAAACTATAACATTAAGCGACAAGCAACAGCTGTAATGTCACCCGTTACAAATGATTAATTTTAAATTAATATACAAAATTAGTAACCCACGCATTTTTGCACGTAATGTTGTGAAAACTTATAGAACAACGGCCCTTAATCGAGATTCATCAATTTTCATTTTCCCACAAATGCCACACGCAAATAACAAAGAATATTCCAATTTGAAGCCGGTATATTTGTTTCATTTCTAAAGGACCCAAACATTAATTAAAATGTGAAGTAAAAACCATTATTGATGCGAATGATTTTTATCATATTCACAAAAGCGCAAATTAATCGTATGACGTCAATACTTGGATTAACTTCGTGGTAGCTTGGAAATTTATTTACGTAGTATAACGTTTATGTTATAAACATGATACCATAAACAAAAGATTTCATAGATCTTCGTATGCCAAGTGGTGTAAGGCTTAAGTGAGGTTCGATTCCATTCGATTCCCGGAAAATATATTTTTATCTATACTAATAATAAGACAGTAAAAATCGAAAATCTGTACATTAAATATTTTTTCAAAAAACTGAAAGGAGGTAATTAAAGAAAAGTCATAGAAACCAAAAAAACTTTTTTTGGAATTCTTGTCTGTCTGTCTGTCTGGTACGTTATAACTTCAAAACTACTGAACGCATTTGAACGCGGTTTTTACAGTTGGATTACATATAATTGGGAGCGTTGTCAAAAGTCAGTTATTTTGTCAAAATCGGTTAAGAGAAAAAAAAGTTATGGTCAATTGAAAATTTACTTCAACCCCTGCTTCAAAATTTTTAAACATATTGATTGATTAGTTATATATTGTTAAATATGTTCTAATATAAGTTAATCTTAATATTAAAATTTATGAGAGGTAACAAAAATAACAAATAACGTAGTGCGCGCGGGCGCGGTTGAAGTGTTGAACAATGTGCTCGATAGATGACGTTGATAAAATTTGTTATCAACCTAGATTTGTTTTATTTTTTTATTTCTTAAACCTATACAGCTTATCAAAAACAGTTTATACAATAAAAATAGATTTAAAAAAAAACAAAATAAGGTTAAAATATAGAACCGGAAATGGAATCTAAGATCAGAAAAAAGAATAACAAAAAAAAACACGAACAGAAAAAAATAAATAAATATATATATATACACATGAACAAGTGGAACTATGTGAAGTACAAACATTTTAGTGTGTGTGTGTGTATCAGTGTGTGCAATGGTGTTGCTGTGTGAGTGAGTGTGCGAGGTTGAGTCTTAGGTTTTTTTATAGAACTTCTACTTAGGCCGAATATATCCATCGCGGTATTAAGATGCTACATTGTGTAATGACTACCATGCAGTTCAAACTTTCATTAACGTGTAAAACGTGATTATGATTATTTTGAGTGTACACTACCTATACAAACAAGTAAAAGGAAACGAGTGAAGAGACGTTTATCGTTTGTCCGCATCCATTTTTCCACCTACATCCTTAACGTTAATGAGGTTTACCTTTTATTATTTGGTCAAGCTAATAAGTAATAACCTCACAAGTACGTATTTCGTACTCATAACTTCGTAAGAATTTTCTTTCAACTCTTAACCGCTGAGGAGTTTTACCTTCCATCATCAGCTCATCCACTTAAGAAGATGACTATCAGAATATAAAACTGTCAGAATAGTAATTGCCTGTACGTTAATTTGAAAGTTGCCCTCGATTTCCCCGAATCATCCGATCCTGTAAAGCTACATCATCCCTGAGTAACACAGGCTATATATAATTCCAATTGTAACAAGATTTTAGTCCGTGAAAAAAAGGCCTGTCGAGATCATTAAAAAACGCTATATACTTAACCAATATACACGTGGGTGAAGCCGCGGGCGGACAGCTAGTTTTTTAATATTAAAGTACTAGTTATGTGTTTAGCACTTGTTTCTGTATCTAAACTTTCTAAACAAGAGAAAAGGCCTGAGGCACGGAGGACTAAGGACTCTTCTGCGTATCAATATCACAAAAACAAGAAATATATTAATCTATTTTTATTTAAAAATGTATAATATACTAACTCATCAATTTGGTTTTATATTAATTAATTAAACTTAGATTTTGGTAGATCTTATCTTCCTATATAAAACTAAAAAAACTTTTTAGACTTAATTTAAGTTCTGTCTTAATTAGGTAAACAGTGTAAATATACATACACAAAATGGTAAATGAATTAATTATTATATTAAAATAGTACTGTTATTACAAATATCAAAACTGGTATTTTTTTCTGGCAATATTTGCCTCGCCGATATTATATCCTCATAATCTTCTTGCTATATCAATTTAAAAAAATATATATTTTGTATTTCAACAAAGTTCAAATCAAATCTTATTTATTATGCTGGTATCCAATGGATAAATTAATAATATAGCCACATTTGTCAAAAAATTGCATTCAGTGTAGGTCCTTAGTCAAATAAAATAACTTATAAGACCCATGTCCACATAAAAAGAAAAAATAAAACTTATATTAATGATATCAACATAATGGCTTTAACATATAATATTTGCCCGATCAGCGACTTTTTTTGTAGTCTTTAAATTAAGGATATGAACCTTCATGGAGTCGAAAAAAATTTGTAAAATCGATTCAGGATCTTTAACTTCATCATACTGATTGTACAGATATCGCTAATCCTGTACTAATATCTTGTTTTTTTTTATAGAAGAGAGGGCAAACGAGCAGGAGTCGCCGCCCATGGACACTCAAGTGGCTGGGAGCTCGTGAGTGCGTTGCCGGCCTTTTAGGAATTTGTACGCTTAAAACTTACGTACGCTTATTATGTAACGTTCAATTTTACGCAAAAACACTTTCAAAAATATATTGTCTTAGGATTTACATGAAAATTTTTAACATTAATTTGCATAAGCCTTAACCTATGTAATGTCAGATGACTCAAAGTTTGCAATCGAAAAATAACAAAAAATTGAGTGGGTAGCAACTAAAAATGTATAAATCATGTAACATCAACTAATTCTTATTTACTTATATTATATTTGTGAAGAATTATTATATATTATTTTGTTTCTCTCACTTCAATTTTGCCTCCTCGGCTTTTTAGCCGGGGAATGTTTTTTTGCACACATTTTCTTGGGGAATAGTTCAGGCCACGACTCGCAGTGCGCCTTGTAGTATCCTAAAAATCTCACGGCATAGTCAGTACCCCGGGGCGACGAAATCTTAGTTCATATATAGTTTATTTGCATATTTTCACAAGCTTTATTTTAGCAATATTTCAAAAGGTCACAAACTGTCACAAACTTGGGGACATCCGATTAAAACGATATTTCTTGCAACTTTACAATTATTCAGTTGAACCAAGTAGTGATAAGCTAGAGCTAATAACGATACTTCGATACATTTTTAAAGTACCTGTTGGTCTTATATAAAAAAAATCTTATCGTCGATGATAAAAAGTGATTAGTTGACAGCTAGACATAATACGAAGTGCAAAAAAAAAAAATATACAAATTTCCGGTCTCTTTAATTGTAAGGCACGGCTCTCGCACCATATTTAGTTTAAACTTATCAACGGTTAGCAACGCTATGTTTATTACTAGGTCATAAATTTCAAATATAAATAAAGTGAAAGGATTCTGCATTTATGCCGTTATAGAGAGTGGGTGTAAAATGGAAAGAACAAAAATCATTGTATGGAATACAAGCTAAACAAACCAAAGCCAATTCATTTTGACGCTTTAGAGAATCTGTCGTTAAATCGACTGACGTTACATAAGATTTACATTGTAGATGTTTATGTAGAATGTATACAATCCTGATAATCTATGAAGTATGATATCTTTATTTGAAATAATTATCAAAGTGAAGAAAAGGCACCAATTTTTAACCTACACTTTATTCAGTCACACATTTATATAAATAAAAACTTTATTTAAAAAAAACAAAATTTATAAATTATATTATTTGTTTTCTAAGCTGTAATATGTTTTAATTCCTTTTCATATTGGACTGTGTATTTTCTTTGGGGGTCGTATTTGGCTGTCAATAGGCCCCAGTCCTGCGGCCTTTTGTTGATAAGGTGGCCGATCACGGTGCGAGTACCCTTTCGCTGTTTGTCTGTACACTTTTCACAATTCGTCTCTAGAGCGTCGCTAATATGAGCTGAAATATGATTTCTAATTAAAATTTTGTTCATATATGAAAAAAAAATTGTGTTATAAGTTAAGTAGTATTCAGTATTCAGTATACTGAAACACATAATTATTATTTATATATTATATATAATAATTATTATATAATTTTTTTTTAATAAAAATATCTTATTATTTGCTTGATCGAATATTGTTACAGTTGTATTTAGACCTGGTAACATAGAGCTTTTATTACTATTTTCGAGGAACTATTTCATTGCCAAAAATTGAGCTTAATAAAGTAAAGCTTGACGCGTCTTGTGACATATATGGTTTATCAAATTTAGAGCACTTCGAGAAGTTATTAGATATAGGCGACTTACACTTAAGCTCCTTTCCGTCACTTGTACACTTTCCCTTGTCTAACACACAATTGATGTACGCATTAAGGAGACGTGGGTTGGTCAAGATTTCGTCAATGTTGATGTTGTCGAAGCGATCGGTGTAGTGGTCCGCGGGCAACGCCGCGGCGCACACCAACACACCCAAAACACAGATGAGCACAGTTTTCATTCTAAAAATAAAATTTACAAAAATTCTTTAGCTTTATTGATGACATAATTTATATTAACTATATATCAAAGATATATAGTTATCTAAACATTGTTTATATATATTTATCTTTGACATATAATTAAAGATATAGTTAAAAATGTTTTCGTAATGTTTTAGTGTCAAAAAGACATCCAAACAAAAGTCATAAAAACTTGAAAGGTACTCGATTATTGAGTGTATTTTTAAGATGTCAATCAAACCTTTTAATTGAAAATAATTACACGTGTCGTTTTATCTTAAATGTATGATAACGTTCCACTCTATATTAAACAAAAAAATACCTTGTAATAACACACGCGGCTACGACCACAAGTAACAACTATATTGGTCACAAGTCAACTCTAGTTTTTATAAGATGTCATGATCTTTTCGTCAATGTAAACTTGTTTTGGTCTCGGCGTTCTGAGAAGACATTTCGTCATGTCGCTAATTAAATTTTGGTTATCCATAGGCGTGTATACAATGTTCAATAAATAAACTTGAGTTGTGTCTGAATGTATACAATAATGTGACAAAAAAGGATTTTGAAATCAGCATCTAAGTTAATCCTCACGTCGTTATATCAAGTAGCTATTTGACAACCTAATGTAACTGACTAACTCTGATAATATTTACTGCAAAGAATTCTATCAAGCCTTGAATCTAAGTAAAAGTCAAAATATCTTTATTCAGTAAGGTACATAGGACTATTTTGAAAAGTCAAAAAACTAAATGATTGTACGTACGCTGAGAAAAAGCAGGCAAGAAACTCTGCTTGGTTGATATATTTTTGTTAAATCCCAGTACAGTTTTTGAAGCAAGGTATGATGTAAATAAAAAATAAATACAAATCACTTTATTCATATAGGTAACTATCTTACACTTATTAATCATCAAATAATTATAATAAATAGACTCTACTATTTAAATTTGTGGGATGTAATATTTGTTTAAGAAAATTTTACTTAACACAGGTCAAAGACAAAGGTTTTAAGCAATACATACCTAAATCCAAATAGCAATCTGAGTTACGTTCACGAAAACGGGCCTAAACAAGAGATTATCAAGAGTAAAGAACAGGTTATTTTTATATAATAGTTCAACCGACATTGCCGCGTACTCAAAATTCAATAGGAACGACATCAACGCGTTTCGTAATTGCAATATTGTCTAATCCCGTACCCCACATGACAAATAAAGTCTTATGTCTTTGTGTCGCTTGTTATTAAGAAGTTGTAATTAAATTAAATATTGGGATATATAGAAACCGACAAAACAATCATAAATTAAGGAAAGACGTAAACAAATATGCAATGTTTGACCTCTGCCGTCAGATTCAAGGCAAGGTCCCATATAAGGACCGTAGATCTTAGAAACAAATTATTTTAAATAGATATTGTACAGTGCATTGCATCTTAAATCATATATATACAGTGTTAGGACCAATTTTGCGTGTTGACACAAATATAGCATATTAATAAAATGGTCTGTTGACTTAAAACTATGAAACAAATGATTTGCCAATTTTTTGTAGAATCAAATAATTATAATTATTAAATGAATAGACTATACTAAACATCAATGTTTTATTCGTGATGTTTTCTAATACATCTTTAAATATCAATAAAATAAGCTTATGTATGAAATATGTTCAACACGATAGAAGATATAAATATTATCATTTTACGTCACGGTCGCGTTACCTCCACCACACAGCAAAATACCACAGATTACATATTAATGATAAAGATAAAAAACAAGGCCAAAATAGGAGCAAAGACATAGAATATAAAAGTAAGCCAATATATATAGGAGTAAAAACAATAATATATCACTAAGAGAAGTATTTTAAGGGAGGAACGAGCATTTAATGTGACTGTGCTTAATTAGTGTGTGTTGCTGTGGGAGTGAATGAGTCAGTTGGATTTTGATAAACTTAGTTTTAAAACAAACAAGGGATTAATTTCACATATTTTTAATAAAATACCATATATTATTACACTATGTAACAAACAGACTGAACTCGTGTCACCTCAAGTTATTTTCCTTCATATTCTCCGCGTTCGCAGAAAATCGCTATGACAATAAAATTATTCCTATGTACATACATATTGCACAAATATTACTCATTTGTAGTTTGCCTCGGATTTAAACTATATATTAAATATTGCAACACGTAAACTAGATATAATTTGTATGAATAACCTTTAAAGCGAGAATAAAGCTTAAGATAAATTAGTTACGGAGTTCATTTTAAGGAACATTGAGGTTAATTGTTCTATCGTAGTTCAATGATCTGCATCACAATGTCTAATCGTATACATAATTTCATATTGGTTTCCAATATATATATATAAATATAACTATTGTAAAACCTATAAAGGAATACATATTAAATTATTTTAATTAGAAATCCATTAACAAAACTGCAATTAGAAATAAAACATGACGTTAACAATTCAACTTGCGATTTGGTAAATAGGGTCGTAATATCATATACGAGGTTTTATGACTAAAGTTTTATGTATTAATATATTTATATCTTTTATTTATATGGTATAAATGTAACAAACAAATCTAATAAATTGTATATAAATCTTGTTAATGCTTAATAAGATGTAAAACCAGGCCTCAAGCCGTACAATAAAACCAGTTATACTTGTGATTGTCGTCAGAAAACAAGGTAAAACCCCGGCATGGAAACCCCGATTTCTCGAAATTAAAGCGACAAACATTATGATTATTTTGTGAAAAAATACCCTGGAAACATCATAACTTAAAATTTTATTATATTCCCTTCACAAACAGATAAGTAATCAATTTATAATGAATAATAAATAAAACAAACCACAAAACTGAAACGAATTTCAAAAGTTTGGTTCTTATGGCAGAGTACCCATAATACTGGAAGCATTTCACCGCCGAATTGCAGTGGTTATACGCTTTTTTTATACAACAGGAGGTAAACGAGCATGCAGGTCGCTTCGAGTGATGTGCCAACTGCCGCCCATCGACACCTGCAACGTCAGGAGGCTTACAAGTGAGTTGCCGGCCTTTAAGGAAGAGGAACTAAGTGAAATAACACCAGCTTGGATCACCGGTACTACTAGGCGTCTCCTTAATTCGTTAATAAGCTCATGTGCACTTTTACCCCAAGGTTCACTACTCCAAAGGCAACAAAATCAATGTTGGAGGAAAGACTTTTGTAGTTTCACCTTTTTTTCTAACTGCTCTTCAGCCGCGCCAGCTTTTATGCTTGTCATAGGAAGGTGGGTGCCAAAGTGTCCACACAAGTGGCATCCCAAACTATAACCCCCCCCCAGGATCAAATTCATTCCATCTGGTCGTTTATCATCCTTACCTTTGCCGTAACATTGGCTAGGACCGGCTATAGCAGTAAGAGAGCGACAAGTGATGTCTAACAAATTCATAATAAAAAATACAAGAACTTAAAACACTCTTATTTCCTTACATAAACTGAATGCCAACGACATAATAAGGGCAAAGATCAAAGTCGTCCTCACTCCTTAAGAGAGGTGAAGGGTAAGGTTATATAAAGGCTTATATATTAAAATTTTCCTTATCAGAACTGCAATTTATCAAAACTAATCATGTATAAAATAAATTGCTTAATTTAGACATCATGGACGCATAATATTGACACTCGTCTCAATTACTCTCCTCAGTCCGAACCTTATACTATATACTAGCTTTCCGCCCGCGGCTTCGCCCACGTGTGATTTGGTTAAGTATATAGCGTTTCTTAATGATCTCGACTTTCTTTCACGGGCTAAAACTTGTTACAATTGGAATTATATAAAATAATGTGTTACTCAGGGATGATGTAGCTTTACAGGATCCGATGATTCAGGGAAATCGAGATAAATTTCAAATTAACTTACAGGCAATTACTTTTCTGCAAATTTTATATTCTGATAGTGATCTTCTTATGTGGATGAGCTGACGATAGAAGGTAAAACTCCTCAGCGTTAAAAGAAAATTCTTACGAAGTTATGAGTACGACATACGTACTTGTAAGGTTATTAGTTTGACCGAATAATAAAAGGTAAACCTCATTAGATTAAGGATGTAGGTAGAAAAATGGATGCGGACAAATGACAAACGTCTTTTCACTCGTTTCCTTTTACTTGTTTGTATGGGTAGTGTTAACTCAAAATAATCATAGGGTAAAACGTTAATGAAAGTTTGAACTGCATGGTAGTCATTACACAATGGAGCATCGAAATACCGCGATCTATTGACTATATTTGGCCTAAGTAGAAATTCTTTTAAAAAAAAACTAAGACTCAACCTCGCACACTCACTTACACAGCAACACCATTGCACACACAAATACACACACTCACACTTAAATGCTCGTACTTCACATAATATACTCCACTTGTTCATGTGTATATATATTTTTTTTTTTTTTCTGTTCGTGTTTTTTTTTTGTTATTGTTTATTCTGATCTTAGATTATATTTCCGGTTCTATGTTTAACCATATTTTGGCTTTATTTTTATTGTGTAAACTTTTTTAGGTTTAAGAAATAAAAAAATAAAATAAATCTAGGTTGATGACGAATTTTAGCAACGCCATCTATGGAGCACATTGTACAACACCGCGCCCATGCGCACTGCGTTATTTGTTATTTTTGTTACCTCTCATAAGTTTTAATATTAAGATTAACTTATATTAGAACATATTTAACAATATATAACTAATCAATCAATATAAGTGCTTAAAATTTTTGAAGCAGTGGTTGAAGTAAATTTTCAATTGACCATAACTTCTTTTTCTCTTAACCGATTTTGACAACGCTCCCAATTATATGTAATCCAACTGTGAAAACCGTGTTCAAATCCGTTCTGTCATCTGTCTCCTGTTGGCTGTCACCTGTCTCCTGTTGGCTGTCATCTGTCTCCTTTTGGTTGTCATTTATCTCTTGTCACCCGTCACCTGTCACCCGTCACCTGTCACCTGTCACCTGTCACCTGTCACATGTCACCTGTCACATGTCATCTGTCATCTGTCATCTGTCATCTGTCATCTGTCATCTGTCATCTGTCATCTGTCATCTGTCATCTGTCACCTGTCACCTGTCACCTGTCACCTGTCACCTGTCACCTGTCACCTGTCACCTGTCATCTGTCATCTGTCACCTGTCACCTGTCACCTGTCACCTGTCACCTGTCACCTGTCACCTGTCACCTGTCACCTGTCACATGTCATCTGTCATCTGTCATCTGTCATCTGTCATCTGTCATCTGTCATCTGTCATCTGTCATCTGTCATCTGTCATCTGTCATCTGTCATCTGTCATCTGTCATCTGTCATCTGTCATCTGTCATCTGTCATCTGTCATCTGTCATCTGTCATCTGTCATCTGTCATCTGTCATCTGTCATCTGTCATCTGTCACCTGTCACATGTCATCTGTCATCTGTCATCTGTCATCTGTCATCTGTCATCTGTCATCTGTCATCTGTCATCTGTCATCTGTCATCTGTCATCTGTCATCTGTCATCTGTCATCTGTCATCTGTCATCTGTCATCTGTCATCTGTCATCTGTCATCTGTCATCTGTCATCTGTCATCTGTCATCTGTCATCTGTCATCTGTCATCTGTCATCTGTCATCTGTCATCTGTCATCTGTCACATGTCATCTGTCATCTGTCATCTGTCATCTGTCATCTGTCATCTGTCATCTGTCATCTGTCATCTGTCATCTGTCATCTGTCATCTGTCATCTGTCATCTGTCATCTGTCATCTGTCATCTGTCATCTGTCATCTGTCATCTGTCATCTGTCATCTGTCATCTGTCATCTGTCATCTGTCATCTGTCATCTGTCATCTGTCATCTGTCATCTGTCATCTGTCATCTGTCATCTGTCATCTGTCATCTGTCATCTGTCATCTGTCATCTGTCATCTGTCATCTGTCATCTGTCATCTGCCATGTGTCATCTGTCATCTGTCATCTGTCATCTGTCATCTGTCATCTGTCATCTGTCATCTGTCATCTGTCATCTGTCATCTGTCATCTGTCATCTGTCATCTGTCATCTGTCATCTGTCATCTGTCATCTGTCATCTGTCATCTGTCATCTGTCATCTGTCATCTGTCATCTGTCATCTGTCATCTGTCATCTGTCATCTGTCATCTGTCATCTGTCATCTGTCATCTGTCATCTGTCATCTGTCATCTGTCATCTGTCATCTGTCATCTGTCATCTGTCATCTGTCATCTGTCATCTGTCATCTGTCATCTGTCATCTGTCATCTGTCATCTGTCATCTGTCATCTGTCATCTGTCATCTGTCATCTGTCATCTGTCATCTGTCATCTGTCATCTGTCATCTGTCATCTGTCATCTGTCATCTGTCATCTGTCATCTGTCATCTGTCATCTGTCACATGTCATCTGTCATCTGTCATCTGTCATCTGTCATCTGTCATCTGTCATCTGTCATCTGTCATCTGTCATCTGTCATCTGTCATCTGTCATCTGTCATCTGTCATCTGTCATCTGTCATCTGTCATCTGTCATCTGTCATCTGTCTCTTGTAATAAGTTAAAGCGTTTCTAAGTCGGCTTAAGTTCATATAAAAACTTTGTTGCTTCTTAGCCATCGTATAGACTAATGTTGAAAAACGTTTCTTTTTTACAAAGATGTATTTTAATTACATAAAAAAGGAGGGATAATGACTATTTTTTTAGTCCCGTAGTCAGGATCCGATGATTCAGGGAAATCGAAGGCAACTTTAAAATTAACTTACAGGCAATTATTTTCCTGACAATTTTATATTCTGATAGTCATCTTCTTATGTGGATGAGCTGATGATAGAAGGTAAAACTCCTCAGCGTTTAAAGAAAATTCTTACGAAGTTATGAGTACGACATACGTACTTGTAAGGTTATTAGTTTAAAATAATCATAGGGTAAAACGTTAATGAAAGTTTGAACTGCATGGTAGTCATTACACAATGAAGCATCTTAATACCGCGATGGATATATTTGGCCTAAGTAGAAGTTCTTTAAAAAAAAACTAAAACTCAACCTCGCACACTCACTCACACAGCAACACCATTGCACAAACTGATACACACTCACACACTAAAATGTTCGTACTACACATAGTTCCACTTGTTCATGTGTATATATATTTTTATTTATTTTTTTCTGTTCGTGTTTTTTTTTGTTATTGTTTATTCTGACCTTAGATTCTATTTCCGGTTCTATATTTTAACCTTATTTTGGCTTTATTTTTAATCTATTTTTATTGTGTAAACTTTTTTTGATAAGCTGTATAGGTTTGAGAAATAAAAAAATTAAATAAATCTAGGTTGATGACGAACTTTATCAACGCCATCTATCGAGCACATTGTTCAACACTTCAACCGCGCCCGCGCGCACTGCGTTATTTGTTATTTTTGTTACCTCTCATAAGTTTTAATATTAAGATTAACTTATATTAGAACATATTTAACAATATATAACTAATCAATCAATATAAGTGCTTAAAATTTTTGAAGCAGTGGTTGAAGTAAATTTTCAATTGACCATAACTTCTTTTTCTCTTAACCGATTTTGACAACGCTCCCAATTATATGTAATCCAACTGTGAAAACCGCGTTCAAATCCGTTCAGTAGTTTTCAAGTTATAACGTACCAGACAGACAGACAAGAATTCCAAAAATTGTTTTTTTGGTTTCTATGACTCTTCTTTAATTGCCTCCTTTCAGTTTTTTGGAAAAATATTTAATGTACAGATTTTCGATTTTTACTGTCTTATTATTAGTATAGATTTTTTAACATAAACAGCAGTTTTAAACATTTGTATAATACATATAAAAATTAATAATGCCATAACAGGTTATGTATTATATATGAAAGCAAATGACCAAGTTCAAAAGAAAAAATATGAGAAACTAAATCAATAGGATTATTTAAGGCTCGTCTGGTCTACATAGTGTTAGTAGTGTGTCTGATGGTGAGATGTGTGTGAACAATATAAATGATTGGTAATATTATATTGCTCTTCAATACCTATGAGATAAAATTATAAATTTGTGTTGTAATTTTGGATTAAGTTCTGTGCTTAGCTCATGCTTGCGTGGGAATATAGAATAAGACACGACTCCAAGTATCGTTAGCTGGTGTTGAAAAATTGCCAGTTTTCCCAAAGGACCACATTGTCTATAAAATATAAACTAAAAAACATTATTTAAAAAAGCAAAGTATAAATCATAGTAAACAAAACAAAACACAAAACGTTTGGTCCTTGTCCCAATTGTCTTTAGTAATTTATTTAGAACTAGATTATATTGGGAATTAGGTAGCTACGCACCTGGTAGTCAGTACCGGTGATCCAAGAGCTGGTGCTCTTCTCGCTCAGCGTATAGGCATCGCTATACAACGAGGAAATGTCAACATACGTACTCTGCCACATGGAACAAGCTTTTTAAATATGTTTTAGTTTTGTGTTTTGTTTTATTTTCAGTTATATTCGCAATTTTAGTTTGTTAAGTACTGTGATATATTATCATTATTAATTATATTAGTACTTATATACAGTGCACTAGTTATTTAGTTAGTTATACACTTAATCTACATGATTTCAATAAGCATACCAGGACCCATAAATAACATCTTGATAACTATATTATCTGCACCATTTGTTGAATGTCTGAAAAAAATCTTATCCTCTTGAGACGACACAATTGTATTAAAGTAAAATGGTGTTGCGTGTATCGCAAGTTGATGAGTTAAAATTGATCTCATTAAACTATTTACAACTATTACATTTACGTTAGATAGAACTGAGTAACGAATTCTTTTAGGAAGCATTACGGTTGTGTGAAAAATAAATTTTAACTCAAAATATCTTTTATTCAAGTAAGTAGCCACTTTTGAATCGTATTTTATTGAATTCTACCGGGATGAACCGGCAAGAAATTCGATAGATGATCTTTTAGTAACTTTAATGTGTTTATAGGAATTTTCAATGGTTATTAAAATTAGAACTAGTAATGCTTGTTAATAAAAGACAATAAAAACAACTGAAGCCATTTAACTCTTGTTTGATATTCTATTTAAGGTATGGTTCATAATTTGAAACAAGAAGACAGTGAAGAACTGGAAAGACACGCTCCGGCACTTCTTTACACAACGCTCCAGCGGCCAGCCATATGTTAAACAAACAAAAATATTTTACAACTGGTGGGCATGAATATAAATTATATTAATAAAATGTGGATCTCAGATCAGTAGGTTTGAAAACATAATTCGAACAAACTTGGCAAAAACCTTTATTTTAGCTATTTTCTTGTTAAATTTCAGTTACAGTCTTTTGTATAAGCCTTTGTGTAATACATAAAACAAACGAATTTAGCAACATTTTTGTAGTGTTTCGACAATACAGTAAGTATTTTGACAGTTTATATATCAGTCTAGAAGTAAAAGATGATTTATGTCTATAAAACTCAGGTAATACAAGGCGGTTGCCATGCCGGACTGACGAACAGAATATCCTGGGTTCGATTCCCGGTTAATAATTACGATGATGAACTCTTATTGGATGTATGTCTGATATTTTATGTGTTTAAAGTATATGTAGTATAATGGGGCTGACCGACCTTGAAAATTTAAATACTTTATTCAATGACACTGTCTTTTTAATGTCCGTCCGTTTTAACAGAACCAATTAAAAACGAACAGAATACGCGATTGCATTAAACTAATGCAAAATGACTGATTTAGTCGTAATAATATATTTATGTATGAAGAGACTAAGACACATAAGTTTCACCAATTACATGGTGTCTAACATTAGTTTTAATAAATTTGGATTTATACATTTAAATATTGTGGTAACTCGGGTTTAATTCCGTTAATTATGTTCGCGTGGACCAGACGATATATAATTAGCTTTTATTTTTTTAGAGGGAGGAATAAACATAAACTCACTGTACAAGTAGGCTTTATAAAGCTAAAGTAATTGATTTTTAGAAAATCGTATTTTGAATCTCCCAACCGCTTCTCAGAATCTTTTTAATAAATATTATTTAACTAAAAAGTTAAGGAGTATTAGAATTAAACTTATCGATTGATCTTGATTGCGCTAGGGAGATTAATGTAACGATTGACAGTTAACCACCTGAGTCTTGTTTATTTAGTATTTTATTTGTGGACATTTTTTCATTCACCTTAGCTAAGAATAAAGTTAAGTGGAGCGCTCACTTAAATAATTCATATCAAATTGGAATCATCAGGCACTATCTTGATCGCCAACATGGAAAATATATAGATCGATCAATCATTTTTAGATCAGAAAATGAAGGTCCTGACAATTTTTTGTTTAATATTTGCAATGTGCTATTGTGAAACTACATATTCAACTAAATATGACGACGTCAATCTGGATGAGGTTCTGGCAAATGACAGATTGCTGACTGGTTACATCAACTGCCTTCTGGATAAAGGACCTTGTACACCCGACGCTAAAGAATTGAGAAGTACTTATTTTATTAATAGTTAATATATAGTTAGAGGTATACAGTTCCCATTATGATCCTTGAAATTCAATATATTAGCTTTTAAGTTTTTAATGAGAAATCTCCTTAGAATTTACATAAATATTATATGATATTTAAACTTTAGATACATAAAGGCTGACCCCTTATAAGGTTAGTTTTATGTAATAGTACATATAAAAACATCATATGAGTTATATAATTAAAACAAATTAAATTGCAAAACTAAAATAAATTCAAAAAGTTTAATCCTTGTGGCAAAGTACCCATAGTGCTTGCGGCATGTCCTGACTGTATCCTGATACATATACGCTGAGCGAGAAAAGCCCCAGCTCTTGGGTCACCGGTGCTAACCAGACGCCTACTTAATAAGCATCTGTGCACTTGTACCCAAAGTTCAAAAGTCCTTTGATAAACCTCTACAGATAAGAAATGATATTTATTCTTACACAGAAAACCTTCCCGATGCTATTCAAAGTGACTGCAAGAAGTGTAGTGACATCCAACGAGAGGGTGCTAACACAGTCATGCAGTTTATAATTGACAATAGACCTGAAGACTGGCAAACATTGGAAAATCGGTACAATCCTTTTTTTAATTGTTTTTTTTTATATTTCGTATCTTCGTATTGCAAATCTGTGTAATTAAGTATTTGCTTATACATTTCAACAGGTGTTGTAAATTTTAATATATTAAAATTATTCCGTAAAAGGTTTCTTCATAGTTGGTATTGTATGGAAGATAAGATAATCAAAAAATATAACTCTGTTTTCCCAGATGAAGTCTTCTCTGGCGTGTTACCGTGAAATTAAAAATAATATTAATAAAAAGTATTTAATGCAACCAGAAAATACATATAGAAGATATAAAACTTAAGCTTATCTTAGACGTAAATGGATTTTAAAAAATTTAAGTTATAATAAATATAAACGTATACGTTACGTATACGTTATGTATGCTTAATACTATGCTTCAAAAGAGTTTTACATACATACACAAAAAAAATATATTAGAACATAAAATCATAGAAACGAAACAAAAAAACATGAAAACCAAACTCAAAATATCTTTATTCAAGTAGGTCTTTATAAAGACACTTTTGAATTGCCAATTTTTACACTACCAATCAGAAACAATTGTCCAAAACAGTTCAAGATTTTAATTAAAGTCAACTAAGTATGCTAACTAACTTTACCTAAACCTTATTAAGATCATTATATATGACTTGTTTTTTTTTATAGAAGAGGGGGCAAACGAGCAGGAGTCCCACCATAGAGGTGAAGTCGCCGCCCATGGTCACTCGCGCGGCGGTAGCTCGTGAGTGCGTTGCCGGCATTTAAAGGAAAATTGGGAAATGGGGGGTGGTAGGGGAAGACGACGGGGGGGGGGGTTAGGATGGGCACCGGAAGATCTCACTCACCGAACGAAACGCGAGTACAAAATGAACAAAGTCCAATTGCACCACTTTACGCCGGTCTTCTGTGAGAGAGTGGTATTTCTCCGGCCGTGCCTGCCCATTCGGCTGAAACTCTGAGTAACAGCATGGCACTCCCACTCAAAAATTTCAATAAATCTTAGCGTTTTCTTTCTTCATCTAAACTAGGCCGAGACTCGTAAATGTTCCATACATTGATAAGTCAACCTACATTTTTACAGCGTAATACATATTAAAAGTGAATACTTAATGAGACAAAATATTGCTTAATTGATTTATGTTCTTTTCAGATACAACCCTAATGGCAGTTACAGACTCCATTACTTGGCGATGAAAAGTGAAAACTCAACAGAGCCAATTAAAAACTGAATTTATAATTAATACAAAATTGATTTCTTTGAACATGTTAATAAATTGGGGCATAATTATAGTTTCATTTAATATATTCTAAATATAATTTACAAAATATTTTCATTAAAAAAATACGTTGAGAAAATGCGTGTTAAACAGAAATATTACAATTATTGATGTCATTATAAAGCATTAAAAGTATATATAACATTACAATTAGAATGAAATTAAAGTTTTATATGTAAAAGTGACAATAATTTAATCGAGCAGGGATCGATCACCAATCAAATCAATTTTTTTTATTTGTTCAATCTCAATAATAATGTGCCTGCCAAAAACATTTTTTTTGGCTTCGATTAAAAAGGTTGATCACCACTGACTGTTATATGGCATGTGTAACTATTTTGTTAGGCGCAAAAATTTAATAACAAAACCTCCATGTAATGATTTGCTTCATTTTTTTTTCGCTTGTATATATAATATATATGTATGTATTGTATTTGTAAACAGTTTTTAACATTAGACATATTTAACTCTATCAACTGCATATCTCTTAACTCTAACTTTTACACCTGGCATTGTGTATCTATTTCTAGAATTAACTACATCTTCAGCTTGGCCCACAATTTTGTATCTATAATTCTCCACTTTTGGTGGCTTTTTCACGGGGAAAATTTGTAACGACGACCTGAGAGATAAATAGTTTTATAAACATCACTTGGTTAGGATATAATATATATATTATATGGAAGGGGAAAAAGTTTTTTTACAAATAATATGAATACAAGTACAGCTTGTTATATAAAAAAGAGCTCCGTTAAGCTTCTATATACTATATATGTAAGAAGACTAAAAAGGAAGAAACCCCTATTAATAATAAGTGCTAAATCAGGTAAACAATTTAAAGGAGACACATGAAAAAAAGTGTTATTTATAGAGACTGTAAGAATATATTATTAAAACTTAACAAATAAAGTTAGATATATTACTCATTAGTCTAAATTAAAAGTAAGAAAAACTAACAGAAGAAACAATACATACACTATCCAAGGATCCGTTGAATTTTCTGCAGACCATCGTACCTTGTCAGAAACAGTTTCCAAGCGGAAGGATCGTGGGCCATCATGGAAGCCACCACTCTACCGGCGCTTTCCTTTTGCTCTTTCGAACATTTTGCACAATCATCTTTTAAGGCTTCTATTAATACACCTGAAATATTTTATTTTATTTATATTAAATAAAATTTGGGATTTGTGTTCTTAGTACTATAATTAGACTAAATTTCTTTTGAAACAATCAACGCTGCGAAATTGCATTTATTAACGCGTTGTCATATTTTTCAACTGCGATAAAACGATCGGGACGGTTCACGATTAACTTACGATGCAATATATTGGAATAAATAAGACTTGAATATATAAATTAAATACATAGAAAACTAAAATTAAAAAGCTTGGTCCTTCATAAATAAATAAATAATCCGGAATTTAAAGTTTTACTTGTTCTCTTCAGTGAATTTGGTAATATTTCACAAATGGATGTGAAACCAATCGAAAATTGTGAATACAATTTTTAGAGTTAGTTAGCTTGTTGGATCAAATAACAATAACAATCCAATCTAATATCTGTATTTTGTAAGAGACAGTAAAAACATATTTAAACTATGCTGTTATAGTATACTATTACTAATACAAAAAAATATTCTAAGCAAATGCAAGGTAGATAACAAAAACTCACTCTTCATATCACGCATAGTCCTTGAACAATATCTATCAACGGACATCAAGCATTTGACGTCCTCAGCTGGCAACGGTGGCAACGCTTCGTCTAAATTAACCCTACTCTTAAAAGCGTTCATTTTCTCATCATTTTTCACCACTTCATTATAAACCTGAAAATCGTCGTCCCCATACACCAAATCATAACCAACACTTTTTACACCCTCACTCATTATTCTATCAATGCCTGGCACTGTCATTTCAGCTGATAACAATGCCACGAGGACAAACATTGGTGATAAATACCACATTTTGTGTGCGACCTGGGGTAGCTATGGTAAGGTAATGAGAGTGTTTATACGTAATGCGTAAGATGTATTGCTTTTGCCTTGTCGGTATGTCGAGGGATGGCAGGGGTTAGAAACTACATGCGATTAATGCATTGAAATAACTGTGATTAAGTTAATATCAATATTATATGTGTAAAGGATATAAATCAATAATCTTTTTCAGATATAATCGTATCACAGATCACATGTTTACGTTAATGTTCTTCTAAAATCTAATTAATAAATCAGTTTATTAGGATTAAGTGGTAAGCAATAAATGTTCAATGACTTTATAAAGCTTCTATTCCAACAAGTGGACAAAGTATATGTAATATTTAATTTGAATAATTAGATGTTTGCATATCTCCAGTTGAAGCATTACTTAATTAATAGTTAACGAAAATCAGAACAAGAGTATAACTAAAATAATAGACCCATATACTACCTGCGAGCCAGCATGTTGATTGCAGTTTGCCAAGCGTTTTGCTAAACTAATTAATTGTTGTGGTAGTAGTAGAATATAGAATACCGAAAGTAGAATTTCAATAAAATACTAATAACATTATAAAAAAAGATCATATGGGTTATGACTTATGAGTTATTTGAATTCTTATTAATTAAAGAAGGCAACCTTATGCGTTTGAAACATAGTTAAGTCCGATCCTCAGATCTAAAGAACATATTTTATATCATTTTATAAGCCGTTTCACGTTACACAAAGTTACACGAGATTTTATAAATTAGTTTTATTACTGAAAAATGTTGCTCAGCCCTGATGTTTGTTGTATTCAGGGCGCACGATCGTCGATTAAACAATCAACCTTCATACGTGTGGTCGTAAATTCAAAACGTAAGAGCACAATAGCATTCTCCAGTGATTGATTGCAGGCATTAAAAATAAAATTCCGTATATCCACAAGAGTGCGCCACGCTGAAGTTTTTCGCATTTGACCAGATAATTTCGTTAAGTATCTATACGACGTTTGTGTCATTAAGAATATTCATAACAGCCCAAAAACAAAATAGGCAATAATTTTAAGAAGCAAAGTCAAAGTCAAAATATCTTTATTCATTAAGGTACTTAAAACCATTTTGAATCAGCAGTTTAAAGAACCCACAAGAATCTCTGTGGGGTTGTCATTTTCTGGTGGTGGGTTTACAATTATCTAACTGCATGGATTAACATTCATTAGTAAAAGTTTGAACCAGATATATTAATTACTAAACAGTATCCGTGATATAAACATTTTTATCAGTGTTATTCAATTAATTCACACAGATTTAAATTTATTAATTCAAAAGTCTTTGATAGCAGAAAATATTAACTTTTTAATGAATTGCTTATTCTATGAAGCCTACTCAAAAACAGTACTTTATTCATATTGGTAAAAAACAAAGTTATAAAAAAATCGAATACATTTACTGGCAGTTCCCAATCAAGGGCGTAGAGCGGACGAGAAGAACGGGCAAGAAAAAATTTACTGGGGACAAGTTTATTATTAATTATATATTGATAGTATCTTATCGATATACGTATATATATACCACATTTTATTGCTTCGATCATATGGTGTTAATATATTATGAAGCTTTCAAGTTGTTTTAATGGCATCGTGAATAAATTAAAACTTCAAATGTTTATTTCTTTAATTCAATAACAAAAACTGTCATAATATATTATCAAGTTTATTTTGTATTAGTCACGTAAGTAACGTGATATGTTTATTTTAAAAAGAGCAGTTATCGAGAAATTCCGGTTCTTCTCGTCATTAACCTTACCGGGAGTAATGTTAATGACGATTCAAAATTTTCTCAAGAACCACTTACTATAAAGACACTTTTGAATCGTCAATTTTTACACTACCACCGGTTCGGAAGGCATTTATCTACCGAGAAGAACCGGCAAGAAACTCGATAGCTGCTCTTTTAAAATGATCAATTAATACAAAATTGTGCTACTGACAAATAAAATAACAAAGCATTATATATAACTGAGCCAATTGCCGACTTCAATAGTGACTTGTCTGGAAGGGATCGCTTATTGGCGATAATGCCGCCCGTTGCTCTTATATGTACTAACATCTAATAAAGTCATTAACTTCTACTGTTTAAGTGCAATAAAGTGTGGACTAAATATCAAGAGTTCGAATAAAACAATCCAAATGTCGATAAAAATTTATTTCTTCAACAATTCCTCCATTTTCTTAGACGCAACGGACATATCCAATTTGTCATCGGACATTCTCAACAAACCCAACAGAGCCTTCAAAACCTTCACCTTCCCACCTCTGTACTGCTTCACCAATTTGGGATTGTTCACAATAACATTCGCACATTTGTCGTTGATTTCTTTGCTATCGGTAACCAGCGACCACCTCCTCTCCACCAAGACATCAGCCGGTGACATTCCCGTATGTAAAATCTCATCGACAACCCGACGGAAAATGTCCAAATTGATTTTACCCATCAAAAGGAAATCAATCAATTCGTCCAACTGCCCAACCGTTATCGGACAATCGTTCACATCGATTTTCCGTCTGTTAAGTACGGTCAGCAGATCATTTAACAATAAATTCGCGACTTTGGTCGGATTTCCATTGGAGAACATTGAACTGTTGAAATAACGGAACAGAGCCGGCTCATTCACGAGCTGCATCGCGATTTCCGTACGGAGCTTGTGCACCTCGATCAGTTTTTTCCTAGACTCCGCCGGTAATTCTGGTATTCTGTCGTTTATCAATTGTACACTTATCACGTCTTGGCTTTCCTCTCTTGACGTCAAATTGACGCGGAGAGGTGGCAGATTCGGTTCGGGCATGTATCTGTAAAAATACGATATTTATTTTCTATATAAATAAATTAACTGGGCGTTATTAGGCAACCTGTGGTGCCAGAAGAGAAGACCTTCGAGTGCCTTAAAGGCCTGCAACACACTGGTGAGCCATCCAGTATTGCAAGTGTGAATGGCCGGTTAGGACTTTAATGTATGTGAGCCGTCTGCTCTTATGTCTAATGCAGTGGTTCCCAAACTTTTTAGGTGCATACCCCACTTTTGAGATTTTAAAATCAAAATGCCCCCAGCCCAAGCAAAAATTTAAAATCCAATTATTTAGGGGGTAATTACTATGTAAAAAATTTCGGCCGATGTAACCGAGATCCTCAAAAAAGGGGTCCTGAAAATTTATTTTTTTAACTCCTGTTTTTTCAAAACAAGTCAAAACAGCAGAAATTTGCAACAAAACAGTTTTGGTGCTTTGAAAAGTCATAAAAAGAGCGTATGATGACACAACAACACGTTCTTACCTTTCAATAAACGTCTTTAAATTCTATTTAAGCTTTCTATCAAAAATTAATTTTTGTTTTTTTTTGAAAAAAAATATTTTTAAAACAAAAGAAAAATAAAATTTAATCTTATAGAAGGTTGTTTTATAGATACAAAAAGACAAAAAACGTTGGGAACCACTGGTCTAATGTGTCATAAAAAGTCTTACATACATTCTCGTTAATCTTGACATTTACAAATTAAATAAAAACATCCTGTCAGAACGGAAATATATCGTAGATGACAGGTTTTTAACTTCCTGTTTCATTGTTTTTTTGTATGATTTCATGTTATATTATTAGATATTGGTCTTTTTATAAAATCTGTTGAAAAACTAGAAATATGAAGGCGCTTCAATGTTTTGACAGTGTCAAGAAACGTCAAAAATGCCAATGGCGGGTTGACGTTTCTTCATTATGACGCAACTCCGGGCTCTCTTGGCGTCCAGCGTTGGAACGGAGAAGATCCACGATCATCGGAGGATTTAGATCCGTTCGCATCGCGTCCAAGCAACACGTGTTGGGTGAGTGTCACTGTGTCCCAATTAATTATAAAGTCCTGATCACAATTCTGTTCATATTTGTGAAAATAATAATCGTATATTGTTAATTATCTTCAACGCGTGGTTTTAACCCTCCCACCCGCCTACCCATGTTAGCTCGGCAGCCATGTTGAATACAGAATTAAATTATGACGACCATGTGCCGTTAAACATAATATATTCCCACCATATTAATTTAAACATTTGTAAAAAAAATCATAGATAATCATAACAGTGGTGTAGAAGAAAATTTTCATTTGACACTTGACATTTTGTCCGTCATCTCTGTCAATTGTCAGTGATGAACAATAGTTTTGCCCACCTGTAATCTTGGACGACCTCCTTGTCTCGCATGGGCACCGTGACCTTTGCGGCGGCGTCCCACATTCTAGTCTCGTTAATAATTTTCCCGCCATTTTCGAGTACTGACAGCTGCCTGTCAATTTCATGACGCACCGCACTGGCAACACCGCGAATTGAACCGATATTTTTTATCTAAAATATAAAATTATAAAGTGTTTTAACTCAATCCTGTAATTAAGGTTTTTATTAGAGAAAAAATATCACAACTAAAGAGTTTGTTTCAAATTCAAACTCAAAATTGGCTAATGGTATCTTAGTTTTACAGGAAAAAGATTATATTCTTTTTCCAAATGGATTTTTTACTAGATTCAGAATTTTATATAATTTTACCACTAGATATATAGTACAGTTTTTTTAAATTGGTTTTCTACACTTGAAACATACATCTTCTATACAGCAATGATTATCTTTCAATTTAGTAAAATAAAATAGTAAATTAATATTAACGTCATTTACTTCTACTGTTAAGTGCAATAAAGTGTAAAAAAAATTACCTGATTTGACAACATGATTAATCATATTCATCGTCCACTACATCAATAATCAGTTTATCACTAATCACACACTTTTTACAAAATAAGCTTAAATACCTCAGTCCGAGTCGATAGTGGATCGCCTTCTTTTCTTATGGAGACATTTGCATCTACCCGTAGAGCACCTTCTTCCATACGTCCAGAACATACTCCCAGTCGTTGTACAATTAATACCAATTCTTTAACTAATGCAGCAGCCTCTTCCCCATCCTGGAAAAGTTAATTTCAAAATAACATAGAGTTGATAAAAAAACATTTTATTATTAATTTTACTTGTAAGTTTTAATGTCATGTATTAACCGCAAGCACCTTGATGAAAAAACAAAAAATATATTGTGCTATTTAAATTATAGTTCAATAATTATACAATTAAATATTATGATAAATTTACCTCTAAATCGGGTTCAAATACAATTTCTATAAGGGGTGCACCGGCTCGATTAAGATCAACAAGACTCTGTTTTAATTCTATGTCATGAAGTGATTTACCACTGTCCTGCTCCAGCTGTATTTGTTTTATCATTGAACATTTATTATATGGCTTTTTATGAACCCCCGGTGTGAATACCTGAAAAAATTGTTTACTAAATTTTTTTTTAGCTAATTGAGGGATTTTACTCCTGGTATGCTTTAGATATGCAATACCTTAAGGGAAATCTTCACTTAGCTAATATGTGAAAAAACGTAATAGACCCATTATGTTTGAAATGAACTAGTGTACATACTATGGATTGTACCTGAAAATTAATTACACCATCATTTGCTAGAGGAGCTCTTTGTTGAGTTATTTGATAACCTGCAGGTAAATCAGCGTAGAAATAATGTTTTCTGTCAAAACTAGATACTTCATTGACTCGACATGAAAAAGCTAGCGCAGCTAAAATACCAAGCTCAACGCATTTTCTATTTAGTACAGGCAATGTACCAGGTATAGCAGCATCAAATAGGGACACACAGTTATTAACTAATCCTCCAAAAGTATTTTGAGCACCAGAAAAAAGTTTTGTTTCTGTATTAAGCTGGGCGTGTACTTCCAGCCCTACGACACTTTGCCATTTCTTCGCAACTCGGGACGAGTAACGCTTATGTATATTTAAATATTCATTTAAAAGCTTGGCCCGCATTTTTATCTTACTTATATATGTATCACATTAATACTTGTTTTGTTTTTATAACGAGTAGGTTAACATTTCACAATCAGCTGTGATATGACAACCGTCAGCCGTCGAAAGTAAAATTACCGCCACAGCCTACACAAACGTCATTAGAAATGTCAAATATTTTCATAAAACACGCGCCATATCAGAATGATCTGTGCAAGCTCCGCGGGTTTGCGATATTTTTGTTTTGTTTTGGTAAGGTATTTATAAAAACTAATTTCTAAAAATTCATTATTTTAATAATGAATTTTTAGCGGAATAACAAAAAAATATTTAGCAATCGAATTGAATTATTCCTAGTGCTGTTTTTTTTTAATTAAAAACATAGGACGCAGTCTAGGTAACTTTTAGTTTTACAATAATTTAAACACCTATTTTCATAAACCTTGATACCATTCTAAGTATAAAATATAAATTAAAAGTTAAGATACACATTTGTTTTTCATAAAAAAATAAACTATAAAAACACATTTTCTACACTAGTTGACACTCACCAACAATGCTCTACTCGTGATAGTGAAAGTTGCACACAATGGTTAAATATATCACTTATTAATTAAAAAGATTCATTTAATATACATAACAATTTATTATTTACCCTAACTAATACCTTACAATTTAATAACTATCACAATTTATTCATAATTAACTACGACACTAATCCCGTCACCACGTCAAAAAGGAAAGAAAAGAGGTAAAGCACGATAAAGGCTAACGTAACCTCGGCAATCGAGTACATTTTCTTTATTTAATGCAAAACAATAAATACGAGGTTACGAGGAAAATTTAATTATACAGGTGCGTGCGATCAATATCACTGTTTAAGAGTGAGTGCGAACTGCGATGGGTGTGCACGAAACCTTGACGACATTCTACGTAAAAAGTTGACAGCGACTAAAAATATTTACTTTTATAAGTACGCAATAGCACTGAGGATCTTATATTTTTCATACTTGGTAATGCTCTGTTTGGTGCATATAATTTTAGTTAAAATTTTTATAATTTCTTATAATTATTATTGACCTACATTTCACGATTACTTTTCACCAACCTAAAATGTTTATGAGTTAGGGTATTCTAGATATGTATTACTTATATATACTTTAAGAAATGTGATACGTATAGGCTATATGGATTTTTCCATATTACTTTTATTGTATCATATAATAGTAAATATCGAGTTTTTGCACACATACTTAATTACTTAAAAAAATAACAATTATCTACTTAATTTTTTTTTTTTTTGTTTTATAACAACATTTATTTTTGTACTTATGTATAGTTAAGTAATGTATATATTTACGTTTACGAATCATTTCGTTTACTAGATTTTTTATAAACCTATATATATATAACAATACAATAAAAACACTCATTTTTCTTTTATTTCTCAACTTATCAAACATAATTCATTTATCTTTAAATGACTGTCATATTTAAATACTTGTATAATTATTATGTTTGTCAGATTTAAATAATTATCTAATTGCTATGGTTACTAAGGTTTATCGTTTTGATTTAGCCAAGTAATCGCTGAAGTATTTCCTGCCAGCTCTGCGAGCATGCAGGACTGACTTCAAAAGAAAAAGCGTTCCTCTTCCTTTTAATTAAGGAGGCTTCCAAATGAGTTGCTCCTGGCGTTGCAGGTGACCATGGGCGGTGGTTAGCACATCACTCGAAGTGACGGGCCTGCTCGTTTGCCTCCTCTTACATAAAAAAACACCGTATTTAAATGCAGGTAAGAACTGAAACCCTCTAGTATAGTACAGTCTAGTTATATATATATCAAACGTCAGAAGTTGATTGTCGTTTCTGGGAACAATGATACGCAAATGATCTGAATTGAATTGTAATTAATTTCATTCATAGGTCACGTAAACCTATTTGATATATTATTAACTTAATAATTATTTAATTATTACTAACTTAATTCAGAACTGAATTATTTTGTATAAAATAGATAAATTTAATAATAATAATGATGTTTATGTTAGGAATAAGCATAAATGCTCTACTAAGGTAGGCTTTAATTAGAGTAATACATTAGTAATATGTATTCTATGTTCTAACCTTATGTTGGCTTTGTTTTTAATATATTATTTATTGTGTAAACTTTTTGATATGCTGTATGGGTTTAAGAAATAAAATAAAATACATTGGAAATGTGTACGTATTCTCAATAAACTCCCATTCGATGTTCACAGTTTTTTTTCGCAATGAATTCTGAAACTTTATGTATATAAGCTTAACTATATATAAGCTTTGGAATAAAATGAGTATTCAGCTACACATTTTATTTTCTTTTAATTAAAAAAAAAATTACCGCTTAATTTTGGAATCCTCGTAGCCTATATGAAGTTTATTTGGATACCTGCAAAATTAGTAATTGAACTATAAGTCCTATAGGTCACATTGGAATGTCTGACGTTTGTATACGAGAAACAGTTTTCTCTATCTATAGATAAATAGTAGCTTACATTCCTATGTGATGACTTGTATCAATACATTGCGTTTCGTGCAATGAAATTGAATTGAATGATGTACATAGATTTCGATTTGTGCTGCGGACATGTTGAAATAATTAAACCTGGTTAAATCAGATGTATAATTATGTTAATTTATACGACTGACCTAGAATTCAATTGCTGGCGTTCTTAACAAAAATTCATTTGAACAAAAATGTTGATTTTATTTATTTTTAAACCGTTTTATACCTCATGCGTGTGTAATGAGAACAATTAGCGTCAGTCTTCCATTTGAGTTTTTTGTCTGATTCTTCTCAGCTTGGTCGCGTACGAACAGGCGTTGAGTCATTCAGATTTGTGACGATATTAGAGATTGGACTAGACTAAACTTAGTACAAAGTAATAGCAATGCCATATGAAATCTTTTCAAAAGGCTGGTGGATAGTTCCACCGACGGTACCGGTACTGGTTTTGTCATCTTTACCATATGCTTAGAGGTTTGGTTAGGCTAGCTGATGCCTGATGCCAGTGGGAGTAAAGAGTAAAGAGGGTGGTTACCTCCTGTCAAATTATTGTCTCAGCCATTTAATATCTACTGCTGAACGAAGGCCCCTTAATTTCCAGTATTTCTGGTCCTCCGCGTTCTACATCCAGCGTCTTCCCTTAATAAGCACTGCACAAAACAGACACTGAAACTGGGAGTTAGATTGTTTCTTGCTATATATGTGAAATCAGTATGGATAAAGCAGTATGCCTGAAAGAGATCGCTTATTAGCAATAAGGCTCTCGTACTCTTACGTCTACTTCTACTGTTTAAGTACAATAAAGTGTGAATAAATAAATAAAGTAACTAAACAGTTACAACACGTTTGTCTTATGTATATATTTTTTCCAATTTCTCTAAAATTTTTGGCCCAAAGCGACGCAGTTCGAGCAATAAATCACAGGTACCATATAGTGTTAAAAATAATCTCAGATACCTATTAAGTCGTGACAATGGCGTCGATACATATAAAAAAATATTATTAGCAGTGTAAATACAATATACTATTGGCAAATTTACTATTTAACTTATTTATCTAAACAATAATTAATCAGTTTACAAATTGAGTTGTTTAGTATTTTTATCATAACTAGGATAAAAATAATACAATGACGCTGACACCGCATCGAAAGTTGACCCGTGGGTTGTATGTCCGATTTGAATTTATAACAAGTGAGCAAAGGTCGCTGGTGTACGGTATAAGTCTACGAGATCCCAAACCGGTAGCCCAACAATGTTAGAATCGTCATAACCGGTTATTTGTTAACCTGTTAACTCGATACATTTCGCTGATACGATGTCCCAGTTTATGCGACTTATCAGAGCTATCTACTGTTATTGGATTGACAAATACATTTTATAGACTTATTAAATAAACTGTATCATATCATTCGCCTGATTAAAATAAAAGAAATCACTTAATCTTATACGATTTCTATTCTCTTTCCATCTCGCGAGCAGTAGAGGGGTAGCGGGAAGAATTACCTAACGAAGCTTTTTACCGACGGCTCATAATTTTCCAGAAAATGGTCTTAATTTAAAAGTCATGCAATCTTTATTTAATTATAATTATTTATTATTAATATTACCGCCTTAATCGTATTTTGCTAAATACACTTTTGCGTATGCGCCAGGCGCGCAGTGTGTACACTTTGTTTTAGTGACGTTCGAAAGATGTAAACAATCCTAATTGAATAAAGAATTTTTAACTTTAACCTTGTGCTAAGTCAATTGTAATAAGCTATAGGACAAAACAGTACAATATTAATACTACACAAACTTACAACTATCACATATAATAAATATCAATATATAAATCAGTCATTATAATAAAATTAGCCTTTTATTCCTGTACCTAGAGTTACAAGAGGTCCCTAAGTTCGGTGTGCCTTTTGGCATAGGACTCCTCCCAATTCAATATCGTATTTTATATGAAAAATCATAACATTTTGTTTGAAAGTTTTTGTCGTGTTATGTGTAAGGACTTGATGATATAGCTATATAAATAAGACTCGTGTGGCAGTCGCTTTACTTAAAAAGAACATAATTGAGAATATAAGATTGAATCGATAAAATTTTACTAATATTTTCAAAGAACAAACGCTACACACAATTAAATAATTTTTATGCTTTAAACTAATGTATTTAAATAAATTTGCAGGTGCTGTCATTTATTAGGTTTTTAATGTTTCATGTCAAGTAAAATCTAATGCATGAGGCGGTATAAAACGTAGACCGTAGTGAAAAATCGATCGATTCGACACGAGTCTCAGAAATAAAACGAGATGACGTAAAAGTTCATTGCACTCAAAGCTAAACGCATGTGTGACGTTCGTAGTTTTTTTGGTTTTTTTAGTTTTGTTGGTAATCATTATATTTTATTTGATTTTATTAAATCTGTCCCCAAACATTTTATGTGCTAAATATATTAACAAACAATTAACTTATAAGATAATAAAACAAGGTATACACACAAAACAATGATATGGGAACTTGAAACATTTAAGAGATAAAATATAATACAAACAAGATGCAAATACGAACACAATCAGGATTTAAAGGTTTGTTTTTTTTATTATTTAAGAAAAATATTGACGGTGAACGTAAGTAAACAAAGATATTTAAAGCGATGTATTTAGACATACACTGTAAACCCTATATAACGACACTGGGCGGTGCATTTTATGGCTTTACAGGGAGTCATAAAATAGAGAGAAGAAAAATCATTGTATGGAATACAAGCTAAACCAACCAAAGCCAGGTCGACGTTTTAGAAAGTTTGTCGTTAAATCGAGTGACGTTACGTGGACTTTACATTGTATTTATACTATTTTCTCGATGTTTAAATGGTTTAAGTCTTGTGGTTAACAAGATAACGATTTTTGTTGTCGGGCCGACAGTTTGTATTGATTTCAAATATTTGAATTGTTAACAGTACATTAATAATTGTCGGTAGGCAATACCCGCTTAATATTAAAACTCAATGTCGCATGTATTTCGCTCGCGGACATAACAACGCGAAAAAATGTTTGCATTACAAAACTTGTTCGAGACGGGTGTTCAAGCAAGGCCGGTCAAAGTCCATCAGATTTACGTTAGTGACGAAAGAAATTCTGTGCGTTGGTATTTTTGTATGTGTAATGTTATAATTTACATTTCAGTAACATTTACAAAAACTAACACCTTAAAATGACAACTGTACTGAGTTTATTGTGGGTACTTCTTAGCTGAACACAGTGAACATTCCTAATTGAATAAATGGATTCGAATTTCAAACTTACTCAATACAAGTTTAAGCTTAGCCTGCGTGTCTATATTGTAGTCTACCTCCACCAAGGTAGTATACATTCCGCAGCCTGATGACCCATGACCATCGGTAGACCGAAGGTTCTAGAAACTATTGAAAGCTACCGGTGATGAATATACCTAAATTACACCATTTTGTCTGAATCGTTAATAACTACACTGAAGAAATCCTTCAGTAGGCTAACTAACTATGTCAAAATTAAATGAGATTAAGTCCATTATTACAGTTATTTAAATTCTAAATATATGACTTTAATTTTCCAATGAATATTGTAATTGTAAAGACTTAACTAAAAAAAACAGAAATAACTTCAACACAAAAATTAATTTTAACAGTTTCCTCACTGCACGTTGAGCGAGAAAAGCGCCACAAAAATAAATAAATTAATATTTTAAACCAACAAATTTTGGCCTAATTCTACAACGCGAATTCTATTTCCGAAATGTTCTGCTGCACTGACCCAATTCTCATTGTCGACTGGAAGTCTTGTTATTTTAAGTGTTCAGTTATATCAATAAAATTCAGATTTCGCTATACATTTGTAATGAAGTTATTGTATTTACACCTGTGTAATGTCGGTTACTGCTAAGTTTAAAAAAGGTCGTCAATTTGTCTGTTCATTGATGGTTTTGCAAAAATATATTCGTATGTATTAAATTATATTTCTTTACAATCTTATCGTTTTCAGATAAATAATAAAACTTAAAGTGCGTAGGTGTGTCTGATAAAAATTAAATACGTGCCTTGATAAGATTACATCCAAATGATAAAATAGACCACCAACAAAATATGCGCATTTTACCTTAATTAATTAGTTATAGATAATATGCGATCTTTAATAGATAGCGCGAATGATAATAACAAGGTTATATTCAAAACTCCGTGAAGGCTGAAGTGATGAATAATTTAAGAAACGATTCTATGACATGGCGGGAAACTCTACTCTCTGTGTATACATATTTTAACGTCCGTATTAATTGCAGACCAGGTTCATTATCCGACCGATGACGGCAAACAATTAAAATTAGGTTGCTGGCTTGTTTTTTGTTGTATATGTTAATATGTAAATGTTAATAATGTAACATATCATTGTATTGTAATATTAAAAAAAATATATTGCCACAGGTAATAAAAATACACAATAACCCTGATATTCGGCTACTGTGTTAGTAATTTATAACTGTACTGTGGCATCTATCGACAGTCTTCCGAACTAGATCATAGATTATAAATTCTTCGCGTCGTCGTCTCAACAGGAAATATATAATATTTAACCAAATATTAATTATGGATATTATCTGTGATCTTTAACTCAAAGACCCGGCGTTCTTTAACTCATAATAAAATAAATTGCAAATAATGTATAATTTATTATATTGAACTACTTTTTGCCTAGTATGTTGTTTATCATAAATGATTCATTGTTCAAATATATTTACTGTATAAAACATATTCTTCAATGTTTACTGAAGAGCAGCGAAACTTTATCTATTTTTAATTTTAAGAAGTAGGGAAAAAAACGGAATTTGTGTGACAATCCTTCAAAAATTTACAATTTTCAGCTAACATTGTTTATTATCGTTATAACATATCAACCAGCTCCGGTCACGTACATAATGACAAAAGCTACTCTTGTGTATTATGTAAGTATGTAATCTACACGTGTACATGTGTTATTAAATTATACGGTATTCTAATAAGATTTAACTTTGTGACGTAAATTCTCAGAAATAAAAAAGGTAAAACCGCTTTGTTGTAATTACCTGAGTTCTTGATCATTAAACAAACTTAGATGTTACTAATATAGAATTATATTAATCCATTTACAGTTATTATATGCTTGTTTGTAATATATATATATATATATATATATATATAACTTCTGGTTCGAATATAAAATACTCTTTATTTTATTTTCATTTTTATTTACCTATAACCTAACAAGTGAACAAAAGGTACCTTACATTAATAATTTATAAAGAAAACTTAACATGACTCAGATTTTAATTAATTTTTTTTAATAATAATATAAAATTGAATTATACTATTTTTTCTTCACGATGACACCCTAATTTATTTAATAATAAGCAGTTTTAATTTTATAATAAAACTAGCTGAACCGGCAAACGTTGTTTTGCTATATAAATTATTAATAAAGTAGAAATAATTGAATGTCACGGTATTTCGTTTACTACAAAATAAATTTAATTAATACTTAAGCCTCAATAGCACGTGGTAGTCATGCTATTGAATTGTAGCTTAAATGACACGTCCCAGGTTTACCATAGCAGTGCCATCTATTGATTACTTACTCAATCCAGTCGAAAAGTATCGACATCTGTTAGAATCTTTTGGAGTAAACAGATAATTGTGTCTGTCAAATAATTATATAGACAAATAATTTGCAATAAAATATACTATAATTAAAGATCTAAGCTATCCTATATCTCAAGTCGGACCAGACTGCTCACGGTGTGCCAAATTAAATTACAAATCGGTTATGTAGTTTAGGAATCCATCGGGCCAAACATCGTGACAGGAGATTTATATATAAGATAATATCTTTATGAGGGAAAGGGATAATAGATTGTAGTATATTTTGTCTCATAATTGTACACATTACTACCACTTTTCCGCTGATGATAAATACAAAGCAAAATATTGCTTTTACATATAAGCCTTATAATTGTTTAGGCGCTATTACTTTTTCGTTTTACGCGGTTATGATTAGAAATAAATCCAAGATTGAGATCTCAATATTAAAACGATCGAATGAACTGAACGAATGTCGAACTGAATGACGAGTGATATTTTGAATGGTTCTGCTTGTCAACTGTTAACTAATGCTCCGAATCTAATAATCGTACTGTGAAGGACAATGGATGATCATACCTTAAAAGTGTATTTGTCAAACGTCAAACAAATGTCAAAACATGCCATATAAATTCAACGACTATAGATTAAAATAGGTCCAACATTATTTTAAGACTTGCATTTACAAATCCTAAAAAAATACCTATTGTTTAGGAAAATAATTAGAACTGATTTAAGCGAACAGCATAAAACCCACCACAATTATGCCTAGAGCTTTACTGAACTTACATTACGTATCACCTTATTGTGTCAGAAATTTTCTTAGTGGGTGTAACAACATAATTACTCTAACCCATTATAAAGTTAAAGGAGGAGCTATGAAAAAAATTACTCCGTCATATTTTTAATCTTGAAATATGACAGAGATTAAGTTTTTTTAAACTATTTCACGTTTCATCATAATTAGTTTTAATCCTTCAAGCAAAAACTAAATCTTTCAAATAAAATGGGTTTCGTATTATTGTAATAATTTAAAGATTTTTAAAACTTAATTTTAAAATTATGATTCGTTTGTTTGAATGGGTCACTTTTACATTTAATCCTTCATTCATGTCTATAAATCTATAGTATTGAGCCGAGTAATCAATCTTTAATTTGAGGTTCATCAAACGGGGAGATTTATCGAACCGAGAAGCCGCAGAGTCGTCAAGTTTATATTTCTATAGATATTTTTTAAAAACAAATGCTGAACTACTTATATACCCAGGATATTGTGAACGCTATATAATATGATAACTGAGTTTGTTTTTGATATCTGCTAAGACCGGTCTATGTGGTAGATTGTAGCATATAAGAATAGAGTTATACTTGAGTACTCACTTTGATAATTCTCATCGAATTGGGTTCAGGCACTTTCTTTCACGACTGATCGCGATTCTAGATATAAATAGATATAAATGAATTCAGTATTGTCCGGTAGAACCCAAACTTATTTACAATACTTAACCAATTTTTTTTAAATCCGAAGGTCGATGAAATCAATAAATTCCCTCTAAAACAGATAAAACCCATTAATTTTATGTTTAAAAAGAGGTATATATATAATCGCACTTTAAACTTTAATCATTTTTATAATCACCACACGCAAAATGGTTAGATTTTAAATTATTTTGTCCATTTAAAAAAAAATCTAAATATCTACTCAGTATGTTTATATGAATGTTTAAAAAACATGTGTTTTCTTAGCATAAAAAACGATAGTGTTTTATTTATTACAGATTCGATTCTTGGTTGCACTTTTGTTGGCTGGATACGTCCTTAGTGTACCCATAGATCCAGAAATCAAAGATTTAGAAGTGACGCAAGCACCCGGGGATACAGACGAAGTGTCAACTGAAAAACCCAGTCTGCCTAAACAGGAGTCCGATTTGGAAACAGAGCCAAGTGTATGGTTCAGCTACCACCACAGCATTCATGGCGTACCACCACCACCTTTGATAATTCCCAGACCAAGGTGAGTTACTAATTTATTTATTTAGTCACACTTTTCTGCGCAATACACACAGTAGACGTAAATAATGCTATTATAGTGTTAATAGAATGCTAGTACATATAACAGCAACGGGCGGCCTTATCGCTAAGCGATCCCTTTCAGGCAACCCATCAGTTAGTCCTATCTTTCGTACCCAAATATTTAGAGGACAAAGATCCCTTTAGTGTGTCGGCAATTGGCTCAGCATCGGGACAGTTTAATTCTTGAGTAGCCTTACAATGCTTTGTTATTTTAATTGTCAGTAACATAATTTTGTATTAATTGTTTTTTTTAAAAGAGCAGCTATCGAGTTTCTTGCCGGTTCTTCTCGGTAGATGACTGCCTTCTGAACCGGTGGTAGTGTAAAAATTGACGATTCAAAAGTGTCTTTATAAAGACCTACTTGAATAAAAATATTTTGAGTTTGAGTTTATTATGGAGGACTAACTCAATATTGTATGTCTTAAGTGTACACTGAACTATATAAAGGAACATTTTTATATTAAATTGACATATTTTCACTATCATTTTCGCATCGGTAAAAATAGGGCCAAACGCCTTATTCTATTTTGGTGTGTTAGATGACATTCATAATAGGTAACTTTGAGTGGGAGTGCCATGCTGTTACTTAGAGTTTCAGCCGAATGGGCAGGCACGGCCGGAGAAATACCACTCTCTCACAGAAAACCAGCGTAAAGTTATACAATTGGACTTTGTTCATTTTGTACACGCGTTTCGTTCGGTGAGTGAGATCTTCCGGTGCCCATCCTTTTCCCCTTCCCTCGTCCCTCTCCCCTTTCCTTTAAAGGGCGGCAACGCACTCACGAGGTACCAGCCGCGTTAGTGTCTATGGGCGGCGGCTTCACCTTTATGGTGGGCCGCCTGCTCGTTTGCCCCCTCTTCTATAAAAAAAAAAAAAGGTAACGATCTTATTTATAGCTTAAGCTCCACAAACAATAACTTTATAAAAAGTAATAAGTGGAGAGTACCCAGTATATTATTGTTTCATGCTTCAACCGCATCTTGAGTTATTGGCACTGTATCGTGTCTACTCGTAACTTTGTACTTTGTACTTCAAGGCCTTGTCTAAACAAATCAATAATTAAAGATACAACTTGATTAAATATTAAAATTCATTTAATATTGTTGTTCTGTTTCAGAGTTTACACATCATACTACGCAGATTACGCGCCTTATCCATACTGGAGTACTTGGTAATTCTATAAGTTGACAAGGTACATTAAATAAAACACATTAAAATTTGGTAATTTTATTTGAATCATGATGGCGGTTTAACATCGGTCGCTTGGTACAATGAATTAATAGCGATGTCAGATGACACGAACGCCATAGATTTGGCAAGTGTGGCTAATGACAACGTGTCCATAACAACCCTATTGGCGACGTGATTCAGTTTCGCCCCTTTCGATTGCGCAGTGTATTTTAAAGCCAGCTTTATCACCCTCTCGCATGCCAGGGACTTCGACGATGCACTCTTTGCCTCTTTCCCCGCCTGTTGGGCTGCCGTTTTTGCCAAATTCATCATTAGATCCTGGTGATTCGACATGCCATTCTTCGCGTATTTTACCGACATCTGCACCTCAATTGATGCGGTTAACGCCCGTCGCATAGCAACGACACTGGATGCGGTCAAATATGCCACATCACCAGCGTATAATATAGCTTTTTTAGCTTTTATTTCTAACCTTTCAAGTTTCTGTTTCGTCTTCTTTTCATTTGCTACGTCATCCTCCATTTCAGGCTGGTCGATTTCCATTTCAGCTATAACATCTGGGTTAAGAGTGTACACTTTTTCTTTTGGATCGACCCAATCGTCAATGAGATTCGGTGCGTTCGTTTCCTGGTTGTCAAGTGTTTGACTGTCTTGTGTAACGACATGAGTGTTATTTAGCTTATTTTGTATTATGATTGCATCTGTATCATTTATATCATCGTTGACTAACGCATCGAGAACTGTTTGATTAAGAAATCCCTTCGGAGGGTATGTTAGATCACGTTTTTTACTTTGAACTATACTTACAGGTTTCCTTGATAAATTTACAGAATATCGCGTAATATTTAGCACTCTGCTTGGAGCTTCTGTTGAAGTTATAACGGCAGATGGTCGGTTCAATATAATATCATAAACTGTTGTCTTGCTAGGTTGTGGCGTAGTATCAATGATGTTAGCATTGTTAGGTAATACAGATCTCTTTTTACGCAAAGATAGATCAACTGACTGTTTCTTCGATAGCGCTGTAGCATAAGTTATATCTTTTAACGCTGACACAATAGATACTTCTGCGGCAATTTGCGATAGACCATAGACAAGTCTATGTAATTCAGGTTCTGTAGATGCTCTCGTAATTGTTAGAATATGACCCGATAAAGTTCTTGAAATGTAATCTAGAATACGTCGTGTCTCTATTGCTGTCATACCTTTGGTCTTACCTGGAGCATCCAACGCTTCTCGTGTTATTCTTGTAAGTTTATCTTGAATTTCTAGTTTTGATAGTATAGCCGATACTAAATCTTTCGATAGTTGATATAAAGTCTCTTCCATTTTTGGATTGTGAGTGACATTTTTGGTTGCTTTCAAAATGGAGTTATCCAAGTGCTTAACTACATTGTATGGTGATGTTATTGGTAATAGTTTATCGATTTGTGAGTTCAATTGATTTCTGTAATCGTGGACCGGTGATATCCCCGCATGGATGGACCTGACCTACCATAAAAAAAATGTTTTAATAACAAACAAATTTAACAGATTTTAACGGTTCTAAACAACTTAGGGTCCTTCATGAAAAGAGCGTATCATTTCTTAAAGGCTTGTCTATGGGCAGTGACTTCACTTTTGTGGTATATCATGCTCGTTTGCTCCTTCTTCTAAAAAATTGTCCTAATAATTTTGTGCTTGTGATAGGAATCCGGAATCTCTCAATTATATAGTCAAATGAAGTTTAGTGACTTGAACTTCAATGTTAGCACATAAATTATCATGTATAAGTATTAACAACGAATTCACACCAAAGCATTACTCACATACAACAAGCTCAACACGACTCTCAACATTTTCAATTCCAAATTGTGTTGTAAAATAAAGGTTGTTATCGTGATTAAATCGATTATTTTATATCGTCAATTAAATATCGGCTAGTGTTAATTGAAGTAATAAACAACAGAGGCAACGTAATCTCAATTTCAAATCCTTCATGAATGTTAGAACACAATTGACGGTGACGATGTTGACAGAACGCCAAGGCCTAGAACTAGATTTAAATCAAGGCAATTTTAATTAACCAGTCTACAAATACAAGTAAGCAATCGTAAAGCTGTTCCACGTTCTGTCTGGATTAAGTACCTATCACACTAGTTACCATATACATTGGTAAATTTACAATTGACTTCTAATAAATTTGAAACGCGCGTAAAGGGTATTTTGGTTGAAAAGGCATACTATACCGTAAACGAATATTTAGAGGACAAAGATCCCTTTAATGTGTCGGCAATTGGCTCAGCATCGGTACAGTTCAATTCTTGAGTAGCCTTACAATGCTTTGTTATTTTAATTGTCAGTAGCAGAAATTTGTATTAATTGTTTATTGTAAAAGAGCCGGTTCTTCTCGGTAGGTGACTGCCTTCCGAACCGGTGGTAGTGTTAATGACGATTCAAAAGTGTCTTTATAAAGACCTACTTGAATAAAGATATTTTGAGTTTGAGTTTACAATTACCCGGCTATGTATGGGCGGCTATTAACACTTTATTCTATGTTTGTTTTTTCCTTCTGCCCCATACAAATGTCTGGGGTCAGATGTAAAGTAAAGGCAGGATTTAAACTACATTCAAATACATAATAGAATAATGATACCTTAGTTATCCAGCAAAGGAATTATACATGGTAATACGCCGTTTGGTGTGCTCTATTCGTCTGTACACATACAGTGGTCGATAAATGTAATCGCTCTCCGCTGCTGCTATATCATTTAAATTGTCCCCACTTCCCATACTGTACGCGGTGACCAATATTATAATAAAAGTAATGCAGATTCGCATGATTGATTGTTTGTTCTTTATGGTGACAATAGACTTTATATATGTAATTTAAATGTGCTAATTAATAACATTCACTGTATAAACCAATTAATATTATTCACACCTGCTTGGTGATAATTATCACCAGTGTTACCATCTACAACGTGTTAAATTCCCTAAATAATTACATATAGAGGTACTTTTTAAAACACCACATTTGCCAAGTAAACATTTATTTAATAATATGATAAAATAATTGTTGATTTAAATCTTACGCAATTTTAAACTTACAAAACCTCAGAGTCCTTTTCGTAGCCAGCTTAAAATATTAATATAATTTACAAGAATACATCGATCAACCCAGGAAAGCAGGTAACACCTTGATGCGTCCACGACCGTCCAGTGAGTTCTCGCCAAACGCGGACACCTCGTGTTCGGACGGAAGCAAATCATTCTCCTGTCCACCTAGATCCCGTTTCTCCCTCTCCGGTTCAGAAGAACCAGCATTTCCATCCGAAACACCAGACCCCGCACTTTCTCTTTCTGTAGCCGATTGTGTTGCTACTTGTTTTGGTATGTGTTGGATCGCATCGTTTGGTGCGCACGCGCACGCCGCCAGCAATGCCAGCGACGCGACGACGAAAAACATTAAACGCATTACCGACCGTTTCAATCTTGCACGCTGCGTCTGACTATAGATTACAAGTAAATACGTTCATTTATAAATCCCACATTGATTACAAAAATAATTAGGGCCATTGCTAAATATATATGCGATATTGTTTGTTGGTTTGAAACTGACGCATTCAACAGACCATAATTTACTCGGCACGAGTCTTGGATCATGTGATATACGAGGCAAATATGATTTTTTTATTGCTGATTAACACTTCGGCGCTATTTTGCGCACAATTGGTGTGGTCTTTACACAACTTCTTATGACTCAGGCACATTATTTTCCTTGTGAACATAATTAATTAAATCACAAGGAAGCAGTAGGACAAAAGTAGGTCCTTGTGGTGACTATAGTGGCTGATGTAAGTTAAAAACATCATTTACAAGTCACCAGGTACAAAACTTATACTATTAATAGCAGAGGAGTTCATAAAAAGGAAACCTCCTCTATTTCCTAATTTTCCTTTAAAGGCTGGCAACGCACTCACGAGCTCCCAGCCGCGTGAGTGTCTATGGGCGGCGACTTCACCTTTACGGTGGGCCTCCTGCTCGTTTGCCCCTCTTTTATAAAAAAAAAATAAAAGTATGTTTTTCTAGTTTATCTCGGTGTACTGTATGTTTGCGGGTTGTTCTCACTATAACGTAAATATGTGCTTTCATTTCACCATAGCCACCTTAAGTTAAGATTTTTACATTTAAAGATATTGATGCTTCAGCATAGTGTATTGCAGCTTGGCGAGAACATACTAAGCGATTTAAAGTAATTGCGGAGAGTTTCTTGCCAGTTCTTCTCATCTCTCTACGCCCTTCATTTGAGAGCGGGCTGGAAATGCAGTAGGTGTATAAACGTATGTATGTGTCACGAGCCAATAAAAAAGGCTTTAAAACAATGGGATGATTTGGTAACAAGTGTTAGAATGAAATCATAAGAAACTACATAACAGAAGACAAAATACTTAAAGTAAAATAATCGTCCTCCGTGGCAGGTTCTTATAGGCAAGCTCCCAGGAGTAGTGTAGTTCAACCTAAATAATATGACCATCGCATACCTATGTTATACACACATTTGTCATACGATAATTTTACGCTAATATGTTACTTCGTCTAAATAAAAAAATATACAGTCCATAAACTGTTGGCATGTTTTATGATGGTTCACGGCTACGAGAAGGTCGCTGTGTTCCAAGTAAAATTACACTAGTTGTAAGATTACCTGTTAGAAGATACGGGGCTCTCTTCTATTGGGACATGTTAGGAAGAATATGAGATACTATTAATTCCAATGTTATAAAAACGTGGGATAAAGGCTTAAGCAGAATTGTCCCAATTTACCGACAACTCAGGTTGTATACTCAAGACATTAAACTCTCTCTTCATCAAACTTAAATGGACACCCTTCAAGTACGCTAATATACGTAGGTATATTAGGTTTTGAGTGGGAGTGCCATGCTGTTAGTTAGTTTCTGCTGAATGGGCAGGCACGGCCGGAGAAATACCACTCTCTCATAGAAAACCAGCGTAAAGTTATACAATTGGACTTTGTTCATTTTGTACTCGCGTTTCGTTCGGTGAGTTAGATCTTCCGGGGCCCATCCTTTCCCCTCCCCCGTCCTCTTCCCCTAACCCTCTATTTCCTAATTTTCCTTAAAAGGCCGGCAACGCACTCACGAGCTCCCAGCCGCGTGAGTGTCTATGGGCGGCGACTTCATGGTGGGCCTCCTGCTCATTTGCCCCCTCTTCTATAAAAAAGGTAAGCTTTGATTTAAACAACAATACGAGTCCTCTCAAAACTTAGTTTTGCTAATTGGGGCTAAATAACAATACCTCATAATCGAATCCATACTTTGTCACCCGTAAACATCATTATTTAGCATATCCAAAAATAAATCTAACTTCCGATAAATGTTACACTAGTAAAACCTTAGTCACATCACGGTCAAAAAATATTGACACAAAAAATTGACGAAAAATTCCCAATCAGTTAACACGCAGTTGAAACGCTATATAAAACCAGAAATTACATTACAAAACCACAATTTAAACATAACTCAAGTGAATAACTCGCATCGTGAAAATGAAGCAAACATTATTATTTTTGCTGTTAACAGTGACAATATACGCCCTCCCAATAACGGACGAAGAACCGGCCACAGACATCATAGAAATCGTCGCTTTCATCCCACTTGTTGTGCCCTTAAATGACACATCGGCAATAGACAATACAGATAACCATAACGTCCAAAAGAGGTCAGCAATACCGGAAGACATTATAAATAACGACCTCCTTGGTGAATCCGAAGCGTTGCAGGGTTACAGCGACGTATCATTACTCGACAGGAGAATCAAGACGCTACCATCTTGGGTTGGCTAAAGTCAGCCAGCAATGGGTAATTTTATGATTATTAAGATGTGATTTAATATGGTGTGGCCGTGCGTGAATGACTTTATGTAATTTATATTTATGCATTTAGAAGTTAAAAAGCCTGTAATTTGACAGAAAGCCCCAATGAAAGACCAAATCAAGTCTACTTTAGGGCCTTCAATTAAATTTACTGAACTCTGATTACATAACTCTGATGAAATACTGTACCAAAGTGTGTTATATATAAGGGCGTAATTTATTTATAGTTTTTTTTTAAGTTTCATTTGTTGATTTTTATTGTAATAAAGTACAAATTTGTTTGATACGTTTGTTTAATTTTATTTATTTATTTAACACTTTATCGCACTTAAACACTAGAAGCAAATGACATTAACAGATGTTAGTACATATAAGAGCAACGGGCGGCCTTATCGCTAATAAGCGATCTCTTCCAGACAACCCACACGATAAAAGAATACTTAAAATATAATAAGACAGGTGCAAAGGGTGCGAAGTATACAAAAAAAAAATAATAATAATACAGAAACAAAACAACATACATTAAAATAAGAAAAACCGAAGAATATGCTAATTTAAATCTAGAATTATAAATAATTATATTGAAGACAAGAAATGCTTACGAAGAAGTGATTTGAAAGATGATAGTGAGGAGGCTGATCGAATAGGATCGGGAAGTGAGTTCCAAAGCTTTATAGCGGACACTGTGAAGAAGTTTCCGTAAAAGGAGGAGTGGTGGGGTGGAATTTCGAGGATATGTCTGTTGGAAGAGCGCAGATTGTAATCGTAGGGACCCATAAATTTGAAACGATTTTTGAGGTAGGACGGAGTTTGAGGACTGAAGAAGATAGTGTATAATTTTATACGGACAAATAAAACACAAATAACATTTCAATTATATATTTAACAAATTACATAAAATCCAAATCCATATGCGAACAAGACTTTAAAAACCCCTTAATAACATTACCAAATCAGCAAAGAAAAATGTGTCATAAAAATCAATATTAATTATTCCTAGCCTTACATTTAAAGTTCTCCATCGTCTCCTTCAAATATTTCGTATGAGTTTCGTAACGGAACGAATTATAATATATGCAACTTTATAAAAAAGTACACTTATCAAATATGGTGATATATTTTATTAATTAACTAATTATTGCACATTTCTTTCGACACCATGAATTATATTCTTTATTAATCACCTTTCTGGTGCGCCTCAATTAAAACTATTTATCTAGTAGCTAGTATAACTTACCTCACCCTAATCTAATGACCGTACAAAAATCTAGTCGAATGCTTTCGTTTATAAAATAATAGTATACACAGAACACCAAGCGACATGTCAAACGTCAGATAAGTGACAATTGACACACGAACGTCATTCGCTACGATTCGTATGTCGTACGCAACCCCGTGTCAATTTCTATTATTCAAAATTGGAATTAGGTAATTCAAAATTCGAATACGTTCGATTTTTCAAATCTTTCGCCACCATTGGGATATCTCAATGGTGCGTACACGTCACTGGGGTCATGTGACAACATGTTAAGGTTCTCGCCTTAGTTAAGTTCATAAATCGTTTGTAGGTATGAGCATACGTTTTTATAACAAAGTCCCAGCACTTTATAAACAAATTGACTTCTATCAAATTTAAAACGCGCGTAAAGGCTATTTTGGTTGAAAAGGCATACTATACCGGAAACGAATATTTAGAGGACAAAGATCGCTTTAATGTGTCGGCAATTGGCTCAGCATCGGGACAGTTCAATTCTTGAGTAGCCTTACAGTGCTTTGTTATTTTAAAAGAGCAGCTATCGAGTTTCTTGCCGGTTCTTCTCGGTAGATGACTGCCTTCCGAACCGGTGGTAGTGTAAAAATTGACGATTCAAAAGTGTCTTTATAAAGACCTACTCGAATAAAGATATTATGAGTTTGACTTTGATAACAGAATTATTTTCTAGTTATTCCGGTATATTCATATTGTGCCAAATTTCGTGGAAAATTTCGCAATTCGACTTTCGAAAGCTTCTAGCAACCCTACAGAGAGCCCTTTGAGATCGAGACTAAAAAGAGTATTGGCACACACACACACACACACACTAGTGTCTTTTACACTCCTTATCATGCACCTCGGAAGACTGGACACCCACAACACATGACTTATATATGATCCACCTTTTTAAACAAATTACATATCACCCTGAGTCCCATATTATTTTACTGTTACATTCGGCCAAACAATCCCTAGAGTCCCTATATCATCTGAGTCCATAACTCACAAGAAATAGGTACAGCGTATGTTATTTACCATTTTTCACTATGTTATGTGTTACAGTGCCACTACTGTCACTAATGTTTTGCGAAGCCCTATTCTCAACATACCAACCGCACATACGTTTCACGGCGTTCTCCCAGCGTGCGATCGTCGCCACGTACGATCTCCTCACGTGCGCACGCGGCGCGAACACACTACCCACTTTGCGGAGATTTTTCAAATCCTCCTTCGATTTGAATATACCTGAGGGTAAGCAAATTTTGATTTGTATTTGTTGTCTTCTTACCTGTGTGCTGTTATATGAGATAGATAGAGCATAATATAGAGTTACAGTGAAAACTTCATGTAACGTCGTACGATTTAACGACAAACTGTGTGTAGCGTCGAGATTAATTGCCGTTGGTTAGTTTAGCTTGTATTCCATACATATATTTCTTAGGTCCATTAAACGACCACTCTATTTAACGTCGTAAATATGTTAACCATATGTATAAGTAGTAACAAAATAATATAGTGTGTGTGTAATTTGTAACATTATTTAAAATAAAAGTCTGTTAAGAAAACTGAACGCGTTTTAATAAAATACACAGTCCCTTCAGTGATAAAATAAATGAAATATTTAATCACACTGTATTGAACAGTAGAATTAGATTACGCTAATAAATGTTAGTACATATAAGAGCATCGGGCGGCCTCATCGCTAACAAGCGTTCTCAACCAGGCAATCTTCATAGAAATCGGTTGAGTCGTTACGGACTTACATATATTATGTCACTTGCAAGATTACCACAGCATACAATTAAAAATAAATTAATAATGAAATAAACTCACCCAAACTGAGTCCGACTAAGTGGGCACAACCCAGCGAAGACATTTCCACCTCGGTCGGCCTTTCCACTTTCAAGCCAGTCAGGTCCGCAACTAATTGAGCCACGAAATCATTGTTCGACACCCCACCGTCCATACTGAAATATTTAATCCCAATATTACTAGCCATTTATAATACAACTAGCTTTCCGCCCGCGGCTTCGCCTACGTGTAATATGGTTAAGTATATAGCGTTTTTTAATAATCTCGACAGGGCTTTCTTTCACGGGCTAAAATCTTGTTACAATTGGAATTATATAATACTTAGTCTTGCCATAAATATTGTTATAAAGAAAAGCACGATTTTTTTTTTATACGTAACATTTATTCCTTTCATAGTGAGTTAGTTTAATACATCAATATATAACTATTAAAAATATACAATGTTTATTCGAAGTGGTCTCCATTGGCTGCAATACAGTCTTTTAAACGTTGAGGCCAGTTATCAATAGCAGCACGAACTCTTTCTAGAGGAAAATTCTTCACTGCCAACCGAATGGATCGTTTTAGGGACTCCAAATTATCATGGCGTTTAGAGCAAGCCTTACTCTCTAAAACTGACCATAAATCATAATCCAATGGATTTAGGTCAGGACTTGACGACGGCCAGTTTTCAGTGCTGATAAAGTCCGGAACGTTAGTTTTCAACCAAGATTGGGTGGATCGAGCTCTATGACCCGGTGCCGAGTCTTGTTTGTTATTGAACATGGTGTTAGTTAAAGGCTTAACTACCGTCTCAAGAATAGTATTTTGATAAACTTGTGCCGACGTTTTAATACCTTTTTCACAAAAATATGGCTCAGTCACCCCTTCATAGCTAACACCCCACCAAACCATCACTGAAGTGGGATAATGCCCACGTTGTACTCTGTTTACTAATTGCGAAGCTTCTTTAGAGCTTCCAGCATAAATACGGTCATTTTGTTTATTAAAATACTGCTCAATTGTAAAAATTTTCTCATCCGTAAACAAATTTTTTTTGTGACCTCCCTTTGCGTACCGCTTAAGTAGTTGTTTGGATTTTACCACCCTATTCTTCTTTAAATTATCAGTTAAGAAGTGACCAGTACGTCTCTTATAGGCTGCAAGTCCTAAGTCATCTTTTAATATACGCGACATGGTTCTAGGAGCTATCTTCATCTCCCGAGATAAAATCTTTTGCTTACGGACAGGATTTCTTCGAATTCTTTCCCTAACTGCTTTAATCACCTTTTTCACACGAACGGTACGTGGACGGCCAGATCTTTTTCTGTCACAAACAGAGGAGGTATCATTGTACCTATCAATAGCCCGGTAAACAAACATTTGACTAATACCAAGCGGGTGGAGGGTTTTAAAAATTGCACTTTTCTCCATACCTACTTTATGTAAGGCAATCACAGCGATTCGGTTCTCTTTATCACCCCACTCCATTTTAATATAACAAAATATTTAACAATATAATGGCGCGAAAATAAGAAAACACATCAAGCAATCATATAAAAATGACAGATTCCAAATTCAAACGTAATATTTTCTTTTTTTGAATAGTAACAGTATTTATGGCCAGACTAAGTATAATCCAACTGTGAAAAACGCGTTCAAATCCGTTTAGTAGTTTTCAAGTTATAACGTACCAGACAGACAGACAGACAGACAGACAGACAAGAATTCCAAAAATTGTTTTTTTGGTTTCTATGACTCTTCTTTAATTGCCTCCTTTCAGTTTTTTGGAAAAATATTTAATGTACAGACATTTGATTTTTACTGTCTTATTATTAGTATAGATTATTAAAAAAGAAGTACTTTTCAGAGCATTGCAATTACATTTTAATTATCACAATATTTGTTTTTATTATATTTGAAAAAAAATCTAAAATAAAATTGTACCAAAAATTATTAAATGGGGTCGCGACCCTTGTTTAAGAAGCCCTGCCTGCAATCTAATACGCATAGTATTAAGCGTACATTCTGTTTCAGAATTAAATAAAAAATACTTCATTTAAATTAGTACATATATAGAATAAGAAAAAATTGATGATACTTAGTGAATAACAAAACGATTCGATTGAGTGATATTTAAAATGAAGAATTGGGAGCGAAGTGAAACGAAATGCTGAACTTAAAGGCCGAAAATTGTGTGAATATTTTCATATAGACAAAAACAATTTTTTTTAACTAGTTGCAACATAATGTTAGAATAAAATACACAGAAAAAATATAAAAAAAACAATAACAGACTTCACACTCGTACACACCAATCACATAGACACAAAACTGTCAAATAAATAGTTAAAAAATAAAGAAAACCACAAAAAATAGGACAAATTCGAATCGTCTAAAATCCTAGCTTAGAAGAAACAAAACTTGGTTGTGCTTAAGCTTAAGTTGACTAAAGCTAACTAAAATCTGATCTCACCGTATAGTACTGAAGGTGTGGTCAGTCTCCTTACGTACGCATTCATACAACTGAGCGGTACGAAAGGCAATCGCTTCCAGCACCGCTCGAACTAAGTGGGACTTAGTCGTGGAGGGCTTCATACCTATGAAGCCCGATGCGGCCGTGCAGTCGTTGTACGGGGGCTGTTACAAGATAAGGGTGCTGACACATTTTTCTTATAACACCCATCTACAGACCACATGAGGACGGACCTTTTTTGTTTCACTCGTGACTAAAGCACAAACTATGAGTAGAGACACTTTTACAGGCAAAACTGAGAAGAAGAGTACTCTTGCTCTTTTAAAATATACAGTGTATTCTCTATATAGCGACACTAAAGGTGTGTTTTAAGACGAGAGCGGTCGTTATAATGGAAATAATTGTATCATAGTATGGAATACAAGTGAAACCAACCAAACAAAAGATTTCGACGCAATTCCAAGCATCTTTGTCCTCTAAAATATTCCATAAATGTAATGAAAGTTAATAAATGTAATTAAGCGATTTAATATTATTTGATAATAACTTACTCCAAGCCCACTGAAAGCCGGTACGAAGTATACACCATCCGAATCCGGCACAGACATCGCTATGTCGGCCGTGTCTTCTGGCTTACCGAAAAGGTCTGCGAATGTTTTACAAATAAAAAACTTGGCATTTTTAATAAACTTGACAATAATAAAAATACTTTTTCAATGACGAAAACCGCACCGATAGCTTTTCGATTGAATCTAGTTTCGAAATATACCAACAGATGGCGCTGGTCAAAGTTAAAACGCGCTAGCGATGTACTTCACTCGACGCTAATATATTGCTCGCTTACGTTCAGTCGTCACTCTGGTTTCCCTTCAAAACGTACAAATCTTTCGCCTTTTACTAAAGATTTCCGTGGAGGGGAACACTCAAATGAGTCTAACTTAATTTTTGACACCCTTCATAGGGTTTATAAATATATAAGAATTAGGTTATGGAATTTAGGAGTGGGTAATATAGCTTAATGTGAATATCAAATCGAAGCTATATATTGATATTTGACATCGGATTGCAAAACATTATATTTTCTGAAACTATATATTGAAGAATGCTGATGCAATATACATGGTTAAACGCAACGAAAATCTTTGCGACTTTACATTATATAATAACATGTTTTAATTTAGTGAATAAATTAGGTTAAATTAAGTAGATAGATATTATTTTATTAGCCAAAACCTATAAGAACTAAACTGTATACTTTTTACTACATAAGTATTAACATTGTCTATCTATTAATTAGCTTTTTAATTATGTATACTTTAAAACTTACTTTACTATCAATTATTTTACTTTCCATATATTAACATTTAACTTTTGTTGATGTTAGCCGTGTACGACGATAATTTCCCGTTTTAAGATTACGTACTTAATCTATGCGCTCAATGCTGTTATTTTTAAGTGTTTAGTTAAGTGTTAACATAAAAAATATTGTGATCCAAATTCTTCGTGTTCTGTTCAAAACCATAATAATATTTATTACTTGGTCGTATGGTTTGAAATCCTAAGTTAGTAACCAATCATATAGCTATTTCAGATATATTAGTCGCGTACTCCCTCTCCCGTCGTCGTTATGCAATATATTGTTTCTTCAATTATATAGTTTTCATCCGATTCGAAATCGGATATTACGATATTGGTCTAATATACGTATCAATAACTATATACGATTTGAATCACCCACTCCTAGGTAATATAGCTTTTTGTGAATCTATATATTGATATTTGACATCGGATTTCAAAACACTATATTTTCTGAAACTATATATTGATGGTAGCTGATTGATGAACCATATATTTATGGTTTCAGGTATTACAAATAGAGAGTTGTTATGGCAACGAAAATCTTTGCAACTTTACAATGGAATCACATATCAACACAATGATTTTATTGATTAAATAATCATACAAGTACATAAAAATCATAAATTTAAAAAAATATCCTACACAAGTGTGACCATTAAAATTTTGAACTAGAGGTATATTGTTTAAAATATTTAACAGTATAAATAGATGTATGAACATATAAGATCAACGAGCGGCCTTATCGCTAACAATCCTTCTCTTTTATGCAATACACAAAATAACTTATTACAATTGGACTGGTGCAAGAGGTGCGAAAGAGACAAGAAACATTAAATTTACAACAAGGAAAAATAAGTTAACACTTTATTAAGCGTCAAAAAGTTTCACCAAAATCCAAATAAATAATTCAATCAGGAACGGAAGCCATCTTAAAAATGGTATGCATCACTCACCCAAATTATGCGCCCATTTGATAATACTGGCGGTATCATTATTAGCCCCTTCCGCTGAGAAGACCAGCTCTTGGCCCAACCTCCAACCCACCACGGGGTAAAGGCCGGACACGCTTGCGTGAGGCGAGTCCCCCGTATTAATGTTGAAGAAGGTCCCGGTCCCCATCGTCAGTTTCACATCACCAATGTCGAAACAGCAGGAGCCCCACATAGATGCTGTTTGGTCGGCTATCTGGAGGAGGTATTTGGGTGAAGACATCATTTTCTTATCAAAAATCATAAAAAGTTATAACCTCTTTCTGATTATCATTACAGGCCTTTAAACCAGCGGTAGCTTATTTAGTTCGCTCGAATTGATTATACAAAAAAAACACTTTTGCTTATACATAAATAACTATCTACAAACCTAATATTATTTAAAATAAAACTAAAACAAATTTAAAAAGTTTGTGTCCTTATGGCAAAGTACACATAACGCTGGTGGCATTTCCTCGTTGTATCGCGATGCTTATGCGCTGAGAGAAAAAACCATCTTGGTATATTTATACCAAGATGGTTTATATTTTATACCAAAGATAAATGGATTTAATCCATAAAGTATATATAACATAATGTATATGACAAAGTGAAATGAAAAGAATATCGATCCTAACACAAAATGTAAGGCAAAAAGTTGTAAAAAACACTACAAGATTATTGCACACACTAATACACACACACACACTCAAATGCTCGTTCTTCACATAATATACTCCACTTGTTCATATGTATATATATATTTTTATTTATTTTTTTCTGTTCGTGTTTTTTTTTTGTATTATTTTATTCTGATCTTAGATTCTATTTCCAGTTCTATGTTTAACCTTATTTTGGCTTTATTTTTAATCTATTTTTAGTGTGTAAACTTTTTTTGATAAGCTGTATAGGTTAAAGAAATAAAAAATAAAATAAAAATATGATCATTTGAAATAAGATTTTAATGTTTTTTTTAAAAACAACAATAGTTATCTATTGATATTTATCTATATATTTATTCATTTTGTTATCCTACTAAATTAAGCTAATTTAAGCTTTTTTTAAATTAAAGTAAGATTATACGCTACTACTTAACCATAATATTAGGAAAATATTTGTTTGTATGAAAAAATAATCTGTTATATATAAGCTCACTCACACAACTCTTAATGGGTATGGCATGCCCCCATATCTCTTTCGCTGTACTGGTAAAGTGATCGCCAGCTGTGTCCACAACTGTTGGCAACATCTCCAATGGTATACCAAATATGGACATGGCCCACCCGGCCCATTGCATGGTGAACGGGTCGAAGAAACCCGTCGCCGACGCCGACGATATGTCTGTCATGTGTATATTCTTATCTATAATTAAAAGAGTTAATATCATTCAAAACTCATGAAAAACTACGTAAACCTTGAATATATAATCCAAGTATTTTTTTTTCAGGCGTTAAGAAATGTTCGTCACAAAAAATATACAGTACAAACTCCATGTAACGTCGCCCGATTTAACGAGAGTATCTCTAATGCGTCGAAATCAATTAACCTTGGTTGGTTTAGATTGTATTCCATACAATCTTTTTCTTCTCTACATTCAACGACGTCACTCTCTATAACGCCATAAAATGCACACTCCCTTCACCGTCGTTATATAGAGAGAGCAATTGCATATAAATAAATTCCGTAAATGCTACTATCTTTTTTTTTGAAAATGCATATACATACCTACAAACAGATGTTATATACTACTATGTATATATATTAGGTATATGTAAATAATATACCCACAAATTAATTGAATAACTGTAATTTTCTACAGCTTCTCTAAAAGCTCTCCTCGTACCGATAGGACCAATCTTTTCAGTATACAATTATAGTCTTGTCTTAAATAAATTACACATACAGACTAAATTCATTAATGTTTTGTGTTTGTGAAAATATAATAATATATATATATATATACCTGTCATTTTATATAAAAGCCAAGTATCCAATGTACCAAACATTGCATCGTTGTTTTCAATTGCCAATTTCAATTCGGGTACATTAAGTAATGCCCAATAGAGGCGTAGTGTAGTCTAAAAATAATTTGTATTAAAAAAACCAAGCTTACAAAAATATTTTAACCATATCAAATAAGAGAATGAAACTTTACCTGATTATTGGAAAATTTAAAAACACTTCCAGCCTTAAAACGTTTACTCCTCGACACCATGTGCAATACATAAGCACCAACCTTAATAAACTGAAAAAAAGAGAAGACAGTTTATTATGACTGGGTTTGGCGTTACTTTTTTATAGTATACTTTCTATGCAGACATATACTTCATTGTAATTTCATACAGTCATAAAGTCACAATCAGTTATTATTCCACATCTTGCAAGTTCAAAAATCAAGAAAATAACTTTTAATTTTTGTATATGTGTGTAATAATATATATATATATAGTAATAGCCAAATACACTATAAATATTTTTTTATACAATATAAGTGCCTTGATGGTACATAATTTATGGTATTGACCTTCTATGATAATGACTATTTGCGGGAACAAAAAATTGTAAATTATAATGGTTAGAATCAATTTGACCTTTGCAATAAGGATATAATAATATAATATTTATATTTACATCAATACATTTGAATGTTGAATAGCTTATATGAAACAAACCATTGGTCGGGCAAGCTATCAAACATGCAATCACTCAGTTTAGTTTCACGCAATGCTCAGTTTAAATTAAATTAATACACACCTTCCACAAATAGGAGTTGTTCCAATATTTAACTAATTTTTCAGCTCTTAAATCCTTCCATGTGATGAACTTATGAAACGTTTGTCCTGTTTCTCTTGACCATGTTGTAAAAGTACTCCGTTGTGTCGATATTCCCATTGCTGTTATTTGTCCAGCATTTAAATTGGCATCTAAACTTGTGGGATTATATATTTACAAAATGGATCACTCTAATAACATTAATAGGCAAAATTTACTGTGTTAACATATAAGCTAATAAAGATAAAAACATACTCTTTAAAGCCTTATTGATGACATCCACAACTGAGTTCCATAATTCATCAGGATCAATCTCTACATAGCCTGGCTGTGGATAATGTAATATTACCTAAAAAAATATAACAATAAAATTATATACTCAAAGAAATAATATTAATAAAAATCTGACGAAAAAGCTGTTAAAAGAAAAATTTTGCACTTCTCCTCAACTTCAATATCATATTATATTGACGAAAAATACACGAACTATAAAATTAAAATTCGTCATCGTGCAATCAGATTTTATAATGTCTTAAGAATTGATCAAAGATTGATTTGATCAAACTTAAATGGTTTAGAAAGCTAAGTAAAGATTTTTATTTCAAAGATATTTAAAAAATTACACACCTGATCAACTGCTTTGGCTACAGTTTCTGTGCGACAGTTATAAATAAATGCTCGTATAGTTGTAGTTCCAATATCCAATGAGAGAATATATTTTTCTTCCATTATTTTTGAAAAATGCATTTATTTACAAAACATAAGTGTATTATTTTATTTTAGTACACAATTTTTAACTTCTAGAGTACTAAAAAAATTGTTTTTGCAAATAAACTATATCTACAACATTTGCAAAAACACAGTAACAAATTATATTCCATAAGTTTCATAGAGAAATTTAATTAATTTATTTTGCTATTCGAATTGAAATTTGTCTGACCGCTGCCACTCGGCACTCTCTTCATATTTCACTGAGTTATCACTTATCAGACATCAGTTAACAGTTAACACTTAACAGTTCACACTCCACAAATCACAGGTAAAGTTTGCACACTGCATAGATTATAAAAACTATTTGTAAATTGTATTTGGCAATGAAAGAATAATGTTAATAATAAATTAATGATATGATGCTACGTACGTGCCATTTGTCCATAAAATAATACTTTGGCCATAAAATTTGATTTCAATTGTGCCAATTTCCATGTATTAGGATTGCTGCCTGTGCTTGTAAAAACATTTCTCTATCTAATTAAAATTTGAACAGTTTAGGAACGTGTAATTTGATGATATTTAATCAGTGTATTTGTAGTACAGATAAATCTTTTTCAAGCAAGGAAGATTGAAATAATACAAAACGTAAATTATTTTTTAACTTCTAGTTTTATATTAATTATTTTATCCAGAACGTTTATAAATAATAGTCTATGGATGTAGTACTTTGTTTTGACTGTGACAAACCAAAGTCCAGTTAACAGTTTACATTCTATGATCTGACAGATATTGTTTGACAAGTAAGCGCGTTTTGGTTTTGTGAAGCAGGAACGCAGAAAATTGTGATGTAAAAAAGAGAATAATAAATGTTTGTTAATAATCATGGCGAATCCTAGGAAATTTAGTGAAAAGATAGCCCTCCATAATCAAAAGCAAGCTGAGGAGACGGCCGCCTTTGAAAAAATTATGCGTGAAGTTTCCGACGCAACCAATAAGGTATGTCGCGAATCGCCTATTTACTCAGGCAATCGCTTCCTGGCCGTCAAAAGCGCTAGCCGACGTAAACAATAATTGCTACACTATAATGCTTTTTGCGACTTAACATCGTCTTTAACTGAATAAACATTAATTGCACGAGAAAATGATGTTTTCGTTGTGCGGACACACTAATAAGATATGTTTTACTTCAGCCTTTACACAAACAGCAGAATTAAATGTTACTGGAACTTTATTTTATTCATGTTGCTAAATAATTGAAATTAATTAATACATATTACTCACACACCTATGTGTACAGCCTCGTATTGTCTTCTGCTATACTTGTAGACTTTCATTCGAAAATAGCACTTGAAGTAGCTATTCCTGTGGTATCTTCAAGCTAAATTATTACAGGTGAATACAAATAATAGAAGAGCAAGAATAAATACTACAATAGAACTGAGTGATAAAGATTTGGAGATTATTCAAAACCAACAAAATGTGGGTTCGTTCAGAAGCGGTTCACTGCCTAATGTTGCCGCTCAACAACTGCCCACTTCTGAACCAGAGATTGTTAAGGTTTCTCTTTTAGAAGCTGAGACATGTAGTCCCGTTGTCTGTCTTTATTTGTCCCATGAGCATTTTTTTCTCTTTACTGTAATGTAAACATATTGTGTTTGTAGATTATGCCAAATCCCTTATTTTTGAATGATACATTATATATAATGAAGTAGGTTGTTAATAGTGTTATTGTTTTACAGCAGTAAATAATTGTTTATCACTTTTAAAGTTAGTCCTTGAATGCTGTTAGTGGCTGAACATTTTATTTTATTTGTTTTGTAACATGTGTTCAATATGGGTTACCATGTGCTACAATAAACAAACCTAAAGTATAATTCTGTCTATATTACATTATGCCTATTTAAAAATTAAGTATGCTGCTGTTTTCAAAATCTATATCATTTGGAGTACAGAGCACACATTTATAGAGCCTTGAATGGGAATGATTGTTTTATGTGCATGGGTAGAGATTTTTCAATGCCATATTATAAAAAAATATAAGGTATATGGTATGGTTTCTGTTTTGTAAGGTTACATATTTTTTTTTATTGTCTACAGCCAGAGGAAACACCACTAGTATCACAATATACAATGTCGGGAGGCAGGAGTGGTGGTATATCACCGTCACCTCGATCGCCGGGACAAAGGGGACGAGCCTCATCATCTGTTGGGCCAATGAGACGGCCAGCTGACCGCAAGCATGATACTAGTCCATATGGTAGCAATGTTTATCTAAGGTAAGATATTTCTATAAATTAATAGAGACTTTTAGAGCAAAAATACATTTATTGACAAACACTTCTATTATTTGATTACATTACAATATTGAAAATCAAATGTATGCAAATAAAAGACAAAAAATTTACAAATTCTTTAATATAAGATATATTAAAATTTAAAAGTAGAGTTTGGCTAATCCGTATTGTGACCTATCTACCAAATAACAACAAAATTGTTTCAGCATTATAGTTAGGCTCATGCATATAAACGAGTTTAATTCTACTTAAGTTTGTTAACATGGAATTAAATATTTCTATATTAATTAATAAAACAGTGTGATTAAATAATAAGTTTTTGAAAATATGTCAATGGATTCATATATAGGCCGTTTCTTAGATGCTATAAATAATATATTTTGTTTGCGAAAAAAAAACGCTAACGTCTTATCGATCTAAATAATACAGTAATAACTTTTAAAACTGAGAGGAAATAAGGTTTTAAATATCGAAATACATGAGGTTAAAATTATTTAGTAATAAGTAGTTTATGGTAATGTTTTCCCTGATTTATTTGTAAGCTCGTGTTTAACACGAACTATATATTTACCTCAATCGTACTTCCTATTAATTATGTTTGCCTCGTAAAAGTAAAAGGTTTTAATGCCAAGGATTGTCAATAATTATGTTTTCAGAGTTTATATTGAAAAATAAACTAATACTGTTGTTATTTAACATATATCTTATTTTCTACAAGTTGTTTTTAAATTCTTGGAAATACAAAGCTTTACTTAAAATAATGGATCAATCTCACTAAACTGTCAATGAGTTACAAAATATTATTCTCCTGGATAACGAACCCAAAGCGACGCGAGTCGAATAACCATTACCAACTGAGTTATGTGGTGTTTAAATACATTGTATTGCCAGTCGCAAAAAGTCTACAGCAATACCTAAATACGCGTAAACACGTCACACTTTTATATTAAAAATAAATAAATATTAAAAATATCTCACGGAGTCTAGATAATATACTTAAACTTAATTAATATTTGGAAATAATAAACACTGTTATTAATAATATATTGAAAGAGTTTCTACCTTAACAGGCTTATTATACAGTACATTCCTGTCAGAATTCGATTAGAACGTTCGACCAATCTTAAATGCTTTAAATTTTTTATCCAAATGGAAAAAAATAACGGAATGCTTTACGTCAAAGGTTCATATATCCACGATAGTGAAGCAAACTAGTATTGTAAATATTTCGTATAAAAACCGGTACAACTCGATAGGTATGCAAAATGTATACGAATGGTGGGAAGTTACATGAAGTCACACTCGCATTGTAATTACAACGAAATGTAGCCCTAAGTATATTTAACATCATTTAGAATCATTAGCGATCAATAATTTTGTTATATCTAAGGTCGCCAAGGTTCCGAATAATTGGTCTGAAAAGACCCACAACAATCCCAGCTAGGTTAACAATGATCTTTTTAAGTGTGTTGTACAAATATATATATACATTACATATATATATATATAAACTTTACGTATATTTAAAAATGCTAAGATTCATTTAGGGGCGATTAAACAGTCCGTTTACACTATAAAAGGACTTGCTAAACAACTATTGCTTAATAATTCTCGAATTTATTGTATATTAATAATTTATCACCGCTTGTAATCATTTTACTGTAATCAAAAAGTTACGAGTGAGTATTGAAAAGTTTTCATGCTCGCGACTAGTCTTGCAAATGACAGACCGTTCTCGTTTAGAACCCTAGTTGCCTTAGATTTAAGAGTATTACTTCCTTGCTAAGCCTTGCTTCTCTCTTCTCATCTAAGTCGCGTACGAACATGCATAGAGTCATTTAGATTTAAATTTGAAAATTGTGCTATGCACCCACATCCATAAAATTACCTGCGCCACCTCGTTTATTCCATACAAATTTCTTAATAGTCATAAATCAATCTTTACAAAATTGTATTGCGTACATCCATGCTATGCAAATGAGTGAACTATAGACAATAGTGGATGATAGAATGTCCATTGTCATTCATTGGAGGAAACCTCATTCATAATTAATAATTATATTGTTTGCATTCGATACAGGAAAAAATTTGCATTGCCATTCGTCAGGTCATACTTGGTGTTGGCTTAATAGTCCCAAAGTTTTTGGGTCAACGTACTTTGTACTTCTTAACAGCACTAATAAAGATGGAAACCGCATAACACGACCCCACTTACGTCACAGTATTATTTCAAATAATTACCAATTCTGAATTATTAAAAAGAAACCAGCTAAGTTTCCATCCTTGGAATGGTTTTTGCATTGTATTGGTTTGCTTTTAATATATTTTACAAATGAATAATTTGGCTAAATTTACATAGTGACGAATGGCTAGGGTTTATGTGATGTTATGTTTTAATTGGATGAAATTAAATCTTTTATTAATTCAATAGTTTAAAAAAATACTGACATTCGACGCACGTAGGAAATGTATGTAATATGTTTGAGTCAAATTTACATATATGCATAATGCGAAAGCTTACACAATCCATCGAAGATTTACGTTGTAGTATTAATTATTAATGTTGTTTACAATAACGTAATGGGTCTTCCATCTAATCTTCTACGTCTTCGTTTAACCCTTTTCTAGTAAACGAAAAATATTCTGTGAATGGGGAGAAATTTATAAGAGTATTACATATTTATAATTATCTCTTTAGGAGTACTTACTATATATTTAAATAAAACATATCTCCTTTATGATAATCATTACACCCAATAGTGGTAAATGAGATACTGCATCATGGAAGTTAAATGCCGTAAAGCCAAATGGTTTAAGCGTGATACTCAAGCGTGGTAGTGCTATCCGGGCTGCACAGAGGTCTACTTGTTTATTAACAAATAGGGCTTAAAGGCCTCGTCTAGGGGATTTATATGTTTTTTTTTTACGAGATGCAAAATTACGTTTCCAGTCCACCACCAGACAGCAACTGGCGCAGGACGAATAGTGATTCGGCACTGCACCAGTCGTGTGGCGAGCAGCAGTCCACTGCGCCGCCACTATCGCCTCACCACCCATTGCATTCCCATGCCCATCCGCATATGCCACACCAGAATCATAGACGAGGTAAGATTATATAATTAACTTTATTATTCTATTTAACAAGGTTAAATTCACGATTCGGTATATAAGTTTTTTTTTTATATATAATTTGTTCTTTTTATGTTTACAATTGTCTATTCGCATTTTAATACGTTTGTTTTATTTTATTTTTTATTTCTTTAACCTATACAGCTTATAACAAAAAGTTTACACAATTAAAATAGATTAAAAATAAAGCCAAAACATGGTTAACCGGAAATAGAAGATCAGAATAAAATAATACAACAAAAAAAAAACTATATATATACATTTGAACAAGTGGAGTATATTATGTGAAGAACGAGCATTTAAGTGTGTGTGTGTGTATTAGTGTGTGCAATGGTGTTTCTGTGCGAGATTGAGTGTTTTAAACGAAACGAGCTGTTTTATGCAGATACTGATAGTTTTGTATGGTCTGTGTCTTTCGGTCATTGTCATTGTCAGACGATATTTTTTCCGATTTGACAGCTGACAAATATCGCCATACGATTTGTGTCATCTACGTACGTTATACCTAATGTTCAATGCACGTTCGTTTGTTATATATACGTCTAGATTAACAAATAATTCTCGTTATGGTCGTGTATGTTGACCAATCACAACTGAGACACAGTTGTTTGTTTAGTATGACATAGTTAGTTTATTGGTTGTGAACGATTGAGATTTCGAACAGCTCAACTTTTTGGTACCACTCGTTTTATTGCATATGCCTTTAATAAAGTACGTGTTTGTTGACAAATGCATTTAGTTATCGGATATCTGCTAATGGAACAAATGTCTTACAACGCATTGTAAAATGATCGTTTTATATAGAAATAAATAATGGTCATAGTTTGAGAATCTAAATCAGTGGTTCCCAACCTTTTTAGTTCATGTCCCACTTTTTCATTACAAATCTTCAAATTGCCCCCTAAACATATCAAAAATTTTAAAATTGCCCCCTTACATACCAAAATCCAACATTCTATCTATGTAAACAGCCAATCAAATTGAAATTTGCGATCTTAAATTTCCAAATTGCCCTCTTTTGGGGCGTACGCTTCACGTTGGGAAACACTGATCTAAATACTGTTTGAATGGCTGTATTAAATTATGTTACATAGCACCGGTGTACAGGAAAATTCTTTGTGTTATTTATTATCGTATTATTTAATTATTTCCTTGTTTTTATTGACATAACTTTTAAATTATTCAATGTTTTATTCGTACAGAGTATGTAGCCGGGTGTAGCTAATGTTTATATGCGAAACTAATTTAACGGCACGTGGTCGTCATCAGTCAATTCTGTATTCATCATGGCTGCGGAGCTATCGTGGATAGGACGAGGAGAATGAAAGCCATGTATTGAAGATAATTAACAATATAAGATTATTATTTTCACAAATATGAACAGAATTGTGATCAGCACTTTATAATTAATAGGGCCACAGTGACACTCCACCCAACACGTGTTGCCCTAAATCCTCCGATGATCTTGGATCTTCTCCGTTCCAACGCTGGACGACAAGAGAGCCCGGAGTTGCGTCATAATGAAGAAACGTCAACCCGCCATTGGCATTTTTGACGTTTCTTGACACTGTCAAATCATTGAAGGGCCTTCAAATCTATTAAGATGTAAACAAACCTACTATACCATATACGTACTAATATTTAATTGTTACTAAAATTAAGTATGGAAAATTTGACTCGAATTTAAGTGTTTTTTTTTATGTTAACGATGTGATGAAAAGAAAGAGAAGATGGCCGGTAATCTATTAGCTGGATATAATTAAATTTGTGTTAACGTTTTTTCCAGCTGGAAATATCCACTTAGATGTTTTAGCCACATTTGGGATGAGCCCCTCGAATCGACCCAGGTCGTCGTGTGAAATCCCACGAATACCAAATAATAACAAGTGAGTGAAATATTGAATCTTTGTATTCGGTAAAACATTTTTTTTTAAATTTATTTCCATTAATCCAAACGAATGTTTTTGAATACTTGATCGCTACATGACTGCAGTATATTTTTTTAAGATTTGTAACCGAAGATAAAAGAAATCGGTATTTAGAAAGAGACAATCACAGAGCACTCCGTCTCATACGTTTATGTTTTAAAAACGTCATTCTCTTATACAAGTTCACATCTCTTCTTCCGAGTCGGGAACGGTGACGTGTATGGTATTTATTATACAGTAGAAATCACGACTTCGCTTATAACGACTAACCGGTTTTAGCGACCACAATGTTTACTCGAGTTTGGTTTCGCATCGCATTATGTTCATATGTCACCTTAATACGCCGTAATGTATTTTCTAAATGCTCATCAGCGTGTACGAGAGTGGCGGGGGTGGGGGTGTAGGCGGCGGCGGGGGTCTGGGGTGCGGGGACCTGCAGGTGCCGGGGGGCTCCCTGCCGGACCTCACCTCCGTGCACTTCCCCCCGCCGCACTACCTGCCGCTTCGCACCTCACCCGAATACCACCACAGTGCGGTCAGTGCCTTCTACTAGCTAATTACGTCCGGACTAGGCAATTGATGAACAAGCGATCTGATGTATACTTCCAGAGTCCCAGTTCCCCCGGAGCGGTGTCCCCGGGCGGGGGCAGCATCTCACCGGCCACGGGGGGCCTCTCGCCCGCTTCGGGCTCCCCCGTCGGAGCAACGGTGCCCCTTTCCAATATGCACCCACCGGACCACTCGTTATACGACACGCAAGTACGTATACGCGTTAATACTCCCAATATATACGTCCGATACGCGTACGCCGTAGACGTACGTGTTCTGAGTGACAGTGTTTTTAGATTTTTTTTTTTTGTAAGTAAAATTGTGTTTTGATAGTCTGTAGTAGCCATCTTGGATACGTTAGGTATCAGGGGCTTGTTTGGCTATGGACATATGTGTAGGCGCATCAATGTGATGTCCTGTCTTGTCTTGTGTGTAGATGCTGAAGCGATCCGCTAGGGATTATTTTCAATCTGAATTAAAAACTGGGAACACCTTAGCACTGCTCAAATCTGGGGTCACGTGGTTGAATAGCATTTGAACACTTGGTGCAGTTAAAAACATCGCGAGGAAACAAAAAATAAAAAAGTTGGATCGCTTTTAGTAGTAAATTTTTTTTTTGTCGTACCGTTGTTTTGCTTTCACGTGTCATATTTTATTTCAGAATCACTTATCTGTACCAAACACAAATAATTATCTACATCATAGTAAGGTTCGTTTTCTTTTGAGATGTTTTTTGCTTTTGCTTCAGCGCCATCTTGCATCGACTAACAACAACATTACGCCTCCGTCTTGGGCTTGTTCGCATAAGTATTGTGTTTTTCATACTTCTATATACGTTTCTTTAAAATGCTAAATATCTTTAAGCCAAGACCAATGTTATAAGGGACGATGTAATCTAGATCGAAAAAAACTGACAGATGCTGCTCACAAAACACAAGCTGACGTTGTCATTAATTAACTGTCATTTTCGATATCGTCTGTCGTTTTAATTTACATCCTTAATTAATGTACGAGAGATTTAGTACTGAATTAATATTTTTTTTGCATATTTTAGTTCTTAAGACTATGTATTAAAATAGTTAAATTACAATCTAAGAAATTGTTCAATTACAATAAATACGACAATGTTAGAAAGAGACGGTCGCCTGTTCAACTCATGCTATCTCCCTTGCACTCGTTTGCTTCGTACTGTGTATCTGATAAAATATTATCTACCATTAAAATATCTTATATAGCAAGATAAATATTTTTAAACCTTTTAACCGACTTCAAAAAAAAGCTCATGATGTTTTATTCAATAAAGTAAGGACCATCTTAAATGACGTTTGACCAAGAAAGAAACGGGCAAATGAGTTGGTTGAAAAGTCTTCGTTGTTTTTTGAAGTCGGTCCTTTCGTGTCGAAATCGCAGCATGATCATCGCACGTTTAACGAGAGCCCGTCTCATGCTTTGGCTTTAACATTTCGATAAATTTTAAGCATGAGTTAATTAATTCAATTTAATCACTCTAAGTTAAATAATGGATGCTGTTCATTTTGAAATATAATTAATATTGCGTTGGTTGGATTATAAATAACATAACTCGACGACTACGATCGATATCGAATCGTCGAGTTATGTAAACTTAACACCGTTTTTTAATGAGCAGGCGTGATTTGTAATCAAACGTTTGTCTTATACTTTGTACGAATTTGACTGTTCCACATTATAATTGCATTTGTTAAAAACATTTCAGAATATGTCTCCATTGGACCACAGTTGGCTCGCGTCGAGCTATCAACCGCACTGCAGTCCGCCCTCACAATATTCATCGACGTCGAATATACCCTCACCGACGGTTGGTATCACGGCTTGTTCGGACTAAGTCTGTCCATAAGTGATGAAAACTAAGTCAGTCTATCATTCATGAAAATTAAGTCAGTCCATTATTGAAAACTAAGTCCGTCTATCATTCATGAAAATTAAGTCGAGACTACTATTTATGAAAACTGAGTCAGTCCATTATTCTTCAAAGCTGAGTCAGTCCATTATTGAAAACTAAGTCCGTCTATAATTCATGAAAATTAAGTCAGACTACTATTTATGAAAACTAAGTCAGTCCATTATTCTTCAAAACTGAGTCAGTCTATTATTGATGAAAACGAAGTCAGTCTATTATTCATGAAAATTAAGTCAGACTACTATTCATGAAAACTGAGTCAGTACAGTATTCTGCAAAACTGAGTCGGTCCATTGTTCATGAAAACGGCGCCATAATATTTTAAGCATACTTTTTGATGGCATTTGATTTCGGTGAATCAATATACATAAGGTTAATATATGTTGTATATGTTTCAGATGGCCCACAGTCCCGGTAGCCCGGTAGAGTCACCGCAGACGGACTACAATAACCTCCACCAAGTGCTATTACAACCCTTCGAGCAAATCACAATGGTGAGGCATTCACACTATTTCCGTTTGATCTTGTCACTTGTCACACCAACCCACTGCAACTGACGTGTCGGACGCAAACGTCAGTTTGACGTGAAACCAACCATTTAACGTAACTTGTTGCTACGTTTACGTGTGGATTTTTTATATTATTTTAACGTAACGTAATGCCCGGAACGAGTGTCCATTGCGTTTAATTAAATATTGAATCTTACCCAATTCGCCTTTGAGTAGATACTGCGTATGTATGTCACTTTATGTATATAAAGTACATATGTATATAAATTTAGTTTTTTTTTATTTATACGAGACTTAACCCCTTGAAACCTTGGTGAAGTCGTTTCACGAAAATCAATTCTGTTTGTGAACCAAGTCTGATACAAAATAATATCCAGGTAAAATGATATATTAAAGATAAAACTAACTACACGCGAGCTTCGAAAATAAAATAGTCCTTTTTAAGTCGGCAAAATCGTGTTATTTATTTTACACTTCATCGCACTTAAACTTTAGAAGCAAATGACGTTAACAGATGTTAGTACATTTAAGAGCAACGGGCGGCCTTATCGCTAATAAGCGATCTCTTCCAGACAACCCACACGATAAAAGAATACTTAAAATGTAATAAGACAGGTGCAAAGGGTGCGAAGTATACATTAAATATTATTCTATTTGAAATTTCAACGCTTCAATGGATTAGCAAGGAGTTGTGAGTAATAATTTTAGTCATAAAATAAACATATAAATGAATAAATAGAACGAAACACCAAACATAGAATCGCACAAAAGCACATAGAACTCGAGTTATGTCGAAAATATGGGAAACTTAATCTATATTTGCCTAATTGTCGTTACGTTATTACTTGTTTCAATGACTTTTAACTCCCCTTTTTTTTGCTGACGGTATTAGGGTCAAGTAGGGTGAAAGTAGGCAAAAGATGGTTGGGTCTGAGTGAGGTCTTGTCTAAAGTTGGCCTCGGTGAGTGGTTTTGAGGTGGCGGTAGCGAGTCCGCTAAACAATTAGTAACGTGGCATTTGTGTGTGGCAAAGTAAATGTGTAACATTGGTGTAACGTTGGCCAAGGACTGGGCGCAGTTGGTGCAGAGTCTCGTGGAGTCGGGCTGGACCGCGCACGTTCAGGTCGCGGAAAACGTACGACACAATACCCACATAACTTAGTTTTTTTTTTCTTTTCATATATATTTCGGATCTTGAACGAATTCTAGGGAAAATGTTTTATTGAATGTCCTTAGATATACTATAGAGACAGGATGGGGGGGGGTAGGGTGGACATTAGACAAGACACAGATAAAAAATAAATGACATGACTAATTTAGAGACGTGTGTTCGTTATTCGTAATAAGACATCCGCCATTAATGAATGATATATATAAATATAGAGATGGGCACAGACAATCGTTTAACGAATTCGTTCACGATCCATTCAAACGTACATTGAGACGCGTACGTTTCACTTTCCTCTATAGAGCGCAAATTGTTCTTACGTAGATGAATGGACAAACCGGACCATAGATACAATATCTATGGCCCGGTTTCGAATGAGTTGTTGCATACGAGCATGTGTAGAACTTTGTTATTATTTGAAGCTTAATTCAATGTGATTAGCGTTATTTGGCTTCGTTAAATTTTGACGTTATTTCAGTTTTTTTTATATATGATTGTAATGTTTATATAAATTGTAGACTATCGGCACTGGCATGCATTTTAGTAAACAGCTTCTCCCTCTTGGACCCTGCTTTAGGCAATGTTCAGGCGTGGGTCAAAGTTAATGTTCACGGACTTTTTAACTAAGCCTCCGAAGCGTAGACGTTAACGAACTCTCGCAAAGGAAACTCTCAGGCCTGAGACAAATAGCCTCTTGATGAGCAACCTGATTAGCCGGTGGGTCACGTGACTGGTGCTATACAAATTACGTTTTGCGCTCGCTTATGTTCGTAGTACTTTGTCTCAGGCACCCGCTTTAGCTTACAGACGAATGTGTGTATTCGGTAACACGTTAACAATTCTGTGTGTTTGTGGGTTTTAAAAAGTCTGTGAACATATCAGGGCTTTTTTATCTTGTTTTACGTGAATGCAATGTTCATGTTTTATATGAAAATGTATGTATTTCAGCTGGATCCACCGACATCTAATTACAGCACGACATATATTAATCATAGCTCACCTCATTCACCACAGACAACGAATACGCAACACACATATTCAAGGGTGAGTTTATATTTTTGTCTATGGTACCGCCCAAAAGATGAGACATTGGTGGGAAAGCTCCCAGACCTTTCACGGGAGCTTGTATTTTGTTGAGAGTGGTATTCAGGCCCATAAAAACATGACACTCAAGATTTATTACTTTCATAAGATGCACACGTATTGTTTAACAGATGCGTTGCCGTCCCTTGAGGAGTTGAATGTTACTAATGAGTTTGTTACCGACAGTCGTCGACGTCGCCCGGCGTGCACACGCAGACGCACACGTACCCGTCGTCGGGGGAGGGGAGGGCGCGGGACCCCGTGGCCGGGGGCTTCCCCCTCGCCTCCCCCTCGCCCGCCACCCCCGCCTCCATCCCCGACATCATACTCACGGGTGAGGCGTGCTCTTTTGTTTCTTCATCTGAACATATTTAGATACAATTATGTGAATAAATATGTTAAGATGTATCCTAAACTAAGTGTCACTGAAAAAGCAACAGGAAGTAACAAGGAGATATCAGGTTGAGAGAGCAACCACTGCCTCTACCTTGGTGGAGACAGTGGTGGCTGCCTCAACTCGCTCTTAAATAAAGCTGCAGTACACACACAAGTACGAAAAGTATAAAAGATTGGTGCATAATCACCAGATTACTCGGGAGAGCTGGACGCGGGCATCTTCGGCGGCGAGGAGGCGCAGCTGCGCGCCGGCCTGGACCTGGACGACCTGACCCTGCTGGAGGAGCCCAGCTCCCTGCTCCCCGACTCGTCGGTGGAGCACGAGTTCCGGCTCGATCGCCTGTAGTCGGCGACGACGGTCCGTCATTCTTGATAGCATTTACGTCGTGTGCATTTAACGGTTTGTTTCTTTGTTACAATTTCGAATCAAGTGCAATTTTTACGGTAAGGGTTCAAATTCTTTTGGTCTTTTCTTTTAAATCGCGACGCGGCTCATGACAATTTGTGTAGTGGTTGGCCGTGAGACTCGGGTTGTGGTACTCCGGTACTCATGACGCATTCCCTACGGTACTGAACGGATTCATCGGCGCTCAGAGCAATACAGGGATTACTATCGAGTAGCTCCTCTATGCCTCTCCTCTCTCGCTTTGTTCTATTCTTAACTCTCTAGTTAATCATAGGTTGTGAATTGTCTAAAGAAAGATATCTTACTGCCAGTTCCCAAGGGCCTTCCCAGTTGAAAAGCGCTGGCAAGAAACTCTCCGCGATCTGCAACCATCACGTAAAAGCCTTCAGTGCGGATAATCTATTACAATCTATTACAATACCTACATCACATGTTTCTTGCCAACTGGCAAATTCCCCCCTTCGGTCTATATTCCCAGATTGGGGGGTTCGTTCTCGTAACTAAGTATCCTCTAGTAAAAGTTACTCCGGCATGAGGTACTTCTTATTTAGTTCTGATATAACTCGGATGAGGTCGAATGAATCCGTGCGCGTATCATCGTCTATACGCGTACTCGTACGCGTACGCGTACGCTTTGGGTGCAAACGGTGTGGGTAATAGGTGTCGCGGTACACGAGTATGTGTGTCAGGAATGTGTCGTCCGCGATGTTGCATTTAAGCTAATTCATTTGTACTTTTTATATCTTCGACGGAGCGGTGGCGGACGCCTCCCGGCCTTGTGTATTTGTAAATATCGATATAAGCTTTTGTCGCAAACATATCTGTGTGTGAAACTTTCGAGGTCAATTTTACGAATCGGCAGTTGGCAGTGTACGAACGGTTATGTGGCAAATGATTTTGGGGTGTGTGCGCCATAGATAAACGTTCTTGGTGTATTACTACGTACTGGTCAGTTTGTTTAATCTGTGTAACGTGTCCATTGGAACAATGACAAGTTTATTAATTATGCAGACTTTTTTTTCTAATAAATTGCATATAGTTACCAGATTTTGCTCATAAAACATGTCTTAGTGGATATCTCCGTGGATTCAATTAACTTCTGCTTAATGACTAATTAAATAGGACGGCCGTACTCAGAGTTGTGGATTTAATTATCACTAATAGATAAACTGTTTCTTCGAACAGGTTACTCTGGTTGTAAATGTCGAATACAATTGTGTTTTCAATTCGCTTCCAGCGTCGGGATAGGTGTGTCCTTGCAAATGCTCATTGTACGATAAGAGTCTAGTCATTACGACTTAAGAGTTTCAGCAATTCGACATAATATTTGCCCGTTATCCTACCGATGTTGTTTTTTTTTCTGTTTATGTATATTAATAATAATTTGTTACTTTGCCCTGTTTCTATACCTAACGAGTATACGTACGCGTACTTCAACAAGTATGTGTACGCGTACTTCAACAAGTATACGTACGCGTACGTCAACAAGTATGCGTACGCGTACGTCAACAAGTATGCGTACGCGTACATCTACAAGTATGCGTACGCGTATGTATCGTTAGTTGTAGAAACTCGGCATTGACGTTATATAAAATTTATTATACAAATATTTACACAAATGTCCAAAGATGGTTGATTCTTCAAAATTTATGAGTTTAGTTCCGATTATATATTTTACAGTGTTGACATATATAAAAAAATTTAAATCCCCTCAAAGGCGATAATACTGTATGACAGATGTCCGCTTTGTGATAAAGAAGCACAATTTAATGCCTGATCGGCTTAATGTTTCAATTTTACCCCACAAATGAAATATATAAAATGTTATGTTAAATCAAGGATTATTATAGATTTTAATGTTTCATTGGAGAAATATCTTCCATCGCGTGCGCATCCGACTTAGATTCTATAGTAAGGAGAGACACCAGTAGACGCCTTTCAGGGCTCAACCGTGTGTTTTAACACCTCGCTATCCGCAGATCATAGGTGTGGCTGTACTCAATGTAAAATTCAGTGAACGACTGTGATTATTGACATAATTTTATATGTACCACTTTCCTTATATCCTTTCATAAAATATGGCGTTATGTAAGATACTATTTTTTACCAATAAAACTAACCTTTCCATGTTAATTAACGTAATTGACTTTAACTAAACATTTTCGAGGCTGTCAGATGCCTCCGTCAATTGTCACTGTGACAAATGACATTGCCGAACATGTTTGTGTGTTGTACCAAACAGTACCGTTTAAGAGTAGTGGCATCCCTGTCCAGGCGATATTGGCGTCTCTCTCATACTCGTATTACAAGGTTGTGACATCAAGACTTACATTTTTTACGCGCGATCCGCGCGTGGAACATATTTGTTCACATCGTTTCACGGTCTCGATTTCATCACCTTAACACAATTATGTAAATAAGTGAAGTGCTTTAACGCAGACACCAAATTGTTGACACGGTGACGAATTGCTATTGCCGTTCCGCAACCGTTTACGCGGGAACAAAAAAAGACACAAAATGGCGGACGTGACGCTTAACGCGCGTGTTGGCCTGACATATATTTTGTCTAATAGTTGTACTATTTTCTATATTAATCAACGATTTAGTACTTATATATCTCATTGTTATATATTATCTATTGTCAGGATTATAATACATATATAATAAGCAATATCAACCAAACACAGTAATCATTGTCATAACAGTTATATTTACTAAAAATAACTGTTTAATAATAATTTAACAAAAGTACAATCAAGGAATAACACTTACGTTTATCTTCTTTGCCAATCGGACCCAGAAATGGCCACTTACTACAGAAATGACAAAAGCTATCGAACCTTATTCAAAAATGCTTCTAATCAATTCATTCAACCAAAAAGAGGTTCTAATTAATTTATTTCACAAAAGAGGTTTTAACAAATTCATGTATAATCATATTTAAAGATATGATTATACATACTATATGTAACATTAGTATTAACCATATATGTTATATGTATATAATGTACCATATTAATATACATATAACGCGCGCGATAAAATCTTCCCTCCTCTTAACTTTTACATTGGATCACATTCGAATAATAAACGGGTATTAAACGAAACGGCAATAGGGAATCGGTGCACCGCTTGGTGTATTTTATATGACATTAAATTTAAGACATAAATGTTTTGTTTTTTTTTTCTCAAATATGCACAAACTTATTGAGGAATTTTGATGTAATTAAGGCGGTTTGTTTTATTAAAACCAAATGTACATATTAAGTGTGATAGAGATGGAACGGTCTCATTTAAAAAATAAATTTTGTTGTAAGTACGTGTGAGTTTTCTTTTACGATCAACGCATCGGGATGATTATGAAGGTAAGTCAGCCGTTGCTTTTGATTAATTGAGGAATTAACAGATCAATATCAATACAAGTTATGAGAATAACTAGAGGTAAGGTGTGTCCTAAACTAAGTTTCACTGAAACTGAACTAAAGGACAAATAGAGAATAAAAAGGTGAAGACAGTAGTTGTCTCAAAGAGCTATTTAATGTATATGATTGAAGAAATTCTTTTAAAAAAAAAACTAAGACTCACAGCAACACCATTGCATACACTAATACACACACACACTTAAATGCTCGCTCTTCACATAATATACACCACTTGTTCATATGTATATATATATATTTTTTGTTCGTGTTTTTTTTTTGTATTATTTTATTCTGATCTTACATTCTATTTCCGGTTCTATGTTTTAACCTTATTTTTAATCTATTTTTATTGTGTAAACTTTTTTTCTTATAAGCTGTATAGGTTTCAGAAATAAAAAAATTAATAAAATATACACAGTCGATATCAATATAAACTTAAAAGACAAGAGAATGTGTTTAGATGTTCGTGTAGGTATTTAAAAAGACTGAAGGAGAAAGAAGAACCAGCAAGAAGCTCGGAAGCTGGTAAATTAATGATTGTTAATGGCTAAATTTGGTTTTTTATTATGGTATAACCGTTGTGTACAATGGTTTTCCAAAGACAGTCTTCTGATAGGTCGATACGATAAGCGTAATTTTTTATTCTTAACAAATGTATCAAGTTCCCATTTAATTGTGTCATGTGTATACCTAGTTTTATTATCTCATAAGTTTGTTTTTTAAATATATTTAGCACAGATACTTATAATAAGACGGTAAAAAACGAATGTCTAAACATTAAATATTTTTCCAAAAAACTGAATTACATATAATTGGGTATTTCGGTTAAGGGAAAAAGAAGTTATGGTCAATTGAAAATTTACTTCAACCACTGCTTAAAAATTTTAAGCACTTATATTGATTGATTAATAAAGTTATATATTGTTAAATATGTTGTAATATAAGCTAATCTTAATATTTAAACTTATGAGAGGTAACACAAATAACGCAGAGCGCGCGGGCGCAGTTGAAGTGTTGAACAATGTGCTCGATAGATGGCGTTGATAAAATTCGTCATGCCTAGATTTTTTTTATTTCTTAAACCTATACAGCTTATCAAAAACAGTTTACACAATAAAAATAGATTAAAAATAAAGCCAAAATAAGGTTAAAATATAGAACCGGAAATAGAATCTAAGATCAGAAAAAAGAATAACAAAAAAGAAAACACGAACAGAAAAAAATAAATAACAATATATATATAACGAAGAGAGAGAGAGTTCCTCTACATGGCTACTGCCAACCTCACTACTCTGTAGGGTTATTTTTGAAAGGCGTAGGTAGCATCAGCATTGCCAACATCACGATTGAGTCGGTCATAATAACCACTTATTTAAAGAAACACTTCACTGATAGTTTCCAAGGCTTATATTTCACTATTTGAAGAGAGGTCCGTTCCGTACAACGGCCTGAGCGCGACTGTGTCTTGCGGTTTTTTTTTTTTTTTTTTTTTTTTGGAGGGGGATCTCGCTGTTGGCCAGGAGGCCTTTACAGCTCAGCTCGGGCTGGTTGGCGAGCTTAGCTCAGCCGTGACAAATTTGGTTTGCCGTGACTTGCGCAAGGGCGTGTCTTGCGGTCACAATGCGACCCTATTTATAGTGATCTAGCACTTGTTTACAAAGACGTCGTATTGAAATAATAAAGATGACATTTCACAGAGTAACAAACGTAAAGTATTCAACTTATGTTTTTAAACTTATTTTAGGACAATTAAATGATTTTGAACTTAATTATTCTAGTTAATTTAAGACTAATTGTTGTAGTTGCGCCGATATATACACATGAACAAGTGGAACTATGTGTAGTACGAACATTTTAGTGTGTGAGTGTGTATCAGTGCGTGCAATGGTGTTGCTGTGTGAGTGAATGTGCGAGGTTGAGTCTTAGTTTTTTTTTAAAGAACTTCTACTTAGGCCAAATATATCCATCGCGGTATTAAGATGCTCCATTGTGTAATGACTACCATGCACTTCAAACTTACATTAACGTTTTACCCTATGATTATTTTGAGTGAACACTACCCATACAAAGAAGTAAAAGGAAACGTGTGAAGAGACGTTTATCGTTTGTCCGCATCCATTTTTCCATCTACATCCTTAAAGTTAATGAGGTTTACCTTTTATTATTTGCTCAAGCTAATAAGTAATAACCTCACAAGTACATATTTCGTACTCATAACTTCGTAAGAATTTTCTTTCAACTCTTAACCGCTGAGGAGTTTTACCTGCTCAACCACATAAGAAGATGACTATCAGAATATAAAAATGTCAGAAAAGTAATAGCCTGTAAGTTAATTTGAAAGTTGCCTCCGAATTCCCTGAATCATCGGATCCTGTAAAGCTACATCATCCCTGAGTAACACAGGCTATATATAATTCCAATTGTAACAATATTTTAGCCTGTGAAAGAAAGCCCTGTCGAGATCATTAAAAAACGCTATATACTTAACCAAATTACACGTGGGCGAAGCCGCGGGCGGAAAGCTAGTAATAAAATAAAAATGTTTTAAGCCGTTTTTAAATCGTATATTTTCCTCCGTTCTTACAATTTAATTATGTTTTTGTTTAGTTTTACGTTTAGATACAACACCAACATATAAAACCTTTTTTCAAATGACTCAGTTAAACAATCAAAAAGTGTCAAATTTTATTTATTTAAAAGTAATTGCCGTGTTTGCAATATGAGATTTATAATTTTATTGCTTCTTTTTGGATTAATCGGCAATGGATTCTGTAGATCGTCACTGGTGTCTGAAAACGAAAGGTATCAAAGTATAATGTATTATACCGAAAAACACTAAAAATAAAAACTTAAACACTAAAATTAATGTAAAAAGTAAGTCCTTGTGTGTAGGTAGCATCAGCATTGCCAACATCACGATTGAGTCGGTCATAATAACCACTTATTTAAAGAAACACTTCACTGATAGTTTCCAAGGCTTATATTTCACTATTTGAAGAGAGGTCCGTTCCGTACAACGGCCTGAGCGCGACTGTGTCTTGCGGTTTTTTTTTTTTTTTTTTTTTTTTGGAGGGGGATCTCGCTGTTGGCCAGGAGGCCTTTACAGCTCAGCTCGGGCTGGTTGGCGAGCTTAGCTCAGCCGTGACAAATTTGGTTTGCCGTGACTTGCGCAAGGGCGTGTCTTGCGGTCACAATGCGACCCTATTTATAGTGATCTAGCACTTGTTTACAAAGACGTCGTATTGAAATAATAAAGATGACATTTCACAGAGTAACAAACGTAAAGTATTCAACTTATGTGTTTAAACTTATTTTAGGACAATTAAATGATTTTGAACTTAATTATTCTAGTTAATTTAAGACTAATTGTTGTAGTTGCGCCGATATATACACATGAACAAGTGGAACTATGTGTAGTACGAACATTTTAGTGTGTGAGTGTGTATCAGTGCGTGCAATGGTGTTGCTGTGTGAGTGAATGTGCGAGGTTGAGTCTTAGTTTTTTTTTAAAGAACTTCTACTTAGGCCAAATATATCCATCGCGGTATTAAGATGCTCCATTGTGTAATGACTACCATGCACTTCAAACTTACATTAACGTTTTACCCTATGATTATTTTGAGTGAACACTACCCATACAAAGAAGTAAAAGGAAACGTGTGAAGAGACGTTTATCGTTTGTCCGCATCCATTTTTCCATCTACATCCTTAAAGTTAATGAGGTTTACCTTTTATTATTTGCTCAAGCTAATAAGTAATAACCTCACAAGTACATATTTCGTACTCATAACTTCGTAAGAATTTTCTTTCAACTCTTAACCGCTGAGGAGTTTTACCTGCTCAACCACATAAGAAGATGACTATCAGAATATAAAAATGTCAGAAAAGTAATAGCCTGTAAGTTAATTTGAAAGTTGCCTCCGAATTCCCTGAATCATCGGATCCTGTAAAGCTACATCATCCCTGAGTAACACAGGCTATATATAATTCCAATTGTAACAATATTTTAGCCTGTGAAAGAAAGCCCTGTCGAGATCATTAAAAAACGCTATATACTTAACCAAATTACACGTGGGCGAAGCCGCGGGCGGAAAGCTAGTAATAAAATAAAAATGTTTTAAGCCGTTTTTAAATCGTATATTTTCCTCCGTTCTTACAATTTAATTATGTTTTTGTTTAGTTTTACGTTTAGATACAACACCAACATATAAAACCTTTTTTCAAATGACTCAGTTAAACAATCAAAAAGTGTCAAATTTTATTTATTTAAAAGTAATTGCCGTGTTTGCAATATGAGATTTATAATTTTATTGCTTCTTTTTGGATTAATCGGCAATGGATTCTGTAGATCGTCACTGGTGTCTGAAAACGAAAGGTATCAAAGTATAATGTATTATACCGAAAAACACTAAAAATAAAAACTTAAACACTAAAATTAATGTAAAAAGTAAGTCCTTGTGTATCGCTGCTTATACATTGAGTGAGAAAAGCACCAGCTCTTGGGTCACCGCTATTAACCAGGCCCCTACTTAATTCCTTTTCGCCTGTGTCTTTAGTGCCTGTGCACCAAAGGCTCAAAAGACTATACCAATGGGAACTGTAAAGTTGAAGGAAATACTGCCAAAATAGTTTTTAAAACCGTCAGTTTACGTTAGTAAGCGAAGAAGTTCTCCTGAATATTGATGTTAATTTAATTAGTTAATTCCAGCAATGTCTACGCAGAATATGATGAAAAGGAGCCTGCTGCTGACGAATATACTAATGAGAAACAAGATAAGGTATTTTTTTATAGTAGAGGGGGCAACGATCAGGAGGCCCACCATAAAGGTGAAGTCGCCGCCCATAGACAGTCACATGTCTGGGAGCTCGTGAGTGCGTTGCCGGAAAATGTCTCGATTCTAGTGAAATTTTATCACAGCTTATAATCGTATATTTGAATCGTGTTATGTTGACTTACAGGAAGTAGATGCACCTATTCAAGAGGATGATGGCGTTCAAAATGTATGTACTGTATTGTGTCTCATTAAAAATCACCAGGTACATTGGGTGAATTTATTAAAAACACTTATTTATCAATTTAATTTCCAGCTTATGGATGATAAACTGGATACTACTAATAATGAAAATGTTGATAACGCTGAAGCGATGCCCCTATCTGGTCACCATAAATCTAACTCACGACAGGAAGATACAGAAGAGAACGACGACTATTTACAAACAAGGCCACACGCACGCTTCAACGCTTACAAGAGAAACCAAAATAATAATGACTATATATCTGGCGATGCAGACGTAAGCTCAAATTATGGGAATATGGATAATCATCGGCGCACGATAAAGGATAAGAGCGAATATAGCGAGGCCATACACGATCATCCTCTATATAAACAGATCACGTATTATAATAAGGTACAGGGTGATGTGTTTCATAAAAAGAAACCAAACAGCATATTCAATTCTAATAGGGACAGGCGGGAAACTGGTCCTAACCAACAAGAGAACATTAATGGCGATCCACGTCAAGACAAAGAAGATAACAACGAAGACAGTGTGTCTGCAATTAAAAGAAACATCAAAAAGCTCTCGAGGGAAGAACTTGAAGACCTCTTAAACTCTCTCTCAGACGATAAGAGAGCACTGCTTAATAAAATTATTAGTAACAAACTTATTAATGATAACGTAAACAAAAGAGAAATCACAAAGAAAGCTGGCGCAGTGGAGGAGAATATTTTCGAAAATAGCCGTTCCGATTTGAATAAACTTGAAAGTGGAAGTTCTGTTGACTCGGTTTCCGCTTTATCGCAAAGTGAAACAACCGAAACTACAAAACAAACGGACAGTAGTGAAATGTCAAAAACAATATCACCGGAAACTGATCAAAACACTTCGCCTTGTAATGAAAGCAAAGATGAATTAAATGATAGTAACCAAGAGTCTATTCAAAATGTTGACCCTCAGTCGAAAGATAGTGACGGAAAAGAGAAACTGAAGAACGAAAACAAAAGAGAAACGAACATTGATGAAATATCACAAGGAAAACCTGAGATAATTGATTCATCTAACTATGATTCCATTAAAGATTCGGAGTCAGAATTAATGAAAGATGAATCTGACTTACTTAAAGCTGCCGATGATTATTCCAATACAGCCGATGTTAAATCATTGGAAGACTCATTCCCATACTACGAAGGAGAGAACACAAAATCCGATTCACAACTGGCACCTCTCATACGTGTGAAAAGGACAAATATTAGGAGATCGTTTGACCGTCTAGCTAAAGTACCATATTTCCCTGAAGCTGTTAATGACGACAACGTGAAGGATGAGTTTAACGATGGATCCAACTTTGAGAATGCATACAACAATGAGAAAGTGTATGATTTACATTCGGAGAACTGTGAAAATAGTGAAGCAAGTGGTAAAATTGAAAATGATTCCGCTAATATTGGTTCGGACACTGACAACGTTCTTTCGAACGGTGGTATTGATGATAATCTGATGTATAACATTGAAATACGTAAAAAACGCGTTGCTGATGATGCTAATGCGAACAATTTGCAACAGGAATCCCCTAAATGTCACGAAAATGGCTCTGATTCCCTTTTGAAGAATGAATTGCATCACCAGGATCAGGATACGTTTGGTGCCTTACACGGTTCCAGTGAGGAGCTTGGTCGATATAAAAGAATACGAAGATTAAAAATGTCACCTTCCACTGAGAACTCGGTTTAATGAGTCCCTTTGTTTTGTTAACAATTCAACATTAAGAAGCTAATTTATTTTTCGTTTTTATTTTTGTGTTAGATTTTTAGTGACGTATAAGTTTAATAAAGTATTACGATTTAAATTGTTTTTTTTACATAGACGCAAGTCTATAGTTACTTGATATAACAAATCAAGTGGGCTCTCCAGGGATCGACTTTCTTCTTATACCTAGTCTAGATTCCATAGTAGACTGGTCTAAAATTAGATAGGTATAATAGGAATAAGGAATGTGATGAGGGAAGTTTTAATTCCATGCTAAGGCATAATTTTAAAGCAGAAGTATCTTTTTAGTAGAACACTTTTTTATAAAAAAAGTCTGTATAGTGTTCACAGCAACAGATTTCATAATAAAATAATTTTCAATCCAATCCTAATTCAATGTAGATAAGTATATTTATTATACTAATCTAAGCACTTTCCCAAACTAAATGTTGAATATAAAAACCAAACGATAAATCATTGTAGAGCGCTAATCATTCATTGTAATTTATTTTATTGTTATTTATAAAGATAAAGGTAGTTAAAATAAATGAAAAAAACCCTAATTTGTATTTTATGATTTTATTACATGGCAAATTGTTTTAGATATTATCTTAACCGTCATAAATTATATAAAAAAAAATCGAAACATTATTAAATAAAACATCGTTTTAAATGTTTAGTTAAAGGCACATTATAGTCTTAAAACTAGTATTAAATCGCATTTTTAACTGAAAGCAATATAAAAGGGAATGATAAAAATATAAAAGAAATAGGAGTAAATATATTCCTGCGTCAAATCAATTGGATTTTTGCTGTGTTATTTTCTCAGTGTAAAACTTGTGTTCGCGTGAATTGCGTGAATGTTTGAACGGAGTCTTCGTTGTCTCCAACAAAGTCGCCGGGCACGTCCCATGAACGTGGGTCCTAAACTCTTGTTTATAGCTCGTTCCACTAGCATCACCGAGAACGAAATGTGAAGTGGTACCGTGTCGGGAGTGTCGTTCAACTCTCTCAACATGTTCAGATCGGTCCATCCTTTGAGCGTGTTGCGATTTAGAAAAACTTCCGTATCTGGCCTCCGATTGTCCATAAAACTCACCACCAACTCTTAAATTATCTTTTATCACACCGCGTTGGTGTGGCGATTGTCTCTCTGTTGTCACCGTGGATTGGCCATCACGGCGTTGCTGACGACGGGAATCGACACTCTCCGAATGCTGTGTAACAGCTGTATTGTCTCTGCCTGATCTATGCATTGAGCTGATACTCTTCCTGTCTGAGCTTTGGGTTGAATTGCTTATATATTCACCACGGTCTGCTAAATTGCTAATACTCTTCCGCTGTGCCGATGCTGTGGAACTTGTAGTGTGATATGCTTCTGTGTTTGAAGTGACTCCTTTGCGATGAAGAACAGCGTTGCTGGAATTGGCGTCGGATATGAAGTCGGAAGAGCGCTTATGATAACCACTTCGGTTGGAGTAATCTTGCTGAGATTGGGAGCTGTCTCCGCCGTGCATAGCTCTTTGAAACTCAACGCTTGTTTTAGTTACACTGTCACTTAACTGATTTCTGTTTACTGTGTGTGTTTGATTCGATACACTCGTATGTTTTGTGTTGTGTTCGTGGCTTTCTGTAGACATATTGGAAACGTCTCCACCTTTTCGTATGGTTGATGTTTGATAATGTTGGTGCCCAGATCCGCCACCATTGTTGATAATTCTCGTATTGTCACTGTGTGTGTGCTTTCCATGGATTTGATCGTTACGTACATCTGATACGCTCCGAGTTGTTTGGGAAACCTGAGAGCTGTTGTCGCTGAAGTGCGTTGATTTGAATTGTTGCGTAGAGTTAACTTGTTTTGATGAAGACATATTCTCATTGCCAACAATTTGTGTGACGTTATTTTGCCTTCGGTGTCTGGAATTGTCAATTTCGTTGGTACCACTTACAGAGTATGTTGTATTTAAAACATCGCTGTGGTTGCGGTCATGTTGACTCTTCTGCGAAGAATGGAATTGATTTGACGAAGAATTATTTTGATCATTTGAAATCACCCTGCCTGTATGTCCGCCAACTGTGGATTTTACACCAGGCGACTGCTGAGGTTCAGAATTGATCTTCTGCGACTTTCCTGTATCAGTAACATTATTTACTTCAATCATCTTAGTTACATTTACCCATTTACCTCCTATTAATTTCTTTTCAGTAACCTGTTTCATTGTTTTTGTGGAAGTCGAAGATGTGGACGTAGTATTTTTAACAGATCGGGAATCACTCTTATTAATAATACTTTTGTCATTATGTCTTGTTATAGAACCAGAATTGCGATTTAGTTTATTTTGATCGATGGAACTTGTTGATGATACTCGATCAACACTACCCTGTCTGATATTCTTTTCATCTTGACTTATGATGTTGGAATGCATAATATCTTCTGATCGGTAAGTAGAGTTATCGACGTGTGAATGTATAAATTCCTGTTTCGTAGATCCATGGTGCTGAGAGTATTGATGGTGTTTTTCGTGATTTTGGTGCCGTTGGACATGGTTTTCTTGATCTTGTGTAGTATGTTGGTTATATTGTGTTTTGTTTATATTTATTTCATCCCTATTAATACGATTGACATTATGATTATCAGTATGTATCCTAGATTCTGTCATTTTGCTAGATGTCTGAGTTAAAGCTGAGTCAATATCCTGCCTTTCAAGAGAACGCCTAACTGAAACGCCTTGTCTAATAGGGCTTTCTCGGTCAGAGGGTTCTCTGGGTGAATTTGAGCTTGGATGACTTGGTTTACCAATTGGTGTTGAAAAATCGTTAGGTCTCCACTTCGTTTTATCATTGTGTTCGTCAGTAGATGTTATTCTATCAGCTGGCTTTTGCAGATGAGGCTCAGAGGAATGTTCCCCAGGCTTTGGCAAGGAAGGATGTCTAGGTTGTGAACCAGCTCTGTCATTGGGTTTATTTTGTGGTGCCTCGGGACCTCCATGAATGTGTCGTTCAGTATAGTGTTGTTGGTTATCAGTATCAATCTTTTGAATCGATGTGGTATGATGATCTGATACAACATGTGTATTCTTCTGTTCTATATTGGTGTGGTTTTTCATCGTGTTTACATTTGTGAGTTTTCTTGGTTCACCATTATGTGGTTCATTTTCCATTTTCCTAATAATGGGTTTACTACTCTTAATAACATTGAAGTCATTTTTGCGTGAAAGGTCTTCGAAAACGCCTTCAATTTTTAAGTTATCTTCCCGTCGAGTCAATTTCACCTTTTGCCCTTTTACAAGACGATAGGTATCTGAAGATCGTATGTTTTCCATTTTTCCCTCCATTTTCAAATTATCTTCATGTTTCACTATTGCTGATCTTTCGCCAGTTACTACTTGATAATCATTCTTTTGTTTCATGTCTATAAATTCACCTTCAATTCTTAAATTATCCTCTCTTCTTATAATATCAACTCTGTCAACTTTCTGACGTAAATGTTGATCATGTTCAATTCTAAGATTATCAACTTGTTTAAATGGTTTTCTTTTTTCAGCTGGTTGGGACGGAATAATTTCTGGCTTATAAAATATGCCATCAGGTTTCAAATTATCCTGTGGTTTTACGATGGGTGCTCTATCCCCTATTGTAGCATTGTAATCATTGCGAGTATGCAAATCAATAAATTCTCCCTCCGTACGCAAATTGTCTTCATGTTTTTGAATTACGATTTTTTCTGTATTTTCTATATATTTATAATCATCTCTTGTTCTATGAATATCTATTTTACCTTCCATTTTAAGATGATCCTCATGTTTTACAACGTCAACGCGATCACCTCTAGTGGCTGTGTAGTCACTGCGCCGTATAACTTCCATATTTCCTTCTGGTTTAAGATTATCTTCAGGTTTCTTTTGTACAGGGCGTTCGCCCATTGGAGCAGCCTTCGGTTTTTCTGGACGCTCAAATTTACCTTCTGGTTTTAGGTTATCTTGAGGCTTTTTGGGTGTATGTCTCTCACCTGGCTGCCATTTTTCTGGCGTTGGTTTTTCGAATTCACCCTCGGGTTTCAAATTATCCTGTGGTTTCTTCGGTTGTTGACGTTCAGCTGGTTTCCATTCATCTTGTTTTGGTTTCTCAAATTCGCCTTCTGTTTTTAGATTATCTTTGGGCTTTCTTATTTCAGGCCTTTCGGCTGGTCTCCATTGTTGTTTAGTAGGTGTCTCGAATAGACCCTCCGGTCTAAGATTATCTTGTGGTTTCTTTGGAGATTGGCGTTCAGCAGGTCTCCACTTATCTTCTTTTGGTTTTTCAAAGTCACCCTCAGGTTTTAAATTATCTTTTGGTTTTATCGGTGATGGTCTTTCAGCTGGTTTCCAATCCTCTTTTTCCGGTCGTTTGAAGTCTCCTTCAGGCTTAAGGTTATCCCTGGGTTTTTTAGGGGTTTGCTTTTCGGCAGGCTTCCATTCCTCTACCTTTGGTTGTTCAAAGTGACCCTCTGGTTTTAAATTGTCTATAGGCCGTTTTTGTACAGGTCTTTCTGCTGGTTGCCATTGAGACTTTTCAGGTGTCATAAACTCACCCTCTGGTTTCAAATTATCAGAGGGACGTGGTACTTGTGCTCTTTCGCCAGGACCCCACTTTTCAGGTTTACGTTTTTCAAATTCACCTTCAAGTCGTAAATTGTCATCTGGTTTTTTGGCCAGAGGTCGTTCGGCGGGATACCACTCATCATGCTTAGGTTTTTGGAATTGACCCTCGGGCTTCAGATTATCTTGTGGTTTGGTTTGAGTGCGTTTTTCTGCTGGCTTCCATTCTTCATGAACGGGTCTGGCAAATTCACCTTCAGGCTTTAAGTTATCTTGAGGTTTCTTTTGGGTAGGTCTTTCGGCGGGAGACCATTTAGTCTTCTCAGGTGTTGTGAACTCACCTTCTGTTTTTAAATTATCTTCAGGTTTTTTAGCTTTTGGTCTTTCCGATGGACGCCATTCATCTCGTTTAGGGGTTTCAAATTCACCTTCTGGTTTAAGGTTATCTTGTGGTCTTTTGGGAATTTGTTTTTCAGCAGGCCGCCATTCCTCTTGCTGTGGTTGTTGAAAGTCTCCTTCTGGTTTGAGATTATCTCTAGGTTTCTTTTGAGTTACCCGTTCCGCTGGCTGCCAATGCTCCTTTTGTGGAGTAGTAAATTCACCCTCGGGGAATAAGTTATCTTCAGGCTTTTTAGGTTTTACTCGTTCTGCGGGTTTCCAGTCCTCCTTTTTGGGAGATGTGAACTCCCCTTCTGGGACCAGATTATCTTTAGGCCTTTTTGGAGTTTGCCGTTCTGCTGGACGCCATTCTTCTGATTTTGGCTTTTCAAATTCTCCTTCGGGTTTAAGGTTATCTTGTGGTTTTTTGGGTGTTTGTTTTTCAGCAGGCCGCCATTCCTCTTGCTGTGGTTGTTGGAACGCTCCTTCTGGTTTGAGATTATCTCTAGGTTTCTTTTGAGTAACCCGTTCCGCTGGCTGCCAATGCTCCTTTTGTGGAGTAGTAAATTCACCCTCGGGGAATAAATTATCTTCAGGCTTTTTGGGTTTTACTCGCTCTGCTGGTTTCCAGTCCTCTTTTTTGGGAGATGTGAACTCCCCTTCTGGAGCCAAATTATCTTTAGGCCTTTTTGGAGTCTGCCGTTCTGCTGGGCGCCATTCTTCTGATTTTGGCTTCTCAAATTCTCCTTCGGGTTTAAGGTTATCTTGTGGTTTTTTGGGTGTTTGTTTTTCAGCAGGCCGCCATTCCTCTTGCTGTGGTTGTTGGAACTCTCCTTCTGGTTTGAGATTATCTCTAGGTTTCTTTTGAGTAACCCGTTCCGCTGGCTGCCAATGCTCCTTTTGTGGAGTAGTAAATTCACCCTCGGGGAATAAATTATCTTCGGGCTTTTTGGGTTTTACTCGCTCTGCTGGTTTCCAGTCCTCTTTTTTGGGAGATGTGAACTCCCCTTCTGGAGCCAAATTATCTTTAGGCCTTTTTGGAGTCTGCCGTTCTGCTGGGCGCCATTCTTCTGATTTTGGCTTTTCAAATTCTCCTTCGGGTTTAAGGTTATCTTGTGGTTTTTTGGGTGTTTGTTTTTCAGCAGGCCGCCATTCCTCTTGCTGTGGTTGTTGGAACTCTCCTTCTGGTTTGAGATTATCTCTAGGTTTCTTTTGAGTAACCCGTTCCGCTGGCTGCCAATGCTCCTTTTGTGGAGTAGTAAATTCACCCTCGGGGAATAAATTATCTTCGGGCTTTTTGGGTTTTACTCGTTCTGCGGGTTTCCAGTCCTCCTTCTTGGGAGTTGTGAATTCCCCTTCTGGGGCCAGATTATCTTTAGGCCTTCTTGGAGTTTGCCGGTCTGCGGGACGCCATTCTTCTGATTTTGGCTTTTCAAATTCTCCTTCAGGTTTTAGATTATCTTTAGGCCTTATAGCTTGTGGTCGGTCATTCCATCGTTCATCATAAATCTTATATTCCTCTTGTGTGGTTGTAGTGGTCTCTATATTTTGAGATGAATAGAATTTTTCTAAATCTTCTTTCGTCCATGTGCGTCGCCTTTGGGGTCGTGTTACGACAGTATCTTTTTCTGTATAGTCAGTTTGGTTTGATGTAACAAAGTCCATTTCACCTTCATGAATCAAGTTATCGGTTCTTTTAGTTACTAGAGTTGTCCTCTTCACAGAATCTGTATGGTCAATATACTCTGACTGTGAAGTTGTTTCTGTTGTCATATCTCCTTCTAACTTAGTCCATGTATTTCTTCGCACCGGCTTTTGTCTTTCTGTTGGCTTTATTGTATATTCAGTCCGAGAAGTTGTGGTATCTGTAAAGTTTATAATGTTTTGAATGTTACTATCATCAACTACGCTTATTTCTATTTTTTATAATGTACATGATAATTATTGACAACAATTATATTGAGCAATATGCCTGGAAACTACGTACGTCTGAAGATGTTATAAGAAAATACATAAATTACGTCAATGAATTACTATTATGAAAAATAGTTACCCGTAAATTCTCCTTCAGTAATAATATTATCAGTGCGCCTAATAATTTCAGCTCTTTCACCAGTAACAACTTTGTAATCTTCTGTTATTGATCTCGAAGTTGTAAAATCACCTTCAGGTTTTAAATTGTCCACAGGTCTCTTCTGCTGTGGCCTCTCTGCTGGTTGCCATTTTTCTTTTTCAGGTGACGTGAATTCTCCCTCAGGTTTAAGATTATCCTCTGGTTTCTTTTGTTGACGACGATCAGCTGGGCGCCATTCATCTGGTTTTCTTTTTTCAAAATCGCCTTCAGGTTTTAAATTATCCTCAGGCTTCTTAGGATATTGTTTTTCTGCGGGTTTCCATTGCGTTTTGTCTGGTGTAGTGAATTCACCTTCCGGTTTAAGATTATCTTTTGGTCGGCGCACTGGTGCTCTTTCACCGGGACTCCATTCTTCGGGCTTTCTGTTTTCAAAGTCACCCTCTAGTTTTAAATTATCTTCTGGCTTCTTAGGTTGCTGTCGTTCTGCTGGCTGCCACTTTTCTTTTATAGGTGTAGTAAATTCACCCTCGGGCTTTAAATTGTCTTCGGGTTTTTTTTGTTTAGGCCGTTCGGCCGGTTGCCATTTTTCTGGTTTTCTATCCTCAAAAGCGCCTTCTGGCTTTAAATTGTCTTCTGGACGCTTGACTGGAGCTCTGTCACCCGGTCTCCATGTTTCCGGCTTTCTACCTTCAAAGTCACCCTCTGGGAATAAGTTATCTTCTGGCTTTTTGGGTTTTTGACGTTCTGCTGGTCGCCATGGCTCCTTTTCAGGTGTTGTGAACTCTCCTTCTGGTCTGAGATTATCTTCTGGACGACGTATCGGAGCACGATCACCAGGACTCCATTTGTCAGGATGTCTCTTTTCAAAATCACCTTCTGGCTTTAAATTGTCTTCTGGCCTCTTGACGGGAGCTCTGTCACCAGGTCTCCATGTTTCCGGCTTTCTGCCTTCAAAGTCACCCTCTGGGAATAAGTTATCTTCTGGCTTTTTGGGTTTTTGACGTTCTGCTGGTCGCCATGGCTCCTTTTCAGGTGTTGTGAACTCTCCTTCTGGTCTGAGGTTATCTTCTGGACGACGTATCGGAACACGATCACCAGGACTCCATTTGTCAGGATGTCTCTTTTCAAAATCACCTTCTGGCTTTAAATTGTCTTCTGGCTTTTTGACGGGAGCTCTGTCACCAGGACTCCATGTTTCCGGCTTTCTGCCTTCAAAGTCACCCTCTGGGAATAAGTTATCTTCTGGCTTTTTGGGTTTTTGACGTTCTGCTGGTCGCCATGGCTCCTTTTCAGGTGTTGTGAACTCTCCTTCTGGTCTGAGATTATCTTCTGGGCGACGTATCGGAGCACGATCACCAGGACTCCATTTGTCAGGATGCCTCTTTTCAAAATCACCTTCTGGCTTTAAATTGTCTTCTGGCCTCTTGACGGGAGCTCTGTCACCTGGTCTCCATGTTTCCGGCTTTCTGCCTTCAAAGTCACCCTCTGGGAATAAGTTATCTTCTGGCTTTTTAGGTTTCTGACGTTCTGCTGGACGCCATGGTTCCTTATCAGGCGTTGTGAACTCTCCTTCCGGTCTTAAATTATCCTCAGGTCTTCGTGTAGGAGCTCTATCTCCGGGTCGCCATTCCTCAGGCCGTCTCTTCTCAAAATCACCTTCTGGCTTTAAATTATCTTCTGGCCTCTTGACAGGAGCTCTGTCACCTGGTCTCCATGTTTCTGGTTTTCTATCTTCAAAATCACCCTCTAGGAATAAATTATCTTCCGGTTTTTTTGGTTTTTGACGCTCTGCTGGTCGCCAAACTTCTTTTTCAGGTGTAGTAAAGTCTCCTTCAGGCCTTAAATTATCTTCAGGACGACGCGTTGGAGCCCTATCACCAGGACGCCATTCCTCTGGTCGCCTCTTCTCAAAATCACCTTCAGGTTTTAAATTATCCTCGGGTCTCTTCATTGGAACTCTATCTCCGGGCTGCCATTTCTCAGGTCGTCTATCTTCAAAATCACCTTCAGGCTTTAAATTATCTTGAGGTCGGCGAATAGGTGCTCTGTCACCAGGCTGCCATTCATCCGGTTTCCTCTTTTCAAAGTCTCCCTCTGGTCTAAGATTATCTTCAGGACGTTTAACTGGCGCACGATCACCTGGATACCACTCATCGGGCTTACGTTTTTCAAAATCGCCTTCAGGTCGTAAATTATCTTCTGGCTTTATAGGACGCGTACGCTCCGCGGGTCTCCATTGTTCCTTTTCAGGCGTAGAAAATTCACCCTCCGTTTTCAAGTTGTCTTCCGGGCGTCGAACAGGAGCCCGGTCACCAGGGCGCCATTCGTTTGGTTCCCTTTTCTCAAAATCACCTTCCGGTTTGAGATTATCTTGTGGCTTTGTTGGCATACGGCGTTCAATGGGCTGCCATTGGGGACGCTCCGGCTCTTGGAAGTCACCTTCGAGGTATAAATTATCTTCATGATGAACGGCCGTAGTGCGACTGACATGCTTCTCGTCATAGTCCTGTTTGTACGCGGAAACCACGCTCGTGGTGTGCTCCACATCGAACAATGGCTCCGGGACATCGTTGTGTGGGCAACGGTGGCGCCTGTAAAAAGAAAATTTATAAATTTTCCATAATAATGAATACATACCTAAATTTACTAACATATGCGAAATATAGAACGGAAACCAAGCATACTTTTAATATATGTCACGAATAAATAGATTTTATTAACGCTTAAACTTGATTACATTCAAAGTTTCAGTATTTATTTCACTAGGATCATGAAAGCTTGCCTTATCCACTAGAAATATTAACATTGACAGTCGAATACCTTTTTCTGCGATACGGATGTAGGCACAAAGGAAAACGACGCAGAATCGGTATTGGCGGTAATGTTAACAAATTAGCCATCACACGGCATCATTGCGCTAACTACATCTGACGACATATATATATCAAGTCGTGGATTTATATTGAAACTAGACATCTGAGCTAGACAATACGTGTGCGGTATTCCAACGCGTCTAGGGTACTGCCGTATCTAACGCGTTAATAAGCGAGTACTTAATACCGATTGTGATATTGTATCGACCAAAATAATATGTGCCTTTTGATAACACGGTAACATTAGTTATATTGCATAAAAGTAATATTCGGGTATAAAGTTCTGATGGTGTTTCATTTGATAATATTTCTTTTAGATGTTTATATTAAATTTAACATGAGACAAAAGAGAAAAGTAATTTGTTTATTGTCTTTGAATGAGACGCGAAGACTGTTTGGCATAACTGATCTAGGCACAATTCGTTACCATAGCAACCACGAGTAGAAAAGAAAGAGATTTTTTTATTTTTACCATAAAGTTTCAAGTTGCCCATAGGCACTTGTCTGGGAGCTCGTGACTACGTTGCCGGGCTATAGATGAAAGCCGCATTGCGAAAATATACATTTAGGTGATTGACAATAAATTTTAATGGCAGGACTACGCAACTCTTCCATCGCCAAGATTTGGTTTTATAAAGCTTTTAAGTAGCCTCTATAATCTACCGGATTCCTTGGATCGCACACAAGTGAAATAATATACTATTATAATTAACACAAGTAGGCATTCATCTTATGTGCGCGGTTATTCACACCATTCCCGATTTAGCTCTGACTTAGTCATTTCTTGAAATCCATCTCAGACATAAATGTCCATAATAAGTTATCAACAGTGCGATGGGGTGATGCATTTAGAATATTCGTAATGTGACACTCAAGACAACTCACCAAGCACAAAACACATGGAATATTTTGTAACAAACAGAAATCGATTAATACTAATGATGCCTGTGACTTTGTTTATAGAATCCGGTAGTACGTTTTTGATATTCTGTTGTTTGTTACCAAGTTAGATTATATAACTCAAAATATCTTTATTCAAGTAGGTCTTCATAAAGACACTTTTGAATCGTCAATTTTTACACTACCACCGGTTCGAAAGGCAAGTCATCTACCAAGAAGAACCGGCAAGAAACTCGATTGCTGCTCTTTAAAAATAAACAATTAATACAAAATTGTGTTACTCACAATTCAAATAACAAAGCATTGTAAGGTTACTCAAGAATTGAACTGTCCCGATGCTGAGCCAATTGCCGACACATTAAAGGGATCTTTGTCCTCCAAATGGTATAGTATGCCTTTTCAACCAAAATCCCTTTACGCGTGTTTTAAATTTGTCAAAAGGCAATTTGGTTATAAGTGCTGGGACTTTGTTATAAAAACGTATGCTCATACCTACAAACGATATGAACTTAACTAAGGCGAGAATAAACTATATAACTTGTATAGTGTATGCAAAATGGATGTGAAATTGTTACAGAAGCCGTAAAACTCATCACATTATCCAATTTTTCTTGCTTATGCAATTGTACTAATATGTTATCGCTTAACTAGTTACTGGTTACACATGTGAGGAATACAAAGTATTATATAGTTTTCTATTTGATAGCCAATATTCGACGCATCGACAGCAATTGAGTTGAGTTGAGTTGAGTGGGAGTGCCATGCTCTTACTTAGTTTCAGCCGGAGAAATACCACACTCTCACAGAAAACCGGCGTAAAGTGACTGGACTTTGTTCATTTTGTACTCGCGTTTCGTTCGGTGAGTGAGACCTTCCGGTGCCCATCCTTTTCCCCTTCCCTCGTCCCTCTCCCCTTTCCTTTAAAGGCCGGCAACGCACTCACGGGCTACCAGCCGCGAGAGTGTCTATGGGCGGCGGCTTCACCTTTATGGTGGGCCGCCTGCCCACTTCTATAAAAAAAAGCAAGCCCCGTATCGTCGCTTTGTATAATGAACCGCTTACTCGTCAACTTCACCGGAAAGTGACATTTTTTTTTAATCTGAGCGTACTTATATGTTATGTTTCGAGTGGCTTATCATATGTTATTTGATATAATTTGTATGTCTGTTGTATATTTCTTGGTCCTTTTTGCTATGAATAATTTATTTTTAAAAACCATTACATGGGTAAATAAAGTTTAATTTTTTCTAGGTCTACTTTTAATGAGACGTATATAAAACATATTTTTCACTACTGGGGAGTCTATTAAGGAAATGCTTTTTCGAAAGAGGAGAGTTTTCAATACGACGTGTTATTTTTTATCTAAATTTATCTAAAGATATACAATTTTGTATCCTATAAGCGATCCATAGATTTTATCGTACGTAAATAATTGATATCATTAATTACAATATAGTTATACCGAAGCAAATCAATCGTTTAATTTATCATGGTTTTATTAACGATTAACTTTAAATTAAATATAAATATTCCCCCTACGAATATTGCAAGTTATATAAATAACAGGACCTGTGTGATAAATTCTTAAATAAGGATAAAACAAGAAAACCCGATATATGTCATCCATGAGGGTGTGAGTAGGCGACCGTGACACGGATTCTCAATAAAACCTCACTAAGAAGAAATATTACGCATACGTCCATATATCTACGTACAATTTACACAAAATGTTGTTCAGAAATATTATACTAACGCGACAGTTGTTCTTATAACCCTAAACACGTAATCTGATGTTAGAGAGATCCCATTTGAAAGAAATTTTTAACATATAATCCCAATTTCATTGTAAACGAGTGAGCTACTGAAGACAGACATCACTTTTGAAAAACTATGGAAACGTAATATGAATATACTTTCAAAAAGACACACCCATGAGCTCCCAGCCACCTGATTATCTCTAGACATAATACAATATAAAATACTTTATTTCGAAAACCCTAAATTATAGTTACAAATAAAGCGAACGCTGGACCCCACACTAGGATATTTCTTGTGTGTCCAGTCTTTTCCAAGGTGCATGCGTCTGTGTTTATTTGACGAGTGTTTGTATGTTTTTCACACTAGTGACAAGTGACAATTTCTCTTATGATGAACCTCGCTCTTAATTAAAAAAGACTCTATTATTATTGCGAACCGTTCTAACGGAAGAATAAGTTATAAAACTTGTAATGAAATGATTTGTAATTAGCGCAACGAAAAGCTTTCATACAATCCTCGGTTTCACAAGATGACTCATTTGGTCACAAACGAACTATATTGAGCTGGTTACTCAACTGTGATGAGTAACCAGAGGAGACATTTATGTTTTGATAACACTTGATATAAGAGGTTAAATTTTGATTATTGTCTTGGATAATTAAGATTTGTTGACTTAATTAGTATGTTGTTGTGTTGTGGGTTGTCTGGAAGAGATCGCTTATTAGCGATTGGGCTGCCCGTTGCATTTATATGTACGAACATCTATTACCGTCATTTACTTCTACTGTTCAAGTGTAATAAAGTGTGAATAAATTATAGTATTAATCATACATTCGAGTTAAATAAAAATCGAATAAATATTTAATTCTACCACAAGTACCAAACTTTTCAAAATTTGTTTTGCCTATTAGGATATTAAGTTACGTAACAGTAAATATATATTTATCATAATAATCCTCATAATTTCAATCATGTTGTAAAATTGATTACCAAGTTTAATAATATGTTCGTTATTAATGCGATTACAGAGTACTATTGTCGTATTAATACAGACTTGTCTGATTACTGTACGGACTATTACTTCGTAAGCGAATTGAAGCTTTCGAAATGTGGGCGTATAGATGGTAGCTACAAGTTGTCTGAAACCAGCTTGACTCATAGAGGTCATGTAATAAGAAGGCTGCTAATCTGATGCCATTAATGGCAGAATAAAAAGTTGTTACGCAATATTCGAGAAAATACCAGAATGCGTTGCGGAAATATTCCTCAGAACTAAAGATCAAAAAGCCAACCTTCACTAGTTGGATAGGCACTTATGGACGAGAAGTCCTCTTACCAAAAGGGGAAGATCATCGACCTGTCGAAAGCCCTGACTTGTCCGAAAGCCCCACTGGCTACAGGCTTAGAGCGAGAAGTTAAGTTCATATGCTCAGCGGTCGAAAGCGTTCCAGTATCGATGACATCATGGTATTCATTGTTGCTGCAGATCATAGATGTCGCAACAAGCGTCTTATGACCGTTTACAAACGAATTGAACTTATGGGGAAATTTTTGTGCAGAGTTGTATATTCTATAATTAATTATTTTTTTCGTCTAAGTCTCAAGTGTAAATCATACGATTATTCCTTAAACTTTGTATATGTGGAAGGTCGGCTTACTTAATACTTTGTTAATATCACAATAAATCTTACACGGTATCCACCCAAGTTAATGATCGTAAAAAACGATACGAAATTATTTCCGAACAAACTCGTGACGTTTTCAAGTTCAGCAATCAATTTGCGGAAACAATATTTTGCGTAATTCAAGAACATTAAAAAAAAAAGAAGTCGGGCCAGACGCCATATGGTCGCTGACCTTCTTTTAGACGATTGATTAATTTCTGTTCCGACTAACTCCTACGCGGCATTCTACTTACTACGATCAGACTAGGATAAAAATGGTCATAATTGAAAGAGTCAATTACATCTTAAACCACTTTTTTATTCATATTAAGCTAGTGTGTACACAACTCATAAGAGATGATAACACTTTTTTTTTATGTTTAGTTATTAAATTTACTTGATGCAAATAAAAAAAAAACAAAAAAATCTTAATCCCTTTATCTTTGAAAGTTGCATTCGGGATAATAAATGTAATGTAAAAAGTTAAGCAACTGTTAATGTAAGTCTTAAAAAAGTCCTAGGCCACTTTTGGTTTGTGCCTCGAGACAACATTCCATATAAAGAATATTGGGGTCGATACTTTTTTAAGCCTTATATGATAATGGGGTCTCGAGAGTTGCCGCTCAGAATCGAGTTTCTCGAATCAATTTGTATTAATAACAGGAGTATTAAATTTGGTGAAATTAAGCACAGGCTCATTTATATGATCTGTGGTGGACAGCGAATGGACAATTCTCTATTCAAATACGATTTTAATGTATTCTGCTCGTAATAATTTGTTATTTCATCAGTTATATATAATCTGTTACTAAGCAAATTACACGCCTTTAAAATTTCACCTTTAGTCTAATACTGAATCACTGGGAACATAGTATGAGACAAGACAAAGGCTGTGAAAACTGTCACGGACGAGATAACATTGAAAGAAAGTAGGTGACATATCATCTTAGATAATGCGCGATTTGTTTTACGCCTGAAGGTTTTACATTTAATTAAATCCAAGTGCATGAGTTAAAAAAGATCCCTTTAATGTGTCGGCAATTGACTTAGCATCGGGACAGTTCAATTCTTGAGTAGCCTTACAATGCTTTGTTATTTTAATTGTCAGTAGCACAATTTTGTATTAATTGTTTATTTTAAAAGAGCAGCTATCGAGTTTCTTGCCGGTTCTTCTCGGTAGATGACTGCCTTCCGAACCGGTGGTAATGTAAAAATTGACGATTCAAAAGTGTCTTAATAATGACCTACTTGAATAAAGATATTTTAAGTTTGAGTTTGAAGAAAAAACTAAATAACCTTAAAACCTGTATAACAGTGTTTATCATAAAAATTCTTCTTATCTATTATTTATATTACTTTAACAAAACATTTGAAATTGTTTTATATGCTCTTTACAATAGTACTGTAGAACATACTTAGCGATTTAAATAAGTGACCAGTTCTTGCCAGTTCTTTACATCCGCTTTACATTCTTAATTATTTAACTGGCATTAAATTTATTTATTTATCGACAATTGTAAGTGTAAGAAAGTTTTTATTGACTCAATTACACTAAACTTATGGTGCAATAGAAAATTCACGAAAAAAAAATGCAAAGTTAAAAACAGTATGACGTCACTTATCCTGCGTTGGATATTGCTGTAAGTAAATAACTATGTAAAGAAACAAGTTTGCGAGGACGTGGGCCCGAGCAGTGAGATCATCGACGCGAATAACTGGTGAGGTCGAAGCCTGCGCGTCTTTCCAATTGCCATACAATACATAAACGCACATTTACGTGATGCTGAGACCTTAACTAGAGAACAGTGACAATATACAATTGGTATATTGTCATACTCTGTGTCTTTTCATCACAGATACACAATACCGACATAGACAAAATCGTTCATAGATAAATATTATGTCGGTATTATTTGTTCTGTACACCGATATAAATATTATTCAACACACAAACCTAAAGACGGATCCTTATACATAAAAAAACTTTGTTTTTATTGCCAGTCCTGATTGTCCAGATTGGTAAGGTCAAGTCGTATATCCAATTGAGGAATTGTGGGCGAGACTGTCCACTTATTACACGAACAACACTGAATTACTAGTTAAACACAATAATGTTTATTACTCCCTGGATGCATCCGTTTAATTAACACCATTTTTGTTAACCAACCGTTGATAGACGCTATTTTTAAACCCACTAAAGCCGTAGTAATTCGCTTTGTATGAATATTGAAAGACTTTTAATGCGCTTTTTCGTGTACACTTAATCTACATAAAATCATAACCCTAACATAAGAGATGGTTGTCTTGATAGTTTTTTTTTTAATTATGACCTTCACATATTACCATTTTGGAACAACGCGAGCGCTACTTGAACCTTTTGCATTTCAAGGCCAATAGCTTTACACAGGTTTTTGAGACATATACAATAAATAGCACTGTTATAAAAGTGGTTAGAGTAAATAATTTAGGCTATTTATTTTTTAACTGGTATATAACAACAGGTATATAAAGAAAGTGTGCTAATCAAAATATGGTATATACATGTCGTGTACTGTATGTATAATTCAAACTTATTTCCATACAATATGTATGTCGGAACGTTCTGGGTATTATTATCACGAAATCCAATGACGTCAGATGTGAAAACTTTGACTGTATTTCGACGACACACGACGACAGGATCTTGTTTATTTATCAAATATCTCACTCACACAGAAACACCATTACAAACACTAATACACACACACACACACTTAAATGCTCGTTCTTTACATAATATACTGCACTTATTCATATATATATATATATATATATATATTTTTTTTTTTATTTTTTTTTTTCTGTTCGTGTTTTTTTTTTGTTGTCTATTTTCGATTGTATGTTTTGACCTTGTTTTGGCTTTGTTGTTGATCTATTTTTGTTGTGTAAGCTTTTTGGAATAAGCTGTATCGGTTTAAGCAATAAAAAATAAAATATAATATTGGTCATCACAACACATTTTTGTAATATATGGTTTTGCATTAAAGTTAAAACGAATTCATTGAACTATCCAAAACACAAAACATTATTTCAATATTTGTGTATAAGTTTTCATAACGAAAAGGTTTTTTAAGGATTGTTTAAATTTAGGAGACATTAATACGTCAGTTAGCCTCAAGGCGGTTTAAAGATTGTATCACGTGATTCATAAGTGTTAAATATATTATATTCTTTAAATCGACATCTAATATCCAGATACACAATTGTTGACTAAATTTGGCAGTCTGGAGCTTTGTGCAACTGAGACATCTGTATACCAGGGATGTTACGAAGCATCGACTACGAATCCGATTCGTCGGATTTTTCCATTCACTTTCCGAAACTTTTAATTCGGATGGTTTATGGTTGACCTATGGCTAATAGCGCGTATTAGTTTTTATATTATATTAGTTAATTAAATATTTTTTTTCAAAAGTGAACCCTGAGTTTCTTGTGGGCGAGCATTTTTCATTCCGAAAATCAAATTTAAAAACTCCTATAAATTTAAAACGCGCGTAAAGAGTATTTTGGTTTTAAACGAATATTTAGAGGACAAAGATCCCTTTAATGTGTCGGCAATTAGCTCAGCATCAGGACAGTTTAATTCTTGAGTAGCCTTACAATGCTTTGTTACTTTAATTGTCAGTAACATAATTTTGTATTCATTGTTTTTTTTAAAAGAGCAGCTATCGAGTTGCTTGTCGGTTCTTCTCAGTAGATAACTGCCTTCCGAACCGGTGGTAGTGTTAATGACGATTCAAAAGTGTCTTTATAAAGACCTACTTGAATAAAGATATTTTGAGTTTGAGTTTATTCCGATTTTGTGTGTTGAGTTCCGAATTTAATTACTGTCGTTACAGCCCTGACCAACAAATGTGTATAATAATTTCCTCAATTAAAATCAGGTTATCACGATATAATTTGGACTGATACAGGACATGTTTACTATGTAAGCACACAAAAAAGGCAATCAAACATGTTTAATAATTTCGCACTGATACGTGTTCAGAATGCCCCACAGGCAGTCAGATCAAAGATTGGAGTCACGTATCGAAACCTTGTAATCATTTATTAGAATTACATCTAAATAATACTTGCTTTATAATATTTAAGTTGTTTATGTTAATTTGTTGGGTATTGTCAATAGAAAATATTAAAATTTAATTATTAGAAATGGAAATAAATATATTAAACTATTGATAATACATTTTTAATGTATTAAAGTTGTGATTTTCGGATCTATATAAAAAGAATCCAACTTCTTGTCTGAGCCTACGCAGTATTAAAGAAAATTGTGTTCGCTATGGTAATCTTATAAGACGTCATTTTCTAAGCTCCAACACCCACACATATAATATGAAACATTTAAGTAGGCCATTTGCAGCCTACGTCTAAACTTTATAGACGAATTATGACTTAAAATGTCTATTGTCGTAAACATATAGAACCTCCTACTTACTACTTGAAATATATATTTGCAGCCATAAGAAAAAAAATGCCTATGAATAACGAATAATTGTTTAGTTGGCAATAAGCGTTATGTAATTTATACCTTTAGAACATAAACAGCAGACCAGACAGACAGACATAGATAACTAATGGTTTAAGTGTAGTGGCCTTATAAGTTATACGCAAAAACAACACGTTACCGAAAAGAATAATGAAAGAATATTATAAAGTTCTTGGCAACGAGACCTTATCTAGAACATGTATTGATTGTCTTAAGCCATGTCATTGATACGTTATTGGGGACAGTGATGTCTCTATCCTACGTAGTATAATGCGAAAGTCTGTCACGCTTTCACGGTTAAACCGATCCTCGATTTGAATTAAATTTTCAATCAAGGGTTTAGGGGACATATGTTTATTATTGAATCATCCACTAAATGTTGACAGCGTTAATTAAGTTGAAACGATTTTACGTATATGTTTTATTATAACTTAATTCGGAACTGGATTTTTCAGCTAAAGCCTTTAAATTAATGTATACTGAACGGATATTCTATTAAAATTACATGTTAAAAGTATATTCTTAGAACAATGTATCCGCAAACTTAGATCCGTAGTCTAATTCGTATCTCAAGTCACATTTTGTTAAACTTCAGAATCCTCATACAACTCGTGTTAAGTTCTTGCGTTGAATACGGGCCTTCATGTGAATCCATGGCATTACAACAGAGCATGTCGCAATGTTACACTGGGTGAGCACGTTAATCATTTGTTCGATCGGCTTTTGTGTCGGCAGGTGAATACACTGTCATTTTAATAGATTTATATCAGTTGTCTCAAACACAGTTGCCTATAAGACTCAAATATATAATATTCAAATAAAACCTATCTCTGAAAGTACTGGATCGAATTTAAATCCCAATAATAAAATTTAGTCAAACGAGGCCTGAGCATGTCCCTTAATACAGTGTTTTGTTTACATAAATATCGCACATTTAAACATTAAGCTACACAACCAAGCATTCTAAATGTGTTTGAGTTTAAATGATCAAAACAAGCAGCTATAGAATTTGCATACTCTATTAATATACCAAAGTGAAGCAGCTATCATAGATAATATAAACTACTAAAATAGTACCGTGTTCTATAGATTTAAGAATATATAAAGAATTAGTTATTGGTTATACATTATAATATTAGAGTAAATTACCAAAAAGTTTGGTATCAAATGTGTCCAAAAACAATGTTATCAAATTTAAATGTGAGCGAACTCATTTGAAACCGGTTATCGTAACACGATATAAAATAAATTTTTAATTAAAGTCTTAATATATATCGTAAAATATTTATGTTATCTCGAAAGTAAAAAGCATAATTCAACTATAAAATTCTTTTAACTCTTAAACTATTTTAGTATAGATTCACAAAAGTTATTTCATGGATATAATTTAAAGAAATATTTTATACACTTCGCAATGTAAATGATACCGCTATGAGTGTCTGTGGTCAGAGTTTATCTGTAGCGTACAAATATAGGTAACCTATCTAGTATGACATATACATAGATAATAGAATCGATTTATGTCTACGTACTCTTTGTTTTCTATCTAAAAATAATGTATGACGCGCATATTGATTGAAATAGTTACATTAAAATGATGTCGGTATAGGCACTTTTAAAAAAATAAAAGCACTAAAATTAAGAAGCCAAGATTCTAAGAAAGTCTCTAAAGTGTAGTTGTACATATTAAGATATTAATTATATTATTTTAATATAGATGGAAATTAGACAAAATCTTTCCTTTGATATTATAATTAACTGTTTTAAAATGTACTATAATTTGTATTTGAAGTTACAGATAAAAGTTATAATGTGTGAACAAAACAGACTTAAGTGTAACAAATAAAAACAAACTGAAATAATTATTATTTGAATTAGACCTGAGCGTAAAAACGGATTTGAATTGTTTAATCATTTACATTGGAATGCATTTATTAATAACAAACGGAGTTAAAAACACCTGTTCAATGTTTGACGCACTTTAAAAAACTCTTTTTAACCTCTGCGCCTTAAATCTGTTATTGTACTGCTCTAGTGAAACATATTTTTTTAAGTAGAAATGTTTGAACAAACATTTTTTTATGTCAGAGGAGGCAAACGAGAAGGCGGGTCTATCGAGTGATGTGCCAACAGCCGCCCATGGACACCTGCAACGCCAGGAGGCTTACAAGTGAGTTGCCGGCTTTTAAGGAAGAGGAACGCTCTTTTTTTGAAGGTCCCCAAGTCGTCATTTCAAAGAAAAGAAGAGCAAAGAAAAGAGCTTGAACGATATAAAGACTTTTAATGTACTCATGAAATATAAAGCGGATGTAATAATTAAGTTTTCTTTTCAAAGGTGTTCTATTTTTCAATTTTTTTATAACCAAGAATGTTTGTTGTAAACATACGCTTTTAATTTAATTAAATTCTATCAAAAATACAATTTAGTTTTTTGTCTATTAAAAACCTCTTGCCGATATATTAAATACTTAAATGAGAAGGCTGCGTTCTTAATGTACTATAAATATAGGTTTTATAATAAAATCGTGCATTTCCTCAATTTAATGGGTTTATTATATTAAACATATTTTAAACACAACAGGAAATATGCACTAATATAGTTAATAGAATAACATGTAATATATATAAGTATATACATATAGGGTTTGTTTCTATTTGATGAAAATAGATATTTGAAAGCTTTAAGCTAAGGAATAATTTAAAACAATATAATACACTTCGCGTTAACTGGAAATACGTGTCCCCAACCAGTTTGCGATTTCCAACTGCTAAAAGTGGCTGTTATCAGCGAACGATCTGCTGTTTATGGTATGAAAATAAATATTATGGATTTATAACCAACAACTTTTATGAGAAAGCTTTCCGCGAGATTTTAGTTTTAATTAAAATACCTCCAAGAAGTCTGGACACGCATAAAAATCCTATCAAACGTGATTACTAAAACCTGCTTTTAAAAAGAATTTTAAATTTATCTGCGCATATGTACAAAATTTTCATTTAATATTTCCTATGTAATAATTATTAAGCTATAAACGGGGTTGGCCTTCATGCCTCGTCCGTATTTGGTTCAACAGTGAAATATTGTCACAATAAACTTGGTGAAAACAAAACTAAACTTGGTGACGTTTGTTTGGTGTTCAGTATGTAAGTTCTATTTAAATATTAAGGCTCAATTTAACTTAACGAATCACTCTGAGTGTGAGGTGATGATAATTTAAAATACATCGGTATTAATCATTCTTATACATTGAATGACCTTCTGACGTCACGTCAATGTCAAGTCAAATTCGTGATACTCTCAATAGATTAGTACGTAGCAGACAATAATAGTTATTTTTCCGGTTATTGTAACATTTTACTTGAAATCTTTATAACTGAAGGTCAATCACGCTTCAGTTGAATATATAACATCACTACGATTACGCATCACTATAAATTAGAAAGAATAGTTAGTTTTTTTTATATATATAGTGACAATAAGAAAATAAGAAATATCACGATTATTACACGAGCTGTAGCATTACTAATTTGCCGGTTGATCATTGGCATGATGTCATTTTAAATGTACTTATTCCAACGAGTGCAATCTCCATTTCTCGTCCATAAAGGATCGTGTTTATCTACCAGTTGGCGATGCTGTCATGGCGGGATTTATGCAATTATCTTGTTATATATACAGTTTAAGAAAAATGTTCACTCTGGACAGTTTAAATATAGCGGATAAAACCGGGGTATACTTAACAATATAACAGTTATACAGTTTGAATTATAAAGAAAAATATAAACGATTAAATAGGAAACTAAAAACATCATCTATTTTATATAGAAACATCTAAAAGATTCTATTAAAACTTGAAACTCATACGTGATACAAAAGCCAATATGGGGAGATTTTTTTTAAAAAGTGCTATTCTTATATTGAATGCTGTATTAAAATTTACTGAGAACTCTGGTTTAAAACCGCAGTGTTACTAATGTAATAAGCAACAAGGCTAGAGTTACGAATGTTGACGATCGCTAAGAAATAGGTAATTCAAATAATAAACGTAATTATGAACGACATTGCTAACAACAATTTTATACACGGCTATATAACATATCAACCAAATTGAATAAGATTGATATTTGTTCACTAACCTGAAGATACCTATCGACCGACCTGTCATCGACATTCGGCCAACGCCTTGAAAGATAAAGTTATATTTTTTCAAAACAAAGGAATGCTTAAGATAAACCTTAAACGACTTAATGTTAATGACACAAGAATGTCGACGCCTTAATTTTAAGTATATGATAAAATTCCCTGAGGAATGTCATTTGTCATATTATTCTTTAGATAATCTATTTAGTCTCGCCTCGCCCGTCTCAATATATTTTATCGATCAAATAAGCTTAAAAGGGATTTTAGAGCAACTAAACATAAAAAATACTTAAGGTACTTTTTATAGTCTCACTTTTGGGTTGAGTTACATTTTTTTGGTTTTTCGTTTGCACAAACGAATTAACATTGGGAAATGACATAATTTTGAATGCAATGTTATCAATTTGTTTTTGATGATTAATTAAATCTTTTATCTTATTTGTGTAAAACATATTATGCTTATATAGTGCACTGATAAAATGAGATAAACAAAATACTTAATTCACCTCGTACAGGTTGAAATCGTGAAGGTCGCGTCGCAAACATTGGTTTGGACATATCTTGATCAATTCAAATCACTTTAGACAAATCTGTTACAGAAATCTCTAAGAAAATCTCAAATCAACTTACCCACAAGTACAGATTTCACAGATGCATTGCTCCTTACAAACTTTCTCTGTCTTCCTGGGGCCACCGGGACGCGGCCTGGTCTCATCAGTATATGTTTCGCGGATGATCGTTGTATCGTCCCGCACTGTTTTTCTATCGTCTATGATTGTAGAATCATAGACCGTACTGACGATATCTTCTCGTGTGTCAGATATTGCGTGATCAACCACGTCGTATTCGTAAACATCTTTCGTTGTGCGGACATCCTTCTAGAAATAAATAGCCATCAATATCTATTCATCATGCAGATAATATTTAATAAGTTGCATAACTTACCAAGTTTTTGATGTCTAACGCACTGTTGTCGACAAACACATCAGTTTTGAGCTTTTCATCTTCCTTCGCATCTTCGTATGTTGTTTCTTTTCTGGTAATGCCATTTTCAGTTATGTACCTCGTTACTTCGACCTGACTCCTTGTCTTATCGACTTCAAATGACTTTTTCACCTTTTGTCCAGTGGTTGTGCTAATTACGGTTGTTTCTTCGGTGTCAATTCCCTCGTAAAGATCCTTGACATCCTCGTTAACTTTTGTACCAAATGTAACTTTATCAATTCTTTTGAATGGATATTTCTTTACAGTTTCTATAATGTCTTTCAGAACTCTGTCATCAATGTTTCTCCTTATTACAATATTGTTATTGCTTACTGTAACATCCTGATTTGTTTGTGATGTTTCTATGATTTTGCGTAAGTCACTAATTGACGTGAAATCTTTTATATCCTTTGACGATAAAATTATATTCTCTTCAGTATCTTGGCGTTTTAAGTGGTGTCGTGGTTGTTCTGATCTGCCAAACGGCGAGACTTGCTTAGGTCGTTTCGGTCTGTCATCTTCAGTTTCATAAGTAAATTTACCATTCCATGTACCTGTGCTTTTTTCATAAGATGTTAATGTGTCTTTCGTTTCACTAGTAGTCTTGGAAGAACTCACTTTTGATGTATTCTGCTGTTCATTAGTTATTGATTCTGTAGTTTTTCTTATATTGTCAGAATCAGTTACATAATATGTGGATACGTTATCAGATCTGATATTTTGAGTGTCAGTGTACCTTTTATTATTTTCATCTACTAAGTGCTTTTGATCTCCATAATTAGTTGGGTATTCAGTAATAGCTTGTTTTTTAGTTAAATCGCTGGCGTATACATTTTTTGTGGAAGCGATTTCTACACCATTCTTATACATTGCTGATTCTTCGGACATCTGAGTTGCACTCTTAGGAATGCCATCTTTGCCAGTGTCATAAAACGATTCCTTATCCAACACTTGCCTCGAATATTCATGTTCAGGTTTGATACCGGTGCCGCTGATGTTATGACTTTTCTCATATGTTGAATGTTCTTTACTATCACCCCATTCTCTATGTCCGCTATCGACTACTTTTTGTTTTCCATCAACTACTTCAAATACATAAGACGATGACGACGCTTGCTGTGCACTGCTGGTGTTACTTTTCATTATTTTAGTGGAATAGTTTATATTTTCCGTGTTTGGAACTTGTAAGATGTTTCCAACCTTCCGAAGTTGATCTTGTATAGTGGAATCGTAACCATAGAAATTAGATGAATCCGTTTGATTAACATTACGCTTTGTTGATATCTGATTATTCCTGTTTTCATGTTGAGATGACACATTTTCATGTATGTTTGTCTGCTGAAGATTTGAATAGGAAGTGTTTGATTGTATATTTTGATTTGTGTTTGATTGCACATTTTGATTTGTGTTTGATTGTATATTTTGATATGCGTTTGATTGCACATTTTGAATTTTGTTTGATTGCACATTTTGATTTGCGTTTGATTGTATATTTTGATATGCGTTTGATTGCACATTTTGATTTGTGTTTGATTGCACATTTTGATTTGCGTTTGATTGTATATTTTTATTTTGAACAGTATTATAATCAGAATTTGCAGAATTCGATTGTAAAGTTTGTATATTATCAGATGAACTTGCTACGTGTGAATTGTAAACATCATCTGAAGTGATCTGTTCTCGCGTTGATGTAAACTGCTGCTGTATGGAGTTATCTTTTTGAGAAATAACACTTTCGTGGCTGGTCAATTGTGTTCCATCCTTAATAAACTTTGAATCTTCTCTTACAGTCATTTCATTGATTGGCCTTGCACCATCTTTACCAGTATCATACTTTGATTGCATATCATAATTTTGAGCACTATAGGCAGATTGCGACTTTATATCAGTTCCGCTGACACTAACATATTCTTCATTTGTTGCACGTTCTTTTGCATCACCCCACTCTCTATTAGAGCTGTCAACTATACGTTCTTTTCCATCAACAATTTCCACAACATATGACGATGACGATGATTTTGTAACATTACTGCTCTTTGATTGATTGGAATGTGAAGAACTACTGTATTCTTTTGTGTTTCTATTCCTATCTAGGGTCCCTTCGCCCCCATAGAAATTGTTTGGATTGGTTCTCATTGTATTTACTCTCATTGATTTATCGGATGGAATAGTATTGTGGCCTTCATTCCCGCGAACATTCATATTGCCTTTTAAAGAATCGTTACTCACGTTTGAACTGTATCCAGTTTTAGATAAATTTTGCCGTTCCGATTGAATGAAAGAATCCGTAGCGTGAGCGCCTTGAGATCTAGACAAAAATGAACCTCTGGAGTCAGACTGATGGCCTGAACTATCAATAAAACCTGTATTTAGAGTTTGGTTGGCAGTTGAAGAATCGGCAGTTCTGTCAAATGTCTGGCTATGACTGGATCCAGACTGGTGGACACTTGAAGATGTCTGAATATTTTCACTTCTAGATGTTTGATGCTGTGATGTAGATGAAGACTCATGCACAACAGAGCTAGAAATAAATTCTCCTGTAGTAGATTGAGCCATATCACTTACTTGATTGTCGTGCGTAGTTCTAGTTTGTGATACATCAGACCCCGATGGGGCCTCCGTAATTATGTAGTGCGGATGGCTGTTGTACAGTTCAGATACAGTGGAACCGCTAATGGATGCATGGTCGCTTATGTCTGTTATCATTAAAGGATCTTCATCTTCGACCTTTACGTCGATGTAGCGAACCTTTTTACCAGACGAACTGACCTTCTGTAAAGTATTGCTACTCTTCTTTACTGATGTTGAAGTGCTGGTCTTTTGAACACTGCTCGATGCACTATTAGATGATGTCACTTCAGACGTACTGGACTTAGTCTTTTTATTTTTTATAGTCATTTTGTCACTCCTTCAAATGCGAATAAAAATTGAGATTCCCTTAAATAGTCCTTAAAATATATTGATTAAATATTCTTAACGCGTTAATCTTATTACATATTTAAAAAAACATTTGCCACATATAAATAATGTTATCGCGAGTCGTTCGTTTTCGTGTACCGCGAAATGCGCGTGCGCCGTATGCGAGTGGCTCGCGGAGTCTGAGCGCTTACCGGCAGCCCCCCACACCTTACGTATCACGACGCCCACAAGGCCTTCACGATTCACGACACGTAAGCGTTTACATCTCATTGCTGAACACACACCAAAAAAGGCATAGAATTACTTAACGTTCACTACTTTAGTTAATGAATTCGCAATCCATTCGCAGTATTTAAAAGTGTGAGACCTTAAACTGCAAAATGGACCAATTTATTCCGTTAATGAAGATTGCGTCACTTAAGGAAAAATCAAAGCTACAGTGTATATATCATTAATTTGTTTTTGAGTAGATATATTTAAAACAACTGCAAAATATTATGTTTTAAGTTAAAAATTCTTAAAATTAAAAGAACAATATATAAGTTAAATTATTTAGAATGTTACATTTAATGAATGTATCAAAAATTATAGGTTATAAACATATAATTACACATTGGAAATAAGTTTATAATATATATACACACTAGCCGGCAAACGTTGTTTTGGCAAACACTTAGAAAAATCGCATTGGAAAAACAGGGGTGGGCAAATAATAACATTTAGGGAAATGGAAAATGGATGTTGACCGATTCTCAACAGTTAAAACACTATAATTGATCAGTTATCGACCGGGGATGAAAATTGATTCAATTACCGCCATAAAATATAGGAGTGAGTGGTAAAAAAATAAAATATTAGGGCTGTATGTATATTTTAATGCTACATTAGAAAAATAAAGGATTCGTTAGAAAGAAATTTAAGTGAGAACCCTTAACAGTTAGGGTTATGAAAAATAGATGTTGGCCAGACCTACTGAATACGTATATAAAATTTTGTAAAAATCAGTCGAGCCGTTTCGTTGGAGTACGGTAACTAACATTGTGACATGGAAATTTTATATATAAGATGTATATTAAATTAATGGTATTGAGAGTCAAAACTATGTTTTATTTATTTAAGCGCCTTGGATGAAGGTCTCCCTTCAGATTGTATAAATTGCTGTGTTGAGAAACGATATTGATTTTATTTATATACCACTACCACTACATCGTTTTATTTTCCCTACCATAATATTCGTTCGAAATACTATTTATTTTTTGAATTAAATGTCCTCGTCTGAAGTTTTAGTCCCTTCTATCAAATCATAATATGTTTCTTAAATTATTTTATGCTACCTCTGTTTTTTTAACAAACTATAATGCTACTGAGTACATTCAATTATCCGTTAAATACTTATCACACGGACACATCCTTATTAAATTCTCCGAACCCGTTAATTAAAGGTTAAATTAACTGATTCAGTTATATCACATTATAACCTATTACAGACCCTATATATATATATATATATAGGGTATATATATATATATATACTATATATATATATACTATATATACTATATATATATATACTATATATACTATATACTTCGAATATGTACGCGTAAATAATTCCCGTTTCTATAAAAAGGAAAATAAACAAACATACTAATATTTATATAAAGAAGTGTATTGTATGTTATATCAAATCAAATCGAAAATATCATTATATATGGTAAACTTATTAATCGTCAAAAAAAATTTTGCAATTTTTTTTACTCTACATTTACGCCCACATCGAGGGCGAATAGCGGAAGAGAAGAACTGGCAAAAAACTCTCCGACACTCCTTTCAATCACCAAGTTTTACAGTACGGTTGTACAGGTCTGCAACCATTACACCATGCACCAGCAAATGGGTCAATACATGGGTACGATTATATATATTAAAATTACATATGCTAATCACGTTACATTATTTAAAAATCTGTTTCTTTGAACATTAAGTCATATATGTTCTGTTTAATTTGAAGTTATAAAAAGTAATATTAAGTACCGTTCCAGTGAAATATTATAAAACAATGATCTATACACACAGACAATGTTCACCAGACGTGGGTTGCACAACCTACCATAACCAGCATCGTGTGGGCGAATGGCTTTTTGATTCATGCACCCACGAATTGATTGCATTCAAAAATCGCTGATAATTACCATGTAGAGCAAATTTCACGATTTATATTTTTGACATTTTAAGCGATTTGATTCTATTTTTAATTAGCGTTAACTTAGTGTGTTATCTGTGGAGTTTCATATGCCTGTACCATAGAGGTTGTATTTTCCCTTACAACGCGTATTTAATAGATATTATTTTTTAAGAAGATGTCAAAAATTAATTGAAATAAAATAATAATATTGTGTGCTACTAAAATAAGTTGAATCTAAATTATACATAAAAAAATCACACTACGCTATCGGTAATTTTAGTTGTCAAAGAAAGCGAGAATTATAATAGTGGTTTACTCTTATTTATGAACTGTTTTTATTATTTAAAACAGTAACATTCACATTCATAGTTATTTACATACGATCAAATGGGATTCTATGACACATAAATTCAATGTCAGATAAGTATGAAAGTGAAATCGACTAGTACACGCCTTTAATTCACTACAATACGGCTTTTAGTATTAAAATATGATCAGGGTTTATAATCTATGCTCTCTTGTGAAAAGAAAGTTGTGAAGAAAAAATTTTCTCCATAAAAGTTATATTTGATTGTGCTTTTTTAAGTTTCAATGTTATATTTTAGTGTTTGTGTTACATAGGTTAAAGAATGTTTGATTTTCCTACAAAAAAATGACAACGCTTAGAATATGATTCAAATATAATCGATGAAAAACCAAAAAGCATTTATTTATATTTGTATACTTATTAACTTACTATTCTGGGCGTACAACTGGAGAGTTGCTTTATAAAGTCTAGAGACTATATTCTTTTAAGGTTCATCACGGAAGTAGGTGGAAGCTGGTTCCATAACCATGTGGTGCCATTGACTTAACGTTGTGCTGGAACGCCAAGCGCCAGTATTACGTAAATGTATCACTTACTATTATTATACTTACGGCTTTAGTTTATTATTTTAAAAGTTGAATTGTGTTTTTTATTAAATATACAGTATTCAACAATTCGCTTATTGCTCAAGTTTCGTGCTACAGCAAACCCAAATTACTGAAAGGAGGTTAATCGACTGTTGTCGAGGTCTATTAAAATCAATGTGTCCTTGGATAAGTTTTATGTTGAAATTGACAATTGACTATATTATTAAAAAGGTGTATACAGCCTAGATATATTATTTGTAAATTGTAAAGCTAATAGTTATCCGATTACTGAATTATTTCCAGCGAAGGCGTGGTCCCTTACTTCAAGTGTCGCTCATTCCTCCAGTGAGCTTCCGTCCAGCCCTTCAGGCTAGTCCCCCCCGTGACGGCCCAAACCAAGGTCCGAGTCTCACAGGAGACGCCCTTGCGCAAGTCACGGCAAAACAAAATTTATCACGGCCGAGCTAAGCTCGCCAACAAGCCCGAGCTGAGCTGTAAAGGACTCCTGGCCAACAGCTAAATCCCCATCTAAACAAAAAAAATACGGATTTAGTTAAATCTGCCTTCTCTTTCGCGCAATGTTCGCACCCTATTCGTTTTTAAATATTCTGGACGTATTATATTATACATATTAAAAATATAAGTTGATGTCGACTATAAGTAAATGTATTTTCTTTCAAAATGCGAAAAAGATGTTCCGAACGTGCGTAACGATTATTAATAAACGTGACTTATCCAAAACATTGTGTTGTAAACAGGTCATCCTGTAAGCAAATATAAAATTAAATGGTTATTCAATTTATACTTAATTGGATAGATGATGCATATTACATACAATACGTTACAAGAGCATGTAATTTGTGTGACTGACTGTGTGTATTTTGTGCAAACCTATTTTAAATCTTGTCAGAATTCCACGCACAAAAATTATATTCCAGAAAATTTAATATATATATTTAGCAAAGACTAACAAATATAAACCGTAATATTACAATAGCAACGGTCTACTTACTTAAAATTTGACGACTAACTTAAAAAGATAAACTTAAAATATTTACAGACTACACTTTCATAAGCAGAAATATTTCCTTAGGTTTAAACACTTGGTATAAATACTTAAAATTTTCTACGTTACCGATGTTTGTAAAGCCGATAGTGTGAGCCTAGCAGTACAAATCAGAACCAGTCTAATTACCTAGGTACCTAATCCTACAATGCGCGTGTGCAAGTTTACCAAACTCGTATTATATTTAAAAAAAAATAAAGTATTAAAAATTATATCTAATCTAAGTATATTTTAAGCTATATAATATCTTATATAACCAATTCCAATAATAATTATAACAATGATTAAGACAGTGCCATCTAGTGGCAATTGTACGTACTTTAATTATCGAGATGTGAATACCATCTAGCGAAATGAAACGAAGCTACAATCCAAAGTAAGCGTAATGCTTAATTATTTACGGAGCTTGTCATAGTGTAGTATATGTTGAGAAATAGATGGCACGTTGCAGCAACGTAGTCAATAATGGCCGCCTGCGTCACATCACTGCGCAATCAAGCACGGAAATAACAGCTGTTCGACTTCTACAATATTCGTTCGGGCAACTCGGTTACAGCAAGCAGCAGCTGTATTCGGAATTCGGATTAAGACGCAGCCGTTTTCCTTGGAAAATTGCGATTGTTTGGAGATAAGAATAGTCGCTTTCTCATTGTTGCTTCCACGGTGCAGATTTCGTGCTTCTTTTTTATTTCAATAATCATAACGGTGCAGTGTGATTCATTACGTGAGATATTGATGATGTTTACCAAAAATCGTCCGTTGTTATTGTGACTGGAATGGTTGAAATGCTTCGTGAATACGTGGACTTTGTGAAAAGTGTGTTATGTCAATAGAATCTCAACGCTTAGATAGCAATATTAGTGTTAAAATTGTTATAACTAGGACAAAAAGTTAATAAAATGTCTAGTACGGTTCCGACCAGCTCCGCTCTGAGGGCTTTGGCCTTAGAATACAAAAGCTTACAAGAAGAGCCAGTAGAGGGTTTCAGAGTTAAATTATTGGGAGAGGACAATTTGTTTGAGTGGGAAGTGGCGATATTTGGACCACCAGACACATTATATCAAGGAGGCTATTTCAAGGTAACTCGATTGTTGTTGGTTTTAACCTATAAATCTTAAAAAGAATATTTGTTTATCTTTAATGTTGAAGTAGAAAGAGAAAAACACATTGTGTTGCATTGTATTAAAATATATGCTATATAATATGCTATTGGATTAAAATTGAATCTTTAAAGATAATTTTGTAATGCAAAGAATAAATTGATATCAAAAGATTACCAAAAAATAAACTATGTGTGATGTGATGCTGTTTCTGGATTTGACTATTACATGTTGCTAACCAAAAAAGGAGTAGCAGGGGATTTCTCGCTAGTCATTTGTATTTAACATTTTCAATGCTCTCGATTTGCAAATGTTGAGTGACAAATTCAAAAAGGAAGAATAATAAACAAGATCTATTGATTTCTGCGAAATTCAATTTCTCTAGTATGGTCGCTAGCGTCTAAAATGATTATATCTTTTGTGTTAAGAATTTAGATTAATTAAAAAAAACATTTTAAAATGCAGTAAAATTAGGACAACATATATTGTGTATACAAATAGTATATAACTTAATGCAATTTAATTTGTTTACTTAATTACTCTGTAATTAGTTGAATGATATTCTGTTAACCAAATTAGGATTTTGTGATTAATTTATTATTTGGTTGATATTTTTATTACATAGGCGAAAATCTTGTATTGTCTTATTTATTTTTATTTGTTCCAGGCATATATGAAGTTCCCATCAGATTATCCATATTCACCACCTACAATAAGGTTTTTAACCAAAGTGTGGCATCCAAATGTGTATGAGGTGAGTGTTTAACACTTTTCTTATTGCTTCTGGTTTTGTTGTGTGAGACAAAATTGTCACAAAATTCTGGGCATGTCCAAAATTATAACACATAGCTACCAAAATTTTACAATTTAGGTTTTTAGGTCAGAGGGGGGTGGTGTTTTAAAGCATTTGAGATTGCTCATATTAATGTATGTTTTCTATTATCCACTACTCATAACAATGTAACCATTAAAGGTTAAATTGCTAATAAGCGATATCTTTTAGACAACAGTGTTTAAATGCTATTAAACTCAATCGTAGTTCCAAAGTTAAGTTATTCCAACAAATCTTTTAACATACAGGTGAATGATAATGTTTTTTTTAGGACAAGACAATTTGAACCTTTTTTTGAGACTGACACATATTTTCTTATCTCGGGTTAGTTATACGTTCCTCACAATGTATGTCTAATGAGCTAGTGTTCATTGTATCAATTAAAAATTCATTGTTCTTCCGACCTTACAGTTAAATGTGCAATTCACTTATTCTAATTTTTTTTGTGAAAACCTCTCAAACATTACAAATAAATATAAAGTACATGTGAGCAGTAGTGCAGTCCAATTGTCATTTATTATATGGGTTAACTCATCATTGGATATATTTTGATGTTTAAATGTGTGACTGTGTGTGAATGACTTATGAAATATATATGAGGTTTTATATAATCTAAATAAACTAACTTAGGTTGTATATTGTAGTCTGAACTATTGACAATGTCTTCTATATAAGTTGTATTGAACTTTTGATACTATAAATGGAACACTCTTACCAGTAAGTAAGGGTATAGAAAGATGATGACGGAGCCCTAAATATAGGTTACTATATAAAGGACACACATCTGTTCATGTATTCTTATGAGAAATCTATTGTTACTTAGTCCAGATTTAGTAATATCAATAGATACACTAGAACGATACACTATTTTCTTAACAGTGGAAAACTATACATGATTTTAGTATATTTTACTAGTTACTATAGTAGATTTTACTATACAACTTTCCACTGGCCAAAAATGTGTTTATTTGCTTATGAGATCCGGGGTTTTTTATTTTACAAGGTCAGTTACGAACCAAAGTTATGAAACAAAATAAAATATATATAATACTGAACTAACTGATTACAGTTAATTATAATCGTTTGCGATAAAATGGTACATAATTGTGATAGATTTTTATTACATTTTACATGGATTAAGTCCAGCACAATAGTCTGTGTCATTGATAGCATGAAGTATCATTGAATATAATAAAATTAAATATTTCTAGAAAACTATAACACTATAATAATATTTAATTTATTGCAATTACAATGCATTTGGTATAAAAAATCAGCAACTTTAAAAAAAATGTAAATTAATTTTTAGTAAAAAAAACAACAAAAAAAAAACAGAATACCGAACCTTTGACACATTAGTCATAACTACGGCTCCAATATATTTATTTATACACAATTATACATCTTGTAATATCATGGATAAAATTTAAATATATAGTAATAACAAATTTTCTGACCTCATAATAAATATGACGATCGCTAATCGATAATTTGGGCCGGAGCGCCTTTGTGTGAACTGAACTAGATGAAGGTTTCATATATTAAACCTTATTTAAAATTATTGATAAAATGACCTTCGTAAGTTTAAGGTTGTATATCCAAAAAAATATTGAAGCCTACCTACGTATTGCACAACAGAATGTATTTTGTACTTTGACGATCATAGTGAAAAATGAGTTTCAAATATGTCGTATAGAAACTATTTAGTTCATGTTAGATGTGTATTTTACGCTAACTAAAAAAACCTTGTTTTTTTTAATATCTGTAAATCTGGGCCAGTTACATCGTTGCGCATGATGCATTGTTTTAATAATCGAGGTTAAACATTGAAGTTAATTTCCATGTACTCGGGATTTATCTACAAATCTTGTCGCGGAATCATTTTAAAACCGTCTTTCATAAGAACACTCTTCGAAATTTGATGGTGACTAGAGAAAGGTAGACAGTACGCATCACATCTCTTTTCATCGTGGCGTAAACACAATTTAATAGAAAATGACGAACAACTTATTCCGTAGCGAGAGATTTTTCGAAGAACAATCCTGTGTCAAAAAAATTCCGCGTTCGTTTTCAATGAGAAATTCTAGGTGAAATGCCTCACTAGTCGCTACATCACACGTTTTGGTGATAATTTAAAAGTGTGTGCCAATTTCACTAATTCTTTATTGTATTTCGTCAAAGGCCTATCAACATTGACCTGATTCGCAGTGTGCTAGATCGGGACCCCACGACTCACCCTACTTACATTAATTTATCATTGTTTTATTTATAAACAAATCATTCTGGCTCTCTGTTAATTTTTATCTAAATATGCTAAATAGTTTATTAGTAAAATGTTTTATTCATCTTCACTCGCTTTATTTGTGATCTCTCTCTAAAAATACCCGATTTTGATCAAATAATGTTCAACACAAACCATCCATATTCCATCGTTTTTGGTACATCCGTGTTGTGTTACCATACCGTAGCCGTGACACGACCAGCGTCGTTTTGCGATTTTCGTGATATTTTCTATACAGTTAGTTTGTCCGAGCCAACTGTAATATTGTGGGGGCATCAAACAAGCATGATTCACGGTGACACGTATCTTGTCTTGAACACGTCAGAAGTTAATTTCGTATTGGGTTTTATGTTTTAATCATTGAGCTTATCTCTGCGGAGAAGTGTCAATGTTCTGTTTAAATGACTTTTATTTAAAAATGGTTTTCAATAAGTTTGTAAAATTTGCGTGTTGGACAAGTTTCTTGACTTATCTAATATATAAAAATCTCGTGTCACAATGTTTCTTGCCTTACTCCTCCGAAACGGGTTGACCGATTCTCCTGAAATTTTGTGGCCATATAGGGTAGGACTGAGAGTCGGCCAACATCTATTTTTAGAGACATTATTTTTGGCAATTCGGAGTTTGTCGGGATCAGCTAGTAAGATATATAATTTTAGACTGACGAGAGTTTAAAAAAGCTAGCTTTGTATTTCGTATTGTATTTTTTCTAATTCGTTAAATGAATTTGTTAATTAAAATAAATATTTAAAGGAACTACCTTGAAAGTAGAACTTTCCTGTTACATAGTTTTAAAAAAATGAGGAAAAGATTTACTACCTTGGCGGATATGGATGTAAACGCGATATTATTACTTTTTTTACGTTACGAAGATTATATTTTCTATTGTCATTAATAATTACCCTCATAGCCTTAACTATATGAAGATAATAAGCTTAGGTACACAAGACATCACTGATACGATTCTATATCTATATATTGATTTAGGTATTAATTATCTGTGACAGTCTCTAGCCAACCATAAGTGCTGGGAAGCACCTGAAGTGTCAAATCAGATATCGAATATGGAAGTTATTTTTCGAGTGTTTCACGTAAAGGAGACTCTCGTATTATCACGTATAATGTCTATGATTACGATCTGTCACATCATATAAAGATATAGTGTGAATTCTATATAAAGACACTGTAGGGACTGTGCATTTTATGGCGTTATAGAGACTGGTCGTTGAATGTAGAGAAGAAAAATCATTGTATGGAATACAAGCTAAAGCAAGCAAAGCCTATTGGTTTCGACGCTTTAGAGAAGTGTCGTTAAATTTAGTGACGTTACATGGAGTTTACGCTGTCCAATACAGGTGATTATGTATATGGCAAAATGGCGGCATGCATAGTAGAGACTAATCAATGAAAGTTGGTTTTTCACATTCAATTTTCCGAGTAAATTTCATATAATAATCTCGTGTTTTCATAGATTAACCATAAATTTTCTCCAATCTTATCGTGATACCAATAAGGATTAGGTTTAATGAGTTGTTGTGAAAATAATGTTTTATTAAGCGTTACAAAAATGTGTTGAGTAACGATATATACTTATATCACGTAAGTATTGGTGCGTAAGCATCCTGGTAACTGAAATTTAGTTCCGCAAATGTTAAAAATCCTTAAATTATCGTTAGGAGCTTAAATAGGTTCTATAACAGCATGTCGCATCAAACAGGATGTTGTATTGGTTGAACGACCTCGCCGATTAAAGACAAAGACTTGGCCAACAATATTTAAAAAATATATATAACGCGTGCTATGTGAATTTAGATAACCCGGTTCGTTTTTGTGTTATTGTAATTTCACGTGAGTAAAATTATTTTGATATACGAAAAAGAAAGTTATTTAATACTTCGTTGCGTAAACGCTATACTGCGGTCTGGCTTAAAGAATTGCTGAACTGAATCAAATAAAACGTTCAGGCTATCGTTCGATAAAAATATATTTATTGTTCAATCCAATTAATTTAATAAAAACCTAACACTGACAAGATATAAGAATAATAATTGAAGATTGTGAAACAAAGGACAAACGGCCGATTTATCGCTCAAAAGCGATGTATTCCAGCCAACCGGAGGAATATAGAATAACAAAAATTAATTGAAAAATTAAGGATGTGTAAAATTTATACGCATAATGTAAAGGAGAAGATATTACTTATAGGAAAATACAATAATTTTATTTTATTCATTTCGCCTGTCGTGCTAGTTTGTTTTTGGTTGGTTGTATTGGTTTTTATATTTATTCACGTGTTATTCTTTTGTTCGAAAATATGTATCTAACTGCGCAAACTTTTGGCACTGCCGGCATTGGTGACGCAATATTTGAGGTTTCCACCGAAAAGTCGTCTGATATTTGGCACGTTCCAGCCTTGGGCTAATTGACTGTCATGGCATTGGCCGCTTTGGACTATCAGCTCTACATACACATCAAAACATTACCGGGTAGCTTATATTAATCTTGGATTTCTGTGGAGTTTAGGATGAACATAAGAATTAGGGACGGGGGGGGGGGAATGGTACGTCCTTGCGTAGAGGATGATTTTCTGTTACGCTTGCATTTGTATCATTGGAAAGAGATGGACGTTATCTCTGTCACTGTCTGACAGTTTGGCCTCTGAGGCCTTAGCATGAACTTCACGGCATCAAGTATTGACTTTCCATACAGTTACCGTATTCGATACGTATACGTATCGAACGTACAATACGTATGTTCGTTGTACGTTCGATAGTATGTCACTATGAATTATACATATATTTTTTTCGATAATGCGTACGTATCTCTCGCGCTTCTGGTCCGTTGTGCACCAGTGACGTCGATGCTGATCGATTATCATTTACGAAAAGTCGATATGAATTATTTATCGTATGTAATATATCGTTTCGACCGAGGATTCCGAATGTCATACCGTCACATCTTAAATAATATTTGCTTAGTTCTTCTACGCTGTGCGCTTTATATACGGATGTTTTCTTTCGGAATATACCTGCGTAATCTGTTCACAATCAATGACTGCATTGCCTTTTGTTACATTTTGATAAGAGATTTGTATGCCAAGAGTCTGTACAAACTTGGCATTAATGACTGCTTTTTTAATTTCTCAATTAATTTTTAGTTTATGTAAATACAGTGTATACTCTATATGACGACACTGAACGGGACTGTACATTTTATGGCGTTATAGGGAGTCGTCGTGATGTGGAGAGAATGGAATATGAGCTTAACCAACCAAAGCCTTTCGACGCTTTAGTGTGTTTGTCGTTAAATCGAGTTCCGTAACATGGATAATACGCTGTATTTAGCATTATTGTTGTTATTTTCTGTTTTAGTCTATATTCACACATGTTTTGACAAATGTTTTAACAATGGTTGGCAGTAAGGACATCTTAAGTACTCATTCTTGGCTCAATACACTTAATTTTAAAACACATGCGAAAATAGGTTGAATTATTAGTCAAAACTATATTATTGTATTTGAAATACATACTTTTAAAAAAAATTAAAAGTGTTTATTTGTCACTTGTGTACGTCTTTCTCCAAGGCTACAATCAACCGGTCTGAGATACCCCGCAACAAACTCAGCTGGGTTATCATATTTTTAAGCGTTGTATTATTAAATCAAAAATGTCTTTAAAAAAATATTAAGTCGAATATTAAGGACGTAACGGTTGGATATATAGAAACATTTATCTGCGAGCGGTTGATCAGACTTACGCGATGCTTAATTTAAGCCGAGGGCATCGCACCGAACACCGGCCATGGCATTATGCGCTATCATCGTGATGTTATTTTTGGGTTTTTTCATATTTAACGTTAATTTTAAAAAAATAATCTAAATCAAATATATGTTTATTCATATAGGTAACTATGGTACACTTATGAATCGTCAACAGAATTAAAATTTATAAAAAAAAATCGACTCTACATTTACTGCCAGTTCCCCAATCGAGGGCGTAGAGCTGACGAGAAGAACTGGCAAGAAACTCTCCGCCACTATTTAACTTCGCATGCATCGCATCATTCCCGTACTCTCTATATTTTACGAGTACTGAAGGGTCTATATTTTACGAGTACTGAAGGGTCTTTATTTTACGAGTACTGAAGGGTCTATATTTTACGAGTACTGAAGGGGGTCATAAGCGATGACAGGACAGCCCCTTACCACCTGTATTACGCCTATTTCAAGATATCACATGTTCCATGTTTTAAGGGCATCTGTAGTCTGGTTCTACCGGGTATGTTTTGTGACAAGGTTGTGGTCGCTCAGCCTTGAACCTTGAGCGTTATTTTGCATTTTATTTCACAAGTTTACGTTTGGTATACAAAATACAGATGTTTTGTTTGCATGTTTAATGCAATGTCTTACGCACATTATGCATAGAAAATAAACACAAATTAAAAAAAATGTTTGAAATACATATACTATATGTCGTAACACACAATAGGATACGTACTGTCTTGTGGGCTCATTGTTATATACAAAAAAAAAACCTTTAGTAAGCGTAAGTCAATATATGGGATAATACTTTTTTTTTTTTACAAAAAAATCAAATTATTGCTTCGTTGTGTGTGTCTTTATGTGTGTGTAGGCATGCATGCGTGGGTGTGCTAGTGGCGTAATTGATTTTATGGATACAATTTAATGTATTGCGCTACAATCTGAACTTAGGTGAGAAATCGCTTTTGCATACAAAAACCAAATGATTCTTAACCTTCGCCCCACTTTATTGATCTTTATGTAGCACGTCGGTTGTGTTCGTATTCTGTATATCATGGTCATTTAATCACAATTTGTTGCACTAAAACAGCAGAAGTAGACAATGTTATTAGATGTTAGTACATATAAGAGCAACGGTCGACCTTATCGCTAATAAGCGATCTCTTACAGGCAAACAAGACCTCTATTCCACGGTTGTAACTTAAAAAGTGAATTTTTTTAAGCAATATACATCAATTTTGAATGCCTAGAAAATTCAGTATGGGTTGTAAACTGTTTTTTTTATTGGTGCTTAAACTTGTTAATAATAATTGTCTTTTTGTTTGATTGAATTGGACTTACAGAGTGTAGCTGTAATTGCGTACTTAGTGAGTTTAGATCGCAACTGATAATAATATATTTATCTGTCAATAACAGCTATTGTTACGTATCGTTAGTAACATGTAATATTGTGAGCGTTGTTTCTGTAGTCACCTTTTTTCCACTGTCAACATCCAATAATTATGAAATACTATTGGAATATACTGATCTGTCTAATTAAAATATAATTCAAACTATACTAAAACCTTTTTTAAATATATTTCTCGTATTGTTTAAACTACCGGACAGTTAACAACGCGGAAGGAGAGAATTACTATTTGACTGCTCCATCGTCCAGCAGAAATACTACGCTATAGGGTAATACTAAAAGAGTGTTGCTATATAAAAAAAGTTCGTGACATGTATCTACTGAATGTATGTAATCATCGTACAACAAATATCAAGTCGAGTACTGTTATAAATAAATTTATAGGAAACAAGAACAGGCCTTGCCTTGAGAACGCGTCAAGCAACTCGGTTGGATTTTTTATTTTAGTTTTTTCTGACCTTAGCTCATTACTAGGCATTTATAATCAGACATGATAGGGCTGAGACGTCTTAATTTAATGTATGCGTTAACCGCATATTCTACGCATTCCCCATAAAACCTTTATAGCCTTGTTTGAACCACTTACCTAAGAATATTCAAACAACAAAAAAACTCTTCCGCTTATACTGTAATATTGATTTTACACATGCAGTGTTGCGTAGTTAATTCATAACAAATGCTACGTTTTCTATATAAGTAACACGTGCGAGAAAGAAAATATTAGAAGACAAACGACGAACGTATCTGCAATAAGTGTCATGTTATTGAACTTTTCAGAACGGTGACCTATGCATATCAATTCTACATCCACCAGTTGATGATCCACAATCCGGTGAGTTGCCGTGCGAGCGTTGGAACCCCACACAGTCTGTTCGCACTGTGCTCCTCTCCGTCATATCGCTACTTAACGAGCCAAACACATTCAGTCCTGCCAACGTTGATGCCAGCGTGATGTACCGCCGCTGGCGCGACTCGAAGGGGAAGGATAAAGAGTATGAAAATATTATTAGGTGAGTATAATTATGGGAACATGTATCACTGAAAAGGCAAGAAAATAGGGAGATAACAGGTTGAGAGAGCAACCAATGTCTCCACCTTGGTGAAGACTGTAGTTGCTGTCTCAACTCACTCTTAAATTAAGCTGCAGAGGAGAGCTATAAGTTCGATGCAGGGGTGTGAATCCATGGTGGAGCACATTCCATGGATCGGCGTACGAAAGCCAATATTGGTTCTGGGAGTGGGCAAGTTAAAAGTAACGTGCGTATAGCACCTGGCAGAAACATTAAATGGTTGAAGCTCCAGAAGTTCGTATATATGGATTTTAGGGTGATACTTGTGGTTGGCGACATCACAGTGTCTTGTGGGTCTTTCTCAGCTGAGTAAAGTTAGTCTTGACGTTCAAAAAATTGGTTTGTTAAGAATCATAATTGTATATCTTGACTTTGTCACTCAGGAAGGCACTTGTGTTCTATAGTAATTATTTCTTTGGTAGTGGAATGTGATTAGCGGAAGTGATTTTGTAAATTATTTATATCTAATCTTCTTTATATTTTAATTTTCCCTAAGATTAGCTTGAATCTAGTTTGTTAAGAAGCGCCCTTTGCTTTATCGTTAATAAGTCGATTAAGGAATGTTCTTAGATCCTTCAAACAGATGCTTTAATACCGACAATGTTGCAGAAAACAAGCCCAAGTCGCGCGCATAGATGCGGAAAAGGAAGGTATAGTAGTGCCGCTTACGTTAGAAGATTATTGTATTAAAACCCGAGTCAAGGCGACGACACAAGAGCCGCAGGTATGCTTCCTATGTCTCGATACGTTATTTCAAACGCTTAATATGGACGCCGGAAGTGCGTTCGGCCTCATTGGGCGAGTTGGAGGAAAATTATTCCTATTATTTCATTTTGTATGTGTATGTGCACACAAATATCTCGGATACACGGTGGAAACACTATATAACGACACTGAGTCGTTATATGGTGTTATAGAGAGTGGTCGTTAAGTAGAAAAATCATTGTATGGAATGCAAGCTAAACAAACCAAAGCCAATTGATTTAGCAATTAGAGAGTTGATCGTTAAATCGACTGACGTTACATGTAGTTTACGCTGTAATTCAATTCAGTTCAGTAGGTTTTATGTAAACGTAATTTAATCTTAGTATTTTTTTTTAATGTATAATTTGTATAAAACTTCGTTCCAGTTGGACATGACAGACTTTTACGATGACGACTATGACCTCGATTCGGACTCGGAGGAGGAAATCGAAGGTGGCGAGGACGGAGACGACAGCGGCAACGGAGAGTCGTGAGGCCACCTCGCTTGTGGGGCAGCTCTGACATTGGACAAGTCGACGATGTCAATTGTCAAAGTGACGGCTGTCCGTGCCCCTCGCGTCACAACGAATGCGATCTCCGGCGGCGCGTACGGACGATATCCTTTTCTCATGACAATATACGCCGAGTCTTTTGTGGGTTTTTTTTTCGCTGCGATTGCGAAAATTTCATTAAAAATATTACACTGACTCGAGTCTTTATCGAAAATTTAAATGCATTTTTCCGTTGGACCATCTTTTAAGTGTTGCCATAATTAAGGCACAATCAAGATTTTATACGGACCTAAATCTTATGAAAACATAGCTTTATTGCAACAAAATACACCTTTTTGGTGAAGCTACATCAAAAATTAGATTCACCCTAAATTATGCAAGTGCGTTAGTAGTTAAACTTAAATGGAAACTAAACGACCTCTAATCAGTTAAAATTTTATATAAATGTTCATGTTGACATGGAGACATTCATAGACAATTAATATCAATATGATACTGAATGTACCAGGACATGACGGAGCTGTCATCTGTCATTTTCGAAACGTCACACTTGCGTCATTGAGTGGTTTTTTTTCGAAGGAAAACGTCATCTCTCTTCCGAGCGTATAATCATTTGCAAAAAGATACTAATAACATATATTTTTCAAACGTAATCGATATAAATTATTTTTCTAAATGTACAGTCCGTACCGTTCGCTAATGTATAGTTAATTTAATAATAAGTTAACGATAAATGCCCAAGTCTGGCGGTTTATAGACAATTTCGTAGTAATTTTAATTCTTAATTCTGTGATTAATTTGCCTAGTTTAGATGCCTATTATTGCATATTGTTTCTTACGTTTATTCACAATAAATACATCACATTTTATTTGTCAATAAAGTGGCAACATTACCAACAGTTTGAAAAGCTCTGGTGAAATGTTTTTTTTTTCTAGAAGCATTATTACTGCCCTTATTTGATTATAACCTCCTTAGACCCTCATTTTTTTTCTATAATTAATTACAACTATATTGTTTGTCCTGAACCATTTGAGATTCCTTTCAGAAGCTGGCTTTTAGAGTTAAATAAAACATTTATATTTTATGTTTTTATTTTCAATTTAATTATTAATATCCTCATCTTTATAAATTTACTATTTAAACTTTTTTGTATACAAATGTTTATGATTGGAATAATATATATAAAATCAGTGTTGCCCTCAGCAAGATCTATTTTATTACAATTAACGCTCAAATCAAAACTGTAAATTATAAATATAGTTTATTAATATATATATTATAGTTTGCATTAAGAAAATATATATTGTCCTCATTGTGAATTGTTTTAAGGGCTTACATATAAAAGGGTAGACCGATTCTGTTAGGCTTTGCCCAAAAAATATCTTAACATTAATTATCTGTGTTGATGTAAATTAGCTGTGAACCTAGTTAGTGACAAAAAATGTACATTACTTCATAAAATACATGTTCAAATAAACTGACGTATTTACTAAATGCTTGTAACGGTTCTAAATGACTCGGGAATTTCAGGGGTTCATATTTCAAAAAGTTAAAAAGTGTGGGAAATGGACCCCAAATGTATCATCTCAAGATTAAATACATATAAAGTGTCCAATAATGGTTAATTTAGTTAAGGTGTTAAATAATAGAATGTTCACAATGAAAAATGTCATTAAGTTAATAATAGGTTTATTCAGTAATAAAAAAGCATGTGTTTTGAGATTTTATTTTATTATTAAAACAGATGAATCAAAACATACAACTAAAGTGGGATTTGCTGTTACAATGAATGAAATTTTTTTTTTTTTTTTTTTTTATAGAAGAGGGGGCAAACGAGCAGGAGGCCCTCCATAAAGGTGAAGTCGCCGCCCATGGACACTCAAGTGGCTGGGAGCTAATGAGTGCGTTGCCGGCCGGGACGCCAGGCGGGACCCACCAACAAAAACGAATTTGTGTAGAAATAACTCGGTCACGTGACCAATGAAAATTAGCAGATCCCGACAAACGTCGTTTTTAAAAAAAAGTCTCTAACAATAGATGTTGGCCGCTTCTCAGTCCTCAATATGGCCACAACATTTAAGGAGAATCGGTCAACCCGTTTCGGAGGAGTAAGGGAACAAACATTGTGACACCAGAATTTTATATAATAGATGACAATGTGTTGTCGACATCACTTATTACATTAATCTATGCTAAAAAGTGGCATACTAGTATCTGTACAACGCTGTGGATTGTTCCCTGTGGTATGTACTTGGTTAGACATACGACGTTAGGCAACTGACAAATGACACCAGTGTTGAGTCGAGAGTGCGCGATGCTAGTGATAATTTGATAAATATTGTATCAAATTAAATTATATAAAACTCCATGCTTTTAAGTCTGAAATAGCATTACGAACGTAAAGATGAATTATTTTGCATGTGATTTATCTCAATCAAGTGAATATTTAAGTTTTAGGAGTAGTGTCCCGTTAAGAAAAATAGTCGTCGATTCCGATGGAGTCAAGGTAAACAGAGTACTTTAACTTGTATGTCACTGACCCACTTTAAATTAAACACCGTATTACGTTTAATATATTTTTAGGCTTGGAAAATATTCGACAGTGGTCCAAAATCTGTGACTTGTCCCTTAATATGCTTACCTCCCGTTTCTGGAACAGCTGATATTTTTTATAAACAAGTAATGGGACTCGCATCAAGAGGTGTAAGAGTTATTGCAGCTGAACCACCACCTTATTGGAATATTAAAGAATGGTGTGATGGTTTCAAGAAGCTTATAGACTACCTTGAACTAGATAAAATTCACATTTTTGGCACATCCTTGGGTAAGATCTTAAAATAATTGTTTTTAATTTAGTTATTCTGTATTATGTGATTGTGACAAGTAGCACTCACATTAATCTGCAAATCATGTGGTTTTTTTTTCTATTTTAACAGTACAATGTCTAATCTTACTTTTAAAAGTTTTTAAATTTTATTGTTTCAGGGGGATTCATTGCACAGAAATTTACACAGTACACTCAGAATTGTCCACGCGTTGTATCACTTGTATTATGTAACACATTCACAGATACAACAGTGTTTGAGTACAATGACTCAGTTGCACTGTTCTGGCTTCTACCTTCACTAGTTTTGAAGAGAATGCTCATGGGCAATTTTGCAGCTGATAAAGTTGATAAAAGAATTGCAGATTCCATAGATTTTATGGTTGAAAAGGTATGCCATTTTAAAAACATTATTTAAAATAGATAAAAATATAGAGAAATTATTGACCAAATATAATATTTAAGTCTAGTAAATGATGTTGGTGTTACATATTAATTACCGCAGGTGAAACCCGTGGCATTTTATAATTACTACATAAATGCGGGTTGTCTGGAAGAGATCGCTTATGAGCAATAAGGTTGCTTGTTGCTCTTATATTATGTACTATTATCTATTAACGTCATTAACATCTACAGTTTAAGTGCAATAAAGTGTAAAAAAAATTTATTAATTAAAAATAATGATTACTAATTAAATAATATATGAATCATTAATAATTTATATGAATGTGATCCATTTTATTATCACAAAGTTCAGAAGAAACCTAGTTGTTTAGACCATTTATGTTATCTTAAACTGTTTTTGTAAGTATATAAATAACATTAATCAAACATAATAAGTTAATGGTCTGTAATTGACTTATTTGCAAAAAAATAACACAATTTAAATGTAGTAAACAAACTACTGAATATTTATGTTTAGTGAAATCGTATTACGGGTAACGCATGATACGTCTTTACGTGAAGATATGTTACTATACACTTTAGATTGTGAAGGTTATTTGTGCCCATTATTAATAAAGTGCATCAAATAATACCCAGCAATCTCCTTCAGACAACCATAATATATTTCATTTTTCTGTTTTCTTTTAGACTTTAATAAACAGATGAGTATTTTTTTGACATACGACTTATCAAAAGAGCGCATAGGTTATGAAATCTTAAGCAATTGCTCCATATTTATAGATATATAATTATCGTTTAAGCTGGAATCACTAACTCAATCGGAGTTGGCATCACGACTGACCTTAAATTGTACTCCATGCTTTGTCGAGCCACAACACTTATACAACCTGCCGATCACTATTATGGATGTTTGGGACGAAAGCGCCCTTAGCTCAAGGGTGAGAGAAGATCTATACAAATCGTATCCACAAGCAAAACTAGCACATTTGAAGAGTGGTGGCAACTTTCCATATTTAAGCAGAAGTGACGAAGTCAATTTACATTTACTGGTGAGTGTAATAGCTGAAAAAAAAAACGCGTTTTTAATCAGTCCGCCATAGTTGGTTTTGATGACAGATTGACACTTTATTTAAATATGACAGAAATTAAACGGTAAAAAGAGTTCCCATTAAAAGAGTTTTTTTATGTAGTGGATAGTGTTCTCAACATGTAAGTCGATGATTTATCGATGAAACTGTTTTACGAGAATGAATCGACGTAAATATTTAACTGTATAAAAATAATGCGGATTCTAGTACGGAAATAGATATTAAAGTAGTATTTACCGACAGTATACCGGTTGATATGGGCGTTATTATAGCTGTGTTTGATTTATGATCTAGTCAAAATTGACATTTTTTAAAGGATCCGCTCTAACATCGCGTTTAAAAGAAGTCTAAGAATTATTTGTGGAGTCTGTGTGGATAAAAACCATCACACGGCATATTGAAATATTTTTTAACTTTACAATAAAAATACGTTACAGCATTTGCTCTTCAATAATAAACAAACATATTTTATATCAAAATTTAGTTAATTTTACAGCAACGGCGTCAATTTGAAAACACTCTCGCGTCTGCCTTACTTGATATCTATAATGAATATTATTTCAGATTCATTTGAGGCAATTTGACGGTACAGATATGTCAGCCTCCTACTTAAGTTTGCACAAAATGCCAGCTCAAAATCAAGGATGTCCTGACGAGGGTTCAGTCAGTAACTTCAACGAGAGGGACAAGTATGTTGCGATATCGTAATTATTGTGCAACAAACGAATTTGTTATCTATTAAGACATTCCTGTTGAATATTTTGTGTGTTTAGTTCTAATATTTACTATATTGAACCTAATGGCACTAACTACTCTTCTGTTTCTTTCCCTCAGTAACTATTTGACAGTAAGAGTGACAGATCTTGAGTGACCCTTTACAATGATTGATAATCGTTTTTATGACTACTCTATGAGTTTGTTTTTTTTTTAGGTCATCTAAAATTTAACTAAGTATTGCTTAGAGGAAACAAATTGTTCGAATATTTTGTATGATTTAAAAACCTTATAATCCTAAGCTCAGAGCATTTAAAGTGTAGGATTTGTTTAAAAAAATCAGTAAAAGATTTTAATTAATATAAATTGAGCATATTTGTTTATTTTATGAATGTGGTTATAATTGTGTGAAGATGAGAATTGCTTTTTCTCAATATTGAGTCACAGTGGTGTTAAAAAAAACGATCTCATCTCGAGTATATACGAAATATATTTTTATATGGAAACTATACAACCACGAAATTAAATTTAAAGTTTCAGCAATCGTTATTTTTATGAAAATAATTCAATTAGCTGTTATTTATCTAAATATCTATAACATAATTTTTACATTTCTCTTTACATTATAAAAGTCGATAGTTCCTGTATTTAATACAAATAAAAACTTATTATTTGTTTTGGTGCTCTGGTCTCTTTCTCTTAATTTGTGTTAGCTGTGATGAAAAGAGACACAAGTGACTTTTATATTAACTATAGGAGATATAGTTTCAATTCTGTCTCTTGTGTGACCAACATCAAGTATTGGTTTGTTAATTGGCCTGGAGAAAATTATTACATACATTCGGTGTGAACTATTCTTGTTAACTTTTTTATAAGACTACTAGCTGATTCCCACAAACATTGTTTTGCCAAAAAGAAAAAAATGTCTCTAAAATAGTTGGCGGGATTCTGAGTCCTACTTGATATGGCTACAAAGTTTTATGAGAATCGGTCAACCCGTTTCAGAGGAGTAAGGGAACAAACATTGTGACACGAGAATTTTATATATTAGATGTATATGGTTTTTTCTGCCTCATTCAAAAACACACCAATAAAGGTATGTAAATTAGAATTTCTTTGCCTTTTGAAGTTTATCTCGCTCTTGTGCCACTTTGACAATAACAATGTTATACTGAAACTAGGCTATAAAGTGTTATGCAATATATGTTAATGTAAAAATGTTATGAATATTTACAGTTGCTTAGAAGCTAGATTTTTTACAATTATTAAATAAAATACCAAAGTTAATAATAGTTTTATTTAACGCATATCCTTAAAATATCTATGTTTCTTTTTCAATTTTCTGCCATTTATTTTTGTCTTTCTGCGCTTTCAATGCCTTCTCCCTTTCTTCGTCATCTGAAAAGTATTCCGCTAAGTCATTCTCTTCTGGGATGGCTTGTCCCGCCATAGTTGTTCCCTTCTCATTCAGAGCCAGTGCATTCAATTTGAACAGTGGATCCTCTGACATTATTTCTGGGACTATAGGTTCACCGTGAGATTGACTTTGACTATTATGAGCAGAAACTGTTGAATATATTGACATTGCCTGAAACAAGAGAATTAATAATTCAATGATGGGCAGGTGTCTATGGGTGGCGATTAGCAGTGACACTCCTGTTTGCTTTTCTCCGATTACATAAAAAATAACTCACCTGAGCGACTAAATTTGAGACATCACCTGCATTCGCAGGTAGTATGAGAGTGTTATTTGTCCTAGCGAGCTTACGAAATGCATCCACATATTGCTCAGCAATGGACAGCGATGCTGCTTGCTTGCTATCCTGTATTCATGAAATCACATTGACAACTTTTTTAGTTATGCATTTATTAGAAATAATAAAAAAGAACAATGTATATTAATATAGAACTACAGTGTTATGTGGAAGCCATAGGTTGACTGACCATAATTGCTTAAATGACACTTAATTAAAAGTACATTAATTGTATTTTATTGACCAATCAAGTCCTGGCTCCATCTAAGGTAGGATATTTGCCATATATAAACAATAGTAAAGACAAATTATACCGGATGTGACAGTGCAGCGGCCACAAGTTTGAGTCCTCGCGCCCGTGCATCAGCCACAGCCAACATTGCTTGCGCTTCTCCCGATGCTTTGTTAATTTGTTCTTGCTTTTCTGCCTCTATATAACACAAATATATAATAAAATCAGTCTTCTTCAAAAAATGGGATTGCATCTTATTACAATTCAAATATTACCTGAAGCAAGAATTCTAGCTTGTCTCTTGCCTTCAGCAACATTAATGTCAGCTGTACGCACCCCCTCAGACTCAAGTATGGCTGCTCTTTTGCGACGTTCAGCCTCGACTTGCATTTGCATAGCTTCATTAACACGGGTTGGAAGTTTTATGTCTCCTGTAAGCGACAGAAACAAAACCAATTTTCAATTTCGTTTATATTATACATAACATCTTTCTTGCTGCAAATAACATACAACCAATGCATACTAATTTATTATTGGTATAAAGTATTTCTAAATAAATAAATAAAATTGCATATCTGTTATAGTGTACAAGGGATTGGCTTTAAACAAATACATTTCTTTCTTTATCTTTCTAAACAAAACTTACGTATTTCATATCTCAGACATGCTATGCCCCAAGCTTCACTGGCCTTATTAATAGAGTCTACAATAGATACATTTAGTGACTCTCTCTCTCTAAACACCTTGTCAAGAGATATTTTTCCTAATTCTGATCTCATCGTAGTTTGAGCAAGTTGGGTTATTGCAAACTCTGGATCCTCAACACCATAGGAAGCTAAAATAAATTGGCATTATTAAAAATGGAAGTATGACTTTTGTTGGAAAATAGGTTGAGCTTTATCTTAAATCAATATATTACCATTTAAATATAATATTCTAAAGTAAAAATGTACTTACCAAGGTAAGGATCCATAATACGTAAATATAAGACTCCATCAATACTTAAAGTTACATTATCAGATGTGATTGCACTTTGTTTAGGCACATCAATAGCAATTTCTTTTAGGCTTTGGACATATTTTATTTTATCTACTATAGGCCACAACAGATTCAGCCCAGGTTCTAGAAGTCTATGAAACTTCCCCATTCTTTCGACAATCCAAGCCTGAAATTTATAGAAAACTTGAAGTTTCAGAAACAAATCTTATAGTGGACGTAATCTTACAGTTCTATTCTTTGTATTGCACACATTTTGTTTATGTCATGAAACTAACCTCTTGTTGCGGAACAAACATAACAATTGTATTAATTGGAGATGTAGAACGGTATCGTGTTGCTGAGACGCTATATAGAAATCTCCCTTCATTTTGATATTCCTTTAGAAGACCCTGAAAGTTTCAATAAAAAATAGAATATTATTAGACTAAGTGAGATACAATTTGATTTTTAAAACTCCGAACCTTTAAAGGTAGCGCTTTTGAAAGCAATAGCCTCGACCGTGTGAACATTTTTATTTCTAAACTTAACAAGAATTAAGAAAAACTTTTTGTGAAGATCAATAAATTCATAATTCTTATAAGATAACCCGCGGGGTAAACAGAAATTGAAAATTTGATCTGAGTTCTGACAACTGACAATTGAAAATTGACCAGAAAACAATTATTTTAACAATATGAAACTTCTATGGTACGGTAGAGAATTTATTTGTTATTGTTTGATCAGTTATAACCGGTTTTTATCAAGTTTATATCTCCATTTAATAAGACGCTCTTTTAACTGTGAGGAAAATCCGACCATAACTAAGAGGAAATAAATACTGCTCGACTGTTAACATAAAAATTCCTTCGCGAGATGCGCTAATAAAAAAATAATACCTTAGCAATTCATCAAAAATAAACTCAAGCCTTTAAAGTTCATTGACGGTGTTAAAATTCCATGGTGATCAGGCGTTCCATAATATTAATTGGAAAACATAACTGAATCGTTAAAATCAGTTATAATTTGCTTTATATAGAGTAGGGTGCCTACCATAGCAACCAAACAATCGCTAATAGTGATTGATTTGTGTAGTATAACAACGAGCTATTACTCAAGTGATCTGCGAATATATAACCTAATCTATAAGAATATATGCCGTAAGAAATGGGGAAAAATCCATCTATTGCATGTTCTAGTACTTTTACTGATGATTTTGAATCTGACGAAAGCCGTTTAGATTGTAAACTGAGAAGATTAAAAATACAGGAAGAAATATTAACCAAGTCATATAACAAGTGTGCATTAAAATGTGACCCGAAAGAAAACGCATTCAAAGAGGGAATAGAGCTCGGAAATTATTTACAAAATATTAAAAACGCTTATTCAGAAATTAAAACTTTATTTCAAGATGTTAAAACAATAACAAAGGAACAGGAGAATTTTAAAAATTCAGGTACATATATTAGATATTGCATAATTTATCTCAATCCGCTGTTCTGTGCTGAAAAAAAAATTATTTCGTTAAAAATGGGTTTGAGAAATAAAAATGGAAATAGGGACCTATTGTGGTGTGTCATCGACTTATTTACGACCACCGTGACATCGCGAAGAGCTTAGCTATTCAAATGACTATTGGACAGAACTTTTTTTGTTGCGTTCGTTATGTTAGTGAAAATTGGGTGGAACCCGTGAAACAGCAGACTGTGATCTCACACAATAGCGAATAGTCAATAAATTTATGAAAGACCATATAATCTTCATAAAATTATCAGTAAGGTCAGTCCGTGCCTTTAATAAAATTGTATTATGTCGACATTTTATTAATTAATGTTTTCTTAGATATCGACGATGTCAAAAAAGATATATTGGAATTGGAAAAGAAAATTAGTGTATTGAAAGAATTTTTCCGTAATGAAATTTATGCATTGAAAGCTGCCGAGAAAGAGTTATTAATAGAGGTAATTCATAATTACTAAAAAATACATAATAATTTAGTTTTTTTTTACTTAAACCTCAATAAAGAATTGAACTATATTCAGAACAAGTATTGATACTGGGAATGTTTACGCATTCAGTTATATTGTTTCTAAAAAAATATTTTTTTAATAAAATATTGTCATATTGCATTAGATGATATTATAATTTTTTTTTTAATTTTGAAAAAAATGACTATATTTATAGATAGATGAAAAGTCTAAAGAGAAAGTGACAAACTCTCGGATAGCAATCAAACCTTACAGTGACGTCATTCCGAGCCCTGTGCGAGCGTTGATTAACTCTCCTTTTAAATGTAAAGTGAGTAGAGACCATATTAAAAAAATAACTAAACAATTTCGTTCTTTAATTAAGATTTTTTTTAGTATTAATTAGCCATATTCTTAATATATCGATTTTGAATATTCACATTCAGGAGGTGCAGCGCTTTCAAGATTTTCTGAAGTCAAATAAACGTTTTGATGGATGGGATGAGTACAATCATAATATGTTTGTCAATATATGGAATAAACATTACGGAGACAACGTAATTGAAAAACGAGACAGAAATGATGCATCTTACCTGAAATTTAAGGATGAAATTTGCATGAAGATTTTTGGTAGCCGCGAACATTTAATACGTGATTTTTAGAGACAGCGTCGCCATGACACATCAGAAACGAACTATTCCCTAAGATTCAAGTTCCCATAAGTCATATAATGGTGTAGCTCTTTGCTCTTGGCGATTTATAAGAGGAAAGAGAGATTCTTGCCAGTTCTTCTCTTTCACTCTACGCCTTGGGTGACGATTGACGATTCATAGGTGTAAGAAAGTTACAAATGTGAATAAAGTTATTTTTGGTTTTTTATTTTTATTATTGAATATTTCTTAGGAGTCAATTCAGATGACGTTCATTCTCACACGCGTTGGTACAATGAATATCTTTCCCTCAAGAAGTGTCAAGAAGCGGCTCTGAATAAATGGAGGGAAAATAAACGTAAAATAAAATGCCCACCTAAACCGGAGAGGGAAAGTTTTAAGATAAAATATGATAATACGATAAGCAAGGAAAAGTCAAAATCAGGTGAGTATTCGTTTTTAAGTCAGCAATATGGCTGGAGCCATTGCATACTGACAAAGTTTGTAGATAGAAGAATATAAGAGGTTGCTACATTCAACAATATTGTGTATTTTATTGGCTTCGGCCGTAAATAAATAAAGTTTGCATCATATAATGTCTAATGTCAAATCATACAATTTTCTTTGTAAATATTTCAACGTGATGAATGTTATTATTTTACCAAATAAAATTCAATTGTCATAGCTTATAATCATTATTATCCTTTAGCTAAACTATCAGAAGTCAACGATGACACTTGGGAGCTGGATGCAAGGTGAGCGATTTTTTAAAATTTTATCGTCACACGTCATCTTGGAATGGTCTTTTGGTTACACATTTTAACTGTACAACGTTCTTATAGATGACATTTTGATAGTTTCATCCTGTCCTCGTACCAGTATCTTCAGTTGTGTTGGACTTTACATTAATTTGAGTAAAAAAAATAGTTATGACGTAGACACACACGCAAACACAACCACTCACACACTAACAATATAGGTATAGCTGTAAACTAGCACACAGGGTTTACATTCCGCGGGGACAAGCGTCTAAAATTGTGTTGCTATCTACAAAAAAACTTGTTTAAAAAATAAAAGATTTTTTGTTTTATTTCATTTATAAGGGTAACACTAATGCACCTAATGTACTCATTGCTTTTCTTTTTCTTTTAGTAATATGTATGATGAAAACTCATTACAAAGCGTGGGTGTGAGAATAAATAAACACCAATGCTTACAATCTCATTTGTATAATTCGACAAAACAGTGGACGAGGAGGTGTCAAAAAAATGAAACGAATGAAAGTCAAAATATGAATATTGACCGTATTCAAAAGTTGTAAGTATGACTTACAAATGGCTACATACATTTCTTTTTAAATTATACCTCTTCAATGAGAAACATAATGAATATGAAAATAAAAAAATAATTATTGAACAAATCTATTAAATACAATTTGTTTAGTTAAAATAACAGAACAATATCTGCAACAATCTGATTTACTTCAACAACATTCAATCATTTTTTTTAAATTTGTAAATGTAATTCAAATATTTACATTAATTTCTAACCTAAAATCTTAAAAGTTTTAAGGCCTCATTCTCAATTAATTAAAAAATGTGTAATTGGACTAATTTATCTTGTCTTCTATTAATTATATTATTTATTTATATGTATCTTATTTTTTTTCAGAAAAATACCAATATGGCGTCTTGATACAAAGTACATCAAACATTAAATTTTAAAAAATCATAGATACTCATATTCACAGTGAGCTCAAATTACATATTAATAATATAAATAGATTATTAATATATACATATATTATTTAATGAAACCCATAAAAAAATCCAAACTATTGCCTCTACCAAAGTGTTTTAAAGCATGGAGATTTGAAACTTTGGTAAATTTCAGTTTGGTTATAACCCTTTAAGTGTATCATTAGTATTAAAAAAAAAGTAAAGGCCACAAAGGACATAACATTAAACAGATGACGAGTGCCTGTCCTGTCAGTATAAATTGTCTATGGCCCTTCATATTGTTCAACATGCAAGTTTGTGAGTTTTCAACTTTTTAAAACTAGGAAAACTCTTATGACAATCCTCACACTTGTATTTCTTCCTGCTCAAATGTTTTAGTAAATTTTTTTTGTGAGTATACGAACGACCACAGTACTCACAAATGTATATGTTACTACTGTCTTTTTGATAATCCACCAAGTGTGCGTTTTGTTCAGCAACTGTATTAAATACCTCGGTACATAGCAAACATTTTATGTTGTCTCGCTTATGAACCAGTTTATAATGCTTAGTACGATATTTCTCTAACGTGAAAACTTTATCGCATACCTCACACGGAAACTGACCTTGATGATGTACATGCAAGTGCTTTTCCAATCGGCTATTAGCGACAAACGAATCCCCACATGTCGGGCAGATATGGTTATTATAATGGGCATTCATATGGCCATCGAGACTATGAAAATTTGGAAAGTCATCGTGGCATAACACACACTGCATTGGCTCAGACAAATTATAAGGCACAACCTTTGTGTATGCTTCGTCAAATTCAATACCGTGTTCCGTATAAAAGTGGTGGAACATTTGATTCCAGTCTGGTAGTTTTGTATTGCATATCGTACAATTCAAATTTAAAACATCGAGTTTCAATATTTCGTTCAGCCAATAAGGTCTCATGAAATGATCCACATCCTGTAGTCGTGTATCCTCATGAGACTTTGTGTGTATTCTTAATTCATCAGCGTCTTGAAACATGGGACCACTGGTTGAGCAATAGGCGCAGTAGTATCTTGCAGTTTTCGTTTTGAAAGGTATAGCGTTTGTATATTTTAGTATAGTCTTTATTTCTTCAACAATTTTAAAGTTTTTATCCTTATTAATTTTTTCTTCACTTGGCCCTGAAAGACATTGTACATTTATTATTCCAAAATAGATTTTTTGTTAAAGACATGCATATTATTAAAATGTTAATTTAATAGAATTTGAGTTGTAAAGTTGTTATTCATTTCAAGGTTTAAAGCATTTAGCTCTTACCTTCATTAGGATCTTCAGTTATATTATCAACTTTATTTAGATGGCTTTTCAGTGTATTTCTTGGAATGTCATAAAAAGAACAAGCGTCTTTAAATGTCATTGTATTACTTTTCACGGACGCAATGGCTTCTCGTAAATCCAATTGCGTGTATCTTTTGTAAACTTTTAAACGGTCAGCACCCCTTCTCTTCTTAGGCCACTTTCGTTGAGTCGATCCAAGATCTGATGTTTCAGTAGATTCTGTTTCCAAAGATAGTGTTTTTTCTGAAATATCAATATAATATAGTATATAATCAATATCTGTGATAAAAATATCATTATACATGTCTACTAGCTGATCTAAAAATAGAGGTTGGCCGATTCTCAGTCCTACTCAATATGGCCCCAAAATTTAAGGAGAATCGGTCAAGCTGTAATACTAATCTGCGAAACAATTAAATACTCAAAGTTTAGTGTAAATATGTATTATCCATTTTAATGCATAGCATGTTTGTGTTATAAAAAAAATTCTACCTTTTTTTATTTCTGTATTCATATGTATATTTTCTAATGGGTAATTTTTAGTCAGGACTGAGTCTTCTTCTATGTCAACCTCAATTTTTATATCCGATTGGAATAAAAAGCCTTGTAGAACTTCTTCAGATGCGATTATCTCTCTTTTAAAATCCAAAGCACTACGTAATCTATCCACACATGAGCTACAAATATAATCAAACTGATTAACTTCATTTTTCGTCCACCACTGTAACAAAAATAAATGTTTAGGTGTGACTTATAAAAATAAACATGAAAATATTTAAGGCAGCAAGCACTTACTGGCAAAGAAAAGCACTCTATTAACATGTTACCCAACGCATCGGCTTGGTCGTTGCTGGGCGATGCCTCCCACATAAGGTGTAAATTTACATCATCCAAACAACATCTACAGCGATTTAAAATTTCTTCTTTAACTAAAACATTCATAGTAAATAATAAATATATAATAGAACTATTGAAGAATGTTTTTTTTTGTTAAATTTCAAATTAGCACATATCAGAAAATTTGACACTTGGCAGCTGTGACAGGCAGCATTAGGCGGATATGTCTATTAGCAAACTCGTTGGTACGCTACACATTCTGTGTAACCTGTGTCGAGGTGAATTAACCATAGACTACCAAAAAATAACTAATAATATAAGATCTAATATGCTGTGCGCGTTGTGTTGTGATCTAATACTTATTTAATTTTTATTTAATTAAACAATTATGACGTCAAAGTTTCGACCATTCATAAAGAGACTTTTACAAATGAAACTACATTATAGACCCCTATTTCCAACAAAATATTGTGTGAGATTTAACCTAAGAACAGGTTTGCCTTGCACTCTAGGATTTTCTCTTTTAACATTGATAGGGTTAGAGAAGAAACTAAATGCAGAAGATGAATTGATATTAATGATAAAACATAGTTTACTTTTTATGCAAAGAAACGAGTATGACAGAGCGGAGCAGTTGCTTCATGTAGCTTTAAGGCAGGCCCAACAAATGCATCATGATTTAGGAATTACTTATATATATGATTTAATGGCAAATTTGGCATTACAAAGGGAACGTCTTGATCAGGCGAAGAAGTTATTTGTGTCTGTTGCACAAAGATTAATTTCAAGTGGTGTCCATCAAGATGATTTACGTATTGTACAGGTCAGTGTTAAACTAGCAAGAGTAAGCCACTTGCAAAAGGAATATGAGACAGCACAATTAGGTTTTGACTGGTGTTTAGAAAGAATTAATAATGAGTATTTAAAGAATCCTTCAGAAGAATTAAAGAAACTCCTAGCAATGACTGAAGATTGGTATGGCAGGTTATTTGTTGAATGTAACAAATATGATAATGGGTTTAATTATATGCTTAGTGCATATAACAAAATGAAGGAGTTAAAAGACATTGATCCTGAACACATTGTTGTGCAATTGAATGACATAGGTACAGTTTGTAATCAGATGGATCATGTTGATGACTGCATACATTATGTTTCCAAAGCACTTGACCTCGGTAAAACACTTCCAGAAATGGAGGACCTAGGAGCTATTTATGTTAATTTGGGAAGAGCATATATAAGGAAAAAAATGATAGAGTCTGCTCGTCAATATTGTGGGTATGGATTAAAATTGGCCATAGTAAATAAAAATAATGACATTAAACATGAAGCAGATGAATGTATTGCTGAAATCAAAAAGATTTTACTATGAATGTAAATTATCATAGAATTGTAGATATTAAAACAATACTATATTATTATTGTTAAAGACATTCTTTTTATTTCATTTAATATAAATTGAAAAAAAATTAACTTAAAACAAGGTTTGTCATATGAAACTAAACTAAGATATACATTTATTGAGCACTTTCTTTTGTAACACTAAATGGCTCGGAAACAATTTCTGCTTCAGTGTTTGTAATAACAACATCCTTCACTGGGCGATCGTTGGCTCCAGTTACGGTCTTCTCAATCTTGCGTACAACATCCTGTCAATCAAACCACTTAAATGTTTAATCATGCAAAAATGGTTGCTATATCAATGTATACAAGAAATAAATTGTACTCAATTGATAAATCAGATAATAGGTTATCTCAAATGGGACTTTGCAAATTCAATATTATGATAATTGTAGATGTGTTATTTATATAATAATAATTCTTATTTAACGCTTACCATGCCCTCTATAACTTTTCCAAATACCACATGTCTACCATCAAGCCATGGGGTCTTAGTGGTGGTGATAAAGAACTGAGAACCGTTGGTATCTTTGCCCGCATTAGCCATTGATAACCATCCAGCACCATAGTGCTTCAGCTTAAAGTTTTCATCTTCAAATCGTTCACCATAGATACTACGACCTATTTAAAAAAAAGTAAATATAAGTAAAAGTAATTTTAGGTGTGCTGTATATTGACAATATTTTATGATATCTTAACCATGTATCAAAATATAGAGCAAAAGTTACTTATAATTACCTCCAGTTCCGTCTCCTTTAGTAAAATCACCACCTTGGATCATGAAGTTATCAATAACTCTATGGAATTTACTGCCCTTGAAACCTTCTCCTTTAGGTTTCAGAGCTAATTGGTAGAAATTCTCAGTTGTTTTAGGTACTGTCTTTCCAAAAAGACCAATTGTAACTGTTCCAATAGCTTGTTCCCCAATACTAATGTCGAATTTAACCTGTTACAAATCAATACTACATTACATACATACTAAATTATCTATAAAAAATATTGAATATAATAAACTGAGATTTCTCTGAATTTTGATAACCATAAATCAAAATAACACAAAGAATATGACAACGTCTACAAAGCTCCAAACTACGTCATCATATTTCGCCTTAGGTCACCGACCTTATAAAGCTCTTCTCTTCAAAACTTTCGGCACTCCCAATGAACATGGCGTTTTTTTAAATTATGATACAAATATTATTGTATTTTGATTGCAATCATTAAATAACAATGATTATTCATAATAATACATTAAATAGATATTACCTTGTGGGTTACTTTAGGGCCCTTTGGAGCTTCATCTGACCAAACAGTGGTGACAATTAATAGAAGGCCAAGGGTTGTAGCTAGAAAACCCATGATTAAAACAATTTTGGTCTTCTTTCTGAGAATTTTTATAATTTTATGTAACCCTACAAAAAGTTTTATTTAAAACTAAAAACCCGGCAATTCCACACTGTGTCTAAACCAAAAATGATGATGCTGTTGCTGATTGTTAAAAAAAAGACTTAATCAAGGCAAAGCCACTTGCAAGTAGCGGTTCAACACGTCACTTGTAATCCGGTAACAGTCACAGGTTACAAAACGTTTGAATCATGTAGCACAGATGACAATTAATTTACATTATCTTTGTTAGTATATACTATACAGTATACTGTATATACTTGGAGCCAAGACACATATATTAGTATATATTTATCAAATGCACACGTTTAACATATTGAGTTTTTCTTAATATGTTAAACACGATTTCACGGTGAGAATCTTCACCGTCACACGCGAAGCCACCGGTTCCAGGTCTGTTGATATTCATCAATGTCAATTCCAATTGTCAATAAATTTATCACTGTGGTGAGTGGTATTAACTTTGTAGTCTGTGGTGAAATTAAATGTATTGTATTTTTTATGATACCCACTTCAATTTTCGCGTTTAAAGTAAATTAAATAAGTAAAGTGAAAGCAAAAGTCTTAAGAAAAAAAAATTTAATTCTAATAATTTTGTCATATAATGCAAAAAAATAGCTGACGTTATAATGTTGGCCTATTGATTTATTGTGTTAAAGAACATCTACAAAATTCGACTTGTGCAAGTGATGATTTCTTTTCAAACCTCGACATAATTTCGTAACTATCTAAATGGTCACGAATTGAAAACAGATAAAATGTATAGCAACGGTACTGATTTCCCACCCGTTAACGAGGATACCTTTTGCAAATATGTATTATATTACGAGATAAACAACTCAAGGTGAATAGGAAATCGTGTTTTGCTATTATCATAATATATAATGTTGGCAACTATTTATTATTCCTGTATTTTTTTTTCAGGGTACGCATTTGGGATTTAATCATTTTAATACCAAACGTTTTATTTGTGCTTTTTTTAGTTGTTAGATTTAACAAAGCTCAGTTAAAACTCCGTGCCACGAGTAGTCCCATATTTCTTACGTTTTACACCCTTGTTTGGGGAAATATCATAATCAGTCTTGTAAGATGCGCGGTTTCAATGACTGTAAATGCATCGGTGCCTCTTGGAGGCCTTGTCGATAAAATTTTATGGGTCACTGTTAGATTCTTCCTTCTTGCTACTGAAATGAGTGTAGTAATCTTTGGACTTGCTTTTGGTAAGTTGTTAACTTAAACAAACATACACTAAAGCTCTACTTCTACAGCTTTTAATATTTACTGAATTTTTTCAGGCCACATGGATAGTCGCAGTAGCATTAGATATGTTTTGTTGGCTACATCACTTATATCCCTTGCATTCACTGTCACCCAAGGCACACTAGAAATAGTAATGCCAGATGATATGTTTCATATAAATACAAGGGATTATGACCTGTTTGGACATGGTGGGATGCTGTTTTGGTTTACCTCATCTTTGGTCTTTGGAATTATTTATTTCACTATATTACTCCTACCATGGACACCTCTGCGGGAATATTTAGCTCTGCCAAGTAAATATTTATAGTCTTATTGATATTATATTGATAGTGAATGCTGAAATACATACAAATATTGATAAGTGTGATTCTTGTAATTTCTATTTTTTACTTTAAAAAAGTATGCAGATAACTAAGATCCATAATTTTGACTAACCAACCATCTGTGTCATAAAATATCATGTGTGTCATAATATGAATAGATATATTGAATAGATTGTCTCAAAACTACATTCTTATGGTAATACTTTCTTTGATATTTTATGGATATTTTTTACAAATATAAAGTCAAGGTTAAAATATATGCTACTTTATTTATGCACTGATTGAACAATAAAAGATACTAATGAGACCACTTAAGGAAGTAGGTGTCCATTAAGAGATAAAGAAGTCAACTTTTATTGAAGGATATAGGTTGAGGTTTTGTCTAATTCAGGTCAATTGCAGTTTCACTTTCATAAAGTTTAAACAAAAAAAAGTCGCACATGAATTCAAAAACTAAACTAAACTCCATTTATTTCAGCAAAACTGTCATTTTATTTTTATATACTCCTGCTGACCTTACTTGATCTGACCCAGTCGGTGGGTGCTGGGTTACTTATGTGGGGTTCCATGCAATCTGGTCTCTGTGTTGTTGATGTTACCACCTGGCTCTACTTTTCATTGTATACCCCACTGGTTTATCACACATTTTTAAGCGAATTTTTCAGGTGAGTTTACTTTTGCAACAATATATATATATTGTTTATCAGAAATATTATTTCACTATTATACTTTAAGGTGCACAAAATAGGTCATAGATTAATCTAATAGTCACACAGGATAAACTTAATCAGTTCTATGAACAAAATAATAATCATTATTTATACAAATCATTAGACGTTTGCTCAATAACTTAGCATTTTAATTATTACACATAAGTTACACCAGTTTCTAAAAATATATTAGCTATCTTTAAAGGAATTTGGACTTGCTACAAAGCTAGTTAAGAATTGTTTTTTTTTAAGATAAAGATTATTGTAATTAAAGTATTCTTTTATTGTGAGGGTTGTCTAGAAGAGATTGATTATTGGCGATAAGGCCGCCTGTTGCTCTTATATGCACTAACATCTGTTAACGTCATTAACTTCTACTGTTTAAGTGCAATTAAGTGTAAATAAATACAACATATTTGTTTAAAAATGAAACACTATTGTGATACAATAAATATTTACTCCAGGTAAACAAGTTAATTTGCATCAATAACTAGCCGGGACTAAGATTATGCTAAAAATGTAATCTAATTAATATGTATACAAAAAAGAGAAGAAAAATGATGATAACCTTTAATATTACAGTGTTGCACAGCCAAGTATAATGTTCTCATACAAAGCTCAAATGGATGAGCCAATTGATGATGACCAGGTCTCTCTGCCACATCAACAAAGCTTCAGCTCTCTTAAAACAGATTCAGACTACATATATCAAGTGAGTTTGTCCAAGAGACACTGTTTTGGGGTTTGGTCTCCGCACGACTGTCGGTGTACTTGAAATATGCGGCAATAAACCCTACGCCGTATTTAGTGAACCCACTCCAGTTAAGCCACATGCGTTAAGCGTGGTTGACGTCTAGGATTTCTTTTCAAATTTTAGTTTGAGACCGAAGTAAAATGCCGGTTAATTTGTGCAAAAATAATATTACAACACTGGCATCACATACCAGCCATATCAATAAGTATTGTCATAAACACAGTAAAATAATATAATCCTGAAAATCGGATCGGAGTACTGTTTGGTGTTCAGTGTTGTCATGTCAAAAAAAAATCCCAAATTTTTCGAAGTTGTGATTTTTATATTTCGAATATTTTGTTTTACGTCGCTTTTGAGACTTTTGACTTTAAATGATTTTTAATATGATTTAAGAAACCTCATACCTCAATAATAATCGTGAATATTTCATATATATAAAAAAATATTTATTAATATTAATAAATTACATGACACACAGCAACTAAATATTTTCCCCACTCATCGGGCACCAGTCAAGGAGTTGACAACACAGTTATCCACGCACGTTTTCATAATAGCGCGGTGTCTAGTCATAGAGCGCGGAGACCAATTCCTAATCTAAGACATATCTAATTTCTATTGTTCAAAATGTGTCAGCCTATTTTATCAGGCCGAATTAATGCCGAATGGTGGACCTCTCAAAGCAAGGTTAAAATAAAAATTAATCAAATTGGTTGATTTAAAAGGTTGCTCACCCCTGCTCTAGATTATCTTTTACTATTACAACTACAGCAACTGAAATGAGTTGATTCCAATTAGAAGTTAAGCCAAAAAATATATTCAATAATAAAAATATATTATCTTTTTACCAGAGCAACAGTGTATACGACAGCACACTGTTTGAAGCCGGTGGGACTACTCCAATGAACCCGGTGTATAGTGCGTCCTTACAAAGTCCAGACTCCATTGCATCTGGACAATCGATAGATTTACAAGTCGGCTTCCCAAACAAAAATATGCTCTCAACATAACAATGAGGGTGAAATTTTATGAGACCAGTCCAAACGTCAACTTGTGGTCTTGGTAAATTGATGGGTGAGAAATACTATATAATTATTCCGTGCAATAAAACTAAATTTACATTTGTGTGTACGGACATTGGAATTTGAATCTCAGAGGGCAGCGGACAGTATTACAAAAAAAACGAACAAAACAATTGTCATAAAACAAAAGAAGGTGCGTTTTATTTTAAACTGATTGGAGAATCGAATCCAGGACACATCGAGTTAGAAATTGATATTTATGCCACTAAAGAATCCAAAGGTTATTATAATTATTATCTATGATGTACGATATCTCGTGAACCAGTGTAAGTCTTTCACTGACATAGCATCTCCCACTTTAAGCTAAAGTAATTGATCCATCCACGCAATTTTCACGCTAGTGTAAGATTATTGTAATTAACCGATTATTATAGCCAATTTCCAATGCTAGGGCTAATTTTGCATATATTCTCCCAATTCTCTATAATGGGATGGCAACACTAAAATTAAAAAAAAATCCAATGAAACTGCAATATACAAATAATGTCGTCGGGTTATGTCAGATTATGAATTTTGTTTAACGGCCGAGCCCGACGACATTAACGTGATGTATTTAAAGCAACAATGAAAAAGTGTTTGAAATTAGCTATAATACAAAACAAAATACAATAATTAGTCAAGTTATATATTTAAAAAAAAAGGTCGAAAATATAGGATTAAATATGTAAACATTGAATATCATTTGGCAAATTGGTGTGTGTACGAGTTCTTTATTTTTGCATAGTTATTAGCATAGAACAGTATTTATTCAAATGTATTGGGTTTTGCAAGAATTATTAACTGTTTATGTGAGATTCATTTGTTGTATACTTTACAAGTGAGTAATACTAAAGAATTTTCATCACCTATTATTATTATTTTTGTATAACCTCGTCTTATATAAATTCAGATTTGAATTAAATGAATGGATTACTTGTATGATTAGTTAACTGTGATGTTTTACCTACTTGTTTTACTTTTGTTGTGTTTATTAATTATTTTATGTTTGTGTAATGTCGTACAGCAAAGCTGGCATATTTAGGTTATTCATAAGTCATTTTTAGTGATATCACATTAAGCTTCTGTCGTAAAGGGCGCTTATTTTTAAGGATACGGGGAAAATTTTGCGATTTTACGTATGTTGACATATTTGAAAAAGTTGATTTGTGTACCCACCAATGATTTTTATTTGCCTTTCTGTGTGGCTAATGTTTTTTTCTAACGTATTTCTTAGATCGAGACGAATTATGTAATATAGATGGATAGAGAATTTGTCAGATGTAGCTAGTCTTAGGTTTTATATAATAAGAAATTAGACTTACAAGATACATTCTAAAATGGAGTAGATTTTCATAGTGTAATGATAATCGGTACTTATACATTTCAAGCTTAAATACTGAACACGCAGGCTACATAAGCGAATTGTCAATTTGTGAAAACCTCAAAAGTGCCGATTGTCAATTTTTTTCCTTTATAATGTGATACAGCACATTTCGTATAGAACTATATGAATGTGAAACATTTAAGTGATATTTTTGGTTGGATATGTAGCTATATTTTTTTGTTATTTTAAACCATATGGAATAAAGTAATGAATTTACAAGTTACCGTTTTATTAAACCCCATGTTTAGATAACTATGAAATAAAAGATGTTATAGAAAAATATAATGTATTTGTATTTGAGCAATTTAGTATTGTAATTCTTCTCGAATGAATGGATGTTTGAGACACTCGTTGATGGATATCCGCTGAGCTGGATCCAACATTAACATTTTGTCCAACAGATCCTTTAGCTGTACAATCTTCTTCTCTTCACCGGGTGTCATTTCCTTCCTGGCCTTTTTCAAATCCTTCAGAAGATCTCTCCCTATTGTGATGTTGGACACTTCTTCCAATTTTTCCCTTCCAGAAAACTCATCCTTTCTGTGATATAAGAAATTGTTGTTGTAATTATAGTGTTGATCTTTAAATTTGCCTTTCTTAAGGAGTCTCGTGGGAATACGCCCTTTCAGGTCCATGAAGCATTTCAACATTTTGTTGTTTGAATGGCCGGTGAACAGGATTTTTCCTGTTGCCATTTCATACATAGTGCAGGCAGTCGACCATATGTCTACCCCATGGCTATATGTTATGCCTAATATTATTTCTGGTGCTCTGTAAAAGCGGGATACCAAATACGGTGTTGGTTCATTCTCTTCTGCTTTAAATGCTGAACCAAAGTCACACAACTTTAAAACATTTTTTCTATCATTTACTAAAATATTATCTGGCTTAATATCTGCATGGATGTAGCCAACTTTCTTGAGAAGTCTTAACGCCAACAATAATTGCACTGAATAACTGGTGAGGGCTTTGATGTTCAGTCCATGTCGGCCATATTTCTTCAGCACACCTCTCAAATCCATGTGAAGACATTCTAGGACCAAACAAAGATGCTTCTTGTGCATAAAGTGGCATTGCAGCCGTACACAATGATATTTGTTTGTCGGGTCTGCTGTGTTCATTTCTTTCAATGTCGCTATCTCTTTCAATCCTGTCTTGTACATTAAATCATTATTCCTCATTATTTTTATTGCAACCTCACTATTTGTTTTAGTATCTTGAGCTCTGATGACATTTGCAAAGACACCTTGTCCCACCAAAGATTTAATTGTGTATCGATTGTTGTTAATAATATCTCCTATTTTAATATTGTAATACCCCTCCTCATCATCCCAATTATCCGTTAGTTGAAAACTATTTTTGCTATTGTCTTGTGTTACTTTGTCGATTACTTGTTTTGCACTGAAATCTTCCTCTGCAAACATGTCAGTTGACTCATTCTTTATTTGGGACTTATTTTCAATTGATTTTGTTACCTCTTGTATATCGCTTTGTTTGTCAGACTTTTCTTGGTTGATTTTGTTTTCTTGTACAGCACTTTCTTTACTGTGGTTAAGTTGTTCCAATAGCCTCTTTCTTTGTTGTCTTCTTTGTTCAATAATAGATTCTTCGTCTTCAGAATCCACCTGCGCATATTCAACATTATGGACAGGCGAAGACTCCACATATACAGCAGCGGTGGAATCTTTTTCACTTTTACTCTTTTTACTATGTTTATGAAGATTGTCCGAACTTAACCTCTTTCTACCATGATCATCATGCTTGCTTCTGGAACTTGTTTTAGAATGTTTTGAGAATTTCTTCAGTTCTTCTTTTAAGGATTCTCGCTGTTTTATCAGGTCATCGATAGAATTGTTTTTAGATGAATATGGAGGTGTTCTAGAATCATTAATGTGGTGTTTTGAATCTCTGCTTCGTTTTGCACTTTTATCTCTCTTTGTATCTGTCCTGTGTTTAGAGTATTTTCTGTGATGGTCTGCCATTGTATTTTAATGAAGAAATTTTGCTTCTATGGTCACCTAATCTGTAAAGAATAAATATTTTACACATTAGATTTGTGAAACTGTAAAATATATCTACGTTAAAGTAAAAAATCATTTCAATGTTTAAAAATTAATTTATTAAGACAGGCAAGCAATTTACAATATAGTGAATCACATCCACGATATTTCATTTTTAAATTATAACAAATATGTGATGTGTTATTGGTATAATTTTGAAATCATGGATCTGATATTTGTTTATAAAAGATGTAATGTTAACTATAGCACTGATTACATTTCCACCCAATCTCAACATCTGATGTGTCAACATTACTGAGTGACCGACTTTTCGTGTTGTTGTAATGTAAGTTGCCATTTTAAGGGTTGGCCGCATACTCATTTAACTTTTCCATCCATTGTCATCTATTGGAATGAGAAATATGTATTAGTCAAACATAATGACGACAGACACCTCATATAAGATATATCAACTTTGAATAATGTACGATATTACACAAAACAAGTGTATACACTTTTACTCATCCTTTTCGTCCCAAAACAAATGAACATTTTTTATAGCACAGATATTATGAAATTTAAAAAATATCTAGTTGAAATTTGAAATTCTATTTTTCATTAAATTCATAACAAGTGTGCTACTAAAATGTTATGAGTTATTCTTGAACAACTCTTCTGTAGTTACTCAATATTTATAAAATCAATTTCACCAAGCTTTTATAAATGTTGAAGCGGTTAACATTATTAATGACAATTACACTATATTGGCCTCAGAAGTACAATCTGGAATATAAGAAACACATTTAAAGATTATGTACAAACGCTACAATTCTTGTGTGTCAGTTCATGCAGAACATTTATAAACTGTTACATCAAAAAATATGCTCCTTCAGAGTCGATTCGAGATTAACCACAAGCTGATGCATGTTTGCAATACATTTTTAAAAATACTTAGCGCTAAGTCTCCATTCAGAATCTTAGGATTAGATGCTATATCCTAGTGACGCTTTATAAAATGTTAAGCTTGACGTCTATTTGTGGCTGCATCTATAAATATTAAATATCAAAGTTTATTTCTCAGTTCTTATCAATAATGAAACTTACCTATTTTAATTGAAATGTTATAGTCTCACAATCTGCATTCAAAAATAGTTGTACTAATCAGGCCATAATCATTTGGAACGCGTATCCTCATAAATATTCCGTTTAACTTAATTTCACCGGTGATTTATATAAATCAATCTTTACTTAATATAGTTTAACGTGATTAAAGTACATATTAAAATAATAATTATACCTAACGTTGAACCCAAAAATTACTGTAAAATCAGTTTTGTTGTGCCAAAAAGTTAGCCATTACTTTTTCATTGCAATTTGACAATTGACCAATTTTCTTTTTAATCCTCCACTTGGTCACGTGACTATAAAACTTACTTTAATGTAGAGGTGTGACTAATATAATCGTAATAGGTACACGTAACATAATATACGTTATTTATATCATATTATGTTATTCGAAAATAAAGTAATAGGTTATCTCGGTATTAGTCAAATATTAGGTAATATCGAAATATTAGCTATTCTACGCGATACGTGTATGCTTCGTTCCGACAGCGCCACAGATCATGCTACAAAGTGAATATAAATATAATAGGTTTCATATCGCGAGAGCGAGTGAACGAGATGACTACATCATTTGAAAAGAGATGGCTGGAGTCGTGACTTCGTAAGCACATCACATAAAATGTTGTTTGACATACAAGTCAGGTTTCCTATAAAGGCTACTTAGTTCGCTTGAAAGTAAGCAAGCAGTGAAAACATATTCACTGCGACTTTTTCGTTATTACTCCGATAAAAAACAAATGGAACTTAAGGATTTTTTGTTTGATATACACGTCGCGTTTAATAGGAACGTCGCGGACTTTGCGGTGTTGGTTTGGAGGTAAGCAAGCAGTGAAAACCGTTTCAACCTTTTTCGTGGATTTCTTGAAAAATCAAATTTGGTTGGATTAGTTAAGTGGATATTTGTTTGTATGCAGTATTAGTGATCAGTCTTTCACAATAACGCAACGACAAAGCACAGGTACCAGACTGATTGATTTGATTTACGAATTTAAAAATGAAACGAACAAGTGAAGTTTGGACACATTTTACAGTGGATTCAGAAGTTCACAAAACTGCTATTTGCAATATATGCAAACAAAAGTGCTCATTTAAAACTACAGTGTCAAACCTAAAAAAACATATTTCAAACAAGCATATCGGGGTAGTCCCTTCGACTTCAAAGTTGAGGCAAATGCCAGAAAATGTCACAGGCACCACCAACCAATCCATCAACACACAAACAAGTTCAGGAATTAATGTACAACCTGTTGCTGATTTTCCGGTTGTCAGTGAATATAATACTGGTGAGTTATCCATAATAAGCTCTTCAGGACAAATGGTTCAATCTAATACTGGTGAAATACCTACATCGGGCTCTTCAAGAACACTGGTTCAAACCAGAATAAATTTACCGGTGAAGAAGATGACTGTATCTCAACGGGGAATCATTGACCAAAAACTATTACTGCTTTTTATAAAGGACTTCCAGCCCTTTTCTGTAGTCCAGGATAGAGGTTTTAGGGAATACTCAAACGCTTTGAATCCCGCTTACCAATTACCGACTAGACAACACATATCAAATACACTTTTACCAGCGTTGTATGAAAAAATTATGTCTAGGGTTAGAACTGAAGACATAAAAAGCTTCACTTCATTAAGTTTAACGACTGACTTGTGGACATCAGCGTCTCAAGACAGTTACATTGCCATCGTAGCGCATTTCATTGATAATGAATTTAATAACAGAAAAGTGTTACTGGAATGTGCACCATTGCCCGGCTCTCATACAGCACTAAATATAGCGGACGAAATTACCCGCACTATTAATGAATTTGAAGTACAAAAAAAACAAATCCTTATGATTACGACGGATAATGCAATGAACATGCAAAATGCTGTAAAATTACACTTAAAACTTAAACATTTTGGCTGTTTTGCCCACACGTTGAACTTGGTAGTTGAGAAGGCTTTAGACGTTGCCGCAGTAAAGTCTACAATAGAAACAGTTAAGGTTATCGTTTCTCACTATAAACGAAGCACCACAGCTATGGAGAAGCTACTACGTTATCAAATTCAAACAGGAGTTACACAACCAAAGAGGCTTCTGCAAGCAGTTTCTACGCGGTGGAACTCTGTGTTCTTTATGTTAGAACGATTCCTGGAGTTACAAGATGCACTACGTAGTACGGCGGGTTTGTTGGAAAAATATGTACCGATGCCATCTGTAGATGAATGGCAGATGTGCAAAGATCTCTGCCTCATTTTGAAACCTGCACAAGAAGTCACTGAACAGATGAGTGGTGAAAGTTATGCAACCGGGAGCCTAGTTATTGTCTTTTCAAGAATACTTTTAAACGTGTACGAAAATAAAATTCCACCTATAATCCACCCTGATGTAGCCACATCTGTTCAGGTCATTGTAGATCAACTAAAAAAGAGATTGGGGCAAATAGAGCACAGCGGAACTTTTTCCATTTGCTCACTACTAGATCCCAGGTACAAAATTCACTGCTTTAAGGATAAATCTGCTGCTGAAAAAGCTAAAAAATTACTTATAGAGCTCGTAACTATAGAAATCACCAAGAAAACACAAAATAGCATCAGGCCAGCGTCACCTCAACCATCTACAAGTGCATCTAGGGCTCCTATAAAAGACGGGTTGTCAATATGGGATAACATTGACGAAATGTTAGGAGAAGTCCAGCCAACACAATCTCCATATGCATTGGCAATAAGAGAAGTCCAAAGATACCTTGAAGATAGATTGTTGCCGATTAAGGACGACCAAGAACATTTTAATAACCCTTGTGATTGGTGGAGGAATCATCAATTCGTATACCCAAACTTAGCGCATTTATATCGAATTAAATGTTGCGCAATGAGTACATCAGTGACTTGCGAACGTATATTTTCAAAGTCTGGGTATATTATATCGGATCGTAGAACAAGGCTTAGTTCAGAAAAAGTGAAACAAATAATGTTTTTAAATGTAAATATGTAAATATAAAAACTGTATGTTACTCATTTATCTGTGTAGATTTTTATTTTTTTACATAACGCAACAATTTATTCTAATTTTTTGTTTACCTTTGAATTCATTTCGGTAACGATGTAATAAGTGATACCTTTAAAAGGCTTTAAAAGGACTATGTTTGTTATTATTGTATTGTATGGTTTGTATAAAAAAAACTGTTAAACAAAGTGATTTCACTGCGTGAATGAGAACTGTTGCGCTAATTTTCATAAATAAATTGTCAATAAATTGTTATAAAAGATTATTATTTTACTTAATAATAAGTTGTTTAACTTTAATTAAAGACCTAACTGTGCAAATATTTGCAATTTAAGACATGTAAAATTGATGATTTGATACTGCTCGTTCCTGCAGTTTTTTGCCGACAAAATATGTGTTTTTAAAGATCTGTAAATAAATTATTTTGTATGAACAGATGGTTGGTTTTATCTATATACTTTAACAATGTATTTCAAAATAAAAAACCCTATGTCAATCATCACCCCGCTTAACTTTTTAAAATACGATCGTTTAAAGATAAGTAGTGCTCAAAAACGCACTACCTCTGTGTTTAGCGTACCATAACTCGACACTGTTGTTGAAAACTAACAAAAAAACTCAAGTTTATACCAGTTCTCATACGCATAAAAAACATAACACTTGATAGCTGTTAACAAATTATTTTATGTTTATGTGAATTGTGAAATGTGAACCCGATCCGTTGGCGGCGTGCAGTCGTATCAACTAAAAATCCGTGCTATATAGTATATTCCAAATTCCGCATGTGTGAAAATGTGCGAACAAGCGGATATTACGATATTCTATGCAAATTATTAAAATTTATTATATACTTTAAGTTACGTAAACTAAGTTAAGTACCAAAAAAAACAATAATAAAACATTATTGAAATAAGGTGTTTTTTTTAGAGGCTGAGTTCGCAGCACTGCTTTATATTTTGATAACTTAAGCTAGCAGTTTTCTACTACTGTCTTTTACAGCTTGATAGTTATTTTTTAAATCAAAATAATGGTTCTATTGTTATTTGACAAAATAATGGTTAAATCTTGCCATCGTCAACATAATTATTATGACAAATTCAAATTTAACAGGTAATTTCAAAAAGAAACTCAAGATTACATTCATAGTTCATACGTCATTTGAGTAAAGTACCTATTATACCTAATATAATATATTAGGTATAAATATGATAAACGAATAATAATATTCAATCGGTTCACACTTCACTATTATTTGACTAATACCAAATAATAGGTATGATACCCTATTATCTGTAAGCTAATATATCAAATAATAGGATTACAGAAAAGCCAACCTAATATAACACCTCTACTTTAATGCTAAAACAGTTTTTAATAAAATAACATCTTTGATCTTTCTAGTGTGTCTCCTGCTCATCTGCTCACTCTATTATAAGAAAAGGGTAACGTGTTATCGTAATTGACCAAGCTGCTTGAATTATTGAAATATTCATAAAGAGTAAAATAAACCCGATTTGACGTGACGATCCTTCATAAGAATATTTTATTAACTAACACAGTTTAGATATTGATATTGACGTTATTTAGTCAGACGCTCTAGTAATGAGGCATATGGCCAGTAACTTCGCATATGACAGTGACATCTGTTAATGGTTTAGATTAATTTGGCAATTGGCTTTTGGCATGATTGATGCTTCTAACCTGAAACCCGGAAAATTGCTTGTTCAATTAAGTAAAAGTAATAGTTGTTTTGTTTAAATTCTGCCGATAAGAATTATTTTAAAAAATCATAATGAATATTGTCATGAAGTCGATTTTAAAAACTCATTGTTTTAGTATAAATATGCCATTACGAAATTTTCACGTAACAAAAGGTAAGGTGTGGTTTTGTTTAATAATATTCCCCCTTATTCTTTTTAGCATATCACGCTAATAAGGCTAAAAACTTAAGCATTAAATAATACAATGTTTATAGTAAGAAGACTCATGGAAATGGTTGCTATAGTTATAGCTAATAACTTTATTATTTGGAATATATAAGCCTTTCCAGCCCTCTAAAAGAAATTCTTATCTTATTTACAGTACAATGCTTATACTCACAATCAGCTCTGGGGCTTGATGGATATCTGCATACCAGAAAGAAGATAAAAGAACAATTTGCCCAATTCACTGACACGTTTAGGACGAAAATGAATGACTTTGTACATGATTCAAAACATATGATTTTCACAGAGGATCTTAAAAATATGGTCCATATGGCTGAACCCACAGACTTGAATTTAGTCCTTGATATGGTTAAGAAGTAAGATATAATTTAAATTAATTATCTATATAATTATCTTGATGGCTTACCCATTATGAATATTTTATTTTTATTTAATATAGAATTTCAGTGTTTACAAGGAGTATTATATTGATAACCTTTAGGGCTACTAGTGATTTTTGTTGTATATTTCTTATTCTGTGTTTACAGATTTAATACACAAAAAAGTGAGTTTAGATTTGGTTCATTTGTGTTTGGGCCTGTTGTGATGAGGATGTTCTATTTTCTTGATGCACCAACTGAAGCTTTAAAGGTAACCTTTTACCTTTAATAAAACAGACCCACAAATATCTAAATATTATATCCATATGGAAAACTATCTGTTATTTTGATTGTGTTATATTTAATCAAAAATGAAATGAGAGACAATTTTTAAACAACTTGTTCCTTTTAGTTTTTCAGTCACAATTAATTAAATCCCACACAGCTATTTATCCTAATAAATAAAGTAGACTGATTTAATGTAAATATAATTACTAGCCATATGACCTATTTAATGCCATTTGATTATTAGAGAAAATGACTTTGGTAACATAGAAAGACATGTTGATATATAATAAAGACTTATGTAGATTTATATTTTTTTAGTGTTTCGACAACCCAGACAATGGGGGCTTCTTTGATCAATTAGTCAGTTATCAGATTTTGCTTGATCTTCTTTACAACCACGAGATGTACGATGAAATGTATAGAATATTTGAGAAAGTGCAAGAGCGCCAGCTAAATATGACAAAATATCCAAAGTATCCAGTCGTTTTAATACTTGCCGCTTGTTACAAACAGGTAACATTCTATATATATATATCTTATTTTTTTTTACATATAGTGTATGTCTTCACCTGTAATTGATTAGACATTTTGTTAATTTGTTTTGTCTGTTTCCATTAGTGATAAGGGAAGATGATGATTTTAAGTTTAGATTTGAAAACAATGTATTTTTATGAAAAAGTAATACTTTTTTCATTTAATATGAATGTTGAATTGTCTTAATAAAATGTCCAAAAAATCACTCAGTTCAGACAAGCCTTTTTATTTTTAAGATTTTAAATGTTTTGAATTTGGAACGTGAATGGGTATTTATGAGTGAAGAATTTTTAGAATACACCAGAAAGCTACGAGTATGCTAAGAAATTGTGGAAAGACATGTCCACCGTAGGGACGTCTCCACTACGTAGAAGTTGTACATTTATGAGCGGTATGTAAAATGTATGTTTATTATTAAATTTATCTTTTACATTCCCACAGTGAAATTATTTAACAATTTTTTATTAAACTATAGACCTGTTAACATGGCATGGCCACACTTATTTTTTCATTATTTTCCTTTTGATTTGTGTGTTTGAGTGATACAAACACTGTTTAACACAATATTATTAATACACACAAGACTATATTTTGCTAATTGGGTCGCAAATGGAAATGTATACATTGTTTTTATTAGTAACTTTGCCTATGGACTTTTCTAGTCTATTTCCATACCGAGCTTCATCGAATTCGGTTCAGTAGTTTAAGCGTAACATACATACAGAGTTACTTTCGCATATTATGATATTGGTATGGTTCTTTACCTACCTAAATAAAAATAAAATATTTATGGATTTTGAATTAGTAGTTTTACACTTCTGTCTCCTTGGGGGTTCAATAAAACCTTAAGTTTTGCCATTTCTCTTAACTTAATATTAAGTCTAATTCAATTAATTTCAGCGATGGCCTTAAGAAATAAGGAGCCGCACGTTGCTCTCGAGTGTGTGGCATTGCAAACTCCGCACTACGTCACCATTAGGAATATTAAGGCAAGTCGGATTGTGTGTGTTCATTTTGAAGGTATTAAATGTCATAAAAAAATTCCAAATGTCGGAGCATAAGTGTCATGTCTATGACATATATTAATTTAGTTTTGTTAAAATATTTGTTCAATAATATTATTAATAGAAGTTGTATAAAATTATTGTATCTATAATTGATTTGTTGAGTGTTATTTTAATATAAGGTATTAGTGACATTTTTGTTTAAGAATATGTGAGAATTATGTTTAAGTTAGTTGTATGGAGTGCATTATATTCTATTTTAATTTCAGGTAATAGCTTTATCCCAGGTGGGTAGGGTTGAGGATGCTTTGCCGATTCTCAAAGGTGTTTTGGATGTGGACACCCCGAACGGAATGGACAAACATACATTCTTCACAGAGACGGTGAGTCTATGCTTTGAAGAAATTATTTCTTTGTATATACTTGTAGTTTGAAAAATATTTTAATATGCCTTTGCTAACTTTTTTTTAAATTTTAACAGATGCACATTATTAATTTCATATAATTAATGTCTATGGTAATATAAAATGTTTGGTTATTAAAAAAAAAATAGTATTTAGCAAAGTAAATAGCAAAAACAGTTTGGGACAAATTGAGGAGGTATAAAACCTCTTTTATATTTGACCTCTTTTATTTATGAAAAAAATTGGAATCAAAATGTTCCCTAGTTCTTTTGGATAATTTGCATTTTTGCTTTTGTCTGTTTTGTAGATATCAGCGGTACAAGAGGCAATAAAACAAAAGAACGACAAAGATCTTGAGAAATCATTTGAACATATAGAAAAGGCTTTGCGGGATCGTAATCTTATAGATGATCAGGTATGAAAAAGTTTGTTATAAAAATTCAGTGTTTATGACTGTCACTGTAACATATATTTTTGCCTTACAAATATCAGTTTAATTATTTACAGTTGACCTTTTTTTCAGTTTGAATATTTTCAGTTATCTTATGTACCACGAATTGTTCTCCAAATTTAAGTATTTTACAATGCAATTAAAATAAATAAAATGAAAATAAATAGGACAGGGCTTAGCCGGATTCTAGGAGTCGGAGGCTAAAAAGGCAAAAACTAATTATTTTTCAGACCTTGGACAAGCTGGTGACGAGCGATATTATATTATCGGTGAAGAAGAACGACAAGCCCCGCGGCATGCCCCGAATGCCGTTCGGCCAGCGGCATAGGAACTTGAGTTAGATTACACAAATCGTTTTAGTTCAAGGGAATTTAACGTGTAAACCTCCTTTTTGGAGTCGGTTAAAAAATTAATATTATACTAATACAAAATTACATATAAAAATATTTTGATTTTTTTGTTGTAGTTTATGCAGTTTGACCGATTACAAAAAATGTGGTTCCTTTAATTTGCGATTTTTATTTAGTTCCTCTATCACGTAGACTAGTTGTATTTGTAAATAAATGAGCGCGAAATTGTGAGTGTTGATAATTGTTTTAAATAAAATATTGTATTAGTCTTGTTTTTTACCACTTCCATTTAATAAATCATCAATTAATGTCACAATGTATGACAAATGACACTGACATGAGTGACACTTTCTAGTCTATACCTGGATCGATTCGGTTCGGAAAAGTTGCTTGTTTATGATATACTCTGTACCCATAACGCGGTTGAAACCGAAGGAAATAGCTAGTTTTATACTAAATGATTTGTTCGTAATTGAAAATAATTGGATTGAAATTGCCGTTATATTATTGTGAGAAAACATTTATTATAAATACAAGTAAAATGCAATAACGCAATGAAAAATTAACCTCACTCACGGATACATGAAACCTTCATGGTTCGAGATCTTTGAGTGAAACTTTTTTCTTATGGTACGTAACTATTCTTTTAAAAAAGGTCCCACATGGATTATCGACTGGGTTTTTTATTCAGATTTGACAAGCATTGTTTGTCAAGCATACTTTCAAAATTGGAGTGATTTTTGAATATGAGTTCCGACACGGCGGATACTTCGGTTTGAAGAGCGTACCACGTAGAAGGCCACCTACACAGGTGAATAACAATGGATTGAAAAAGATGGTGTTTGCCCAGTTACCAAACTACAAACAAAAACAATTTTCTTTGGACAATTCATAAAGATATGACTGCTATTGGATGCTCTAGAAATCCATAGACAATAATGGCAAATATTTTGATTAATTAGTTATGTTCAATTAAAAGCTAATTTAAATATGATTAAAGATTATATATGATTAAAGATAACCTGAGTTTGTTGTGGATCAGAGCGGTCTACTTTCAAACCCTCATGGCCTTCGATAAGATGAAAGTTGTAGTAGGTACTTACTTTGATACCTCATATCAAATTGGGCCCTTCAGACATTTTGACGTGCACGAGTGATCTGATACGATTCAATATGGAAAAGACTTAAATAAAAAACAATCGTCGTATATATATATACCTATATATAAAACAATCTAGGCGTAAAGGTTAAATATGTGTTAGATATAAAAGGGTGTTATGTAAGGTGTCTCTAAATATAGCTTCAATGGAAGGAACCCGAATGAAGCGTAAAATTCAATGAGTTAGAAAGAACTTGTGTTCTTTAGTACTTTTATTCTTAGGCTTTATATCTACACGATATATTTTGATGTAATGTTTGAGATTTCAACATATTTCATACATTAACTTAGATATAATTTAAACCAGTTGGTATAGGTGTGTTATTTTATGGCAAAGGCTTCCGAATTCTGCCAGTCTTCTCTGTATGGCTGAAAGAATTCTATATGCCCCCCGATGTATCCTTGATTTTGTAATCCCATCATGTAAATTGTCTTCCTGTTTTTCTTTTATTGCACTTTGGGCACCAGTTTAATATTATTTTACTTCACTTGTCTATTCCCTTCAGCCGAGGGAACTTCCTAGGGGACACTTTCCCTTAATTCTTAATATATTTTGATGAATATATTTTTTTCAGGTGAGATGAATAATGTTTGTATACCTATTTATTTAAATAAACCGGTCTGAGAAGATACCCACAACAAAGTCAGCTTTAGGTTACCTATCAGTTTTTAAAGCGTAATTTGTTTTTAATCGTTAAATTACAATACAACACTTATCCTGAGACGTGCGGGGACGAAAGAGGGAATCCAAAATATTTTTAATTGTCAAGCCCTAATTTTCATATAACGGAACTTTTAAATTATCGTTCTGTGTTGAACTGAGATACATAGGGCTTTATTCGTTTTTATAATCTAAAAATTTCAATCAGTTTAATAGGCAATGATGTCGTAGTTTAATATACCTTCTAAAGCCTTTCGAAATATAGGATAATCTCCTGGCGAAGCCTTTGACGATTTTAATACCATAAAATTACAGGCTCGGTGAATTTGGTTAGTTTTTTATTAGATGTCTTATGTAAAATATTTACTTAAACGTTCGAAGTTTTTATCGTTTTTAGTTTCGTTTAGTAGGGATTTTCGAAGTGAGCAGAAAAGCTTTTTATCTTGTATGTAACGAAATGTATGTGTTGTTACTAGAAATGGTTTGTTTCTCGTCTGATTAGGTTATATTCTGTACATATAAATCAAGAACACAAATGTGTATGACAAAAGCTTTCAATTTTGTTTCTAACTGAATAAATTCTTGCTGTGAATCAACATACATATAATTATATTAAATCTATTGTATTCAATAGCTTTAATATCAAACAAATATATAAACAATGTTTGCATCGGTTATGGTTGTTTAGCTAAACAGCAAAGGCAGACCTTTTTACTTCGCCTAAAATATATAGAAGTTAAAGACAAGAAATTCTTATTATTTCCATTAACCACGCTCACAGTATAGCGTAAATGCATAAATATATACATATTGTAAATGTTCTGTTAAGATCGCCAGATCACTGATTTCCATGTCAAATTTAATTGACCTTAAATTATTACCCCGGTACATTATACGGAGATGAAAGCGACTTTATAAGAGTTTGAATATTCAATACTTAAGTTGTAAGTGAACTTAGCCCGAACATTTTATTATTCAGGGGATCCATTGCTCTTCGCGTTGCACTTAGCGCTCTCCTTTTGAGAGTTTAAAATGGCTCATATTCAATTTCTTAGATTGATCTTCATTCTAAAGCACTTTGATAGCTTCACAATACATTTTTGCTTTGCGCTTTATCGGAAATAAACTTCAAAGCGGTGGCTTTTCTTTATAATATGGCAGCGGTTGAACGGATTTTTTATAGTAAAATTGTATTAACCTTGTGGAACCTAATAGGCTGTTTTTTACTAATTAAGGTTTATTCGGTGTGGAAGACAAACTTGGTATTTGTTTTAAGCAACGAAGTGAAACTTGACATTGACATTAAAGAAATAAAAACACTACAATTGACAACAAAAACAAACGACTCTCTTGGCTTTGGTCTTTATATAATAATCATAACTACAATGTGTATTATACTCCTTTAAGCCATATTATATTAACACTATGATGAAAAGACAAACAATATTTTTAACATTACAAGTTCAATGTTTTTACATGGGATAAATATGTTCCCTTTTTTCTTAAAAATCACTCCAAAATAATAACGCAAAAAGCCAATTGTGCATTACAATTTTACGGCGGCATAATAAAATTTTGAGATATAAGAGCTTCGGATTGGATTCATTAATTTTTGTAACACGCTTGGACTTTGAAGATATGAGGGTACTCATCGTAATTGCACTTTAATTTTATTTCATTTAAGTGCCTGATGGATTTAGTGAATCTATAACATAGTGTTGAAAAAGTTTGTGTGAAATTGTACAGTTTTTTTTGTTGCCTTCCAATAAAAATCTAATATGTTATTAGATAAATATTTCTTGGAACTCCTAAGTAGTACAGAAAATGATTTTTTTGTCAAATACATACTTCTCGACTGACACTGTACCACTGACTCTGCACCTGGTAATGTTTAACTGAAATGAATTGTTACTGAAAATCTCGAACCCGATGAGTAGTATAAAATATGTGCTCCTTAAAATAACTTTACTTTTTCTCTAACACCATATAATTAAAGTATATTTTCATATTAGGGGTATAGAAGCAAAATCGCTTCAATCCCAAAATATATATTTTTAAGTGTGCACACCAAATTGTTCCGGTTAAAAATTGCAACAATATACACATGCAAATCCACCTCAATCCTACATCAAATTCACTTAAAAATCAACTTTTACCCGTAAAACTGCTTAATTCCAAAATTTGTTAGAGGCAAAACCGCCACAGTTACAATCAACCAATCAGAAGCCGTCATTTCAAAATTTCTAAAATGGCGGATCAGTAACATTTCATAGTAATTTGGCTGTGTAAAGTGCGTGTTGAATTTGTGATTTTAAATCAATCATCGTACGATAGTTCGATATATTTTATCTACGAGATTATATTTTACATTGTTTCAAGAAAAAATACGTACATCTTCTATATTGAACAAGGAATTGTCAATACATTACAATTAGTAGATTGTAACTAACATTATATATATAATAGCTTATAACCACAAACAGTTAATTACTGCAATATGTGGTAATTGTCAGCCGCAAATCTCTGATGTCACGTCGTATTTAAATGTAATTTGACACGACATAACCACTATCGATCATATGATTAATTATCCCCCGTGACGTATAAAAGTAAGTTAATATTATAAACTCTTAAAATTCACTTCGATTTTCCTCGGAGACTTACTTTAAGCATCTTTTCATATTAATGGTTGGTCTTTGTCAGATTTTCCAAGAGCTGGTTCTTTTTTCGTTCAACGTTTAAGTATGGCGATACAGCGAGAAAATGTCATTGCCACTGAGTAATTTTTGAATTTTTTTTATGTACTCAATACATATACAGTATATAATACATTATATACTTTTGAGTTGTCAACACTGTATTGTTAACAATTAACTGCAATAAAAATATTGTATATATATATACATATATATCGGCGCAACTACAACAATTAGTCTTAAATTAACTAGAATAATTAAGTTCAACATCATTCAATTGTCCTAAAATAAGTTTAAACACATAAGTTGAATACTTTACGTTTGTTACTCTGTGAAATGTCATCTTTATTATTTCAATACGACGTCTTTGTAAACAAGTGCTGGAACACTACAAATAGGGTCGCATTGTAACCGCACGACACAGTCGCGCTCAGGCCGTTGTACGGAACAGACCTCTCTTCAAATAGTGAAATATAAATCTTGGAAACTATCAGTGAAGTGTTTCTTTAAATAAGTGGTTATTATGACCGACTTAATCGTGATGTTGACAATGCTGATGCTACCTACGCCTTTCAAAAATAACCCTACAGAGTAGTGAGGTTGGCGGTAGCCCTATAGAGGAAAACTCTCTCTCTTATATATATATATTGTAAGTTTCAATAGTGATAAACTTTTGGCAGCTGAAAAATATGGATTTTCGATAAAAAAATCTATTCTGTATACTATGCATTATATCTCATACAAAATTGTGTCATGACGTACAGACATATTCTTGTCACTTTTTACAGTGTAACAGGTCTTATCAACATCTTCATTATCTTTGAAATTAATAATTAATAAAAAAAACAAACAGACTTATGTATTTTAAATATTTATTAAACATACAAACATTTATATATTCACATAGTATGAATCATGATATTTGAAAGTTGTACATTCGATTAGCACTCACAAAAACTAAACAATGAAAAAGCAAACTGAACATGAACAAATTATATGTTTTAGGAACTCAATTAGTAACATTTCGAAGCTATAGGTTTACTTAACAGGCATAGACAACACAAATTCAACAGATAACATAATGCCGTGTCAATATTGACAGATGTAAAAAATCTATTTTATTCTACGGATTGTATTTGGATGACAATTGGATTATTAAAAATATAGATTATACAAAGCAAAACTTCAGAATGAAATGATTTTAAGGTTGATTATATTTTATAACAGGAATTGCATGTACAACAAATATAGTATAATTAATATATTTTTATAGACTATTTACGAGACATTATTACGTAACGTTTTAAATATCTCTAATTAATTTAGCATATTATAGCGTTTTGTTTCCCATTTTTCCTTATGTTACAGACATTATTTAAATTTAAAAATATTTTTTCAATATATACCATTCGGAATTGGCACTAGTTTCTTCCGTACGTAGTTCATGAACAACCAAAATTTACCACTAAAATGAGAACTGACAGCCAATACCACTAAAATATTATTTTGATAAATACTTAACATATTGTAGGAGATTTTTAATGTTGTTTACACCAACGAATTTGCTCTTATTTTAAAAATATATTATTGTGCAATACTTTTGGGCCACCTGTAAAAGACGACGTCGGGTTTTCAGACCGCTTCAAGAAGTAACTTTTACAATAAATACTTCCTAGATATAGATATTTTTTCGCGATTCAACGCTACACAAATTGATCTTCTGTCGACACTTCAATAATGTAACTTTTAATATTCAAGTATATTTTATGTTTGTATGTAATTGTTTTTCGTTAATGATGTTGACGTTTCATAGTTATTTTTCATTATCTGTGAATGTCAAAGAGCTCTTCTTAATTTATACCCTGTACCTTCACTGTTCTGTATTTCTTTTTGTGCTTATTACATTTCCCTATATAAATATTCAAATTTACCCATAGATACACATATGGCATATAAAATATGTTTTTAAGTTTAAATATATTGTATATCTACGTCACAGTTACGTAAGAGGTATTTTGTTTAAATTAGTTTCGTATATTTCAACTCTGAAATACTTTTATAATCTATTTTCATGAAACGGAAAATAGATTTCTTATCTTTTTTTATGTACAATAAAATTTGTCTATGGATAAGGGAGCTACAGTGAATAACCAAAACAACTGTAGACGTAAACGAGCGGAACGTTATGTTACGTATATTTATTATTAAAACGAACAATGCTTTGTACGATTATAAAATGATTTGCATATTAATGATCATCTTTCTATGGTTTAATATATTTCGAAATATTTATTATTCAAAAGATCTTATTCTATATTAAAATTTTATATTTTTGATACACCAAGTTTTGTACATAATTTGTATAAATGTACAATGTATTAATAAATAATACTAAATTTACTATACGGTAAAAGAGGAAAGTAATTTTATTAAGTTTTTTTTTGGGTTATCAGTGACACACATTAGCAGCAGTATATACTGAGCTTTGTTGTCTAGATTCTAAGCCCGCACTCCACAGGTGGAATAATATAAGTAGAAGCTTAGTTAGAATAGTCAATAAAAAAATAAAAAAATCTCCGTAAACTCCTAAATAGACATTTGTCGTATGAAAAATGACAACAATTTTGTATTATCTATCTATTAATGTACATAGGAAAGTATCTTATAATCTACAATGTTACCATGATATTATTCCTCACACTGGACCGATTCAGAGCCGCAGATTTACAGTATCAATTTTCACAGAGCCCATTCCCTTATAGGCTTGTCTTCAAAGACAAGTATGACTTATATATATACACATAAAATAGATAATTAGTTTATGTTTATCTAATTATATAGCAAACGACAACATAGATACGAAATGCCTAATAATAGACTAATTGTTCATAGACACAAGTTAACGCTTTATAGTCTATGACACGAACTTCAGTATTACATCAACTTCCATAGACAAGGGAGTTACTAGCAACTGGACTTACAAATGACAAATACCATAATCTACATTCAACATTAAGTATTAATATGACAATACTCTATAGTTTGTGGAATTCGTCAAGTCCACAAAGGGCAATGTTAGAAGATTCCGAGTTGGTCAGTTCTTTGGGTTGCAGAGGGTTTCAATCTCATCTGGTGCGCGGGATATAATTTCTATAGATATTACATTGAATTATATTAAATATCGCTATCGGTACACTGTGTATTTTCGAATAAATTACATTTTAGTCTGCACTATAGACGATAGAACTGTACAACTGTATTCAATTACAAGCAGAAAGTTAAGAAACTATACACAACATACAACTAATCATAGATCTGCGAATATCTATTGACTCTCAAGGGGTAACACATATAAACCATTCAGACATTTGGACTTGAGATCATTATCGACTGGAATAGACACTTCCACAGATGATATATCTAGAGTTCGATTGAGGGACGGCATCTGTTTTTCAAAGGCGGGAGGAGCGTCCTCTTCTGGCAAAGTGTGCAGTCGCCTCTCCCGCCCCCCTCCTCACACGGGGGATTGCTCGCCGCTCGCGCTTCCACTGGTGATGTAATCCTGCAAGAGTTATCCCTACTTTGTCCTTATGTAAAACAAACACTCTGCTGTAGGGTAATTGAGTGAAAAATACTGCTTTTTATCAATATGTATAAGGCATATTGGCGGAGAGTTTCCGGCCAGTTTCTTGTCGTCCGCTCTAATGTCAAATTATTTTGCCGATTCATGAGTTTAAGAAAGTTAGCTATTTAAGTTGTTTTTGATTTGCTACATTATAAAATGTACCAGTTTTATGAATGTTTGAAATCTAAAGAAAATATAAAAAAAAAACTTTATTTTAAGCTCTAACTTGTTCGTGTTCATCTAATGAATTTTAATTTATGTATGCTACGCAAGTCGTAGAAGCAGTTCTTGTAATATATACATATATATTTATTTAGTTAATGTACTGTGTATATAGTATATATACACATATAAATACACTAACGTGAGCTTTGGCAGCTTATTAACAGATTAACAAAGCTAGTACATTAGTTATGCTGTAAAGTTTAAGTAGGCTCTGATTTTTGTCTCTGTAAGTAAGATTTTTATGAAAGCAATGCGTGTTCAACTTACTGCGTGTAAATGCTTAATGTCGTAGTGAGGAGCAAGTGATGTCCTAGGTCCTACCAATAAAGTAGTGGTAGTCGTCTCGGATGCAGCCGATTCCCGTTTTGAAGGCTGGCTATATAATCTGTCCCACATTTTACTTGTTAGACTATGTAAAAAAAATTGTATTAATTTATTTATTTACGGCCGATTCCAAAACACACACAAAAATTAACACTTAAATTATTCTTTAGCTAGTCACAAAAAGTATGTCACATTCAGTTTGGCAATGCATTACTTTGGGTGATCATGGGCGGGTGTCTTCGCTCGAAACAATGGATGCCTCATTTGGCCGTAATAAAATATCGGGCATTACTAATTGTCTGGTTTCCAAAGAACTCAAATAAATTGTAGCGACTGAGCAGTGACAGTGACAGTGACAAACGTCAAACTATTTACACTATTGTGTCTTGTAAAATAATTAATATATCAATAATTACCACAGCTTCAACATGCATGTCTCCAAATAAAAAGGGGCAATAAAAAAATGTAAAAAAAGCGTTAAAATTTATTATAATAACAAATTATAATCCAATCCTAGTTGGCTGCCTTAAATCTTCATAAATGCAATATCCAATGGCCACGTTCATACGGTGAGCCTAGTGAAGAGAAATGGATGATCAATCATGATTTGCGCGTGTGACAAAATTATTTAACTGTACGTGCATGGGAATACATGCAGCTCTATAAAGCTTGTCTGTGGACAGCGACTTTTATACGCACAATTGTGGCAGTTACAAAAAGGGTTGCATATCGTTGATTCAAAATAAATTTTGCTGACCGAGTCTTAAAGCGTTACCTATGGAACAAGAGTTCTTGCATCAATATATCTGTCAAATCTCTATTATGTCGGCATCAGAATAATAAGAGGTTATGTAAATAGTACTTAAATAAATAAAAAAGCAGAACATGCTTGGATGCGTTACAAGAATCAGACTCAAGATCTTACCGAATACTCTCCGTCCTGGATCTTGGAGACCAATCCTTAGAGTAGGACGCTCCTCTTCTCCTACCTCTGCCAATGGCTCGTCCAGTCTTCCACCTTTCCACGTGATAGCGAATCGCGTGGCGAACTTCCGTGTTCATAAAGCAGTAAAACAAAGCTACAGTGAAACCCTGAAGAGAAATGTATTAATTAAATATACGGCTTTTGTGTTATGAATTTAACTTCAATTATCTTAACTTAAACGTACTGTACGTAAGTTTTCATATATGTAAAACAAGGAGGCTTATCTCCTAGTTTGCCTACTGAATTGTCTTGAATAATTTAATCGAGTTTGGTGCAAAAACCAAAAAGGAGAGAAGGACGACAACGGGCAAGGTCAGCAACGGGCAAGGACGACAACGGGCAAGAACTGCAACGGGCAAGGACGACAAGGGGCAAGAACTGCAACGGGCAAGGACGACAATGGGCATTGACAACAACGGGCAAGAACTGCAACGGGCAAGAACTGCAACGGGCAATGACGACAACGGGCAATGACGACAACGGGAAAGAACTGCAACGGGCAAGGTCGGCAACGGGCAAGAACTGCAACGGGCAATGACGACAACGGGCAAGAACTGCAACGGGCAAGGTCGGCAACGGGCAAGAACTGCAACGGGCAAGGACGACAACGGGCAATGACGACAACGCCAATTTCAGTTGACTTTATATGAAGTTATTGGTTTTTAGATTAAAGTTAAGTTTATTATATAGTATATACATATTGCGTCTCTCATCACTGAATCATGAATGAATTTTATCACAAAAAATTGTTATCTCTAATGAAATATTGACGAGTTTCAACCGGCAAGGTTCCGTACACTCAATGTCGTACTTAATTTGCAATTCAATTAGTCCTTACTTTTTCCAGGTAAGAAAACTCTCGGCGCTAAATTGCATAACACAATTGTGCCGGAACAAGACTTGTGAAGCAAGATACTTTATTAACTGATACTACGGAGCTATATAATTGGGTCCATACAAAATGTTTATTGTTCTTTTTTCCTTCAAAACAGATTAGTATTCTAAATGTAAACTATCGATAATTTTCTAAAAGGGGAAACTATTTTTGGAAAATTCTGTGGTTTCCACTTTTGTCGTATTTCGTGTGACGAGGAAAACCAAAGTTAAAACACAAAATATCTCTATTCAAGTAACGGATAAAGTCACTTTTGAATAGTCGTAATTTTTACACTACCACCGGTTCGGTGAAGAACCGTAAAGACCCTTTTAAAATAAACATTTCCTACAAAATTATTTTTACTTATATGACCAATTCAAATAGCTAAAGCATTGTAAGGCTACTCAAGAATTGAACTGTCCCGATGCTGAGCCAATTGCCGACACATTAAATGGATCTTTGTCCTCGAAATATTATTCTAGACTTTGATTAGAAATTAACAGAAACATGGCGACGTCTTGCAATGTATCTGGATTTATTTATGAGATAATCCTAGAGATTAGAAAGTTTGAAGCTCTGTTTCCAGTTTTAGTTAAGAGGGATTAAAAGTCACGAAGCTTAGCTTATGTTATGCGAAAATTATGTCTGAATTATTTAATTTTATAAGTATTATTAGATTAATAGGATATGGGAATGTTTGGTTCAAAAAAATATTAAATAGCCTCAACCGTGGTTACATTCAATGATGGTTCATAAAAGCTTTTCTTGTTTGCACAGAACACTCGCTTTCCCTCAAAGTCAATCGACATGAGACACCTTATACTTTATGTATTGTAAATAAATATGAATAAAAAATGGAAAATCTGAACGATCCAAGATCTGGCGATGCTTGGGATGGTATTATACAACTTTTAAACACACAAAATAGATCATAGCCCTTGGGAGCTTTTGTGACAAAATAGTCGTAGTTTCTATGTAAAATTTTGTGTGTATAGTTTTGTTCATAAAAGTTTTGTTTTAAAAAGAAATGCTTTCTTGCCTTGCCAAGCACATACATGCTTTGTGTTCTTATAGTTTAGTATGTATGTTGTTAGCGTGCCTTAATAAATTAATATCTATTTGTATTTATCTATTTTTTAAATATTGACGCCTTTTTAAAGAGATTAAATTCTTTAAAAATCACACTCTAATTAAGAAAAGCCTTCGTATATTAAAGTGAAGTTAAATTTCACAATAAGTACGCCCACTCGTCTAATGTCTGTCCAAAACAATCCGTCACAAGCAGAAGCCTATTTAATGTTTAATAATTTTCAACGTCACGAACAGACAATTTCGCTTCCTTTCAGTACTTGTGTGCTTATATGAAAATTAGTATATTTCATATGATTTTATAACCCAAAACACAGAGAGTTACACTTAATATACTAGTGTTAATAGGCTACTGTTAAATATTTCAATAAAAACTATTAGTCATAATAATTCATCATGGCCCATGCAGAGCATATTAAAACATATATTTTAATATAAAATTTGACGTGTTTCTAGCAATAGAATTGATAACTATATGTTCCGGAACATATAGTTATCAAATATATTGTATATTTGATATATATAATATGTTGTTTTAAAATAGGATAGCTTTCGGTCTATCATATTTATTAAATAATTCAAATTTAAGATAAAGAAAAAGAGAAGTTATTGTCAAAAAAAAAACTAATTATAAAATTCGAAGTAATATTTTTTTGATTATTTAATCATTAAAAAACACATATGTATGTACTGACCTGTGTGGAAAGCATCAGTGCTCTACTGTAGTCAAAGGTATAGGCGAACCAGGAGTCATCGCCTGGTCCACAGAGCACGAGAAGATTTGTGATGCCCAGTAGTGGAATCAAAACCAAAAGCGCTTTTGTCGCTTTTCTATACTGCTCCGTTTCGAGAGTATTCGCTGAACGCAGTTTCGTTATTAATACCTGAGGAAATACATTAATTCGTAAGGCGTATGTTGTATTAAGTCCACAATACATTAGTTAATAAAGTATTTATTGGCAGAACACAGTAATGATGTGTAACAGGCTTCTAAGGTGAGTAAAACAATAGTGTAACGGATTTTTTTTTTCGGAGGGGGATCTCGCTGTTGGCCAGGAGGCCTTTACAGCTCAGCTCGGGCTGGTTGGCGAGCTTAGCTCAGCCGTGACAAATGTAGTTTGCCGTGACTTGCGCAAGGCCGTCTCCTGTGAGACTCGGACCTCGGCTTGGGCTGTCACGGGGGGGGAAGTGTTACGGACAGCGAGCATGTTATTCTTTAATAGGCAAAGGCGAAGCTGGCTACCAGATCTTCAAGAACCTAATGTTCAGCGGGGTGCGGGCTCGACGGGTCGCGGCACCATTGTGTAGTTTTAGAACGATAGTTTTAGGTTTTTGAATTATATAAGACGGATAGATTTACGCAGCCGTTCCGGACGGACGTTAGTGAATAAGCTGGTTTTATTTTTTATTTATTCAAATCCAAAAACAATTTTTTTTTTCATACATCTTAATCCATCCGGCATTAAAAACCGCGCAACGGTTTGTCCATGCCGTTGTTCACTCAACTAACCTTATCCAACCAGAAGTGCGAAGAGGACACCCACCCTATCCCGCGTCATCCCCACGTTGCATCAAAAGCATGCCTTTTAAAAACTGCTTGGTTTTTTCGGGTGCAGACAACAGTTTAGCGTGGGTGTCCGAGTCTAATTGATTTAGGTAAAGGGGTAGGAGATACTCCCACGTGCGCTCGCCATAGCTGGTGTTGCAACGAGGCACTACGTATCTGGGCATGTAGTTTAACATGCGCAGGTACTGTGGCCTCTCGCAGAACTTCAGCGAGTTCACGTGGTGTATCTCCTCGCACACCAGAAAACATTGCGCCTTCTGTCTTATGGTCGTGATTTTGCAATGCTCAAACAGAGCCCCCTCGTCGTGTTTACTTTTTATTCCGTTGGGGACAATGGTTTTAAGTATTCGAACTTGCAGGTTGTGGATATGTTTCATATATGTTTTGTATGTTCTTCCATAACTGCTAAGCCCGTATGATGTAATCTGTATGGCACCCACTAACGTTTGATAATTAAGAAAGGAACGTGTTAATTAATACCGCTTCGAGTTTTATTCAACCACCCGTTACAAATAGTTAAAAGTTCCGTTTTTGATAATATAATCATTAATCTAAAGTGTTTTCACAGAGATGTTAGCATTTTCAAAGAAAAACTCGATTGTTATAGGTTAATATGATATATGAATACCAGGCACCGTAAAGTTGGTAATTCAAATGGTGTACGGGTCTATAACAAAAATCCTGGTGTTTTGTTGAGAAATTTAAAATTTCGTAGTATTTAGATAAGAAAGAAAACAATACAATGCAACATACAATACTTTTCATAAAAAAATACTTAATTCGTATCATTTTTTTTTTTAAAAACGTAATTAACCTGTTGTAATATAAATATATTTCCGTACGATCTTAAGGGAAGTCTGTAAAAAAATACTCACCCACATAATTTTTATTAAAAAGAATAAATTGAGCGCAAGACCGATTAGCGCTGGCGCTTTGTGAATCCAATCTACTTGATGTTCGTGTATCCATGAGCACATTTTGGATTCCCCGGCCAATGTTAACTGAAAAAAACGCCTTTCTATTTATTAACCATGCAATGTTGACTTAAAATAATGAAACTTGAACTAAATCATATTTAAAATATTTGGTCCTTGTGGCATTTCCTCGCTGTATCGCGATGCTTATACATTGAGCGAGAAAAGCACCAGCTCTTGAGTCACTGGTTCTGACTACTATAAATATATTATTTTAACATTAATAATACAACTAATAAGTAATGAAATTTTACTATATCTTAATTTTAAATAGACCAATAGGCAAAATAGGCATTATATTAATATTATACGTAATAATATTATATAATTAATTATATTTAATTTATTACGTATAATATAAGTAACATTCCATTTCTATACACATGCCAGTTATATAATTGATTATTTTACCTATTCACTTTGCACCAGTCTAATTGTTTTTTAAGTATTCCTTTATTGTGTGGGTTGTCTGGAAGAGATCGCTTATTAGCGATAAGGCCCCCCCGTTGCACTTATATGTACTAGCATCAATTAACGTCATTTACTTCTACAGTTCAAGTGCAATAAAGTGTAAATAAATAATTACATAGTTCTGAAAATTTGATACTTTTGAAGTACAGTACAGACACATAGCCGTAATAAAAAGATCTAAATATGAATGGAATCCACAAACGTGTTTTGTGAACAATTCACGTTGGAACAATGTTTTTTTTTCCAATTAAAATGTTTCACTTTCAAGTCTGACAAGGTTAAACAAAACGAACAACTGTTACCTCTACGAGTGTATGAGAACGGTTTTTTTTTTTAATAAAAATTTCTGTCATAACATTCATACAAAAATGAATTATGATAATTGTACTTAAAGGTATGTGTAGAATGAATATAATGAAAGTCATGTTCTGTAAATAGAATTTTGATAATTTGCATAATAATGTAATGTTATATTGTTAATGTGTTTTGTACTTAAATAGATAATTGTATTGATGATTGGCATGGAAAACTCGAGAAGGCCTATGCAGTGGATTCATATGTATTTAGTAATATGTGATATTGTATACAGTTTTACACTTCAAATGATATTAGTAAGATATTTAAGACATATTTTCTACTATAATCTTTTAGTGGAAGTAACAGTTTAAGTAGAGTTATTTATAAGTTAGTTTTTTGTTGTTCTAATTTCGTATTTGCTAATTTGTTATATCTTCGGTTTAAATAAAGGCTAACAATCCAGGCACCATGTTGAAAACCCTAGTGGTTGTTTTTGGCTGTGTATCAATAATTTTTCTAATACATATAATGAAAAATGAATATACATAAACAATTAATTACAAAAATATAATGTATATAATACAAAACAGGCCGTCTTGTAGAAGACCTTTTGACAAAGCACCTAAATCTTAAATGTGAGCCTCTTATTAAAAATATATGCGCGACGGAGCCCGAAAATCTAAGCAAAGTTAAGCGAACATTGGTGGCTCTGAAATCAAATTACATCCATTCAATTGTGAGCAGAATAAAATTTAACAATCACAAGAAACATTTTCACGAGTTGGGTAATTTTTTTGAATTTCAATTCGTACAATTTTATAACAATGGTGATTGAATTGAAGTTTCACAAGTATTATTAACACACATTTGTTAATACTGAGAAAAAAAAGGTATACCATAGAGCAGTGGTTCCCAACCTTTTTGAGTTCATGTGCCACTGGGATTAGGAATCTAATCCCCTAAACATATCAAAAATTTTAAAATTGCCCCCTCACATACCAAAATCCAACATTTTATCTATGAGAACAGCGAATCAAATTGAAATTTGCAATCTTCAAATTCTTCAATTGCCCCTCTAATTTTCCAAATTGCCCCCTTGTGTGGCGTACGCCCCACGTTGGGAAACACTGCCTTAGAGTCAATAAAATGAGGGTAAGAATTTATTTTGGCCTTTGAGATGTTATGGATATATTTAACTGCATATCGACACTACGCCGTGAACGGCAAACTATTCCTGTATTCATTATCATAATATGTATGATAACAAGTCATAAACTTTCTATTCAATCTGTGATTCACATAAATATTGTTTATTATATGCACATAACAATACTAAAACTTAACAAAAAAAAGTAAAGGTTTGTTTTTCTACACATTGGTGTAGAGACCTTTGGACCTTGGGACGTAGATGCGTTTATCAGCAATTTAGTAGCCTGGTTAGTATCTGTGACCCAAAAACTGGTGCTTTTCTCGCTCAACGTATTAACATACAGAGAGGAAAAGCCAACATGGGTGGTACTCGGATGAAAGTTTAAAATTTATTTTATTGTTTTAGTTTCTTTAAGTTCTATACCTATTGCATTAATTTAGATATACTGAACTAAATACTAATCAAGATATACAAGAAACACATATATTATTGAATTTAAATGATATAACGAGAATAATAGAAAAACTTACGCCGTCGGGACCGGTAGATGGCACCACAGTGACGAAGCATCTTGCGATCACCCATACTATGATGAACATAGCAGGTGCACCTGTCAATATAACTGTCTATTTAAGATTTATTAATCTTAGTTGTTGTGTTTTGTAGTTAATTAAAAAATAAAAAACACGGAATTTTAAGTACAGTTAAGAGTCTGTCATGATAACAAAACGAAGACACTTTGTGGGTGGATGTGGAGAAAAAGAAAATTCGTATTTAAGGTGATAAGGGAATGATTATTATAAATAAAATATATTAGCGCCGGTTTATTTTTTAATATTTCGTATTTAAAAAAAGTTTTTAGGCTAAATTACAGTTATAATTGTTTGTTAAAGCACCAACGTTTGTCCAGCTACTGCTGTCCTGAAATAATTGGTTGGTATAAAAAAAGTTAGTTATAAACGTAAAAAATACTAAATTAAATCTATTAAAAAACGTATCATAATTAGTTTTTTATGTCCCTTTTGGGTAGAGAAGACACAGGAGAGACACTTTTGGTGCATAAAACCACAATTTGGTATTTTTGGTGAACTCTTAGCTTAAATCTATTAAAAGTCGTAAAATAATACGTTTTTTTTAAATGTTTTACAATTTGGATAAAATAGAACTGTGTGGGATTATCTTGTAAATGAAATTCAGCCGCGGACATTGCGTTTGCCGCAATGTGGTTTAATCATGTTGCTCTAATTACAATATCGGAAATGATTTGTCTTTACTCTCAACTAATTTATGAATTAAAACTGGCAAAGAGAAGGCAATTTTTGTTTTATATACAATATAAATGTATTTATCGATATGTAAGAACAACGCGGACACAGATTATAAAACCATATATTAAAAATTAAATGTTTAAGCTCGAAAGTTTAAAGAAATATAAACTCTATAACTTACCCCATCCTATAGAGGTGTATACTTTCAATTTGATGTTTTCAGCTGTGAAGGTTTCAACAACCAACATATAGAGGTAGAGGCCTGACGCAAATTAATTTGGTTAAAACAATAAACAAGTGTATGGGTTCAATTTGTAATAAGACTAGTTGCTTTAGACCGCGACTTCATCCGTTTTTTTTTAAACCATTTGAATTGAAAAAATCGCTATATACTCAAACTCAAAATATCTTTATTCAAGTAGGTCTTTATAAAGACACTTTTGAATCGTCAATTTTTACACTACCACCGGTTCGGAAGGCGGTCACCTACCGAGAAGAAGATATAAATGGCAGAGTTCTGGTGAAAATTTTAAATAAACTTTCATCCCTACATCAACTTTTTTTTGCGATAAAAAACCTATGTGCTTACTCTAAAGTTTAGAGTGTATCTTCATACTAAATTTTATCGAAAACGGTTTAGTAGTTTAAGCGTAACATACATACAGAGTTACTTTCTCATTTGGAATATTAGTATGGATTAAGTTTACAAGGGAATGTAATAATTTGTTGAAAATAAATGGAATAGAGCACGGTTGTTAGAAGGATTCGGATTTAAGCTTATATAATTGATATCCTATTATGTATTACCTTCAACTAACATCCAGAAAAAGTTCGTGAGGTAGAAGTAATGCATGCATATTACCAAAATCATACATGACGTTTGGTCTGACGGCGCCTCATCCGACCAATTCTGTAATATAAAAAAAATATCATAAATTAAAAAAATATATGTAACAGGAGATTAACGAGCCGCTCCAAATGACACCCATGGACGATGTGGCTTACAAGTGTTGCCGTAATTAACCTTAATTAACGAATGGAACATTTTGGGGAAAATTTTATTCACTACTAGCAAAAAGAACCCTGTTACAATGTAAAACTGTTTTCTTTTATATATATCGAAATGTAAATGAAAAAAAAAATTAAATTAATTTAATGACGAACCCATAAAGTATATGGTTTTTTTTCGACAACTGTAACATTTTCAATTGATACTATTTTATAGGAATTATTTCTATTATATATTAAATTACATTAAGTATATAGAGTTAAGTCTAATGAAGGGCTTACGTTATTATTATTTAAATCGAAACAAAGGATTATCTGGAAATGGAGTCAATGGAGCAGACAAAGATATCTTCCGGTTTTCAATTTCACAGTTATAATGTAATTTTACAACGAGCTTCACCTAATAAGACAATTGACAAATTCGACTGCCACACTTTGGTATATTATTTGGACATAATTTTTCAAAAGCGACATTATGGCCGCAAACGAAAATATCAATAAAAATATACTTCAATGTATGTAATATTTAAATAATATATGTATCTGTGTTGTGTATGTATAAACACACACACACACGACAAAAGCCATGTGTGAGTGTGTTTATAAATGTGTCTTTCATCTTAATATTTTGTTTGTACAGTTTGATTTAAAGGTGTGGCGGAGAGTTTCTTCACGGTTCTTCTCGTCCGCTCTACGCCCTTGATTTGGGAACTGGCTGGGAACTTTGTTTAAATCAATACTTTGAGCTAACCTTTTAGAAAACATCATTAAAAATGAAAGTAAAAAAAAAACCTTTTTTTCTTATTTATTACACAATTGTATACTTTCATAGCATTAAGCCCGTGTCATTATTTCCTAAGCGGATATTGCTGAGCCGCTGGCGTTGGTTTCCTTAGCACATTGTAAGATGTGTGGTTTTCCGTGTATTTTTCAATGATAAAAAGAAACAAGCACTTATTAACAAATAAGCACTAACTAAATCACTCATATGTTTGTCTATCAAAGGTTTTACGCCTTTTCAATACCTAGTTTTAAAAGTTTTTATTTTTATTTTTTCTGTTCGTGTTTTGTTTTTTGTTATTGTTTTTTCTGATCTTAGATTCTATTTCCGGTTCTATGTTTTAACCTTATGTTGGCTTTATTTTTAATCTATTTTTATTGTGTAAACTTTTTGTAATAAGTTGTATGGGTCTAAGAAATAAAAAATAAAATGAGGACGTATATATAATATATAGTTAAGTAATAAAAGGCTTGATATTTCACGGAAGTCACAGCCGGGGGATTATGGGTGTAAATACATTAGCGGAAATATGCTTACTTGTAAAGCTAGGTTTAACATCCAACTGCAAGCAGATAAAATATATGTTGTCATCAAATTGGTGTGTATTGTATTGCGAAGACATCTGAGGTCTCTGGAAATACAAAAAAGAAACTTTGAGCTTCGTAATATGAGGCAGAACAAAACAGGCATATAAATCTGACATGATCGGACTTAAAAAAATAGTTCTGAATAGAACTAAGTGTTATACGGTATCGGATTATTAATTAAATTGTTCGATTATAAATCAAATATTTACAATAGTTACTAATTATTGTACCATTCAAAATAAAAAAGTCCTTAACCTATAATTAAGCGTACAAACGTGTCTTGTTATGTCTGTAATACAATTTTTGAATAGTTTTGATACTATTTTTTTTCTTAGTTTACTAGAAATTGTTAAGTATAAAAGTTTTGCTGAGGTATGTTCGCGTAATACTTTGTGTATGATGATACTTAGATTGGGTTTAGCGTATCTAACGGCTCTTGAAAAACTGTTTTCCAAGAAATCATATTGCGCATTTGTTTTTTTCATTTCGTGTTTAGCTTTTGTTTTGTTTGCGTCTATAAATAATATTTTTACTTTCTTCGCGGTGGCCGGGGTGATGAGAATTTATTGTTTTATAAGTAGTTATTGTTTATTGTGGCAATAAAGTTTTATTATTCAAATCAAAACTTTAATGATAACATTGTCAGTATATTTAATAAAATTTGATCTGTCTGTTAGTTACGAGTAGCTTTTTCATGCGGAATGTATTTCTGAAAGTTAATTAAATAACCTTTTTGTTATTATACTTTTAAGTAATTAATAAACAGACTTAACTTTAAATTTTGTATTAATTTATATTAAATAGTATTTGTAAAGTTGAATCGGTATAGATTCAAAAATATCCATACCTTTTTTATATAGACTTAACGTTTGGGAAATAGGATACTTTTCATCGCGAAAAATTTGTTTCGGTTGAAATAGGGGTGACTGTGTAAAAAATTTCCGATTTTCGAAATTTATTTTGTGTTATATTTTAATAGATACTTACTTGAAATACAAGAAGACGAATACAGCTAAAGACAACACAGCCAAGCTGATTGAGTAACCAGTGAGGTATATGAGGCTGGCGACATCTGTCGGTGAGATGTTGGCTATTCTCTCAGTGCAGTTGGCGTAGTTAGAGTAATTATGCCATTCACCGTCCAAACATAGTCGCGATGCATTTTCTGTGAAATGAAATAAAATTGTAACAAGGTCAAGTCTATATTGTGTAAAGGATTTCTTATTGTTGTATTCTTGATATTTTTGTGTTTGTTTGTTCGAACTATTTTTTTTATAGTTTGCACCAGATTTTTCCGAAGCGTAACATAAACATAAATTATTATTTAAAGTTTTCTCAATAACTATAAACTTCTCGTTTTCACTGATTACAAGCGGATTTATCTAAACTCAAAGTCTGTTGTTTTATTAAAAAAATCAATTCAAAATCTCATAGTTTCTTTCACTTCAGTTAACCGAAGTTAGGTAAGAAGTGCACAAATATTTACCTTAAATTATTTTTAGCCACGTTGCTTTTAATAACGCGATAGAAGTAAAAATATTAAAATATGTGTTTGAGCTTTGAATAAATCTAGAGTCTCCAAATCTAGTGAACCAAACATTCTTCTGTTACGTTTTGTTTTGTATTTTTCGTATCTTGTCTTTATTAGTGTCCTTGCTATTATGGATCTTCTTATTGCGGTTGCCTGGTAGAGACTGCGATAAAGCCGCCATTTTCATGTGTAATTTAAAGAAACGAAGTGTTAATAAATAAATAAAAATTCAAGATCTTAAATTTTCTTCTGCAAGTATTTCGATGTATTCTTATGTATAAGAGTTGCTCTTTTTAAACGGAGAAACTCTCAAGTTACATAAAAAAGATAACCGAAGATTAAGTATCACAAAAAACTGCTCCGTTATTACAAACTTTGTTTTTTTACATTATATGTAACACAAACACGTAATTTATGGCTTTGTTAAAACTCAAATGGAAAATACAATTAACACTTCAATACAAAATAAATAGTTAAAAATGGCCCCAATAATGACGGTCAACCCAATCAGATTCGTAATTTTTTAAAATATTGCAATTTAATTTTCACAATGAAATATTACGTTATTGTTATCACTATTGAAATATATAATTTAGATAAATTATTTTAAATATTTGTTCAATAATTAAAACGAAACGGTATTAAAATTAAATTAACGTGTCACAATGAATTATAAGACAAGCGCTTCTGATTTTAGTCGAGTGTAACAATTTACAAATCCACAGATTATATATAATTTCCACAGATTAAAACTGTTGTTAATATTCCACAGATCTGTATTTTTGAATATAGACAAATGGGAACAAAACACTTGGCTGTGTAATAAATTAAAGCGAAACGACTCATAAATACGTAATGAAATTCACAATCGCACCCATTTGTATCTGAGGGCCTTGTAAAGTCTTAATAATAAACTTTGAAACAAAACCTATTTCAAACAAAGCCGTTTTGTTTGGTAAACAAAAGTGTTGATTGCGGTGACATTCATGAAATATTCAATGTCGCGAAGTTTTATGTAAAAACAAAGCAATTTTTTTCGGCCTCGTTAGGATACTTTATAAGTTGCGTTTGTGATTTATTACAATTAAATGAGAGCAACTGTCCTTTTCGCACACTTTTCGGGAAGCGGGAAGGTACCAGACAACAAAAGTACAAAAGAAAATCATTGACTTTTGACGACATTCTCAGCTACACCTTTGATTTATAGTTATTATGTTTGAGGACTTCTTTACTTCGTCTCTTTGTTTCGTTTAGGTCAAACGAAAATAACTAAGCTCGTCTTAGTTATTTTCGTTCTTCGTTCTCATTTTTCGTTCTTTACATAATATTCTGCACTTTTATATATGTATATATATTTTTATTCATTTTTTTCTGTTCGTGTTTTTTTTTGTTGTCTATTTTCGATTGTATGTTTTGACCTTCTTTTGGCTTTGTTGTTGATCTATTTTTGTTGTGTAAGCTTTTTGGAATAAGCTGTATAGGTATAGGAAATAAAAAAATAAAAATAAAACATATAAACATAATTGTATAGCCGGGAATTGAACCCAGGTTTAGGTCGGTTTTAAACTATACGTAATATTGCCTCTGTTAAAGATCGATTGGTAATAAAATATTTAAATTACAAGATTTGGATAAATTATTATAAAATCTATATAGACTCAAGTAGTGAACGGTAAAATTTGATTTGTGTCATGTGAACTAAAAATATATTCGTAGAAATAATTCGAGAAAATATTATTAGTATAAAAAAATACTTACGAGTATCATCATATTGTACACCGTGGAACTCGCTGAAGCATTTCTGCACCGCCAGGGTGTTCCACGGCGTGGGATCCCAGCACAGGAGCCCATCGAAGTACGCTGGGCAAACATTCGACAGATTGAAATTCCTCTCGAGGCACTCCTCACTGACATTATCAACGCCCTCAGCGCTGTCCAACGTCTGTAGGTCCTCCAGTTTGATGCACTTCAGCTACTACCGACTAGAATACACTTCCAACTAGTTTATACAAACTTCTACTTCCATATTGTCTTATGATTTATGTATGAGCGCGTCGCGCCGTGCAAAAGATTCTGGATATTCGAGTCTTCAGCGAGAACGTTGCCATGATAACGTATGTTTACACATGGCTTGTGTTTTAACTTATCAAATGATAAGGCGCCGAGTGCAAACATTCACCGGCGGAGGATTATTTGTGTGTAGTGCAAACTCTTTTTTTTTTTAATTGTCTCCACTTAACCTGTAAAGAAACATTGGCTGTATTTGTTTATGATAACTGTGTGTGCGTTGATATGTATGTTGTTTATATATTGCGTGACCATGCTGTTATTGTTCGGTATCCTAATTAATGAATGAACATGTACGTGTTTATGGTTTGAAGATTGTTGGTGTGGGGAGTTATGGAAATTGATTCTGCTAACTGCAAAGTACGGGCCACTCCTTGTTGTATTGATTTCTTGTTCTATAATAATAGTGTTCGCCTTTTTAAAATTCTTTATTCCTTGAGTTCTTTGATATAGACAATGTTCTTATTACGTTTTTATCTGTATGTAATTTATTGGCTAAATGTGTTTGAAAGATAAATGCAAATTATAACCTTAATTATATTATGGTGTGTATAATTGTTAAACGATTGAAACAATTAAATTTTCAAAAGATTTCGTACATTATCCTCGGCATACAATCATGTGATTTTCGCCGCGATACGGCATGCTACAAATGTGTGATTTTATTTTGTTACTAGGTATTATGAAGTACTTTATAAAAAGTAGACAGTAGCTTACAAACTTTTCAAAACTCAATTAGTCAAATTTTGACATATAAGTAGTTATCAATTAGATTTTTTATTATGCAATTATCTTCTGTAAATTAACATTACAATGATAACTAATGAGTCAACTAATAACAATTAATATACTAATAATAAAACTGATATTTGAATGATAATTTTAGACACAAGGGGGTATGTAGGGGCGTTGTTAAAACTTTGCCATTTCTACCTGTTTTTAATTAAAACTATTTAAATAAAGAATAAACATTCACTTAGTTAATTTGCTTAATGTAATTTGCGTAACAAAACATTATATGTTTTGTTTTAACATTGATTAAATCAAAATATTCACAAGAAATTTATATTATCTATTTACCGAAACAAAATTCCGTCATTCAGACACATCACAAAAATACAATAACAGAAAAAGATATATGACAAAAATGCAGAGGCATCCCGAAACATGTTTCACAGATAAAATATGTTATATACACATTAATAAGTAGAAACAACAAAATCGCCACGGGGAGGAAAATAAAAATTCTATAAATTAAATTTTTTAATTAAGATTAGTGTTATAATATCTTAAATATAGTATTTAAGTTTTAAAACAATCGAAAGTTAAACCTAAGTAAAGTCATGAAGATGAAAACAAACTATTAGTTTTATGGCACTAGTGTTTTTTATGTTTTTTAGAAATCAGTGCATAACGTAGGATTCCTGATACAGAGGGATTTAAAGAGCGTCACGTGGACACTTTATTTTTATCACCATTTATAAAATAAGAGAAACAAAAAATTCAATTCAAAATTCAATTTAGGAATTTTGTTTCTTTTTTATAAATTTACGTCAGCTAGTAATATGGCAAACGTTGCTTTGTCATATAAATTATTTATAGTGTAGACAAAAAAATAGCTGGCGGCTTGGGATAAATAATCAAATGACAATTGATCATTGTTCAGTCACAGGACTAAAACCTCTTTACGTGTAAACTATTTTAATTTCTTTTTTATTGTTCTTTTTGTCATTGGCCACGTATAATTTTCTTTTGTTACAATTTTTCTCATGTCATGCAATAACCAATACAATTGATGTAATAATTAAACATATATAACAAATTTAATAGAATCAGATTTATACAATACGAAAGGAAACAATCATTTATCCAGAGGAATTAAAAATAATTCAATTACTAAAATGGCCATACAAAAATAGGGATTGTTCATATAAAAAATAGGTTTGTATGTATTTTTAATGCCATATTATAAAAAATTAAAATCATTTTTTTAAAGGTGAACAACCCTTATCACTTGAAAAATAGGTGTTGGCCTATTCTCACACCTACTGAATAAAATTAGGTGAAAATCGGTCAAGCCGTTTCGGAGGAGTACGGTGACTAACGTTGTGAGAGGAAAATTTTGAATATATGAGACATTATCACTATGTGATCCTGACGTCTTTGTCAATAAAAAAAAAACGGCTTGGCGCGTTTTTATTGAAATCACGTCTTTTTTTAATATGTTGCGTTTATTGACAGCCAGTGACGTTTTTACAATTTGAACAACCTCTTTCGTGATTGGCACATTCCAAATTGAAATGGAGAAAGACAATGTGTTTTCTCCAGCTCGTTTTTAAGCACACGAGTGACTGTGTAGACAAGATTTTCTGCCCTTTATAAGAGGAAAATTCTCCGCACTAAAAGTAATTTTCACTGACATGTTTCTCGGGTAAGTAATTAAATTAAGCTAATAAGGATGTAATTGAGTTAATTTCGTATCCATAAACATTCTAATTAATTGTGCTAACCTTGTTATGTAACTGTTCAAATAATTAATTTGTGCTTAAGATTATATTTACAATTAGATATTATTACATTAGTATGAGACAAGACAAAAATTATGTCGAGAGCTGCACTGCTTATAATTTTGTTATTTTTTGTACCATTTTTAATATGAATACTTTATTTATTTTATTTTAAAATACATTGTTATTATAATGTATAAAAAAACCAAGGCCCATTAAATAGATCAAATACGTTCTCGGAAAGAGAAGAGTTTCAAGATAATAAGAGGGGAATCTTTGAAAGAAACACAGAAACCAATATATCTATAAAAGGTTGAAGGCTAATTTGGTAAGGTCTGCTCAATTGAGATGAAATTGCCAATAAAGTGTGCGTAAAAAGCTCCTCAGAATATCTTTGGAGTCCGCATCGTTGGTTGTAAATATTCGGGTGTGTCGGTAATATTTGATATAAAAACATACTTAAGTCGTTAAGTAACCGAAATATATACTAAAGAGCGACAAAATTTATTTATTACCGACTACTATAAAATGTTTTCATTTAGATTACATCAAATTCAGATTCGATCAGACCTTCAAATAAATCATGTGACATTTATATTTATATATGTATATATATATATATATATATGAGTGCCGGCCGGCACTCGTAAGTCTGCTGGTGTTCCAGGTGTCCATGGGCGGCGGTTAGCACTTTAGTCGAAGTAAAGGCAAGGTTATTACATAATCTATATAAAAGAAAATGATATATAATATTATTACGAAAAAAGAATACACTATCAATCGCAGTGCACACGCGAGCTAGACCCTAAATAATATTTTAAAAAATTTTAATTATTAAAATTTCTTATCTGTTATCCATTACCTATGTGTCTGTGTGTGTCTGTGTTTAAGCCTGTAACATGTTCATTGCACCTCAAGCAATACCACACCTCTCTGACGTCACAGGCCCCGTAAATCGAAGAAGTGGTGCGGGGCAAACTGTCCCAGCTAAGCTCAGCTTGATGGACTCAAAAGAAACACCAGTCTAATTAAATATTAAGATAAATGTTATTTTAATTAATGTTTTTAATAAACTTAATGTTTTTTTAGGATCCATCGCCGGCACTCAGGTAATTAGTAGTTTAATACTACGGAACCCTAATGGACAATTACTCCTCGCACTTGGCATTATTTAAAGCAAATCGTTAAATGAAACTATAACGGAGTCTAACAAATTGAAACGTTAATTTTGATTGATATAGAAGGGAAAAGTAATTAAATATTTTCAACACAGCGTTAGATTTTACACAGATTTTGTTACTTAATAAACAATATACTTTCAGAAATGTTTATTAAGACAAATGAGGATAATTCAAAAGGTTATATATCATCAATCTAAATGGCAAAAAAAATGAATGTTTGGACTAATTGCTTGTTACTTTAATTAAAAAAGGCCTTTTGGGTAAACCTTTTTCACGCGAAACAATCACGATACACAGTATGAAAGTTTAAGGATTTTTCCATCTCTTGTACATAAAAATTTATTTCCCAAAGGGTGGAGTTAATACTATCTTCGATCAAAATGCCAAAACATTTATTAACTAACTACGCAGTTGGTAATATAATTTGTTTGATTTATTTGAATGTGATTGATAAAAAGAGACATATATTTAATATTACTTATTATTAGTATAGATTGGATTAAAAAAGTAAGTATGTACGTATGTATGTCATGCTTTCACGATTAACTAAACCGATTTCGATTAAATTTTGATATGTAGATAGACTTAACTTTATATAAAAATGTCACCAGAACTGCCATTTATAAAGCGATTTTCCAAATTCCTTTTGTATTTAAACCAAGCGGACGATGTCGCGGGCAAAAGCTACTATGTATATAATTAAGACAATACATTTGTAAAGTTTTACAAGCTACATTAGTTTACTACGATAAGAAATGGATTGCAACTACTGAATCTGTAAAGGAAGACCCGGTATGAAAACCAGAGGGCACTATCTTATATTCCTAAACTACATAACCGATTTTAAATTAAATTGGCACACCGGTTTTGATGTGAAATTGTGGGAAAAGGTACACAAAATCACGCTATCACCAAACCTAATTACAATAATAATAATTACTTTTGGATCATGGGGTGCAAGGTGCACAGGCGCTTATTAAGGAATTAGGTAGGCGCCTGGTAGTCAGGACCGGTGATCCATTGATGGTGATTTCCTTGCTCAGCGTATAAGCATCGCGGTACAGCGAGGAAATGCTTAGCATTGTGGGTACTCTGCCACAGGGACCAAACTTTTTAAATTTGTTTTATTTTTGTTTTTTTTTTTTTTTTAAGTTACTTATAATACAATAACTATTTTCTATTTTTAACAAATTAATGAAGCTTCCGTTGAGAATGAAGTCGATGAAAATTATATTTAAAAGCATGCTTAAACTTATTAAATAGCGAGGAGTGCTTCTCCGAAGCTTCTTTGAAGAACAATGTAACTTTATGTCCGTTTAAAATTTCATATCATATTATCGGTTCTTATTGGATATTGACAGAGAATAATTACATTAGAAAGATATATTAATATCAAGATAAGCAAGTTTTAGCTTTTACTTATTTTAACATACCATAGCCAATAAATGTGGGCATCACATAGTTATTGACCTTACAGGGAAATCAAACTCATGGACCCTTTGATTAGCACTCCGGCGTAACCATTGAAAGAAAGAAAGAAAATACGTTTATTTGGACACACACACACGGTACACACAACATCACAATAAATTATAAGTACAATAGTATTTTTAAAATTAACTAAAAAATAAACACATTGCATTGTTGCAAGTGCCGCGGGCGTGCGCCAAATGGGGTGCTGCTCAGGATTTGTGTCGAATATAGCATTCCACACCACTGATTTTCAGCAGCCCCCAGTTGTCGCAAACCGCTGCATAGCGCCAAGTGTTAACAATTTAAGTGTAAAAAAAGTTAATTGCGGAAAAAAAAATAAACACATTGCGGATTATTAGTCAGGTATTCAAAAGTAGGAATCGAATTCTAAGATTTAGATACATTTGTTAGAATGTGTGGCCATGAATTCAATTATGTTAATCCGAGATTGGAACGCACGACCTCAGGTTAAAGAGCCGTACGCTAAATCTAAAAGGATATTGCAAAGAATCCGACCACACGTTGCTTTGCTAGGCATTTGTACAAGACCTTAAATGCCTGCAACGTATCAGTTGCCTGCATCGAGTCGTCGTTAAAACGTTTCATAATAGACTATTGTACGATTGAAAATGTAAAATTTTAATGGCTTAACTGTAACGATCTACATATTATAGATTATTTTATAGATTGAGCGTTCATAGCAAACTCCATTAGGTAGCATGTTTGTTTATCAGCTTCCAGCACGATGCACTTTCATATAAAGTTCGAGCAAACCGATAAAAGTTGTAATTGAATTACGCGGAAGGCATGGCAACAAAGAACGAAGTCTACACGGGAGTAATGAATTTAAAAATGGTTTTGCTACATACAACGCTGTATTAAAGTCAAGTCTAAGTAAGATACATGGGACTATTTTGAATGGTCTTAAATTTAAATTATTTTACAGCAGGTAGGAAACTCAGCATAGTTGTTTATTGTTGGTGCTCATACACTGTTATTGTAAACCTGGTGCTTTATTCCGAAACTTTTTTATCGTCAAATTAAACAGATAATATATAAAACGCTTGTAAAAATATAAATAATATAAACAAAAATATAAATGGTCACATGCAAACTGAAACCAAATCCTCAATATTGTCTTTGATTGTTATTAGAACACAACAGATAATCGTAAAGTCAATGCCACATCCGAGGCAAACGTAAAGTCACTTTGTAGAAGCAATATCGTTGAAATAACATTCGATTACTCAAACAGGGCTCACCTTATTACATTTGTAATCAAGGTCTATTGAAGCTCCCGCACGCGTTGATTTCAATTTGTAGCTTTCACTCGATAAAAGTGGACGTGTTCAAAGTAGACAGTCGAAAATATGTTTATTAAATATGTCTATTAATATGTGATGTCTCTTTTTCTAGTGTTATATAATGTTTTATCATTTATGCGATTTGTTTGTGGATAGATGGCAGGCTGTATTATTTATTTATTTAATAAGGCACACCAACAACACACATACATACATAACCCGAACAAAATTACAAAAAAAACACACACAAGACATGTATGTGCATAAATTATAGGGATGCACAGCATTACAGGTACACAATTTAAAAAAAACAACTAAACAATCATATATATAAAACAAAAAAAATCTCTACACAAAGAAATATAACAAAATATTAACGTTCCTAAATTGGAGTCTATTAGCGAAACAAGGTCCGCAACAATTTGCGTCTGAAGACATGGAGACTATCTCTTAATGAATCAGCGTCGCATGTCCTCAGAGCACAGTTCATCGGTGAAAGAAGTCCAGTCTTTGTTCATAAGCGGACTTATAGCTAATATTATTATTCAAACTGCACAGATGTTATGATATTATCTGTATGATTGAAGTTATGTTCGAGAAATGTATGTATGCGGCGTCTATAATTATTGTGGCGTTTTTATGTGCCGTTTTAATTATAGTACAAAAAAAAAATGCGAAAATACTAAAAGTCCACAGTAATTACTCCGAAACAATATTTCATCAAAGTATTTTCATCTTCAGAACCAGTACAAGCAGTTCTACCGGCCCCACCCTCGCCAAAGTCTTAATAATATTCATTTGTAGGAGTTACGATACGAATGTCTGATACATTTCATATTTATTTAACCTTATTAAATACGTGAGCTTGAATGTAAAATATTTATCAAAACGTTTCGTGTTGTTTGCATTGTGTGAATCATTGAATAGAAATTCATAATTTACATTTTCTTATGTAAATTTCTTGCTAGAAAAACACCGACTTTTTCAATATTTATTAAAATAGTGCCTGCCACTGACGTGAGTACGCTAATCGAAAAACTGCTGGATAAAAGTACGTTTTCACAATCTTAAACACGATGAAAAGCAATAAAATGCTTTGACGTGTTTTAATCAAGTAAATGTTTAACTAGAACTCGATATTTAAGACCTACTAATTTGCACATCCAAAACGACACGAAAGGCGGAGATATTTTAAAATGTCTTTGTGTGAGTTTTTTTCTGTTTATAAAAACATCTACAGAATGCTTTATTGCCATAACTTTCTTGCCGGTTCTTCTCGGTGGAAGACTGCCTTCCGCACCGGTGGTAGTGTAAAAATTGACGATCATAATGAATGAAGATATTTTGAGTTTGAGTTTATGTCAAAATTCAGTCAAATTAATTATAGATTCCTCAAAGCTTCTCAAATTTTCTTATCTAAAGCTACGAGGGTTCTTAAATAAACCAGCCTGAGAAGATACCCACAAAGAACTCAGCTGGTTAACAATAATTTTAAAGCGGTATAAAACAATAATAAATAATACATTAGAAATATGAAGTGCGCAGATAAAAGTCGTATGTACTTTGGTATACGACTGAACAAATAAAAACACATAAGAACTTTAATATGTAACTTAGCTGCTCAACAAACAGTCACAATCAATTCTTTGAGCTATGTTCAAGTGTAAAACTTTCCCTTGATCTTGTCATATTGAGGAAAATATTTCATATAATTTTTTTTCCAGCTTAACTTGCTTCAGACTTATTACGTAACTATTTTTTTAACGCGAAAAATAAGTTAGTTAATCAATAAATCCTTATTACGTGTTTTAAATTATAAATTACAAATTATTGGTCTAGGTTCAAATGAAATACTATTTTTATTTTGTGAACGTCAAAAACTTTATTATATAGATCTACTATCTATTAACTACGACTACCTCATTCGGAGCAATACATTTTGAATATTATAACGAATCATTGATTGAGTTTTACATACTAAGGCCGACAAGGCACCCGTGATCTAGCATTGTACATGTGTTGAAATTACAGTGTATTTTTCTATACGTTCACCCGCTCTGCTATAAAAAAAACACACTAAATTTGAGATGTCTTGCATAATTGCCGTAAGCATTACTAGTAGTGCTTATTTTACGGCTCTGTTAATTCTCACACCATTAACTAATTGTAGGCTTTACGTGGAATAAGGAAAATTTTATGTAATTCAGAAACAAAACAAATTTCGTAATATCTCGTTTTCGTAAGTGTATGTAGTATATTACTAAGAGCTTTTCTATGAAATAGACGCTTTGATAAATATCTTTTGATAAAATATTAGTTTTCGCTAAAATTTTGTTTCCATAAACAAATTTAAGTTTAGTAGAATTAACTTAAAATACGCGGATTAATTCTAATTTCTATATCTATTTGCTGTTTTATTTTTGCGCAATAAATCATTTTAATATATTAAACATTGAGAAAAAATAAATGCCACCTATTTCTTGTATGACATGGAGGACATTGGTGGCAATAAAACAAATACTGTTGTTTTATTGGCTCTTAAATTTATTACTCAAGCCTGGCAGTGTTACCATATGCTTATGGTTTATTTATGAAGAACGAATTGGAAAGGAACTTTTCAAATTAACTGAAAAATGTATTTTATTAATATACAATACCGGGTCAATTATATAAAGAGTGATAAAATATTAATAAGGAATTTGTTTAACTATTTTTTGGCTTCTCGCTTTTATCCCTTAAGTCCCTTAGTTGTCGCGTGGCGGAGACTTTTTCACCTCTCAAGAAACGGTGTACATCGCGAGTCATTAAAAATCAACGTGTGTTAACACCTTTTTTTGTAAACGCTCCGGGAGTAATCATAAAAGAACACACTTGCCCCAGAAAGAACAGGTTTCGTTGCAAACAATTTAGAATTTCAAACAATAGATGGCGATTAGTTTGTAACCTATATTTTTTGTATTGTATTCGCGACAAGAACTCCATACAATACTGCTCTATATATTTCTGATAATATTTTGAATTGTATCTACTTCGTCAAATGGTATTATAAGCCTTTTAAATTTGTATTATACGAACAATTTGTTTGGACAAGCGATATACGAACATAAAGATGGAAATAGAAAAGCGGACTATGGATTTTCCGTTTTTTTTAAACACTATAAAATGTCTGATAATATTAAGAAATTAACGTCCACAAATTTAAAACGCTTTTTAAGGGTATTCCGGTTGGATACAGTTATAGTATAATAAGACGACAAAGATTCTTGAATGTGTTAACAATAGCTCAGCATGGGGACAGATTTATTCTTAAGTAGCCTAACAATGATGTTGTAATTTGAATGTTACATATAAGTAACATAATTTGAAATATTTATTTTAAACAGCTATCGAGTTTCTTGCCGGTATTTCTCGGTAGGTTACCGCCTTGCGTAACGGTGGTAATTTTAAAAATGACAAATCAAAAGTGTCTTTATAAAGACCTACTTGAATAAAGATATGTTGACTTTGTCATAGTCCTAGGGTAAACACTGGTTTCCTCCGTTGTGTTGGTAGTTGGGGATCAGCTGTGGACATTGTTAAGGTAACTTAATGTAAACATGCTCTTATATAATATTCATGGACATGAAAACATTGTATAGAACTTATTAAGTTTTCTAACACTGTCAAGGGAAATCTTGCTCCACTGTGAAAACCCTAATTAGTGAGACACACGGTTTTAATTAAACTGGTAAGTTTTTAAACCGATAGCTAAAAAGTAGGCGACGCAATTCGCAATTCGTGATAGTTCGTTTTTAATTCATTAAAACAGCAACTTATAAATAAATATTAGCAAAAGTTTCACACTTCAAATATATACAAAAATATTATATACTTTATATGAATAAACATAAAGAATTCTCATTTACGAGCTTAGCCCTCGGAAATTACATATACATAACTAGAATACATTATAAAGATTAAATCATATTTATTAAATGACAACCCTGTATACTGATGACGCCATACTCCTTTAGATCAAATAACCTAATCACCGAGACTATTTACGAATCACTTACTATCTAACGTTTGATTATCCCGGTCCATTAGTGTTGAGTGGCCATTGTATTAACGCAAAGCCATTTAACTCTTGCAATATCAATATGCCTAAGCGGAACAGCGGATGTAACATTTTTATTTGACAGGAGGCAAACGAGCGGACCGTACCCCCAGAAATGCCTCTATCAGAACGACTAGAGTTTTGCAGAGAGTTTATAAAATAATATATAGAAATAAACGCCAACAAAAACCCCGATTTTTGGAACTTTTTCCTTTTTCGACACTTCAGTTTTATACTCTGTGGTTGTCTCTGAACATTTTTATTTATGTTACAGAAATTCTTTAAAAAAAAACTAAGACTCAACCTCGCACACTCACTCACACAGCAACACCATTGCACACACACACACTTAAGTTCCTCGTTCTTCACATAATATACTCTACTTGTTCACATGTATATATATATATTTTTATTTATTTTTTTCTGTTCGTGATTTTCTTGTCATTGTTGTTTCTGATCTTAGATTCTATTTCCGGTTCTATGTTTTAACCTTATTTTGGCTTTATTTTTAATCTATTTTTATTGTGTAAACTTTTTGATAAGCTGTATAGGTTTAAGAAATTTAAAAAAAAAGTTTAATTACACTAGGTTCACTTTCCCTACATTTATAGTTAATAAGACTATGTCCTTAAGTATTACAAAATACATAGTATTAAAATGACAATCATATATACAATAAAAAAATAGTACTTTTGAATGTGGAATCTGTCATTTTTCTACATTTGTTCGGTTCGTTGTTCTTTAATTTTCGCGCCAATATATTCAACAATAGTATTGTAGAAGGGGCGATAAAGAAAACCTAATCAGCATTAAGTTGTCAAATACAATTTTTATAATCCTTTTTACTCTTAGTATTAGTCAAAGACATCACATCGTAGATACCATTCTTGAGAAGGTAATATTTAGTTATAAAGCTTGATTCACAATATTGATTAGAGACGAAGTTTACGGACTTTATCCGGAGTTGAAAACTTTCAGTCATCTAGTTCAGATCTTAACCCACTGGATATATGATTTATGGTTGATAATATATATTATGTATTTGGTGTTTATATATTTTGTGTTTATGTGTATTATTGTATATATCTTTGGCTTTTTTTGCTGCGGCTAAATAAATAACAAGCTTTAGAGAGTAAACGCCATGATAAAGTTCTAGGTACTTTAAAATTATTGATAACTGGTCTCAACGTATGCCTTTCGAAAAAGTTTTATGTTTGTAATGGTTTTATATAGTAAACTCTGTAATAGTAATAAATGTTACGTACAATAAAACGTTCTATAAAGGAAGTCTTTAGTATTTTATTAACACAAAAGGTAAATAAATATTCTTGTATCATGTTAAAACAATAAAACCATCTCATTTTAATGGAAAGCTTTGAAAACAAGTTGAAATTATTAACCATGCCTCAGTGTTGAAATTATGCAAATGTAAAAATTACAAACTACAAAAGCTGTTGTTTCTAACTGTATTTTGTAACAACATGTTGTTTTTAACTTATCAACATGTTGCTTATAACTATTACATAATACAAGTCATAGAATATAGTTATTGAATCAACCATTGTTATCACACGGATATTCATTCTATTTATTTTATACAGACTTGTATAAAATTAATAAAACACACATTTTTACATCTACGTCAATGTATATTGAAATATTCCCCTTATTTTTCTTAACAATTTAAATACCACACGCCCAAAATTTCCATAAAAGCCTACAGAATTAATATTGAATTTGAGCCAAAGGTGAATATGAGAACGTTGATGAATGGACAGGAATGCTTACAAAGCTGCCCCATTTCCTTTAAAGCCTTTATTATGCGGAGGAATTGGCTGCAGTTAGATTACGTTGGGTATAAAAGGTATTTTATTTGTCATTAAAATGGAACAGGATTTCTTTTATATAATTACATTCTACAAGTATATTTTAAAACGTAAATAGGATATTTCTAGCACAAATTCTACAGAAACTGACACAAACGTCAGTTTCTGGTCGTATATATACTTAATTTGTTTATGTCCATGTTAATATTATAAATGCGAAAGTAACTCTGTCTGTATGTATGTATGTTACGCTTAAGGGCTTAAATTTCTGAACCAATTACGATGAAATTTGATGTGGAGATAGCCCTAACTTTATGGAAGGACAGGCTTCTACTTTAGATCTTGATAGATAGATATAAACATTTCTCCAGAACCGATTTTCCAAATTTCTTTTATATATAAACGCGGACAAAGTCACGGGAAAAAGCTACTAGTACTGTTATATTATTATGTGAAAGCGGCAAATAAGAACGTGGATGGGACTCGCGAGACCGCATACCGGCTCGTCTATAAATATTCGTAACAAATTATTAACGAAGCCGGCTGAAGGAGGCTACCGTCTCGCGAGACGCGTCATACATACAGTCATAAAAAAGACCCTGGCCATTACGGCAGGGCTGTATTGCCTTTAAGTTTATATAAAACATACCGTATATAAAAGACATTTGTATTGATAATGTATTTGTGTAAGCGCCATTTATAAGCTACAAATCAACTTCGGTATCTGTGAAATTGATAATTTCCTTTTTATATGTAAAGCTGAACTAACTATATTTTTTTCAAGCGTGACAGTTTTACAAAAATCCTTATCTCAGGATTTATGACGATTAATTCCCAAGCTTTTTATCGTGTAAGTTCGTCACACTCTAATACGACTCAACCGTTCTTGCTCAATAAAAATTTTGAATTTATTAAAAGGCAAATGTGGAAAATCGAATGGGAGTTTTCCCGAGAATGACTGTTAGTCAGTATATGACCGGCATGGACCTTTGACCTTACCGATGTGTAATTTGTTTATTGCTCCCGAAAACATATCGAGTCGAAATGTTGCGTGTCAAACGCGCGAACAATTTCAAATAATTAGGCTAAGCTTTAAGAATGCTTACGAGACGTTAAAAGCTAAATGTTCAAAATAATTATTCTCCCGGCATTGTTACATTATTCACTGACATTTGAATTTGCAATATTAAATGTTGATTTGTTGAAATAAGTGAAATACAAGTAGTTTTACACGTGTAATTGGTCAGAATATTACTTTCAGAAACAACAAAAAAGATCTTTTTACAAACGAAACCCTTTGATTTTGCTAAAAAAACCGACACCAATTTTCAAATTACTTCCACGAACATAGGCTGATATTGGCAATCTCTGAAGTACTTCGTTGCACCCGTTTCCTTGATCATTTATATTCTAATAAAAGTCTATAAAAGCCTTTTGTGTGTGAAGCATGATCGAGTACAGTACTAGTTTCTTTACGATGATTACGTTTACTGTAAGAGTCATTTCCGCACATAAAAGGTATGTCGTTGAATTGTCGATCACTGCTTTATTCAAAGACTAGGGACCACTAAAGACCAGAGACCACTAATGTCTAGATAGAGACCACTAAAGACCAACAACCACTAAAGTCTAGAGACCACTAAAGACTAGATCCAACCGTTTGCTTATATAACATGAAATAAATAATGTTTTAAGTTAAGTTGATAACTGATAATAAAAGAGAGAATTCGTAACGTTACATTGTATTGAAAGATCAGATCATTAGCAATAATAACGCACTAAGAACTAAAACCCTTTGAACTATTTAATATCAGGGAATCACAAGTCGCAGGGAATGTGAAGGTATTTACTTTGGTTCAGTCAAATACATTTCGCAATATTTCAATGGACTTAGAAATTGCACAAAGTTACTTTAAAACTCGATATTACTCGATGTTACTCACTAAATTAATGGATTTTGAAAATATAAGTAACATTTTTTCCTTTACAAGCACACAGTCATCGATTTAAAGGAGTGGAGGACAGTTTCATGCCAGTTCTCGTCCGCCTTACGCCCTTGATTTGGAAACTGGCAGTCAATGTAATTTTACAGTCGACATTTTTTTTATGATAAGTGCAAGAAACACATGAACAATGTATTTATTACTCTTGCCTGCTAGGTTGATTCGTACGCGGAACAGGCGTAGAGATAAGAAGATTCAGGTGGACTTGACTTTGAACACGTTGCATTCAGAATCTGGGTCTGAAAGACTTCTTGACTTCAGTACTTTTTCGAATTCCCCACCTTGCCTTTTGATTGGTAAATTCAGTCAACCCATCTTCTTGAGTGTCTTTCTCTTCTTCTTTTATTGTACTTTGGACACCAGTTTTATGTTTTATGCTTGTTTTTAAAAGAGTACCGATTTCCTTTTTATAATTCCGGGTGTTGAACCTAACCGCATATATAATGCTAATTATGAAAATAGTGCATGCTAGATTTAAGAATAACTTTTCTTACAATATACCAAATCTTGAAAATTGATTGTCAATTCTTTTCCTATTTGACTCATAAGTTAACAAAATCTTCATATTATAACTAAACCTGCGTGTATTAAATACGTGAATTAATTATATAAACTCTAGAGCAAGTTATAAAAGGCTGAAACGATGTCGGACCGTATTTGATTAACAAAGCCGAGAACACCGCTATTAATTAAACCAGCCTATTAAATTTATTAATTTTGTTAAAGCTTTATTGACATAGTCTGATACTTAATCAATATTTATGATTAAATTTAATGTATATAATGTAGTTAACAGATGTTAATACATCGGGCCTATATAAGTTGAAGGGTTACCCATCACTGAACCCTACTTAATTTTTGCTTGAGATTTAAGGATACAGTTCTAACGCAGGCGTGTGGAGGTCGTTAAAATATGTTGGTTGTAGTGATTGCAGAAGTGCTATAAGTGATTGTAGTCCTCATACAATTTTCTGATTAAACACTACCTTTCGGCCAGGAGGCATCTGTTGCTCAGGTTCGTTTAAGCCTCCAACAAAACCCTACTAACGCTAATCAATAATTATCTGCACTGCGTGTGTTAGAAGTACAAATATTTTTTGTTAAGATGATTGATGGTTTGATAAGTAGTTATCTGCACTTTTGGCTTTGGTTACAAATAAGTAAACGTAATCTAAGTAGATTTCTACTTATATATAATAGATTTTTTTAATAGAAAATACGTGACAATTATATTATAACTTTATTTTTTTATTAAAAAATGTATTAATATACGAATTTATAGCATGTGACAAATAAGAGGAACGGTAACGTGTTATTGTTTTTAAATCCATGAAAAGCTGGAAAATCGTGTCGAAAAAAACCTATGATGTCCGCTTAATATAATTCAGCTAAATGTTGTATGTTGTATGCTTGTATGAACCAAGAAACCGGGACAAGGAAAAGTCGAGCTTCGAAACACCAAATACAATAAATAAAATGCCAACTGAGAATAACAGTGGACATTGACAAATTGCAACGTGAAGGTGACAAGCTGGACATAGCCAATCTGTCCTCATACGGACGGGAAAAAAGAAAACCGATTTATCGTGAAAATATAGTTTTCCCGCTGCGCTGTATTTTTTTAGTGACGCGTACGTTGGTAAAAAGAGCCAATAAGTGACGTATTTCACGTATTAAAGTATTTTTCCACTTAACTTCAATGTGGAACTAGCAGCTAAGCTAAAGGCTAACATAAAAAAAAAATATACCAAGCAATTTATTACAACTAAGATTGTCTGTGGTATCATTTCTGGTTGCAATAAATACTCTTATTTATTTAATATCATTCTTTTAACTATGCGCTTTCGAAGATTATATTTAAATATACACTACAATATTTACACATTTACAGTGTGTCGAAACGAGACTTTAGTTCAAAGATGCTATCAGTTACGAACTGTTACGACTTGGGGGACTTCAAGAAAAGAGCGGACCTCTCACTTAAAGTCAAAGTCAAAATATCTTTATTAATTAAGGTACATAGAACCATTTTGAATCGTCTTAAATCTAAGTGATTCTACGCCTGTTCGTACGCGACCAAGCTTTGAAGCAAGGCTAAGCTGTAGCTAGTTCATTCCCAAACTTTTTAATTATCTAAATAATGTGACAATTTATAGAAATTTACTTACTGACAAAGTCACAATTTTTTTAGGAGAGAGAGAGAGATTTGATAAAAGCCGACAACGCACTCGTAAGCCTCCTGGCGTTGCAGGCGTCAAAGTTTTAACACTTCACTCGAAGTTAACTACCCGCTCGTGAGCCTGCTAATACAAAAAAAGACTAATATTATAACAAAAATGTGTTGAATAATGTTAGCAGAAGCAATAGAAAACAGAATTCTATTTACAAATAAACTTTGATTATTTTTAGTTTTGTTATAAGCGATGTTATAAACGAGCAATATAAATATGCGATTAAACATTCGCGCCATAAAATTTCTCAATTGTCACATCAACACTTCCATAACTTCGAGCCTTACTCAAACTTAAATGAACATTTTGATAAAATTTAATTTTCTATGAATAATTACTCAGGAAACCGCCGGATATATTGATCATTATCTTCTTTAAAGTTTCAAGAAGTTTAATTAATATTCATTAGTTACTTGTAGCTTATGACTAAGTATCAAATATCCTCTACGACCGTGACCTGAGATCATCTGATATGATTATATTTATAGACAAATTTATCAGTCTTCTGTAACTGGTCATTGAGTCTATTTGCCTTTACAGTACTATTGAATTGCGCGTATAGAAATGTGAATGGAAAGGCCATATTTACACAGTGATTCGGATGTATGACCTCACCTTCACAAATGGATAATTATTACTTGCAAAATTGAACAGGTTTTCAATATCGAATGTGAAAGGTAAAGGTAAATTCAATAATATTAAAATATACATAAAGTATAGTTACCATAGAAACGTGAAAACCTTACAGTATCTCAGTATATGTGGCCTAGTAGAAAAAATATAAGTAGCGCGTGTTCAGTATCTCAGTATATGTGGCCTAGTAGAATAAATATAAGTAGCGCGTGTTACGGGCAGTGACAACACTTGAGAGTTTTTACAAAAACACTTTATTAGGTCTGTTCTTAATAGTATTAACAATGTATGTCTTTGGAAGTTGGATCAGGAATGCTTGTGGAGTGGAAAGGATAACGTATTTAAAGGATAGAATTTGTGGTAGGGGTTGTCTGTGGGGAATAAACAATAAAGACTTATATCTAATTATAATTATGCTTATATCTCATGTGGGCAAGTAACACGCGCAACTGAAAAAGTGTTGCTCTGACACCTTCCGTTCGAAAAGTATTTTTTATTAAAGTGGTGTTTTGTAATTGGCCATATTAGCTACTCACGTATTTTCCTCATGGACACTCACACCGAGTTTTATAATATTTAAGAACACATCATTATAACCTTTTTCTTAGAGATACATTTAATCATTTCAATTCTGTTATATTATTTTATTTTTACATTATAATAGGTCAATAGCCTCCACACTAGGATTCCCTGTGTCGTGAAAGCCAGTCTCTAACACACATGTGCAAAAAATCATAATCTTAAGGCCATCAAGTATTGAAAAAAGGTGTGTGCGAGTGCGTGTGTTTGTGTGTGTGTGAGTGTGTGTGTGAGTGGGTGTGTGAGTGTGTGTGTGAGTGTGTGTGTGAGTGTGTGTGAGTGTGTGTGTAAGTGTGTGTGTGTGAGTTTGAGTGTGTGTATATCATGTCGATGTACTGTGTATATATTAGATATATATCATGTTTGATAGACATATCAAGGAAGTTATTGGGGAACAAATTATTATGCGCGTTCATAATGTCCAGGAGTCTATTGATTAACCCGAGTAAAGCCTAGATAAAGTAATTTATATAAAAGAAAGCTCTTGTAACATAAACTTACATTAAACTGGACGTTGTAAATTTACCTGAAATTTAAGGTTATACAAATTTTGTATGTCGAATTGAAAGCCTTAAGCTACGAACAAGTTGGTTTTATTAATTATCTAAAAGTTTAAACGAGTTCCTAATGAGTTTGGTTTGTTACATTTTTAATGGTATCGGATGATCCGTAAGAGATCCGTCTTGGTCAAAGTTTTCTTACTTGATGCTTTAATTAAGCTGTGAGCATTTGGAATCTCTGTGTATAATCATTTATATTCGGAATATATTTAACTACAGTGACTACATTTCAGGCTGCTTAATATGCTGATTTTTCTATTTATTTGAATTGAGTAACTTAATATTGTTATAACATGAATATAAGAGTTCCTATGTTACGTTAGTTACAAGTGTTATTTAATTATCTTATGTCTGTATAGAATTAGGTGCTTGGATATTTCAATACCACATTTAAATTATTATTTTATTGGTCAAATAACATTCAAGGTTAATTTAAAATCTCATGGTTTCGTTATTTTAGCTTTCTATTTATCGCTTTAACAATACCATAAACTTATTATGATATATAAAAGTTATCACATAAATTTATTTTCATTTATCGCTTCATTTAACTGTCATTGTATAAGCATGCGTGAAATTGTCTGAAATGATAATTGATCAATTACTTCAAGCATTAATTAACGAACTGAATGTTTTTTAAGTTACAATCATTGTGGATTTTTAAATTGTGCATGTTGTGGTTGTTCTGTTTGTACTAATTAAAAGAACTTTTATACCAATGAAGAAAAGAACAAAGCTTTTACGTTTTACGTTTAATAAAATATTAAGATTTTAATTGTATTATTGTTGAACATTTTTCATTTATACAATTTTAACATTTGTATGCAGTGTTAATAGATAAATAAAGAAATGAGAATGAATGGAATTTAAGAATGTATAAAAAACCTATATATGGAATGAAGAACAAAACCTTTGGGTTTTCAGACCTATTTCTTAACTTATTAGTCCACAGGAGTACAGATATGTCGTCGTTGTGTAAAAATCCAATAAAGAGCACATTCTCTGTAAAACACTTCACATTCTCGTGGAAACCAATTTTGTTTCTATCGATAGGTTAAAGGTGCCGCATATCTTTTTCTTTCCATTAGCTGTGCAGGTACAACTCCGCAGTAGCTTTAAGCATAAATTCGACTTTAAATGAATGATGAAAATTGAAAGTTCAGTGTCTAAGGCCAGGAACATTGAAACAAAAGCTCGAAAAGTTTGCCGCTTTTGGGTCATTCAATCTTCACTGATATTATAAAGATCGTTTGGGTCGTTGGTCGCGTTAATCTTGGGAACAACTGTTTACATAATCCCGGGTGCTATTTCCGATGTGAAAGGGATATTTTTAAGTCTTCCCAACAATAGTTTAAAATACTGAAAAGGTTTTCTTTACAGAAGAGGGCATATAAGCAGGAGGCACACCATAAATGTGACACTGACGTGGCTTTAAGCTCGTGAGGTCTTTTCTTGAAGCACGTTAAGTCGAATTGGTTCATAAATACCGTAGCGGGCTTCTGGTTCCATAGCGTGCTGGTGAGGGGTAAGAAATGTTAAGATCTTAAGTTATCATATCTATGTTAAAATAATTAAAAAAAACAATATGTTATATTCATTATTGTCGTTGAGTTGTATTTACTACAAAAGCCTAAGGCTGCAAAATCTAGATATTTCTGTAGATTATAGTGAAATTGGAAACTGATTTATTCAATAATTTAATGTGTAATTTTCTCACTATTTATGTGGGCGAGAACGCATGTAAATTCAAAAGATCTCAATGGCTTGGTTAGAGGCAACAATTTCAATTATAAACATTGTTTATCTATGCAATGCACTTCCTACTTGGTTTCTATTTTCGTCCTTTGCATTGGGAATAAGCTCCTATTGAAGCTAAGCTTATTATCACGTATACAGCCTGTAGTTTAATTTTAACAGATATTAAGGTTATTGTTTAATAAAATATTTAGTCTGTCTTTATTGTAGTATTGTAGCATGGTTAATTATTTTCAAATGAATTAAAGCTTAACAAATGATACGGTGTCCTGAAAAAAGCCGCTCGTTTATATATTTCTATTTATTTGTTTTCCTTTAAAAATTGAACATTAACGCATACCAAGTTTTAATGAATACATACGAGAATGGGAGCTGAGATTATTATTAACATTAAAATGAAGAAAGAAAGAATACTTTACATAAAGACATATTTTAATTGGCGCCGTAAGGTAAGACCAACCAACGTCAAAGGCCTCAACATAGCCACTAAAATATAACTATTCGTTAATAAATTCTCAAATATAAAAGAATTATTTGTAAAGAATAGCATTATCAGAGGCAAAATCGTATTACATAACAATGAAATCTGTCATGCATTCCTAGGTATTCATGCATGGCAGATTAATAGATGAGCTTCGGTATCGATCCATTCTGCTTAAAGCTAATCTTCAAAACGGCAGATGTTGAGTGGAAATTGAGTGAAATCCAACCTCACGAACGTACAGATATAAATATATGACTACATCCTTGTACCCTATACAAAACATTATCGAATATTTCTACATACGTCTGATGGTAATGTACGAAATACTGTATTTTTTATAAGAATAAAAAATTATGTTAAAATATTAGGTCTGTACAGAATAACTAAACGGTACTCAATTAGGTAAATCTGTAGGGCCTACTTGCTACGCTGTCTACGAGTGCTACGCTCGTAGCTCACACCGTCTACGTTAGTCTACGCTGCCCTTTGTGAGAATTATTAATCCCACTCGTCCGCCCACACAAGCTTCCGTTGTATTCCGCTTGTTATTTCACCTCTAGTTCAATATTTATACATGGACAATGGAAACACACAATCACAAGAGAGGTTAAATGTTTTATTTATTTTTTAATGTTATATCTAATAAGGTAAAACATAGCAAATGAGATTTGTAACGCGGGTAAATTAGCGAAGTATAGTATCTGTTTCGAATGGTTACAGATAATCATATAATATCACTATATAAATTTAAAAAAATGTATTATTATATATGCTATGTGATTTACTATCAAATGTTGACTAGGACGAACATTACGGCTAACCTTCTACATACTAAAAAATATTATAGCCTCCAATCCTATACATAAAATAATACCTAGTTTAGTATCTAAGATACAATGTTACAGCAATGTAGCAAATACTTTTAAATCACTTTTTAGTGTATAATGTGCGAGAGGATTAATAAAATTAAAAAAAGGTTTCAACAAAACATATAAATTAAATTTTCATTTCAGGATTAAACCACAGTTCAATTTGATTGGACAATTTAACATTTCACAAATTGATTGTTAAAAAAAGGAACTTGTAAATTTGAACGGCGCAATCGGAAATGGAGCGTTGTTAAATTTAACGATTAAAGTTAACTTTGTTCCTGATTTGAAATTTAGTTACGTTTGATCGTGTGTTTTATGTCTAGTACTAACGTTTTAGTGCTAAAATAAATTTAGGACCGATAAACATCGCGTCGCCATTGCAGACTATTCTAGTTAACCAGCGTTAGAACTAAGATGACACCAAATTAAGGTTGGGAACTTTAATGTGTTGTCTTTTTAAAATTAAATAAAAATAGTTACATGCCTGTTCACGAAATCATATTGAGTCCATATTGTGCGTGGACTTATACCTGTAATGTATAATAAATAAATTTATTTATTTATTTAATAAGGCACACAAACAACACACATACAAACATAACTCGAACAAAATTACAAAAAAAAACACAAGGCATGTATGTACATAAATTATAGGTATGCACAGCATTACAGGTGTCGGCGACTAGGAATAGGAATTAGGATTATATAGAATTAATTGTCTAAAAATATAAAGTCCATAGATAAGTAACTGAGAAAAACTAGTACATAAGTATAATTCTTAGACTTAAGTTAATAAAGGAACGCCAGCCAACTTGAAAGTAGGGAGTTGTGCGTTAATTAAGCTAAGGTTATATAATGTATGAGGTACTAGTTTTAAGAAATAGTAAAATTGGCAAAATGTTAATAAATGCGCTGCTTCGCCTAGAGGTAAACTTTAACGGTCGCATAGCTCTCGGTGGGGTGTAACATGTTGCAAGGGCTCCGATACGACGAAAGCCCCGCCCACAAATGAACCTCGGCGGGGGTGTAGCGGTTTTTTTTTTTTTTTTTTTTTTGGAGTGGGATCTCGCTGTTAGCCGTGAGGCCTTTACAGCTCAGCTCGGGCTGGTTGGCGAGCGGGAGCTCGGCCGAGACTTAAAACTAAATAAAATGCCTTGACTAGCACAAGGGCGTCTCCTGTGAGACTCGAACCTCGGCTTGGGCCGTCAGGGCTGGGGACTGACCTGAAGGGCCTTATCAGGAACTCACAAAGTGTGAGCGAAGCTGAACAGGGACTCCGCCTTCGCCGGCGAAGGCGGTTTTTTAAAACCTACATTTCTAATTGGAATTAGCCGCGCGGGCGGCGCAGATCTGTATCTAGCTAATGTGATGTGATCATCCGGATCGGTTTAAGGCGTGGCGTACCTGTGTAAATATGTCGCGACTAGGCCTTACGATGGCCTAGCAAACTTCCGGACTGCACTAAGGAGTCCGGCGTTTTCTATTATTATACCTAGCTTCGCGTCAACACTGTCAGCCGCACTGTACGAGTGTTTAAACGCTAGCAGGGCGTCGATGTCTACAGCGTCTATGACACTGAGGGCTAGGTGCACCGCACTGCGGACTTCGCTGGCGTGAGCCGTAAGCGTCGTCGCAGTGGCGGGGGGGAGGGGCATCTGAGGGCCGGGTTTCCTTATTGGGATACTCATAAGGGAAGGAATAGGTTTTATGGGCTCCGCCGGCAATGGCGGGTTAGTGGGAGGCACTTCCGCCGAATTTTGTGGAGCTTTCCACGGGTTGATAGTGGGAGGGGGGGCTGGGCGGAAGGTTCCTTGGGGGGCGCGGGAGGACGCTTCTCTGCACCGGACCTTGGCACGCGCTTGCTTCCCTTTCCGCTCGTCTTGGGGGCCCTAGGGCAGCCGCGATAACTCGCGGGGTGGCCCTGTTGCCCGCAAAGCACGCAGGAAGGCGGCTCGGCGCATGGCAGTGTCCGTGTGCAGTCGGCGGTCCCGTGATCGCCTAGGCACTTAACGCAACGCGCACGCGCAAAACAATTGCGCGCCGCGTGCCCGTACAACTGACAGCGGTGACACTGTCTGGTGTATGAGTGCTTGATAGGTGTTTCCACCTTGAGCCCAGAGAGTTTACAACACTCACTGAGGTTGAAAATCTTTTTGCCGCGCGCTGAAAGCTCTAGGACGACAAGAACCATGTCGTATTCCTGCTTTGAGCTGCGGTGTAACATTCGGAATACCTCCTTCACGGGGTATCCCTGATTTAATAGATCCGATTGAACGGTAGAAGAGTCGATCTCCTTGGGGATGCCTCGGATCACGACTCTAAGGACTCGTTCCTCGGGAAGAGGGAACGTGTGGCCTCCTATGCCTTCTGAGCGAAGGTACGAGGTTAAAAAACGGTGGTGGGCAGGGTCGTACACTTGCACGCAGATGTTGTCGCGCAGTGTTTTCGCCTTGTATGTCATGGACTTTTTGTCCATCAAGGCGGACAGAGAGGGCCAAATGCTTTTGTCCCTGACGTAAACTGGGGGAGGGGCTTTAATGCGATCTTGTGTCGCGGGCTTGGGATACGGGGCGGGAGATGGCGCGGTGTTCGAACCCGCAGCCTGCTGGGAAGCTGGGTGCGTGTTCCGTTTAGGAGGAGGGTCGAGAGGGGTGTTGGGAGCACGCCTCTTCTTGTTTTTTCGGTTTTGTACGGTCTTGAAACCGTCGGAATCGGAGTCAGTGTCTGAAGACGCTGCGGACTGACATGACATGGCGACTGAGCGCCCGGCCTCTGATTGGTCGTCGTCACTGTCGAGAGTTCTTTTAGATTTACGCGATTCCCTGCCGGAGGGAATTTCGGGGATTGAAGGGCACGGGGCCTGCGCGGAGGCCGCAGAGGGTTCGGTTATTTGGGTCTTCGCGGGGACCAACAATTCAAGATTATTGCGCGAGGCCTGCGCGGGGGCCGGGGGGAGGGCGTCGCGCGCGAGGAGTGCTTGCGCGGAAGCGTATGCAGGTCCGAGCTGCATAGGTTCTGGCTCTGGCTCTGGGGTCGGGGAACGCGGGGGAGACGGCGACCGTGATCCCAGGGGAGACCGGCTGTTCCAAAGGCGGACAGTCGCCGGGTGTCGTCGCTGCACGAAGACGTAGAACCGCCTGTAGTGCCGCGCGATCTCGGCGTTGAGGTCTTCTACCTCACTGTCGTCTTCCGCTGCATAGTCGTAGTCGGGAGGGCGTTCGGTGTCCGCCATCTGCGAAGCTTAAGGCCCGCAGCTTGGCAGTGTGTACCTAAACCTACGTGTGAGTACCTAAGCTATGTATTCCCTAGGTGTAAAGTCTTCGCTGGTGATAGCGGACGAGACTTTTAGTGTCGCTGACCTAACCAGCCCGTGGGGGGGTCGTGATGGCTGAACCCCCACGGATGTGCGACTGGGACCCGTCCAACAGTGGACCCTGTGCGTGCAGACGGTGGCTAGAGCGCAGTTGGAGTACCTACGCTCCGTGGCAATGCCTACTGAGAGGCTCCGCCCACACACAGGGACTTGATGGAAGCAGGCGAGGTTAACGCGCCTTGAAAAAGGCACGGGTGCTGCCCTCGAACAACACTCCCGCCTAAGCGTTAATCGATCCCAACCGTTTGGCACCGTTAGGTGGTTGGAAAATCGACCGCAGGTAAACCCGCGTTAATCATAAACTGCAGTCCTTCACTGCTGCTCGGATGCCGCTCGAACGCCAGGAACCTGGCAGACGGGGAGACCTCGGTGCAGCTTGCGTCGGGCTAGAATAAAAAATTCAGAGTTGATAACCACCCAGCGCTTTAGCACTGAACAATTGAACACGCCACTCGACAAGTCAAATGGCGGGAGCAACTGCGCAACACAACCGCACTGGACGGCTGTCGGACCCGGAATGTTTTTTTTGGGGGTGTAGCGGGGAGCGCTCCGTAACGACATAGGAGCTCTCGTCGCGGTATAATGATCGAGGTACCTAAGCTCCCCGAGATCTATGCGACACTCTCTCACACGGCGCGACCTCAACGGATCAACAACTAGGCGGAGCAGTACGAACAAAGAAGCCTTTCACTCCTCCGAATACCCAAGACTACGGCATCGCCCTTCTACACCTTACGTACTAACAGGGGTGCGTGGGCCGAACGAGACCAGCGCATATACGTTCGTTCGGCAACTCCGTGGCGTCAACGATCACCGGTCTTACAAGCCAGAACAGTTACGGACGGCTTGGTTATCGCACTCTGTATCACACTGACATTGTGCAGGCCTCGCCGCTCCAATTAACTACCTGATCGGCCACAACATTTGGTCCTTCGAGCCGGATCCTGTAAAAAACTCAAGAACATTTGGTCCTTCGAGCCGGATCCTGTAAAGAAGTTAAGAAGATGCCAGTCACGAGGTCACAACGTGGGATGCAGCAAGAATCAGCCGCGACTGCCACCACCTCGCCCGAAATCACGTCGGAATCGACTCGGGTTACGGTGGCGGATATCTCCAGGGAGCAGTCGACGTCTGCGGGCGCAGCTAGCCAGCCAGGTCAAGACTCGACCTTGGCACCAGCGGGTTTCACCCGGCGAGCTTCGTCCAGGGTCGTATCAAAGGCCAGTTCCAGAAGGCAAGCCGCAGCCAGGGAAGAACTGGCGCGTGCTGAGCTACAAGAAGCTCAGGCGGCGACGCGTCTAGCCCGTATACGGCTAGAGATGGAAACCGACGAGTCAGATGACTCCGTCGTTGAAGTAAATGAAGAGGACCGCGACGAACAGATTCGCAGTTGGATGCAAGCTTCAGACCCGAGAGTACCGACAGGGAAACCGGAATTGAAAAGCGATGCGCAGACAATAGCCGAAGCTATTAAGGAAGCCATGGCGACTACAGCTCCTCAACCAAAATATATTCAGGAGCTGCCTACGTTCGAGGGAGACAGCGCTGAGTGGACGGCATTTCGCGTCGTCTACGAGGATACAGCGCCATTATTCTCGAGCGTACAAAACATGGCTCGGCTGCGCAAAGCTATTAGGGGTACAGCGAGGGACAGTATCAAGAGCCTACTATACTCGGAAGTGAAGCCAGAAGAAATCCTCACGGCACTGCGGCGAAGATTCGGGAGACCCGACGCGTTGGTGATGGCAGAATTAGAGAAGCTGACGGCGTTATCTCGGGTTACAGAGAACCCGCGGGATATATGCGTCTTCGCTAGCCAAATAAGCAACTGCGTAGCGTCAATCACCGGACTGAAGAGGCCACAGTATTTACACTCACCGGAGCTAGTGAAGACAGTGCTTGAGAAGTTACCATCGATTCTTAAATTTCGATGGTACGACTTCACGGCTTCCAGAGATGAGGATTCCTTCTCGAGCATACAGACCGTCAGCGACTTCCTCAACCTAGAAGCGGACAAGTGCGGAGCGTTCGCGATTATAGAAGAAAATCAATACTTGAAGCCGAGCGCAACGAAGAGGCCGATAAGGCAGGCGGCTCATAACGTCACCGAATGCAACAGCAAAGTCAAGGACGAAGTCAAGTGCCCCGATTGCGATGGCCCTCATCGCCTTGCTGATTGCCAACGTTTTTTAAGAGCGGCGGTCAACGACAGATGGGAGACCGCTAAAAGGTTGAAAATCTGCTTTAAATGCCTTATCGGCAAACACAGGAAGGAAACGTGCCGAAAACCACCGTGCAGGATATGTCGTAGATGGCACCACAATCTACTACACGTGTCTGTGGAGAACGAAGCGCACCGTAATCAAGCAGAGCCAGAGACAACCGCCGCGGTCAACACCATAAGGACGCCGAAGGCGATTTTGAAGATTGTGAAGGTGGAGGTGTTCGGCCCGACTGGGAGTAAGATAATACTGGCACTACTGGATGAAGGCTCGACAGTCACGCTGCTGGACGAGGACGTCGCAAGAAGCATCGGCATTCAAGGCCCCTACCGACCGTTAACAATCGATTCCAGATGAGTTTACTCAACGCTGGGAGCTTCCGCCAGACGCTAGGCGACTGTTGACCGAGAAGAATGCGGCCACGCGCGCGTTCGGCAAGGCGCCGACGCCTGACAATCGCAGAGCACTACGCGCAGTGCAGCGCGCAGTCAAAGAACGAATGCGCGAACTTCGAAACGAACGCTGGGATCGCTTCACTAGCGAACTAACCCCCTCGCACACGGCCTATTGGTCTTTAGCAAAATCCCGCAAAATAGACACGTTCACCTCTATGCCGCCTCTCAAGCGCCCAAACATGCCCGACGCGTTTGACGACGACGAAAAAGCCGAGTGCTTGGCAGTCAAACTCGAAGAGCAGTGCACCCCCAACCTAGAGCACTCTGACACAACGCATGTTGAGCAGGTGAACCGCGAAGTGGAACGAATAGTCTCCATGCCCCTTCCGAACGACCCACTCCCTAAAACATCGGTAGACGAAATCAAAGCCCTTATTAGAGACTCGCGCCCTCGGAAATCGCCAGGTCTAGACGGAATCTCAAATAAAGTGATTAGATGCCTCCCGCCCCACCTGATATGCCTTCTAGTAGCCATTTTCAACTGCCTCCTTGAAAACTGCACCTTCCCGGCGCAGTGGAAAGAGGCAATTGTGATAGGCATTCACAAACCAGGCAAGCCCCGTAACGACCCATCTAGTTACCGCCCCATAAGTCTCCTCAACACGCTGAGTAAGCTGTATGAGAAAGTAGTCAAAATACGCCTCTCCGACTACGCATACGAAAACGGCCTTATTCCCGACGAGCAGTTTGGATTCAGACCAGCCCACTCTTGCGTCCACCAAGTCCACCGAATCACGGAGCACGTCCTCTCTGGACTCTGCACCGTGAAACGCCAAACGCCCACGGGGGCCCTCTTCTTCGATATAGCGAAGGCGTTCGACAAGGTCTGGCACAACGGCTTGATTTACAAGCTTTATCACCTCCAAGTGCCTCTAAGACTAATTCGTATTGTACACGATTTCTTGTCCGAGCGCTCCTTTCGCTATCGCGTAGAAGGAACCCTCTCCTCTCCAAGACCCATAAAGGCCGGAGTCCCTCAAGGCTCAGTCCTCGCGCCGCTCCTATTTTCGCTATTCACTAGCGATATTCCTCGAACCCCTAAAGTAGAGTTAGCTCTTTACGCCGACGACACCGCTCTGTACACTTCCAACAGAGACAGGCGGGTCATCGTAGACCGACTCCAATCCGCAGCCACCACCCTAGGGGAATGGTTTCGGAAATGGGGTATTCATATTAACCCGGAAAAAAGCGGTGCGATCATCTTCACTCGCAACAACCGGGGAAATCAATACAATCAAGAACCGAAAGAGCTAACTCTATTTGGTAAAACCATCCCGTGGCGCAAGACGATTAAATACCTAGGTGTCACATTAGACAGAGGCTTGTCGTTCAACAAGCACACCACCGCAGTTCGGAATAAGGCCGCGTTCGTCCTGTCCCGACTCCACTTCCTTCTCAATAAAAGGAGCCAAATGTCGCTCAGACACAAGGTTACCCTGTACAAAGCATGTGTCCGTCCATGCATGACCTACGCAAGCGTAGTTTTCGCGCATTGCGCTCCCACCAACATCCACAAACTGCAAGCAATCCAAATGCGGTTCATTAGAATAGCAACTGGAGCGCCCATGTATGTGAGAAACGTAGACCTCCACTACGACCTAGAACTCCCTACCATAGCCCAATGGATGAAGGAAGCGTCAACCCGCTACTTCGACAAGGCTAAAAACCATCCCAACCCCTTAGTGCGCAAATACACGTCGTACCCGGTACGCAAGACACAGTACAAAAATAGACAAAAAAGGCCTCGACACGCCCTAATGGATCCGGACGATCCCATTACTATAGCTAACAATACACTAGATGCCGCCCGCGCGGCCAAACAACCAGATAGGAGAGCTAGGGTTAAAAACCGCCTTCGCCGGCGAAGGCGTGGTCCCTTGTTTCAAGTGTCGCTCACTCCTACAGTGAGCTTCCGTCCAGCCCCTCAGGCTAGTCCCCCCCGTGACAGCCCAAGCCGAGGTCCGAGTCTCACAGGAGACGCCCTTGCGCAAGTCACGGCAAACCAAATTTGTCACGGCTGAGCTAAGCTCGCCAACCAGCCCGAGCTGAGCTGTAAAGGCCTCCTGGCCAACAGCGAGATCCCCCTCCAAAAAAAAAAAAAAAAAAAAAAAAAGTTAACAATCGAAACTATCGGTGGGGGACAAATGGAGCAGCGAGAATCTATGACGCTCGACTTGGAATTAAGAGGCCTTAAGCAGGAACGTCGAAGCGTTCTCAAGGGAGCTAGAACCATAAAGGCACTTAAACTGGCTCCTCAATACATCGATAAGAAACGCTTAAGGAGATACGACCATTTACGTAGCATACTTCAGGATGTGTGCTACGAAGGTGAATCCCCGAAGCTACTCATCGGGCAGGACAATTGGGAATATATTGTCACACTACAGCTGAGAAAAGGGAAACAAGGGCAGCCAGTAGCGTCGCGAACGAAGCTCGGATGGGTCCTGCATGGCGCGGACAGCGGTTCTTTAGCAACGGTGAATTACGTGAACGTATGTGCGCACACCTGCGTCATAGAAGATCAAATAGACAAAATTATAAAAGAACACTTCTCAATCGAGTCACTGGGGATTCAGCCGAAGAAGCCTTCAACCGACGTGGAGCAACGAGCGCTTCGCGTGCTAGAGAATACTAGCCAGCGCATGGAAGACGGCCGATTCAAAGTTGGGTTGCTGTGGAAACATGAAGACTTGCGACTCCCGAATAACTACGCTTCGGCTCTAAACAGGTTCCGAGGAACGGAGAAAAAGCTGCAAAAGGACTCTGACTTAAGGAAACAGTACCAAGCGCAGATCGAGAACCTGTTAAGAAGCGGATACGCCGAAGAAGCGCCAGCCGAACGCGACTCACCTAGAACATGGTACCTGCCGCACTTTCCAGTAGTGCACCCTGTGAAGAAAAAGCTAAGAATCGTGTTCGACGCCGCAGCTAAGTACGGCGGGGTCAGCCTCAACGACGTCTTGCTATCTGGACCAGATTTGCTGCAGTCGCTGTTCGGTGTGTTGGTGCGATTTCGACAAGGCCCCGTAGCGGTTGCTGCTGACATCAAGGAGATGTTTTTGCAAGTCCGTATATCGGAAGAAGACAGAGACAGTCTCAGGTTCCTGTGGAGAAACAACGGAGAAGCGATCGTGAAGGAGTACCGAATGACTTCGGTCGTATTTGGAGCTGCATCGTCACCCTGCACGGCGATCTTCATAAAAAACAAAAATGCGAGAGACTACGTCAGCAAGTACCCGGAGGCCGCCCGAGCCGTCGAACGCAACCACTACATGGACGATTATCTACAGAGCTTTCATAGTGTCGACGACTGTAAACGAATAATGAAACAAGTCGACATAATCCATAAAGCGGCGCGCTTCGAGCTACGAGGCTGGGCTTCGAATAAGAACGAAATCGTGGAAGCTGGCGGTGAAGAAGTGCATTTGGGCGACGACGAAGAGAAAACTCTGGGGCTGCGCTGGCTGACGCACGACGACCACCTGGGCTTCAGGAGCCAGCTCCGCAAAATTCGCGAAGAAGTAGCGACTGGCGTACAAACGCCTACGAAGCGAGAGGTCTCGGGCGCGGTTATGTCTACGTTCGATCCGCTTGGATTGCTGGCGCCAATTCTAATACAAGGGAAAAAGCTAATACAGAGTTTATGGCGAAGTGGCGTCGGATGGGATGATGAGATTGCCGCAAGTGACATCGCGGCATGGAGAAAATACCTCGTCTGCATTGAAAAGATGCGCGACATAAAACTGCCGCGGTGCATATCACCATTTTCCACCGAGGGGGAGCTGCATACGTTTTGCGACGCTAGCGAAACAGCGTATGCAGCTGCGGTTTATTGGCGATCACGCGAAGGAAATCGCTATATAACACGTCTTATCGCGGCTAGGGTGAGGGTGACACCGCTGAAACCAACGTCGATTCCTAGACTGGAACTACAAGCGGCCGGCTATATACCAATTGGAGAGACGCAACTACGACGCGCCGAGAACTTGCTGATTAGACACAGTCAGAGGGTTAGCTTTGGGCAAGAGATAGAACTCCTAGAACGAGGAAAACCGATTGCGAGCGGAGGCCAGTTGAAACAAATAGACGTTGCGCTAACGGACGGCGTGATTAGACTTCGTGGCAGAATTAACGCGATCGCGGGCGTTGTTCACGACTATCGCTCACCGATCTTATTGGACGGCCGAAGTCTTATTGGAAGACTGATAGTGAAGCATTATCATTGTCAGTTTAACCACGGAAATCATGCCACCGTTATGAACGAGATAAGACAACGCTATTGGCTAATTGGCTTAAGATCAGTGTTACGCAGCATTCAACGAACGTGTCAAACATGCAAAGCGCTCAAGGCGAGGCCAGCGGAGCAACCGACAGGTGATTTACCGGCGGAGAGACTGCGTCATGGCGAGCATCCTTTCACGTGCACCGGAGTGGACTACTTCGGCCCTATGCTTGTCACAATCGGGAGGCGAAGAGAAAAAAGATGGGGCGCACTCTTCACGTGCCTCACTACCAGAGCAGTCCATCTAGAGATGGTGCCTAGCCTCAGTGCCGATTCAACTATCATGGCACTAAGGAGATTCGCGGCGCGACGAGGAATGCCGAAGGTCATTTACTCTGACAACGGGACAAACTTCGTGAAGGCCGACAAGGAGCTTCGCCAAGCCTTACAGAACATACAAAACGAGGAGGTCATTGTCGAAGCGGAAAGAATAGGCGTGCGGTGGAAATTTGTACCACCGGGGGCGCCAAATATGGGAGGCGCATGGGAGCGCCTAGTGCGCTCTATTAAAACCGCGCTAGACGTGACCCTGAGAGAACGAGTCCCTAAAGAAGAGGTACTGCACACGCTGCTGCTGGATGCGGAACACATGGTGAACTCAAGACCGATCACCAACCTGTCCGACAACGACGAAGAGGAGGCGCTAACTCCCAACCATTTTCTTATTGGGAGATCTAGCGGAGCGGCGCGCATCGGTAGCTTCCCGGAGGCCAAGCTGGTCGGCAAAAACGATTGGAGGACTGTGCAACGACTAGCCGACAACCTTTGGAGGAGATGGCTGAAGGAATACCTGCCCACGCTGCTGCCGAGACGAGCGCAGGGACGAGCAGACAGCGCTCAGTTGCAGCCAGGTGACGTGGTCCTTATTGTCGACCACACTCTTCCACGATGCACTTGGCCCAGAGGGACGGTCCACACTACCTATCCCGGGCCAGACGGACGCGTACGGATCGTGGATGTTAAGACAAGAGGCGGAGTGCTGCGGAGACCAACGTCGAGGATCGTGCTGTTGGTGCCAAAGAAGTCGCCGGGCAAAGCAGACTGTGCTGCGCACGAGGGGGAGAATGTCGGCGACTAGGAATAGGAATTAGGATTATATAGAATTAATTGTCTAAAAATATAAAGTCCATAGATAAGTAACTGAGAAAAACTAGTACATAAGTATAATTCTTAGACTTAAGTTAATAAAGGAACGCCAGCCAACTTGAAAGTAGGGAGTTGTGCGTTAATTAAGCTAAGGTTATATAATGTATGAGGTACTAGTTTTAAGAAATAGTAAAATTGGCAAAATGTTAATAAATGCGCTGCTTCGCCTAGAGGTAAACTTTAACGGTCGCATAGCTCTCGGTGGGGTGTAACATGTTGCAAGGGCTCCGATACGACGAAAGCCCCGCCCACAAATGAACCTCGGCGGGGGTGTAGCGGGGAGCGCTCCGTAACGACATAGGAGCTCTCGTCGCGGTATAATGATCGAGGTACCTAAGCTCCCCGAGATCTATGCGACACTCTCTCACACGGCGCGACCTCAACGGATCAACAACTAGGCGGAGCAGTACGAACAAAGAAGCCTTTCACTCCTCCGAATACCCAAGACTACGGCATCGCCCTTCTACACCTTACGTACTAACAGGGGTGCGTGGGCCGAACGAGACCAGCGCATATACGTTCGTTCGGCAACTCCGTGGCGTCAACGATCACCGGTCTTACAAGCCAGAACAGTTACGGACGGCTTGGTTATCGCACTCTGTATCACACTGACATTGTGCAGGCCTCGCCGCTCCAATTAACTACCTGATCGGCCACAACAACAGGTATACAATAAACAATTTTAAAAAACAACTAAACAATCATATATTAAACAAAAACACTCTACACACAGAAATAAAACAAAAAATTAACGTTCCTAAATTATTAATACCATTTGCAAAATCGAGTTCATATGCAAAGTGCATTAAAAGTTCATTGAACGTGAGCTTTTAATAAGTCTTCGAGTGCTAACATTTTTCTAGGCCCACGCTGGACGAGCCCGTAAGCTATTACAATATCTTAACATAAATCTAGTTTTGTGAGCTTTCAAACACTTTTTTATATACGGATTCGCAAATAGGCTTTAGTGGATATTGCCTTGAGGTATTTGAATACGGATCATTAAACGAGCGTGTCAGCAGTAGAGAACTTATCAATGACATCCAAACATTTAAGTTGAATTTGTTATACAATGAGTTTTTTACTACTATATATATTTCAATTATTATTATCTAAAAATGTACACCACGCTTGTAATTTGCGTTTGGTGATATAATTGTACAGAACAAAATGTAGTTATTGGTAAAGGCGTGTCATTACGCATGTTATTTGTCAAATAATTTCCGTTCATTGAGTAAATATTATTTGTGAGTAGCAAATTCTATTTGGGAAATGGATATCCATTTGTTTGATTATTAGTTGATTAATTCCGTGTTCGGTCACACCCTAGACTCACTGAGTCATCTACGCGATGTGCCATTTCGATTTAGGCAACGCTATATCCAACATACATAACCTAGGATTAAATGCGTCATTCACAAATTTGGGTTGCCTGGAAGAGATCGCTGATTAGCGATAAGGTCCGTCGCTCTTTTATGTACATGTATTAACATTATTTACTTCTACTGTTTTTGCGCAACAAAGTGTGAATATATAAATAAATGTAAATTATTTGTACACCCTATATACTTGATATAACTCTTTGAAACTCGATCCGTAGTAGACCATAGTAGACGACAATTCAAAGTCCTACCGAGCAACTACAGCAACAATCGAATAAAAGGCGATTTAATCCAGGTTCGTTGTAAATAATGTATCTTTTTTTTTGAAAAGGTCAACTGAATAATAAATTAACTTGCACGGGTCACAGACTTAAGCACTTAAGCCGTTAGTACTTTAAAATGAATTTTTAATTAGGTTACATCCTTTCTATAAGTGTATTCTGGGTCAGTGAGTAATTTTCATTAATTCACACTTTCAGGACTTACACAATTTATTGTGTGAACTTCATTGTCTTTCATCTCTCACACACCCTCACCACGTGGAAGCAGTTGCTCGTTACGGTATTTCTAAACCAATACGACTTCGGTCCTTGGAGATGAAAGCGTTCTAATTCTTATACGGTTATATGTCTAATGTTTGCTTGTTCTTCTATAAACACGATATACCTAAGCTATGTATATGTATACATAGGATACCACAGAAGTAGTTTAGTCCGATAGTAACATACATACATCTTAGGCCGGGCACCTTTATGGTTTCTTTACAAAACCAAGGCTTTACCTCCAAAAGGTTTTGGTACAATATTAATGTAAAGACACTCACAAAAAATAGGAATTCCGACAAAACTAGCGGTTAATTTAGACTAATGACCAACTAAAAACATAAAATAACATTCAAGCAGTTACAAAAATTGGCTAAATCACTTTAAGTTATTAGAAAACTAACTTGACTTATGCTATTACTTAACATCACAAATGAGAAAATAAACTTGATATCTTCCCAGTGTAATGTTATAAGGAAAAAGAATCCCACATTATTATGTTGAGAGATAAAATTAATAACTAACCATTATACTTGGAAAGGTTTGTGTCTGTGTTCGTTTTTATGTACGCATCATAATAAACATTGTCTTTCAGTTCTAGTACATTTTTAGTTGTTCTCTTAATAATTAGATTGGATAATTATGTCAGCCGCTGCATATAGATAATTCTTATAGCTCTAAATCTCTTCCAGGCAATCCTTAAAATACGGTAAGAACAAAATGTATAAAAATAACAAAAACTAAAATAGATCTATATATATCGATAAGTTGTTGTGTCAATTAGAGAGAGAGAAATAATAAGGGTAAAAATAATTTTACTGGTCTTAATAATATATATCTTTTTTCATATTTTTCTATTTTTTATAAAGACACCTTTGAATCGTATAGTTTTATATTACCACCGGCTCGGAAGGCGGGAAGTTATCTACCGAGGAGCAGCGGAAATAAACTCGATGGCTCTTCAAAATAAATATTTCAAATAGGTACAAATCTTAAGTAGTTGAGTAGTTAGTTGTTAGGCTACTCAAGAATGAAACTGCCCCGATGCTGAGCTATTGCGGACACGTTAAAAGTATCTTTATAAAATCAGAATCATTACACTACTTTTACATTAGCTATTTGGTTAACTTTTGGTGCGTTAATAAAACAAATATTGTTACACATGAACAGGACAGAATAGGACTTTTCAGCTGCTATTTCACCGAAGGATTTTTAAGCTAAGCTTCCATTAGGCTTTAATATCGGCTTTGCGGCCAAGACCTCGTTATATAAGATCCCGCAGTATACATTTGTAATATGAAAAGGATCAGCCAAATAATAAAAGAAATCCTGAATGTAATGTAAAAATCTTATGATTAAAAATTCATTTGTGCCTGGTTTTTAGTATATTAATTGCCTGAGTGATAAGGGCAGTCCATCCATAATTATTATTATATTAAAAATTTTACTTATAAATAATCATAAATAGCAAAACAAGGTAACCGAGTCAGTCATTCTAGTTGTATGAAAAAACTATTTATTTACAATTAAAACATGTCGTCCAGTTTATTACACAAGTCTCGTTTGATTCAGGTATTTTTTAAATAAACGTGAACCAGAAGAAAGCGTAACAAGGGTCAGGATTTCCATGAGTTGTTCTCCCGAGGGCAAAATGTTTGTGATGGAAATATTTTTCCTACATAATGATGTTGGTCAAAAGAGCTAACTAATTTACTGTTAAATGTTAATTTGAGAAACAAATTACTTCTGAAAAAAAAATCTCTTTTATTTAATGTTTATTTTAAGATAAATAACCAAATCTTACTATTTAAGTGAAAATCAAATCTTTTAAAGTACATCTAAATGACTCTACGCCTATTCGTACGCGACCAAGCTAAGGAGCAGGCAAGACTTGGTTTTTTTATTAGCATCTAATACAATGTTTTTGCAGCAAGGCCAAAGATGAATAAATCTCTGGTTTTTTAATATAAAAATAGAGAAATATATGATTTGTCTTCCTGACCACAATGCCATACCTCGAGATATGTAAATTATGTTATGTTTTTATTGACATTATAATTAAGCCTATATAATAATTTGGTTTAGTTATATTTTAATGGATTTGGTGACCGTACACGACCCTTACACTTTTTACAGTCTCTGTTAAGTGATAACACTTTTACGTTTATTTGGCACTTAACACATAATTGGATCTTGCATAAAACACTTAAAACACTGTATAATGTGGTATATATGAAATACAATAATCGTATGAGCTAGTTAGTGAGCTAAATAAACATGTGAAAGTTAAATACGCATAATAATATTTTTTTTGTGTGTAAGAGTATGTATTAGGTGTTAATTTAGTTTATATAGAAGTGGTTTAGTAGGGAGTGGTTAGGAAGAATTTTGTTTATACTTCAAACTATCTCGTTTACAATAATGCTGTTTTAAAATGCAATGACTACACCTTTTAATTGTGTACTATAAAAAAATATCTGTAAATAAAACTCGGTCTAAGATTCGTCTAAGTATCAACTATATCTATATTTTGTTTTTGTATAGTAGAGGGGGAAAACTAGCAGGAAGGTGAAGTCGTTATATATCGTCGTCGATAAATACTCACGTGGCTGGGAGCTCGTGAGTGCGTTGCCGGCCTTACAGGGAGTGGTACACTTTTGAAGGACCCTAAGTCGTAATGGTACGGAAGTACCTTGCCAATATATTACTAAGAATATACTGTAGCATTAAATACATCCCAAAACAAACTACTATTAATATGTATATAAGATATTTGTCATTCTCTGTGAGAAACTAATTAATAATGATGTATTAATCAGAATTGCTTATTTCTTTGCTACTTATTAATTTATGAAAATGTAACGTCAGTCGGTACGGTTCTAATTGGATTGCCTTTAATTTCTCTCGCATGAGTTGATTTGTTATTAAGCATTGAAAAATATTTATATATAACTTGTTGTACCGTGCATTTTCCAACTTGGTTTTCTTATATCTCAGATTTTTCTCAGAATAATTTAACTTTCAATTGACGACTAAATGTTTGTACATTTTCCGCAATTTTAAAAAAAGGGTTTAGTTCCGTTTATGTTTGATAAAAAATCGGTTTCCTAATCTGGCGTTCTCGGATGCCTTGCATTTCTTAACGTATGTAATTACTGGACTATTTATACAGAGAACAAACACACAGTACACCGAGATGTATCAAGAAAAAAAGTACCGCAGTGCAACACTAATTTAAGTCCGACCAGTCACCGCAACTAGCACCCGTTCACGAGCACGACGCATGGTCAGCCATTGTCCCCCCCCCCTCGCCATGGGGAGGAAGACTACCCGATGCATGGACACCACAAGCATTGAAGCGAGCTTAATGACACTTGAAGTGTCAACACGGTTAGGTAAATGAATCCAAAATTATAGAAATTATAAATATGGATAGCGCCGTACAATAAAACAGTTGACGGTTGTCCCGGGGTTCCGGGAATTAAAGCAAATTATATACAAGCAATAGGATCATTCAGTCAAATTGTAACCATTTATGGAAGTAAACAATTTAATCAAATTTCCATTGAAATACCAATAAATAGCTTAATAAAGATAAATTAATTACGAGATTAGAATTATGTTCGCTTTAAATTCTTTGCATCAATAGATCTGAGCAAACTCAATAACAAATTGGATCTCTGAAAGGGGATTAGTTACTTGTGGATTATAGATTTAAACTTGGTACGTGGTTGTTATATGAAATTAATCTAACTGAAGTTATTATGCACTTAACAACGAGTTATTGCTGAACTTTATAAAGTTTTAAATTGTCATGGAAACTTTCATCACTCACAATGAGCTTTCTTTTTATTGAGTTTCAAAGTAACTGATAAAATTGTTCATGCAATTTTTTTTTTAAATATTGCCAATTGATTTGTGTAACGTAATAACTCTGTGAAGGGAAACATGGCGTGGTCAGCTTGGACCAACGACGGGTCGTAACGTACCGTACGTATACATAAAAAATTAAAACGCGTATTGAATTTCTTAAATCTTTGTTACTACGAATAGTAATAAAATTAATACTAAGTAGTTATAAAAATAAAAAACGAACAGTGAGTTTGCGATTTTGAAATTACTACATTCAAAATCACTGTATCGCGTTGAACTGATAACATTTGATTGACATCTCACGTTGTGTTAATTGAACTTCAAGTGCACTTGATTGCACAGGGTTAACTAAGAATTTATATTTTAACCACATTTTAATTGTATTTACCAGTTAATAAAATGTAGTTTTTATTTTTACAATTGCAATTAATTAACTATACCTTGGCGAACTTTTCTGAAATAATACGTTGGTGTAATAAATCAAATTTGAAACTAATTGAATATTTACAAAATACATAAGAAAATAATTATAAAATCCCATGGAATTCTAAAGTTATAAAACGATACAAAGTGACAATTAACAAGTTATAAAACCTATAATTTATATCTTTATACAAAAAAAAATGGCGAGGAAACTTTTTAAGTTAAAACACTACGTTTACCCAAACAGTTACTTGGCAACTTACAAAGCGACTTTATGTAGCGTATCAAGTCGCCTGATTCCGCTAAACGCCGGGAACACAAACATAAATTGAGGTCTTGTTTTGTAAACTTTTATAATTTTCTTTTGGCACTAATTGTCTGTAATTAATTTTTGAAGTTAATAACACGTTTTATTGTTGTAGTTTAAGCCAAAATATTAATAAAAATTAACTAATGGAAAAGTCACTTGACAAAGAGTTACTTTAATCGAGCGAGTCGTCTTTATTTGCAGTACAATTATAAAGTCTTAATATTTTTTTGTTCTCATATGACATTCATACGCGACGTGGGCGTGTAAGAATTATTATTTATAGTGCGTATAGTAAAGTTATTTTATAAAGCAATCTGTATGGATGGAGTTTATTTTGTGTAGGTAAATTAAATCAATAAGGTCTCCCGGCTTGAGTGAATGAAGATTGAATCTGTGACGCGAGAGTTATAAGATGCGAGCGATTCTTGATAAATGGTCCTATATTTTTGAAATTTCAATACATATAATTGTTCAGTCTAAGAATTATACGTTGTTGACATTGATCTTAAAAAAAAATTTGTAATAAGTTAGAGTTTTAGAGACGTGTCAGTGATACTATCACAGTATGTTTCATATATTATGAATCTGTTCATATGTAAAAACGTACATTTCTTTTCACTTAGGATAAACACGACTATAATACTAGAAATTGAGATAAATATGGCATGCCTGCTTTTTGTCTACAAAAAGCTTTTGTAAGCATACGTTTAAATAACAAATTCCAATCACGTTTAATCAAAATAACTAATTTGAAATGCTTAATATGTTCGCTTATAAAAGTAATGCAGTAACTTTTTCGATGAAAAAGACCTTTAGCAGCCAATGTTTTTGTAATTTGATTTATCATGTAACATAATTGTATTAGAATTTTTTGACAGTAGCAGTTTATCGAGTTTCTTACCCTCTTTTCGGTAGATTACTTCCGAACTCGCTGTAAAAAAATTACGATTTAAATTTTTATAAGATCCACTTGTGAGTATTGAGTTGTGAGTTTACATATATATAATTTCTATGACGAAAATTTGTAGCAAAAAATATCACCAAACTGTCTATCAAAGATCTATCTGATCTAGAATATTTGAAAATTATTTCCGGTTATAATTTTGATATAAATGCCCGAGTCATTAGCACACATACACTTGGAATGCTCATTACTGTGTAATAGTTATTATTATTAAGAATTCCATCCTTGTGAGGTATAATGAAGCCGTGTACTAAGAGATTGCTGTCATATTTATGCTGCGCAAAGTCATAGTTGGTTTGAGGTCGCAAAGGTTAATATGGTGTAGTTTGATGTTATTTATTCGATGCTTACAGGTAATGTGAATATGAAACATGGCTTAACGATGGTTAATTAATATGAAAATGCCATTATTTTGATCTATCGTGAAATTCGAGATCTTGTGCCAATATAATATATAGAAATTTTAACGTAAACTTAATAATCCTTTGGTAAGGAGAGTTCACATAATAAAATAACGACGTTAAAAAGCGTTTGAATTGGAAAACTTTATTTTCTACCAGTACAGCCTGTTAAGTAAATACGACATAATCTGTTTTAACCATAAACATGAGGCACTAAAGATTTAAAGCTTAAATATCGTAAATACATGAGCCTAGTCAAGTGTTAACTAACCCGTAGACTCAATATTTGTAGCGATTAGTAGAATTTTAAACAAAAACCACATAGGCATACATAAAATGATTTACGGAGTCGGAATACATAACACAGTACAATTAATAAGCTCTTAAGCTGCTTACATTTAACGATCTCTTATATCATTCCTAACTCTGTCATATATATGTCACATTATAGTGCAGAGTTAAAAACATAATTATTTGGGTTATCATGCGGCTAGTTCGCGAAGGTACTTCAGCCATCCCAGCCTCAGCCAGCCTTACAATGCTTTGTTATTTTAATTGTCAGTAGCACAATTTTGTATTAATTGTTTATTTTAAAAGAGCAGCTATGGAGTTTCTTGCCGGTTCTTCTCGGTAGATGACTGCCTTCCGAACCGGTGGTAGTGAAAAATTGACGATTCAAAAGTGTCTTTATAAAGACCTACTTGAATAAAGATATTTTGAGTTTGAGTTACTACAGAAAATACTGTCTTTGCATTCAACAAATGTTATGAAATGTATTATGCTATGGTAATCATAAAGTTTCGCTTACCCAAATTTGTTCTATATTTATTTATACTTCAAATTATTGTTTAAGTTAAGATTGAGTCGAGTACGTCGTTGCATAACACGGTCAGTTGATTGTCTCTGATAGTATAATCGTCTAAGGTCAATATCAACGGCTTTATATGATTATCCTCGCTTAGTGATTTTACGACCTCCCCTCGTATCCTGGTTTCACCTGTAGGTCTCCGGATTATACCGGCGATATTTAAATTCATAAGTAATTTCTTAATGTTGTCCTTTACTATAACAATTATTTGATTGTAAAAGATTAATTTACTTTCTGTTATGCAAACGGACAAATATATATATTTAGGAATATTAAAAAATACTAATGCACTTTAATATATTATAACCTTTCCCAATCACATTGTTAAGAGTAATTTTAATGACTACGTGTTATTACTTATTCGTTACCTAACGCTAATGAATATTGTACATCGGCTTTTAGAAAGAGATGATCGGTTAGTTTCGGTCTTGTAGAGTGTTATCTCTATCTGTTTTGCGATCTACATAATGTCTGCTAGATTTTGTTTTGTTTTGAATTGTCGATTGTCGATGTGCAAATCAGCGTAATTGATTTGATTTTTTTATATATTTTTAATCTGTTCTTCTGTAACTATCGTATTGGGTTTAGACGAATACCGTTATATATTTAAAAAAAATACGATAATGTCATACAAGTAGAAATTACTCATTTGTCACATAGTAAAAGTTAACTATTTAACTGGTTTTTGTTATATTTAATTGGACGCAAACATCTTCGTTACTCATAAGTTAATGCGCAACGCTCTCTAATGACAACGTCGTAACTTACTCTATCTCTTTTTATCAGTTCGTTAATACAACTTGATAGAAAGTGACAAAAACTTTAGTAATGCAATAATTCTTAATAAAAAAAATTCCACATAGAATCCTATTAGCGATCTTGTGTTCGTCAATTTCTTCTTATAATACCCTCGTAGACTTAGGGTAACAACCTTTAAACGTTAACTTTATAAATATTACAATACATCCTGAATAAAAAAAAATCAATATAAATAAAGATATTTATTTTAAAAGAGGATTTGTATATTACAAATTTTACTCCATAGACATCACACAGTTTTAATCAGATGTGTATGATTGACAGAAGTTTAAAAAAATATATTTTATAACTTATCTGATCATTTTGATGATGATAAAGTTTGGGAATGAATAAGCTTCAGCTTAGCCTTGCACTAAGCAGCTATCGAGTTTCTTGCCGGTTCTTACCGGTAGATAAATGCCTTCCGAACCGGTGTTACATTTATAATTAACGATTCAAAAGTGTCTTTATAAAGATATTTTGAGTTTGAGTTTGACTAGGATCATTACCGAAAAAACATATTAACCAAGCCGAATTTCTTGCCTGCTTCTTCTAAGCTTGGTCGCATGTCTTCTTAGGCGTAGAACTACTTATACTTAAAAAAGTTTCAAAATCGAAACATCTACATTAATTAATAAAGATACTTTGACTTTGACAAATTGGTTGGAAATTTGACTACAAATATGAACAAAACATTAGTTAGTTTACACCTATGTAAACTTTATGAAACTGGCAAGTGAATGATCCTAATGTATCACATAACTAATAAACTAGTAAATAGGTGTGGCTTCAATGAGTATCAAGCATAACGGCCTCTTGAAATTTACGATCGACTTTATGACAGACCTGAGGTTACCTTTACAATTTATCTGTACTGTTTCATTGTCGAAATATTTTATGGTTAATATAAAAATTACCAATGCGACATTCGTGAGAAGTTGCGTGTTCATCATAATTGTATGTGGTAATGACAAAGTGTATTAGATATATTCAGATGACCTTTCATTGTTAATGCAAGCTCTTCAAGTATTTAAGACGGCTCTTTAAAAAAACGTTATAAATACGAGTTTTGATTTTCGTTTATCACTCCGATCAAACATTTCAATGCTATAATTATAATAAATCCTTATCGAGTAGAACACAATATAAAAAAAAATTATACAAGATGTAACTTTGTATTATAAGGTTTTATATAGTATATATTATAAAACCTTTTTTTGGGCACAACACGCCGTATAGAGATAGATTAGTATTGTAAAATTTAATTTGACAAATAACTCATAAACTAACAATACATATATAAATAGAATTTATTTAATTATAACATAAACAGTACAGTAAACACACTTTCTTGTCAGTTATTTGAAACTTAAGTTTGTCTCTTTTAACATAAACTTTGCAACATTTGATATTATTTAATTGTCGATTTATTCTTTGGTGTAATAGTGGCAGCTCTTTCTTTCTCTCTTCTCACAACCGTACTGTGGAACATACCTACTTCTTTCTATGCCTTATTATCAATCATCACCATCAAAAGTATATGAAACTTTAGTCCATATGAAGCTCTATATTCTGCAATTTGGGCTTACTCACACATTTATATCCATAAATCACTCTCACAATAACACGGTCCGCTCAGGTAGACAGTTGGTAATGCACTGAAAACCGCCTTCAACCATGTTTCTGATAACACCCCTAGGTCATTATCTTAACTTGTTAACATTCTCTTTTGACAACTTGATCAGTCTCTCCATTGTTCAAAACTTTAATAGTTAGTTATTAGATAAATCAAAATTAAACATCTCATCTTAATGCGTTGTAGATCTTTACAAATGTACTGTGAATGACGATTTAAAGGAGTGGCGGAGAGATTCTTGCCAGTTCTTTTCGTCCGCTTAATTTGGGAACTGCCAGTAAATGTAGAATCGAAATTTTAACTTATTTTGTTGAAGATTCGTAAGTGTACCTTTGTTACCTATATGAATAAAGATATTTTTGATTGATTGATGTGTCAGTTGTATATTTTATAACATAGTCTATATATGTAATAATTTTAAATTTACGACCGAAGCCAAAAAAAAAAAAATATTCTTCATAAAACAAATAAAAGGTAATAAACATGTTTCATTTAATAAACCAAGGATTGAATAAATAGCTTAAAATAAAAAGTAAAACACGAAAATAAATTTAAAGTTTGTTTTGTATATACCCATAATGCTGGCATTTATATATTGAGCGAGAAACGTTATGTTTATGTATTTAAATATCTTGCGGATTCTACACCGAACTTAAATGTTTTGTCTGAGCTTTATGGATAGACAAAAACAATATTAACTCCATGGTGAAATTAAACCTATTGTAAAGTTATGCTTAAGTAAATGAATGAGAGGCCAAACACCACAGTTATATAGAGGTCACTTACCCTGTTATTAAAGTCGGAGCACTCATGAAGGGCACATTTTGGCACGCAATTTAATGACTAGGTATTTTTTAAGACGCCCTTCTATCATAATCACAGCACTCAGCTTCTTCAAACCTCTTATACGTATATAACAAGATTCATTCGTGATAAACCACCATCCTTTTTAAATCTTGAAAAGTACTTGGACGGGAAAGTATTCTCGAGTTTGTTTAAAAGTTAGAATGTTATACGTCCGATCTATTCTTGAAATGTGGACTTTATTGATTTGATCAAATTTAAGTCAAAAGAGTATTTAAGCGTAACATTGACAACAGCAACTAACAACACATTGAGCTTCCGTCCAGCTCTTCAGGCTAGTCCCCGCTGAGGACCGAGTCTCAGAGAAGACGCCCTTGGGCAAGTCACGACAAACCAATTTTAATCACGCCTAAGCTGAGCTGGCCAACAGCGAAATACTCCTCCAAAAAAAAAAAAGATAAAGTAGAAAATGACGATTCAATAGTGTCTTTATAAAGACTTGAATATTGTGAGTTTTAAGACATATATATATGGTTTCAAGTTTAACAAAAAATCTGTTACAAATTGAAGTCACAAACTACGGTTATATTTTAATATATTATATAGTTTTGTATCTGTATGAAATCTCAATACCAAACTTAATATAAAACTCGAAGTATAGACTACAGTATATAATAAAGCTTGTTAAAGAAGTTTTAGTTAATAAGATTAACAGATTCAAAGGATACTTTTCCTTGGGGAGCTTTCTTTTAAAGAACGTATTGATAAAATATAATTAAATAATGTTTTTATAAGGTAATTTATTTTAGGAGTTTGTTTGGACTTTTAGTAAACATTTACCCACTGTACAATCTATATCACGCTTCATATAGTATTTTACGATGACACGTAATCGAATTGTACATGGCTCAGACAAACACATACATTATCGTTTCTGTACCTTGGGCTGGGTTGGGATGGGTTTTATGTACCCTGTCGTATAAGCCACAATATGTAGGGGAAACCAAGGAACGACCAACGAAAATATATAGTTATTTTATTTCGTCGGCTACTATACTTCCTACGTAAAGGAAGGATAATAAATCTATATAACACTATAAATTATTGTCATATATTATTATAAATATAAATCTCCTGTCACGATGTTTGTCCCCGATGGATTCCTAAACTACATAACCAATTTTTAATTAAATTGGCACACCGTGAGCAGTGTGGTCCAACTTGAGATCTAGGATAGCTTAGATCTTTAATTATTGTCGCAATTTTATTTTATTGCAAATTATTTGTCCATATAATTAATTGACAGTCACAATTATCTTTTAACTCCAAAAGATTCTAACAGATGTCGATACTTTTCGACTGGATTGAGTAAGTAATCAATAGATGGCACTGCTATGGTAAACCGACAAACGTGTCATATAAGCTACAATTCAATAGCATAACTACCACGTGTTATTGAGGCTAAAGTATAAATTACATTTATTTTGTAGTATACGAAATACCGTGAAATTCAATTATTTCTACTTTTTCAATAATTTATATGGCAAAACAACGTTTGCCGGTTCAGCTAGTATTATTATAAATTAACATGGTGATACATCAAACAGTCAAAGTTCCTACGATCAATCAAACTACCTGCCGTTTCTGAGTTGCCAATATAGGCTATTTGAGTTTAGTGACTGATGATATTTTATTTACATAACTATATTTGTGTATTTACCAAATTTTTATATATAATGGCCAGTGAAATTAGATTATATGTATTGTAGTTGTAGGCTGTGACTTTGCTTAAGCTTATGTTAATAATATATTATAGCTTACGAATTAAAACTCTAATCTACTTTGCTACTATTTAAGTAGTTTATTTTTCAAAAGAATTGCCTTTAAGTGAATAATTTTCGCCTTCTTCAGTTTTTAAAGATCAACTTGTTTTTCAGAAATAAAATCTATTGGACTTTACCACAGTAGTTACCACAAATATAATGCCTAGAATACTATACTTTTATTGTTAATTTCTGTAAAACAAAGGATTTTCTGTACACTATAAGTTAAGAACCAGTTAAATTTAATAACATCCCTATCAAAGAATTCCTGTGGTGGTTAATTAATTCCAAATGGGAATTTATTTGGTGAATCTCCGTAATGTGTTGGAAACAGTAGCGACGAGGTCGCCTTTATTACTTGCTAAAGATAAAACGAGGGATTACGTTTGATTGATGACACCAGAATAAGAAAGTTTTTAATTCTCTTTTACTTTTACAGTAGTTAATATGTTTAATCCTCCTACGAATAACCAATACATCTTATATATAAAATTCTCGTGTCACAATTTTCGTTTCCGTACCACCAAAATAGCTCGACCAATTCTCATGTTTTCGTAAGCTTATTGAGGAGGTCTCAAAATCGGCCAGAATCTATTTTTAGAGACTTTTTAAATATTTTTTATTATGTTACATTAAAACTACATACAACCTTAAATTTTTACCACCACCAACCTTTATTTTTTAGAAGTTTTAAGGCAACGTTTGCCGGGTCAGCTAGTTTAGCCCTTTAAAAAAACAAGTAATGACAATTAGGTCGAACAGTAAAAGCTACAAATCAAATTAAATATTCAAAGCAGTTAGCCACACGTAGAAATTAAATAAAAGCCTTCTTGCATGATAGCCTTTATTGTAAAGACCTCACCTCGCCTAGTATGAAGTCATTGTCTGAACGATCACGTTTTAATTCGAAATAATCTCGTACCCGATTTTAGCAATTGTGTAACTAATCTTCAAATTAAAGGTTGGAATATCAATTGAATCATCCTTATTTCCTTTCCTAATTCTAACATAAGGTGATTATCAAAATAAGTTTTCGTGAGGAGAAAAATTCGAGACGAGACCAAGTGAGTATGATGTATGTAAATTTTTGAAATGTGAAGTATCGAGACATACCTAAGTATCTCATTTTTATTCCTAAGAATAAGTTAATATGTTGAAGACGACGACTCAACATAGATAAGCACCATGACTTTAATGACGTCGATATAAATAATATTAAAATGATAGAACGTTTGTTTATAAAACTCATACTACAGATAGCTAATTTTAAATGGTATTTATAGGGTGTTGTCGTAATTTATTAGGAAATTAATTGTTCCCTGTCTTAATTTTCCACGACTGAGTAATTCAAGTTAATGAGGATTAACTTTGAACATGTTTTGAATGTGAACGCTTGAGTAATTAGTTTCTGTTGGATTAATATCCTTTTACGTATACCAACACACACAATACACAATACAATTGAGGTACACGTTCACCAACAAATTAAACCTTTAATATTATGATATTTTTTTCAATTTTTTTAACGATGTTGTAATAATGCACATCCTGGGAAATGGTTCCTAATCAACCTCTTTTATATATTTATTTATTCAAGTGTCTAAGTCATACGGCCAATAAACATACGATAACATAATTAATTAAATTTCACAAAAACTAAGACCTTTTTAAATATAATGGTTGTGACATGACGTGTTCACGCCTTAAACAAAGCACTGATACAATGTATATATATAAACCTGTACCGTTCGGTTGACATTTTTTTTTTTTTTCAAACTACCCCCCCCAAGGGCGCTGAAAAGGGGTAAAGACTTTACTATGAATAATCTTATTTCCTTCGTTATAAAACAATATAATTTATTTTTATTTATATAGTTATTGGTTATTTCTGTAAACAAAACAAACCACGATATAAATTCTAAAAACGTTTCATAAAACAAATCAGGACTATATTACAACCGAACATTTGGCAATGACGTCAGCACAATAGATTGTTCCATTGTTGCCGGTTGATGTTACAAATGTTATCATACCAAATAATGGTAGAACACACATGATTATTTCAAAGCGATGTAAATTAAAATCAAATTACAACTGATATATTTTGATAAGCCATCGACATCGTTAATAATCGCGACAAGTTTTGAACAAGTGTTAATAAAAAAAGGTTGTAGTATGTCACTTTATTTAAATTTGAAAATAGAATTACTTTGTCCCACGTAATGTTTGCGTACTTTTCCCGTATACGCTAAAATGGTTTTCCACCGCCTTTTTTGCAAATAAACCTTCGCTCCTGTTAGTAAATCGTATTAATGCCTGTGGCATGTGTTATATACATAAATTATCTGTATACAGATGGGCATTTTTTAAGTGGACCCAAATAATATATGACGCCATATTGAATTTTGAAAATCGAATCCCTGTGCAAATCACTAAAGAGTTTTAATACATTCGACTTAAGGATTGGCTATCTAATAAGCTAGCAGTTCTAAATTCAAAATTTTAAATTGGAATATAAAACGGTACAACCATTTTCATTTTTAACAATTTTTAAGAAATAATTAGAGAATTAACGATCGAACTGAAATTTATTTTAAAATTGCAATATCGTGAAATAAATAACAATGTTTATCAGAGAAGAGAATATATTGTGCCTGTGGCGTTTCATTAATGTGGGTTATGTGGAAACCGAACACATAGGAAACCTGATATTTTTTATGTTACAAGTTTTCACACACTCGTGACATGAAAATAAAGTAATGAACTGTTCTTTTTTTAAATTAGTACACTTGCAAACTTCAGATCTACAATCTATTCTTAAAAATGCAAGTATTGATATTTTTCATATCATAACTTAGGCTTAGTATATTATGATTCGTTAATATTTTATATTATTTATAGATACAGCCTTATGGATCTTCTATTAGAAGCTATTAGAAGAACAATGATTCCTGGACTGTCTCATATCAAATTTGGCTGTTCATTCCCTTTTTGCCAGCTTCTTCACATGGATCGATGTGGAATCTAAATAAATCAAAACTTTACGTATTTAACCCTTGATATTTATTTATAGGTAAGTAAGGTCAGCTTTTTGTTCCTAGATGAACATCGATTTACATTCTTAGTAGTACTTATGTTCATTTTATTTGGAAATTTGGAAAGTTCAAAAAAGGTATAGCCATTTCAAAAGTAGGGTATCATAATAAATTCCGTCGTATATAGAAAAGTTTACAAGAGCGAAGGCTGTGGAAAGAACGTAGGCACTAAGAAAACCTTCTAAAGCTTATTTAAGCTGTCCTCGTGTATATGTTACGATTTGAATCCAATACTTTATTCCGGTTTCAGATAAGCTTGAGATCCCATAAATTCTTCGCTGAGATTTATGGCTGCTAAGTCAGCCATGTTTTTAAGACATTGGACTTTGTCATATCTATATTGCGCAAGGGAATGCTACTTATGTCAATAGATATTTGTGTTTACGGAAAATTAAAAAAAATGGCCAATCAAGAAGACGAAGATTCCAAGGACGTAGAAATATCACTCATACTATTTCATAATTCAAGCCATTTCGCCAATTATCCTTAAACAATTATAACCTTAACAATTTATTTATAAATCGTTCATTTTTTTTTTAAGTTCATATGATATTTTATTGGAATATTAGCCCTTTGAAGCTCGCGTCAAACGAAGCGTGGGATTATGAAAGAAGCCGATTATTATCACTCTCAAAGCGTCACGGGAAATTTCATGTCAATTTCTATAAATCAATATGTAGCATTGAATTGCGAATGTAAATAAATGGAACATGAAGATAAAAATATTAAGGTGAAGCTACGTGGTTCGTCGCCAATTCATTCCAACAAAAGTATTATGAGACTTAGTGAAATTATGTTTGCCTTCGAGGTTACAAGAAAGACCAAATAAAAAAACAATTTTTGGTAACGCAAAAACCCACTTTTGAGACTTGAATGCTTGTACCTGTATTACCCACTATTCTAGATATACTAGAACTATCCACTGGAAAAAACAAAAATAAAACTAAGTTTCATAACTATATTTTGAACAATAAAGATCAATTATTATAGTACGCACTACTTGCACTAAACGCCTGAAAACAAGCAAGAAATTTAAATTGTTCTTCGATTTTCGTCGATTATTTTTATTTGTGTATATAAGAATCATCAAGCATTCTTATCAATATTAGGTTTAAGGCATGGTATCATGATGTTTGCTTCCACCGTAGAGTGTTAATTGAACACATAGATAAGGCAATTACCGAATACTTGAGTGGCCAAGATTTTTAATAAAGTGATATATTTATTTAATTAAAGCTTCATACTTAATCATTAGTGCAATTGGCTGACAATTTATTTGGACTTGTCAGGTCTTAACGGATTCCGTTAACCACCAGTCGTCCATTTAGCCTCAATGGAGTTATTGTTCTGAGAAACTTAGAATGTTCTTTGAAGATTCGTTAGACAGAGAGTCTTTATGGCCTATTGTCTCTGTTGTCGTATTTGTGATATTATTTGATCTTGCTAAACTATATATAATAATTAATTAATAATTTTTTACACGCCCACGTCTCGTCTATGCAAATCGTTTAACGGTCCTGTAAACAGATTGTGTCGACTTTATAAAAGTATTGTAAATGTATACTCGACTCTCTGTATACGTGTCGTAGAGGCATTTTGAACACCTTAAAAAACAAACCTTTTAATCCTGATGGTGTTCGAATGTATGTTGTATCTTGTTTGTAATATATATATTGTATAATAATATATATTGTATTATGTTTTACCTCTTAAATGTTTCAAGTTCCCATATAATTGTTTTGTGTGTATCTTATAAGTTTATTGTTTTTTTAATATATTTAGCACATAAGATGTTTGGGGACAGATGTTATTAAATAAAATACAGCTTATACATTTTAAATTTAAATATAACAGGTAACAGCAAAAATCACATTAATTTATGAGTTTGCAATGTTTGTTTGACTTATTTTAAATTTGAACTTTATTAGCAAATGAATAAAGTTCCCATACTATTTCATTATGACTGTCATTTGAGTTTTTTAAAGAAAAGGCCAAACGTTCAGGAGAAACACCAGGTGATGTAGGCTCGTGAGTTCGTTGCCGGCCTTTTTAATTGGAACGCGCAACGCTGGTGGAGCGAAGTAGTTTTATATATTTTCCCGTTGCTTTATATTTTAACTCACTTCACGCAAAATTGAGACAATATTTTTTATTTATGCTTGTGTTGGTAAAAGGCTCATATAACCTTATATATAACCTTATAACGCAAACAAGCCTCCCCCAGGCGTTATCTTTCAAACTTTTAATTACGTTATAAATTTCTATGTACGAAGTTTATATTATCTTTATAGCTTTTTGTTGTAGATAAAAAGCCTTCAATCTCATCATCCATTCAAGTCGTTATTGCATTACTAAAAGTCGTTGACTTTATCGGTGACGCCGATAATATTTTATATAATTATATTTGACTAGTGGCTGGTTAAAGCATGCGATTCTCATGAGTTCCTACATTCGATCCTGGTGGCAGACTAAGGAGTATTTCAGTCTTTAATCGAAATTAACAGTTGCTCCTACTATGCGGCAAATCCTGAAGACATTCTTGTTATTGATGTTGGGGTTTTAATTAAAATATAATATTATAATGTTGCATTATGTTTATCAGACGGAAGTAAATGCTATAAGATTTCCTTTAAGCTCCTAATGCAGACTTAGTTTCCAGAGCTAATGTCCCCTAATCAAATAGACTAAGAACTGAGATTAAATGGATCTGTAAACAGTCCTGAACTCTAATTAGTAACTCGAGTAGAGGGTTAATTCTATGTTGCTATTCTGGTGAATATATACAAAAAAACAATAGTTTAAGACAAGATAACTTAAGTTTCGTAAGAGATATAGATGTAACGTTATATCATATAGCTTTTCTATATGTTGGCAGTATTGAAGATGGTGTGTAACATAAAACATGAGACGGAGACTCATGTCATGACGGATTCTTTACTCTTTTAAATGAGACTTCACACACGATTAGTTAATGATAATAATAGCTTGTTAGTGCTAACACAACTGAGAAACTGCAGTTACTTTAAATAAATATGATCAAACGAGTAATAAAATATATTCATATGTTGACCGTACCGAAAATCGGCATGTCGGCAAACTTAGTCGTCGAACGTATAATACATACTAATATTATAAATGCGAAACTATGTCTGTATGTTACGCTTAAGCTACTGGTATGCAGATAGACTAAACGAACTAACTAATAGACTAACCTTCGTTACTTTTTATAACGAAAAAAAGAGTTGTAGGATTTGGAATAGGGAATGAAAATTTGTATAAAATTTCACTAGAACTTTGCCGTTTATAAATCGATTTTCCAAATTCCTTTTGCATGTAAATCACGCTGACAAAGTCGCGCGCAAAAGCTTCTAGTGTTAGATAAAAAGACAAATTAAATTTAGCAATAATTTCACCGTTATTCGCCTCACAAGAGGTATAATAATTGTATATTATCTGTTGACACGAACTAAATATTTTCTCGTAATTTAATATCCAGACAATGATAGGAACAAGTTGATTAATACAAACTCAATTTAACAACTTTAAAAGGCATGGAAATTTGTCAATCAAAACTTCTAATTATTTCAATCAATTAGGAAAGTTTGTAATATAATTAAAATAATAAACTTGCAAGTTGCTTCTATTAATTTCTTTTCATTTATAGACCAGAGACAAAATCTTCGCATTACTTGCGATATGTTTTCATAAATAAAAAAGTTTCATTAAACAGTTAAAGTCTACAGTCAAATAGTGATTCGTTTGTTTGATTTGTCTCTGGTTTTAATACGTTGTTGTGTTCGGTGGTTATTCAAAAATAGAATGGGATATCTGTGATTAAATATTATTAGATATGTAAGTAAAAATCCCCTAGAAACTCTCTAGAACTTCCATAAGGTTTTACGTTTCTCTCAATGGAATTGTAGATTAGGGCTATGTTCTTGACATTTTCTATTGTCTATGTTTAGTTTTAACTGTTCTGTTTATTATTATATTAAGTTTGTGTTTTGTGTACTTACGTGTGTAATTTAAGTTAAGAATACGGCTATAACATTTTTATTATAAATTCCGATCCATTATAAAAATTAATCTTTGAGATTAAACGGTTTTATTTACCTTACGTCTAAAATGTAAGCGTACACTCCTGGTTCTTAATGATCTGAAACAAGGATATTCAATTACTTATTTCTTAGATTTAATAGATTTTTTTTATAAATTAATTTATAACCGCTCATTTCTGTACCAAAATGTTTAAAGAGGAGGGGAGAGGAGTTAAGTGCAAAAATGTTATTATACAAAATACCTTGACCAAAGCTTAATGGCACTTGTATGCCGCGCACCATTAAATGAAACTTATGTAAAACCTGCTCCTTATGCAGCACCTGCTCCTTATGTAGAATCCAAACTAAATACCCACAACTTAACTATAAAGGAGGCACAGGTAGCGATGCTAATTCTGACCTCCGAACTTATCGAATGAAAGTCACGCTTAGTAATTTTTAAGCCCGTCTCTATTCATACGAAAAATCCAATTAATCAAAAACTAAATCATCCTCTAAAATAAAGAGTACATACTAACGTGAGATTTTGGTTTAGTTTTTTTACCCAAATCACTTTTGGTTCATGATAACATTTTAAGCAGCACCCGTGCCAGGGAATCCTCGTGTTATGTGCCAGTTACTCCGTATTGTTAAATATACTACGTTTATATGTTCAATTGTAAAGACCAGCAAGAACATAACGACTAAGTTGCGAACCAAGATTCTATTATAGCGTCGGTTGTCAATCGATGCAGAAATTCAATTTGAGGCCGTGTTATGCAAGCCTTTATAGATGTACTTTCAATAAATTGTAATATTTCCTGAGAAATTATTACTTCTGTGTATTTCTTTTGTGCTTATAACAAACACTCAGTTATAGACCACCGCCATACAGCATTTACATGTAAAACTCATTATAAAAGGTTTGTAAACTCTCGGTTTAACTTGTAATACAAGGTTAAATGCATTCATTGGTTTAATGTCACGAGAGTGCCTCGAGATATAATTAAACAACGGAAACCAGAGACGTTCATTAATTAGTTGGAAGTAGGCCATCAAATGTTTTAATCAATTGTCTGTGTCAAGGACTGAATACTTAGAAGCTTTTTACGTTTATTGCAAGTTGTCGATTTACAGTATATTTGTACAATGGGTATGTAATAAGGGTATTTTGGTTGAGAAGGCATACTATACCGTAAACAAATATTTAGAGGACAAAGATCCCTTTAATGTGTCGGCAATGGGCTCAGCATCGGGGCAGTTCAATTCTTGAGTAGCCTTACAATGCTTTGTAATTTTAATTGTCAGTGGCACAATTTTGTATTAATTGTTTATTTTAAAAGAGCAGCTATCAAGTTTCTTGCCGGTTCTTCTCGGTGGAGGACTGCCTTCCGAACCGGTGGTAGTGTTAAAATTGACGATTCAAAAGTGTCTTTATAAAGACCTACTTGAATAAAGATATTTTGAGTTTGAGTTTGAATGGAGGCTTCAAAGCGAAATTAGTAATTGAAAACGTGTGCATCACAAATGAGTAGAAAAACTAATTGATCGATGTTTGATTTGAGAAATATTATTAGTTAGGTAATATTTTTGTTCCTAAATTGATTTTTGACAGTAGTAAATGATTTTTTAACTATTATTACTAACAAACGTAACAAAATGTGGATAACATTCCAAATTCGAATTATTTTTCTCTAGATTCATGAGACGCTTCCAAAGAGTTGTTATGATTAAAACGCATTCTCTCTTTTAATTACAGTGTTAACACACTTTGCGAGAAAGAGTCAATGCTATAGCTGATAGTTTTTAATGACTTAAGAAAAGTTATGGTATTCATAAATTGTATGCGGAAACAGAATAAGATTTAACAGCAAATCTGTTATAAATTATGCTTTAAGTCGTATAAGGAGAAAGGACATTTATGTTAACACGCTTCGATGTCACCCAAAAGACTATTCCATTTATGGAATATTCTACACGATTCCGATAAAAGGAATACAATATTACATTGAAATGAAACTTTAACGGATATGAACGCGATTTAATTGTTTACAGAACCCGACAGTTGTCGATTGTATGAGACTCGGAATCAAATGAAAATAATACAGTTGAATGTAGAACAACTGTTCTCAAAAAAAATGTATGTAAATGTGTGCTCCTATTTCACCATGCTCACCGGTAGTAGTTTTTTTATATATAGAGATATTGATACATTCGCTGGAGTATGGTGTAATGTTGCAGCTGTCTAATGTAGTCTCTGTACTGTACTTTCTACTCCCTACTGTAGAACATGGCGTTTTAAAGGCGTGCCAGAGAGTTTATTGCCAGTTCTTCTCGTCTACTCTACGCTTTGATAACTAGCAGTATAATCCAGTGGTACAAGTCAATTTGAAAAAATATAACTCAAATAATGTTAGCTATATGAATAAAGCATTTTGATTTTGATAAAGAGACCTTCAGAATGAAGGACCTTCTTGCATATTTCATAAATGATTCCTACACAAAGATTTTTATATGAATCGAAAGAAAACTTCAATGAATCCGATACGAATTGTTGGCACGTATTTAATAGTGTCACGTCCGAATCCCATGGGGGATTTTATTTACGATTTTGGTGTTAAACTTTGTCGGTTTTTCCGCGTAATAGCATATTAAGATTCTTGTGGGCTGTTTGCGTATTTTATAACTTTTGGCTGGTGCTTAGGCAAATGAGATTAAAAGTTACGCTTCGAGTTGACATTATGAACTTTGGCTTCTTGTGTTTCAAACACAACTCACTCAAACTCAAAATATCTTTATTCAAGTAGGTCTCTATAAAGACACTTTTAAATCGTCAATTTTTACACTACCACCGGTTCGGAAGTCATCTACCGGGATAAACCGGCAAGAAACTCGATAGCTGCTCTTTTAAAATAAACAATTAATACAAAATTGTGCTACTGACAATTAAAATAACAGAGCTTGTAAGGCTACTCAAAAATTGAACTGTCCCAATGCTAAGCCAATTGCCGACACATTAAAGATAGATCTTTGTCCTCTAAATATTCGTTTACGGTATAGTATGCCTTTTCAACCAAAGTACCCTTTACGCGCGTTTTAAATTTGTTTGTTTGTGATACTACTGTGTTCTTAGATAGATTTGGAACATCATGTTTGTATACTTACGTTAAGAAATATATTTTCTTATTGTTTCATGATACTTATACAGTGAAAATAAATCGACGGACAAATGTGTAACAAAAATATATAACGAATGGATTTTTTACGATCAAAAATATCCATCCTTAAATGTTGAATTCATTTTCAAGAATAAAATTCGCTGAAATCTAAGTATTGTTTACGGTTAGGCAATAAACATAAACACAACGGGAACTTTTTCACCCGAATTGGCTGAGATAATACAGGAAGCTAGGAATATCTGCACAATTCTTGCTTTTCCACAGCATTACGTTATGGTTTACTGTATTTCTTAAGCTCTTTTCAGACTACGCTTTTATCGTATTTAGTTCAAAGCACTACAATATTGCATATGATATATTACACAGTACAGTAAATATGAACGTAGACATTATGTGAATGTGAACTATATATTGGTACTGTTATATATAGATAATATTTTTATTTCCGAAATTGGGTATTGTGTGTTAGCGGGTTGTTCCCACTATAACGTGTTAGTGTGTAAGTGTGCTTCTATTTCGCTATGCCCACCGTTGATAGTAAAGGTTATTTTTTATTGTTTTATGTTATATATTTATATATTATATTGATCCAATCGCATGGTGTAATGCTTGCACATTTTTACAACCGTACTGAAAACATACTTGGCAATTCTTATCATCCTCTCTACGCCCTTGATTTGGGAACTGCCAGTAAATGTAGACAAAAACTCTTATAGGTTTTGTTTTGACGATTCATAAGTGTTAGTTATCTATGTGAATAATGATATTTTTACAAGATTACCCAGCAAATGCAAATAATATAAGTTAAAGAGTCATATATGTTGACCGATGTGTCAATACAATACGCGGTCTCAGTCGCGTCTAAAAAGATTTTGTGTTTTGTGAATTTCTAATTTAAATGTGTGCGTTCAGTCATTTTGTGAACGCCTAACGTGCGAATAAACGTTTAGGTTCGTTTTTTCTTGAAAAATACAAGTATTCATTGTAGTTTTCGCGTTGGTTGGAGCCGGTTAATATTTTAATATGAAACCATTGCGGATGTGAAACAAAAACCAAACAAAATCCTTTGTACAATATCATGATGTAAAAACTTTAATCTTGCACGAGATATTCAGCACAGTTTTCTCGTTGGAAAACTTTTGTCTATATTGAGTTTAATGTTGTTTTAAAACTGATCTAAACACTTTAATGCCTTGTAAATTAAAATGAGGCTGTATAATGAGTATTTTCTCGTTACGTTCTGATCAGCTCAGCTGTGTGGTCTTTTACAGAAGAGGGGCAAACGTTCAGGCACACCAAAAAGGTAAAGACGCCGATAATAGACACACATACGTGGCTGGGAGCTCGTGCGTTACCGGCATTTTAGGAAATGAAAAGGTATTTTATATCGTACGTACATCTAAGATTATAAATTATTTTAAATCTTTAAAGGCTTATGAGCGCTAATAGGTGTATATAAGATGGCCTGTCTCCACAATTCACAGTGAGCACTCAAGTGGAAAATTACTAAAAATATAAGCCTTCGTGAAACAGAAAGGTAGAAAAATGGGTCAATATTTTACGGTGGACGATTAAAAACGTCAATTGGTTATGTCAGTTACTGATAAACGCAATGAAAGTTTAGATTTGTTAGCATTTTTAGGTGTTAATGTTATTGATAAATGTATTATATAAAACAATTCGATGTGTAATCCCGTTTTTTTTGTCAGATGTTGATTAATACAATAAATTATATTCATTTGCAAACAGTTATGCTATTCAAAAAAAAACCTTTTTTAAATATTTTATTCTTTTATGTATTTTAGAAGGCTGTGCCATAAAAAAATTAAGACATAATAAGGAATTGATCACTCTTAATTTAAATTCTGACCGATTTTCTTACTCGATATGCACAAAGCACGAGAATCGGTTGAGCCGTTTCGAACAAATACCGCTACACGAAAATTTTATATTAGTTTAATTTAAACCTTCTATTTGGTAGAATGCGCTCTGCATCTGAAGGATTATCTATACATTTACTGAATGCTTCAATAGAAAGCAAGTGGGTGAACAACATCCCAGCTGAGCTTAGTCAATCGGAAGATGTATTAGACAGCTTTACGAATTATTAGATAATAAATATTAATAGGTAATACATATTGTTGACTTGAGCGTGCCTCATAATTGACATTATTCGTTAGAATGACGGTTCTGAATACATATTTCTCTGTATACATGTATGTGATTAAAAATTCTATCGTTGGTAAATGCAAATTTCGTAAAATGCAATACTACGTCCGTAAGTTACAGATCAAGATGTCAGGCTATTACATGAAATGACAGACACTGTCCACTTTAGGTTTTTTTATGGAATAGAAGGCAAACAAGCAGGTCACTTTGAATGAAGTGCACATATGCACCGCTAGGAGGCTTACAATTGAATTGACTTAAAGGCCACTTTAGATGATACATAATAAGCTTGTGAAAGTCATCATAGTATGTTACTTCTTTGTTGAAATATAATTCTAAAGCCTTTGAAAGCACAGTCGGAAGTTCGTAGCAACAACGGATGCGTAGCGTAGCAGGTGTTATGTTAAGACATTTAAAAATTAGATTTAATAATAATAATCACAATTACAATAACCACAAAAAAATAAACACATATATTTGGGTGGTTTTAATGCGATCTCTTCCAGGTAACCAGAGGTAAAGATAAATAAATAAGGGTAGTGTTTTACATTGTTAATGCGTAGTATATAAAGTATGTACGCCTAAAGAATAGGCTATATAAATTAAAAGCCACGACTAAGGCTTAATTTTATTCTCCATTTATTTATATTTTTTAACTGTATAAATAAAACTTCACGGCGTTTTTGAACTTAATAAAGCTCCAGATTATTATCGCGACGTGAAGCAGCGTATATTTGTAGCTATCAAGAAAGGTCAAAAGCACCTTAGCAGAGCATGCATGCTAATGAGTATAGAAGATCGCGATGTAAATGAGCAAGTCGCTATGTATTTATGCAAATTATTTTAATTGATGTTAACTATAACGCGACTTAGATAATTGTTACGAATTTGACTTTATAGATTATTCAAATTGTGTTCAAAGGGAGACATTATAACTCGAATAAGAAGTTTTTGTAAATGTTTAGGAGCAACACGAGTTTTGTTAGTAGATTTTGAATTGTATTTATTTAAGGAATGTTAAAAATTAACCAAAACAAAATTTAACTTATCATAAAATCCATAATGAGTCCACCACACACTACATCTGTATAATATTAAACCATACAAGCGTAGCCTCTGTGAATTTTTTCAAGAGAAGTTTTTCAAGTCAGGCAAAAGTATTACTGCAGTAAATAACAACAAAGCCGTAACAGCTGGTCTTTGCAGCTCTCAAGTTTCAGCACACCCACACACACACACACAGTGTGTATTTACCGACACAAAGACACGGCGCTCAAGTAAATTCTTCTGTTGGATTGTTTTACACTTATTATGTCTTTTTGGGTAAGACTGAAAATCGGTTATAAATTCGCTTTTCTTAATTTTTATGTTTTTAATGTAATTGGTGTGTATGTATGTAAATCTGTTACTTTTTCGTCTTGTTTTGAATTAGCATATATTGTTTTAGAACTTATAAAAGAAAAAAATATTAAGAGTAGTACCTTTAAATAGTTCTTTGTTGCTTTAAGTTAATTACAATGATTTTGGGAATAATTTCATTGGGATATCAGTAAATAGGTGTTCTATTATCTCACTAGTTATCCCACACTCTTCATGCACTTAGATCTGTGCTAATAGACGTCAAATTCTCTAATAAAAATTACCTTTCATATCCCAATCCAACATATAATATTATATATAAAGACAAACCCACTGAGTTGTATCAGTTCGGTTCTTATCAGCTGGGGGCGCTCAGTAAACCTAGGTTAACAACCTTAATTGAGTTTGGAATTTTTAGATTTGACTTTATATATTGTACCTGGCAAACGTTGTTCTACCATATATATATCGCAATGGTAAAATGATATTGATTACAGGGTTAAAAATAGTTCCTAATTAATAAATGTAAAATATGAGTTGATAGAAGAGTAGGTAGAAGATCGTATTCTTGTTTAAAATTTGTAGATTCTCAGACGTACTAAATATGCTCACAAAATTTCATGAGAATCGGCCGTATCGGTCCTCCGACCAGCCGTCCGTGCGGCCGTGCCGGTGTTCTCATATTCCTGTATGAGAACGAACAATGTGACACGAGAATTTTGTATATAAAATGCGAGAATCACTCTTTAACGTTAAGTCTGTTACCTTATACAAGTATGATATAGCTTCTAAAGCTCGTTCCATTGAGTCGGAGAAGCCATCTGGTAAACAGAAACAATTCAATATTTTACGCGATGTTATGAATTAAAAAAAGTGTTGCAAATGTACCGAGATGCACATAAAATAATATTCAAGAGATTTCAATAGTAATTACGAACTGTTTGGCATTGCTCCAAGTACGTCCCCAGCCAAGACTGAAAGCGGTGGATGGAATTTTAAAGAATTGATCAAATGTAGAGCAAAATAGGCCAATACAACATATATACATAAATACACGGGTTTTTGATTTATGGGGTTTGTTATAAATTTCATTTAACCTAAGCTAACAAAGTTTAACTTGTTAAAAATACAGTTCTCTGCAAAAAACGGTCCGGAATACAAGCTAAGTTAAGTGTAGTACCGAATACTGTTCTACCTTTAAAACACCGGCTGTGAACACATTTTCCTTTTCCATTTTCGTTTCCTGTTCCAGAGCACCATTTTTCTTTTCAAAGAAAAATAGTGCGGCAACTTCACCTTTATGGTGTCTGCTCGATTGCCTCTTGTATAAAAAAGATAAAAATGTAAAATATTAGTGTAATTATTTGTTTAACTTTAAGTTTTATTTCAATAAACTCATATTTCCGTAGAAAGTATTTCTGTAAATTCCGTATGAAAATATTTCATAATAATGCATTTGCGAGCCTGATATTGGAAATCCAATATACTGAAATATAAAATTGAAATTGATTACAGAATGTCTTTGAAAATATATGAAAAATGTCATTTTTAGATATGTTAAAAATGAATTCACTTAATTGTATAACCGTTTTATGGACCATTACATAGATTTATAAGTGTTTCTTAAAAATAAGTAAAATTACGTTACGGAAATTACTTGAATCAAAATGGTTCTTAACTTTTCCTGTTTTAAAACAAAGTATTTTAATTAAGTAATAAATACTTGTACATGGAATTCTAAACACAATTTTACGTTTAGATATATGAAATTATCAAGTTTTCATGATTAAAACATAGTGTGGATGGATTTATGCAATAAATGAGTCTCGCGTTAGAAATGACTCATGCCAATAAACATTATGAGATAGGTAAAAGGATTTTTCAAAAAATTCAGTAGACACACAAGGTAAAATGAAACAACACAATGAGTAAACAAATTTTATAGATAAATTTAGTACAAAAATTTATAGGTAAATTAAATAAATAATAAAAAAAGGATATAAAAGTTGAGATAATGCTGTGAATATCTAAAATATAAAATTCTCGTGTCACAGCTATCGTTCCCTTACTCCTCTGAAACGGGTTGACCGATTCTCCTCAAATTTTCTGAGGATATTGAGTATCGGCCAACATCTATTTTTAGAGACATTTTTTATATACTTTTTTTGACAAAACGACGTTTGTCGGCTAGTTGTATATAATCATAGCTACATTATTTTACATAAGCATTGATGCAATGGACCGCGGATGTGAGCTAAATAGTAAATACAAAGAATATATTTCCTAATATAAACATTCTATATATTGAATATAATATATGTTTTTAACATCCATACATTTTAAGCCAAGCCCTCGAACACGGCAAGGCACTCGAGCGAAATGCACGGCCCCGTCCAATGTCAAGAGGTTCTAGTCATAGCCTGTAGCTACTTTCTAAGACTTATCGATCGTAATTCACTGGCTAATTTAACATCATACTTATGTCTAATCTTATGTAAGGGTGAGCATACGTTTATATAACAAAATCCATGCTAATTAACTTTCAACAAATTTATAATACCTTGGAAAATTATTTAAGGAAAGGAGGTCCGCAAAAGTTCAGCATCAGGACACAACAGTTCATGCTTGTATTGCCAATGCTTTGTAATGATTAATCTAACATAATTGTATTTGAAATTAATTTTAAAAGAGCAGCTATCGATCTTTGCCGGCTCTTCTCGGTAGATAACTTCCGAGACGGTGGTAATATAAAAATGCCAAAGTGTTTTTATAAAGACATACTTAAATATATTATGAGTTTAATGGCTTCTATTGAGTTATTTGATGATATGCCGAAGGTTTTGAGCAAACAAATTTGGCTATTTATATCTAAGTACAGATTTCATCATATCAAAAAAATGATAGCAGAAAGAGTGGCCGACTACAATGAATAAAATTCGTTGTAGTTTCTATAAGGGATTTTTTGATATAGGTTTGACGTGTATAAAGTAACATTTACCACACCGAAGTATATTTCTCTGCGTATTTTGTGATTTATGTTATTTTAAAGAATATTCAATAGTCACCTGTTAGACAAAAATGTATACTCCGAGAGTGGTTATTAAATGTCCAAAACCACAATTTAGATTTGCATCATTAGAAAGACAGTTACTAGGTACATATTTATGTATCAAGATAACTAATTTGAATCGTTTAAAGCGTTGTTATGTTTTGTTCGCCTTTAAAATTCTCTTGCTAGATATTTAGAAAAGTAAAGGTAATAAATATGACGAATTCGAAGTGTAAGGTCACCCCTAATAATCTATGAGTAGGCGTTAAACAATATGTCCGCTTGGGTACAGGAAAGCAGGATATATTTCAAAGGAACCTATCGAGCGAACGTAATTAATCAAACGGTTGAGTTTTTATTGTACAGCTTTAACGGGTTTGTAAAACATTGTGATTGAGAAATCAATCGTGTTTTGTTTCAGTCTACTTCAACTGTCGCTCAGGTTAGTCAATAATAAAACTTATCATTCCGATACGTAACATTAAATATCTGAATATTATAATATTAAAGTAGTTCCGTATCTGTGTGACCTTTATTGGCAAGGCTACCTCCACATGGCCACCAGTTTAGTAATTGTTTACTCCACTTTTCTGTCCTTCTATTCCCAGCCCAATAAATTGCCATGTTTTTTTCAATCTCTTCGCCTGTGCACTTCCATTTCCGGTGGATTTTTATTTACTAACATTAACTCGTCGGGACTTTAGTATCCTTATTGTATTTACAGTTTCGATTTACAAGTCTACCTTCTTATTACTTTAATGTAAATAGTTAGATTACACCCCGTACAGTAAAGAGAAAGTAACTTTTAATTATCTACAAAAAGTTCCAAATAAGTCCTTCGAAACTTTATAAAATTAAGTTCTTGTAACTTTATGTTGAACTTAATGACGGAGCCGACCCGTGAAATAAGATTTCTCAAATTGAGATTAAATCATGGATTTGTTTGACCTTTTTGATTTGTGTATAAATGTGTTATTCAATTTTACACTGCATCAAATTGAATGTTGTATGAACTGGAACATAGTGGTATATATGTATGTCAGATGCGTTTGACAGCTGTCAACAGCAGTAACATACACACGAGCGCCTGACTGATCTTTATAAGGTGAATTCACATACAAACAAATCAAAATGTCTAATATAAACATGCAATATGCGTAGTTATATTCGGTATTAACTCTCTTTTTCACGTTTAATCGTTAGTATGAGATTAATTTAAAAAGAAATATAAACGTACACTAACGGTAGGAAACCAGAGTTTGTTGTGGATATCTCAGACCTGTTTATTTTGAAAGCCACTTTAGCCAACAAGCTTTAATAAAATAAAACTATTGATAAGTAATTTCTGATGGAAAACTGTGGAAATGAAATAAATACATTTCCAATAGCTGTATTGATATTCGATCATATTATAAACAAACGCCTAGATAAAGCATTTGTGATATTAATATTTCTTATCAGTATTTAATATAAAACCATTTACGAATTGCTCCCGAAAGTAACTTGAATATGAATTCCTTTGAGAATTTTAATGTCACTTCTAAGACCCTGTATATGCAGACTTTCAATAGGACCGAAAATAGTAATTTAGTTATGATTGATGATTCTCAAGTCACCAAGTTTATCCTTTTTTGGTGCCATGTACGTACATTTTCCTTATAATAAAAAAATAAAAAAACTTGAGCCTTCATTATTGATTGTTTAATAAAATTAATTAAACTTTTGATTACACAAATATAATTTGTTGTTCATAAGTTTCTAATTAAATAAATCACTATTGTAGAACATCTTGGTGGATGTGAATTATGGCGGTACTTGATGAAGGTAGTTTTTAGAGGGATGACATTCGATCGAGTTGGGTATCAAACACGTATGTACAAAGCGACTGTTTGAAATAGTGCTCGCACTTAATTATTATTATATGTATTTAAATCTAATTAATTTATTAATATGTTAGTAACTATAATTCCTTACTATTATAGTAAATAATATAATGTAAATTCGCCAAACCCTGCGGCGTACATATATACATAGTCCATTCCGCGATTACTTAGCAACAAGATAAGCAAAATAGCTTGTACTAATATCAAAAATATCTTTATTCATATAGGTAAGCATGGTACACTTATAAATCGTCAACGAAATAAAATGTCATTAAAAAATTTCGAATTTAAATTTACTGCCAGTTCCCAAATCAAGTACGTAGAGTCGACGAGAAGAACTGGCAAGAAACTAATAAACATATACTTTTAATATATATATATATATATATAAGTGTTTTATTGCACTATTGTTGTACAAGATTGAAAATAGGAAAACAGAACACCTCAAACATTAGACGTAAATCAATAATGCTATTTGACCTATTTTATTTTTGTATACCCAGCTTGAACTCAAACTCAAGGATAAACTAACCCTCATACTAAAATATTTATCTCTGTGTAAAGCTGTCAAACACGTATTCAAGAATAGATAAGGAAATGTGGATGAAAATAACACATGAAAATATGATGATACGAGGATGACTTGTATCACTCTAAAAAGTACTCAATTTTGTTTTGCATTGCACATATTGTTTATGTATATTTATTTAAATGTAAAACCTCTTTCTTAGAAACTCCTCTGTTACATTAGGTCCAGTGAAGAAATGGATAGTTTACTTAGTACACTATTTTCGATAAAAATACAATTCAGGATCCTCGAGCGTATCAATACTTATAACAGCGGACTACGGGGCGCAACAATTTTTCAAAAACATACATTATTACGTGATAAGTATTAAAATTTGTTTCGTCAAAAATCATTACCACAACTTAAATATATGACAGAGAGAGGCATATATGAAGAGTACAACTGATTTTTAATAATGATTACCATATGTTTAAAATGTATTAACTCATCATTGTTTCCCCAGCTTATTAATGCGATCCCGCCAAATGTGGTCGAAGGCACGAGTGGAGTAACATTCAAAAAAATACTGAAAAAATATTTTTTTAAAGATCCTATGTGTGTGATAGGCGTACATTACAACCATAACCATTAAATGGTTTATCTGTAGTGTATTTTATGTACGATACTGTGACAATTTGTTTGTAATTGATAAATAAATAAATTAAAACTATACCTAACTTTCTTGAAAACATAACAGTTTTGCATTTATATAAACATTTTAATTGTCAACGGAGCACGGGTTGCTGATTCAATAAAAGACGTACGTCACGTAGATAAAGTTCACTATAATGTTCTATATTGATGGAGATAATAATATAACTATTACTGCTCGTTCCAACTTCGCATAATAGTCGCATGACGTTGTTACTGTGAAGTTAATTTTTATACTGTATTAACAAGTTTTTATGTTATACATACTAAAATGAAGTTTATTTTACATTTATATGATGAACCGTCGTCCGAATTATTTGTGAATCGAATTCAAAATCAAATCGATCCGATCGTCATAAGCATATTTTTTTAATGAAAGAGTAGGCAAACGAGCAGGCGGGTCAATTCGAGTGATGTGCTAACTGCTGCCAAGGGACACCTCCAACACCAGGAGACAAATGAGTTGCCGGCCTTTAAGGAAGAGGAACGCTTTATTTTTGAAGGTACCCAAGTCGTAGCGGCTCGGGAATACCAGCGTTGGTAGTTGGTTCCACAAAGAGGTGGTGCGCGGCAGAAACTGCCTTAAAAAACGCACATTTCGTATTCTGCCTTCACATCCGTTTATGGAATTCAGTAGGTATTTAGACAAGGCAATTAATGGAATGAATTTCTGTAGGTTCTGTAACTAAATTATATTCATATTGCAACGTGATTTAGTTTTCTTTGATTTCACATTTAGTTTAACTACTATAAGAACCATACGTTAAGAAATTTATGAAAATCAATGCTTGGCGATTTAAAGGAGTGGCGGAGAGTTTCTTGCCAGTTCTTCTTGTCCGCTCTACGCCCTTTATTTGACAACTGGCAGTAAATGTGGAGTCGAAATTTTTTAATTACCTATATGAACAAAGATATTTTTGATTTTGATTTTTTAGATAGCTGTGTCAGTATGACAATTGTCTACGCGAATAGCGCAATAAGCATAGGAAAACATTCGGCTTCCACAAAACTCAAACACTCGCCCCTTTATATCTCAGGTTCCAATGGAGATACATTATTCCATTGATGCTATACACCTACCCTTTCATTTGAGATAATATATGGGTCTCACAGGAATCATGGTCGGCCTGGACTTTCAATTTTTCTGACACTTTTTACCCCTAATTAAAACATCGAGTGATTTTCCAAAAAACGAACTAGGGAACTTCAATAATGTTTGTCACTCACGTTTAATATCACAAGATAAAGAGGCCTCCTAATCACGATCAAAATAAATCCAATTCTGAGGGATCACTGACGCGTGCTTGGCGCTCGTTCAGGAATCTTCAGACGTATTTGCTATTTATTGACAGGCCAGATAAACATCAATTATATTAGGAGATTGTAAAGTGCTTTTTATAACTTCGGTAAAGCCTTATATTCCAATTAAATATTTGACTAATGTAACATAATTAAAATAACGAATAATTTTCATTTGTGGGTACGCGATTTCCAGATAGCAATTATGATTCATAATAAAATTAATTCAAATAGAATTTTGATAAATCATTTAATACATTTTTATGTATATAATTGTCCTACACTATGCGAAATTAATTTACACTTAGATATTTTTTTCATTTATGATTTAATACTTAATACATTTATAAATGTAATAATAACAATTTTATAAGAGAAAATGTTGCCAAATCCAAAAAAGTCACCTTAAGTATTACTATGAACAAACCGTTAATCTTCGGATCACAGCAGTGCGATAATTTATGTCTATTTGATTAACAAGTTACTAGCTACTAGCAATTCAGAGCGATGATATTTAATCAGTTAAGGTCATTGACGTGTCTGTGTAATAAATATGATCGTGTGTGATAAATTATCAATTTTGCGTACTATTCAAAATTAATTTTCATACGGCTGTGAGACTATGAAAATGCAGCTTCAGCTTGGTCATTATAATAGATGTACTTTGGCGATGGAGAGGCAACCAGTTAAGTACTAAGAGCTATGGAATGTTTTCAAATTACTGTAACACATTTACACACAACCTCACGAAACACACACACAAACACACAGATTAAATTCAAAATATATGAAATATTTTTATTTTTTTTGTATATCTATAATAAAAGTTGTTATCTACAACCAAGTTTCTGAAAAGTTGATCAATAAGTCTTTGGTTGTGTCTTAATGTAGTTGCTTAAAATATGAATACGATTCATCAAAACCTCAAAATTGATAAGTAGAATATATTTATTGTCTTAATGTATCAACTACTATTTTGTTTCAATATTTTGGACTTTTGTTTATTGGAAAATTAATCAAAAATGTAAATCTTACTGAACATTTCGGTAGTACGTATTAATTTCGCAACTATCTCAGTAAGTCTAATTTGATATGTAAAATAGTTATCTCAAATCAAAATGATCTATCGCACTCCGCAATTTACTTAAGCATCAGTCAATCATATATTTCTCTTATGAATTTTAAGAATCTCGCAGAATTCAATTACAGAAATTGTTCAATGCGAGGTCTTTTTACAAATTGAAGCATTGTTTAATTAAATACTGGGAAAAAATTGTTGTGAAATGTGAATTAATTTTAAAATGTTTGGAGTTGTGGATTCAATTTTCTTTTGTAAGACGATTTTCAGACAGCAATTAACAATAACATTAATTCGAATAGAATGTTCATAAATAATTTAATGAAAATTTAAATTGTATTATTTTATGTAAATTACCTGTCAATTATGCCAAAAAATGTTATACTAAAATATTTATTTCCTTTGTGGGATATCAAAATTGATAGAAAATTACAATAATTTTATAGTTTTTAACGATGAAATAAAAATTAGATATCATTATTTTTTATGTTACAGGCAAGCTGGGTAACTTTGAGTGTTGTGACGCCTGCGCCGCTAGGAGGTTAACAAGTGAGTTGCCAGCCTATAAATATTTTGATTTGATATCAATTAATTTCTATATATAAGGAGACAGTAAATTTAAAAAAAAAGATATCTTTTTTTTATTTTTTGTTGATGATTCATAAGTATATTACCGGCCTTTCATATTTTTTGATTTGATATCTATTATTTGATTTGATATATAATTATAAAAAATAATTTAACCTATTTACGTTAAAATGATGAAGCAGAAACGATTCTTATTATTGTTTATTCGTAAGATCGGATAACTTTTTCAAGTTATTTTAATGGACATCATCTTAATGATTGATTTATCGTTTTTATTATTAAAAAACTAACCATGTACATTCCCGGTACGGTCTGATACTGGTACTGTTTACCTGTAGTATTAGTGTTTTAAAAAGTATTTATTTCTCATATTTAGGTATGTAGTTAATCAGTTATGTTTGTACGCAACGAAATGTATAATAAAACCTTACGACAATTTACACTTACAAGAAGAAATATATTATCATAAAATGTTCTGTTATGAATATATTGACATTTTATTTGGAATATTTTCTTGTCTTTCTTTCACTATTTGACCAGATGTATGTATGAGCGACAACTTTTTAAAAATAACCCGGCAACGCACTCATGAGCTCCCAGCCACTTGAGTGTCCATGGGCGGCGACTTCACCTTTATGGTGGGCCTCCTGCTCGTTTGCCCCCTCTTCTATAAAAAAAAAAAAAAAAAAAAAAAAAAAAAATAGATCATTTTGTCATTATGATTAGCATTAGCTGCTAATGTAATTAAATAATATTAAGTAATAATTTTCACTGTATTAACTACATACTAAGTAGAATTCATTTTTGAATAATGTTAACGAGAAATAAATTATATTTAAAAGAAAAAGCTTTGAATGTGTACTATGATGTCAAAGTTGACCTACGCCCCCAAGGTTTGTTTGGAGAGAGTAAACATTCGTTGAAGGTGTCTAGTTAAGTTATATTGTTAATCTCGGAAATATTGATTTCGATTTTTTAAAATCACTCTAGTTAATGTCTAGCGGTGCGAAGCTTTTCAGACTAAGGATAGAGAGGCTTGCGGAAAGCCTTCACTAGTTGAAGAGGCACAGGAGACGGAGTTATTGTCTACATGGTCGTGGTCAATGTTATGTAATACTTCAGTCTTCCTTTAAACACAACCTAATACCGTTATTCTAAGTATGTCCATAATCATTCAGAAGTTTCATTCGTTCGTTGTTGAAAGCCCCAATCCCGCATGCACGATTTAGATTAGTTCCTCAAAAGCAAAGTAGCCGACCCCCTTTGCCGAGATAAATCTTATCTTTATATAACATGGGCTTTTATAAGATGCGATACATATACTTCTTAACGCATGTAAAGCTGATGAGCTGCAGCCAAAGATTAAAATAATATTAACCAAATTAATACAGACGATTGGATGGGTTCAAAATAGAATGAAAATAATTTTCCCAAAGAAAAAAAGAAAATATGTTTATTTGGACACACACAACATCACACTAAATTATAAATATAATAGTATTTTTAAAACTAACTAAAATAAACACATTGCATTGTTGCAATTGTCGCGGGCGATTGGTGCCGGTATCAGATTTCATATATTTGTCCCATCGATAAATTGACTTAATAAGGAATTCATATGTATCACAATGTGTCAACTGTAACAAATATAAGTATTCAAAACCCGCAGTTATTAACACTATTTCTAGAGCGTACGATATTACACTTAATACAGACTTCATTTTTTCTAACATAACAACCGATACAAGATGTGGCCTACCTTTTTTCTTCAATGATACTGAATTATAGTTGATTTTACGCATATAATACTTAAATAACATTAGCTATTAAAATTTTGTTTTTATTATTCAAGTAATTATTATATTATATTGCGTTAAAATTATCTTTGTTATTATTAAAAAAATGTCTTTTTAAAGTATTGTTTTAGGATCAGTATCAAGCACAGCAAATAGCAACAACCCTTTTTTTCTTTTTTAATATATAGAATCGACATTATTAAGAAAAACGGTATTAAAATGATAGTTTTATTATATATTAACACTTTGATGCATACAAAAAATGAAAAAAAAAACGAAGGAAAACGTAAAGATCGAATATACCAACTTATTTTGATAACAGATGATTAACTATTTTTATCTATAACCCTGCGAGTTATAACATGTCAGAAAGTAAACTAACAGAGATCATAAAGTGTTTTTATAACAAAATGACAATAACATGAAATCAGGGTTGCCAATAAAAATGTTTAAATTCCTCTTCATTTTTATTATAACAGTCTTAAGTATGTTCATAGTTGTTGTGTATGTATTATTGTATTTTTTTCTCAGTACATTACATTAACTAACTAAACGTAACATTTTGAAGTTTAATAACGATGACAATGTTGCCAATTTACAAAAAAAAAAATCCACTTAAATCACAGGTAAATTGAATCTTAGCGCAGATATATCTTATTGGATTTGACATACAGTCATAGTGTTAATAAGCAACTATTATTTATTTATTTATTTTACGGAAACAAAACAGACACATCACAAAAATACAATAACAGAAAAAGATATATGACAAAAATACAGAGGCATCCTAAAACATGTTTCACAGATAAAATATGTTACACAGTAACAAGTACAGAAACAACAAAAACGCCACGGCAAGATAAGCAAAAACAAAAAAATAAAAAATTCTATAAATTAAAAGCAACATACCATACAAACAAAAAGGAAAATATTAGATATATTGTTAATACTATATAATACACAAAAATCTGCTATAGCATTGATTTCAATTTCGGTTCTATATTACACCTGAACGCAGCAGAGGGGCACAAATTAATGTCTATATTCTGACGTATATGGTACATTTGCAATAAATAAGTTTGCGTCGGCAACCCTGGAGGACAATCGTCTGTATATCTCCGGTCAGCACATTAGATAAACTTATGTCATTGATTCAATAAATATTATACAATCGGTTTATTTAAAATATCATACGAAATTACATATATAAATGTGTAATTTAAATGTCAGAATAATTCTTAGGTAATAAAAACTGCTAGCTTATCTTACACTTGCGGATTAAAACAAAATTATATAATTCACAGAATAACATTCACACAAAGTATAATCTATGGTAAATTCAAATTGTCCGTCACATTTCCTCACAAAGTCAGCATTTTGAGATATTAAATTATATTCTTTGCCGGAATGTTTCTAGCCAATTCTTCTCGTCCGCTTCGCCCCCATGATATGGGAATTTGATTTTGACTAAATATTTGTTGTTAAAAAGCGTGATCACTATTTTACAAATGTCCTCAGCATTTAGGGCGTATGATCGCCCTAATCGCAAGCATTTCAACCGTTAAATAGTCCTTTACATAATAGGACTAGCTCAACAATTTTAATATCAATGTTGATTTTAGTGACATAACTAAATTAAATTTTAATTAAAATATAAGAACTCAAACAACTCTCTGATCTAAATTACTATCACGACCGTTTTATGAATAAATCGAATAAATTTTACAGACAAGCATTATTTAAGCTTTCATAAATTATGTCGTACGAATATTTTTATGAAGACTCATAAAAATCGTATTAAAACCATGTATGTGATTGAATTATTTCAGTGAGATGATTCCCTCACAAGTGATTGTTTTGTTGTATATGGTAAATTTTTATTACACTTTATAAATTAAATGGTGTATTAAAAGAATAAAAATCTGTATAATCTCATCAGCAGTTTCATTAAAGCTATTGTATTCACTGAGGAAGAGACAGTAGCTTGCAGCAGCAACTTGCTAGCAGTTGCTTCTTATTTGGTTTTTTCCGTGAAACTTAGTTTAGGATACATCTTACCTCTTAACATATTTAATTGTATTGTTTATAGTGATGTATCTTTATATGTTACCTTAATATACAAATAAATGTACTGTATATAACTGTTGAAGTTATAGCAGTGACAACATTGTGATCGCATCAAGGTGTACTATAATAGCATTCAATTGCAATTTAATGATGTTAGAACAAAGAACGCGGAACCAATTAAATATCAATAAAAAAAAATATCGCCACTTATGTGTGTGAGCATGTAATATTCTGTTTGAATTTCGCTTTAGGCTGATAAATTAGCATAGAATTTGTAAGGACATTTCTATTATGTATATTTGGAAAATGAAACACGTATCTCAATAGAATGTGGCGCCACTATTTTATTTTGTTTGCTCCTTCGGAGTTTTGTACGGGGTTTTAGTTGGTAGAGCGTATTTAAGTTTACTCTGCCGAAGCATTTAATATGTAAGATATAATATAACATGTAAATATACATTGGGATAGTAAAAATGAATTTTTATTATGTTCTTAAATATTAAAGACGCATATTTATTTTCAAATTGAAGAACGATACATCAGTAAATGGATTACTTTTTCTTTTTTTTAATAGAAGAGGGGGCAAACGAGCAGGCGGCCCACCATAAAGGTGAAGTCGCCGCCCATAGACACTCACGCGGCTGGTAGCTCGTGAGTGCGTTGCCGCCCTTTAAAGGAAAGGGGAGAGGGACGAGGGAAGGGGAAAAGGATGGGCCCCGGAAGATCTCACTCACCGAACGAAACGCGAGTACAAAATGAACAAAGTCCAATTGCATCACTTTACGCCGGTTTTCTGTGAGTACTTAAAAACATACATTAATTATATATTATGTTCGATATATTGGAGTTATCAAAAACTGACTAAAAAACTCAAAAGTCATTTGTTGCATTCTATGAAGCTGAAACCAAAACTGGCGGTACTGTATACATCGGAATATGATACAAGCACTTCATTATTATTACTAAAAATCTATTTAATAACGATCAGCGATTTTTTAAAAGTTATCTATTAATAAACACTCGTCAAAGAGATTACAAAAATGCGTATGTTTAAAATAATATTGTTTCCGCTTAGTTGTACTGGATGAACGCCTTGTTATTATTTTTCAAGGATTATTTATCTAACAGTGTTACCCGGTGTGTGATAGTTATCCAGGCTCTTTGATAAGCAGACTTTTGAACTGTATCAATACTTTTGGTATTACAAAAATTTTATGAACTTCGCTAAAAGAGCTTTCATTTAAATGTGTGTTCAAATATCGTATCTCATAAGCATATTAAATACGACTAAATCTTTAAAAGCGAGTTTCCTGGGAAACCTATTAAATGTAAATCAGTTTCTTACATTTCTTTGTTTTATGGATTTTCTTTAAATTTTAGGTATCAGTTAAGTACGCAGGCTAGAAAAGAGATTAAGGACATGGAAATTTTATAATTTGGGCTTGGAAGGTTGGAAGAGAAAATTGGAGTAAAAAGTATTAAAGTGGGGCCTAAAGAACGATAAATGATAAACATTGAGACCATTTAAAAGATGAAAAGTGGGGGTATTCAGAGAGAAAAAGGCACTGAGACACGGAGGTACTAGTATAAAATTATAACATTCCCATAATTTATGTAATGTGTAGTACAATTATCTGTATCAACTATCTCAAAATAAATGGCAATATTAGTTATTTATTTTATTTTAATTTTTTATAGAAGAGGGGGCAAACGAGCAGGCGGCCCACCATAAAGGTGAAGCCTCCGCCCATAGAGACTCACGCGGCTAGTAGCTCGTGAGTGCGTTGCCAAAGGGCGGCAACGCACTCACTCCCTTTCCTTTAAAGAAAGGAAAGGGAAAAGGATGGGCACCGGAAGATCTCACTCACCGAACGAAACGCGAGTACAAAATGAACCAAGTCCAATTGTGTCACTTTACGCCGGTTTTCTGTGAGAGAGTGGTATTTCTCCGGCCGTGTCTGCCCATTCGGCTGAAACTCTAAGTAACAGCATGGCACTCCCACTCAATAAAATATAATATTTATACTTGGATGCACAAATTGTTAGTATATACAACTAATAGGCGACCTCTTCCAGGCAAACTTAATCACGGTAATTACTTAAATGTCGTATGTCACATCGTGGGCATTTTACGCAAGTGTTCCACCTGTGTTTCAAATTTACAAATCAACAATCGTGATAATAAATAATTTAACTAATCAGGGCTTTGGCTCAACATAGAAACTTTTAAAATGATTATAGTGCTTTAATTTTATATTCTATATAATGTAGAATCTAATGATTATTTAAGTACTACGTATTAACGTATTAATAATGCAATGTATTTATAATATCTTTCATGTTATCCTATCTTTGTTCAGTAAGGTACATAGGATTTTGAATGGTCTTGTATCTAAATAACTACGCCGGTTAGTACGTGAAGGTGATAAAAAGCAGGCAAGAAAATCAGCTAGGTTGTTTTTTTTTGGTGAGGCAAATTCGTTCTCAAACTTTTTTAACATCAAAAACATATGTTATTAAAATCTTGTTCTAAAGTAATATTAATAGTCATAAATGTTCAAACTTTATGTTTTGAAAAGTTGTTCATATAAGCTGTATACATCGTTTTAATAAATAAATGTGTTAAATCCCCTTCCTTTTAAAAACAAGGCAATCAAGCGAAGCAGGTGACAACGGGACGGATTACTAACTTATCTCGTTCGCATTGTTTCAATTTTTTTTTACATGAAATCGATGTTTTCGTTATAATCTGTGTCAAATAGAAAATATACGTAAAAAGGTTATAAATATAGACATAGTGAGAGTACTCCAATTCTGCAGTACATCATAAAATATGTCGTAAAATTTCGCTAGAGCTCGTTACATTTCCCAATCGATATACACTATTGGTACAAAATATGTATATTTTACAATAACTTGACTTGATCATATTTTATATAAGAAATTTCTCTGTTTAAGGTACAGCCTTAGGGATCACTTGTAAACTATTTCACAGGTATGAGAGCGTATGACAAGTGTGCTCGTGAAGTAATCTTCAAAAAATACTGGTAAAAATAATTAAGTCCTGTCCAGTATATATAAATATATATAGCGTTGTTTTTATACTAATAAAACAACGTGTCACAGCAGTCTTTAAATTTACATAATCGTGTCTATGTCAATTACAACAAATCATGCACAATTTTAAATCTGACACAAAAATACACACTGATGAACCGTAGATACAATTAATTTTTGCAATATTAAGACTTTTGCGATTATTTATTATAGAACCTTTACTTTTATAGTTCAGTATAGAAATAGTCTATTAAGTATAGAAGAGGTTAATCAATGAGCAGAATTTTTGGTATGTATGTCTATATGGTCATAAAAATTATGAGTTTTTTCTCATTTAAGTATTTTTTGTATTGTTTTAACCCCAATACCAAAATTCTTTTATATTATAGTAATTAGTTAAGAACATAAAAACATAGGAACAAAGATGATAACGTGACCTTAGCGAAACACGTAACTTAACTAATTAAAATAGTTACTAAGTACCACATTAAATATATATCTATATATATATTCGTATCCAGTTTGTGACATGTTTAATATAAATAAAATATTTATATTATTCTTATTTAAGTTATTGAATTACTTACCAATATAACAACTGAATCCTTTATAACACAAATCACAAAACACTAGCACGCTCGAAACTTGGGTAATTGCGCGGGAAACGCACAACCGCTCAACGTCGCATCAAATGACAGACTGGAAATATCTTTTCGTCGGATAAATCTGATTTGCGCTACAGAGTATAATGGGCAATCTTCATGGGAACTTTTTTTAGTTATGAGTTATGGAGGATTTGTCTATGATTTATGGAACATAGATTTAATCGGCTCACAGACGGCAAATTGTCGAAAAAAGGTGAAGATAGTTGAGAGTAATGATTTATCCTTTAAAATTGAATTTTGTGTACGTTACTTAATTTATCTTTTTTTTTAAAAACATATCTTACCTTTTACTTGATTCGACTTTATAGTATGGTCTTTTGACGTGCTTGTTTAAATATTAAGCAATTATATTTCCGTTCTTTGTGAGAAGGTTAATTAATTATTGTAAAAAAAATACCAGCATTATTTCCCGCTATTGGTTTAAAGTTGAACCGACATTATTAATCTGTTAATTTGTCAATTAGAGCGATGACGTCATAGGCTCCGAATCATGCTAACGTTTCTGGACCGCTAAGGGTACAAACTTCTCGACCTTACCCTCAGTAAGACTGACTGCCGGCCAGTCACTTGCCGATGATCTTTTCGTAAAAAATACACACTCTTGTTCCTAAAATAACCTATTCCGCTAATAATGTGCATAATACCATTTAATATTACTTGCATAGTAAAAATATATACCCTTATTCACTACAGGGGGTGTGTAATCGAATTCACTTCATGTACGTTGATTTATGATAGAGTAATACGATTAGACGGCGAGGCTCATTCAAACGGATTATAGGAAAATTAATGCTTTTACACTCTATTTTTCAAGTTTTTATTTATTGAATTTTGTTACGTAATTGAATACACTACTGTCGCAAATTCATTTGGGACAGTACCTGCCAAATAAATTCTTCGCTTTTCATTAATCAAAAAATCATAGATTATAGACATTGTAGGTTTTACAAAAGAAGTTCTTTAACGCCTGATCACTTCGCCAACGTTGCATTTTCTTTAAAGATGATTATTGTTTTTTTTTTCATTTTAAATGACATAAATTGTTACCGCCTTAGTAGCAATTGGACATGTTAAATATGTACAGTATTTCACATAGTTAATTCTCGCTGGAAGTATGTAAGCTTTAAAAAAAATGTCAATTCTTCATAAATAAACTTAGGATTTTGTATACAATTAATACAATAACAGTGTACTACGATCATCACCAAAAAAATCAATCAAGCTGATAATCAACCAAGTTTATTGCCTGCTCCTTCTCAGCTTTATCACGTACGAACAGGCGTAGTTAGATTTAAGTTGATTCAAAGTCACCTACTGAATAAGTTCGACTTTGACTAAGAATTTATTGCAGAGCAAGTATCCAAATAAGTTAGTCACACAAATTTCTACAGTGAACAATATATTTTGCCTTAGGCCAGATTGTTGGCGTTGATATTCTTGAGAGTGTTGTTGACACGGCCGCTCGTGGATCAAGGAGTGTGAAGATCCCTTAAAGACGATTCTTCCCAATTTAATGACGCAGTACTTTTTAAGGTACACTTGAGTATTTAATCAGGGCCCTTTGTGTTATATTTTTATGACTGCATCGGTCTTTGATGTTGGAATAAAAAGATGAAAATTTGAAGATAATACAATTTATCAATGTATTATTAAGACTTTATAAAAGTGATAAGAGTCAAAGAATTTCATATTAAAGGCCTAGTTAGCACCGGTGAGCCAAGAGCTGAAACTTTTCTCACTCAGCGTATAAAGCGTATAATGCTGGCCAGCACTTTGCCACAAGAATCAAACTTTATAAATTCAATTTTCAGGTTTGTAAAAGATATAAATAAATATTTTTTTCTAAACAATTAGTTTATCTGTAGAATATTTTCGTTCCGTTTTGCATAAAAGTATTTTATGTTTAAAAGCGGCAAACCGTGTTCACGTATAGCTTAATGCAAATTCTATTTATTTTTTATCTGTGGCTTGGGATATACTAAAAAACCAATAAAGCATATTATTGAAAAACCTGTTAGGAAAAAATGTAGGTTGTGTTAACATAAAATTTATTATAAATTCTGTGAACATGGTTATCACACTGCCGCTAATTCATAAATTATCATTTTTCGACTCTCAAATTTAAAAGGTCGTTAGGATTAAGTTAAATATTTTATTACAAAAATTCAGTCGTATCCAGACATGCTGCAAATAAATACTATGTCAAATATACAATACAATAAGTATGAAACTTAAATAAACAAATTAAACTAAAGCACTAGAATACATTTTAAAAGTTTGGTCTTTGTGGCAGAGTACCCATAATGCTGGCATTTCCTCGCTGTATCGCGATACATATATGTTGAGCGAGAACACCAGCTCTTGGGTCACTGGGACTACCAGGTGCCTAAACAATTATTTGATAGCTGTACTCTTATACCACAAGGTTCTCTACTCCTACGAGAACGTAGTTGGAGAAAATACTAATACTTATACTATGGTCTATAACCTTTTGTTTATTTCTGCTTGCTTGAAGGTAATTCCCACAAGATACCTATGTTCCTATAATTACAAAACAAATGAAATTTTTGTGAAAGTTACACATAGGTAGTGGAGTGTGTGTGTGTGAAAAAATCCATCTATAAACTAAAAGTTGTGAAATATATAAATTGCCTACTTTTTCGTATTGTGTATTAGATTGTACCTACGCTGAAATGAAATTTAAGCCACTTTTACCAAGATGTCTTCCGCATCACCGTAATTTAGAGTAAAGAGCTACTCAGCGAGAGTTATTCTTCACTCAAACTGACATGGGGTAAATCTTGCGTATCCGGTTTATTTTATTATTACCGTAAGAAGCCTAAGCTAAATTCTGTCGACAGGCGAAGACTCCGTGTATGATATGTAGGAGCTACGCAATCAGAGGGTCTTATTAATTTATAATTAATAAGAATCAAATTAATCCGGGATAAGTCTCGGTGTACTGTGTGTTTGCGGGTTGTTCTCACTATAACGTATGTGATCCTATTTTGCTATACCTACGAGCATAAAGGTTATTTTATATTATTTTTATATAATAACTGGGAACTGGCAGTAAAAGTAGAGTACCTTAGTTACCTATATGAATAAAGATATTTTATAAGAGCGTTATTTAAACTACTCTTATTTAACAGCATGTACACAAATTGATACACAAATGACGTTAGAGTTATATAGAACTGATAACATAAAAATGTATGAAATTAGCATTTAAACTAGGCTAAGTTAAAAAAAAAGGAATATCTGTATATATGATTGCAATGAAATCCTAAGGGGTAGGGTAGTTAAGATTGAATAACTGTGAAGTAGGTTAGTTGCTTGGGGATAGGCAGCATCGACACAATAACTGAATTAATACTGGAATATCGCATCATACCTTGTTCGCCTCCGGAAGATCGTCTATAAGACTAGAATTTAAGCAACTAAAATATAAAGAAGATTTTTATAAATGCTTCTATGTTGTAAGAATGAAAGGTGGTCTCACAAGCCATGGCGTTAGGTCAAAGTGTTGTATTTTTTTAATGTGTATTAATTTAAGATGGCGATTTTTATAGGATTTATTAAATATTTTCACACATTATACAATAAACACATTATATATTAAATATAATGTGTGAAAGTGGGTTGTCTGGAAGAGATCTCGTTGCTCTTATATGTTCTAACATCTGTTAATGTCATTTGCTTCTAGTGTTTAAGTGCGATAAAGTGTTAAATAAATAAATAAATATAATAATAAAAACAATTTAAAGACGCGCGAAACCAGAAGAAGTATATAACGCAGACATTTTTGTCAAATTTTGTCTTAAATGTTACTCACTTATATATTATATAATAGTTGAGTTGATTTTCATCTATATTGAATACACACCCATCAGTATTTGCTGTAGTTACGTTTAAGTAATCATATGTCAATCAATTCACTTTTAATAATAACACAACAATTTAGCGCCTGATAATAAATTCGTAAAGCTGCAACGAAACATTGCTAAAATAATTTTGGCAGGTGTTATTTTTGTTCTATTTACATAATTCATTATTACTAGCATTATCTATACTAATAAATATAAATATATTTATTTACTTTACATATAACCACCAATACATTTTAATATTTGACTTCACATATGAAATTCCCGATTACGAAAATGGAGTTGAAGGTTTTATTAAATATTCTCAAATAAGGTTACATAAGTAACGATATTTGCCTTGTATCCTGTGACGGCAGCGCAGGTAAAGTGGAGCAAAGGGTGCTAATGGACTCGGCAAATTGAAGGGAAACGAAATTTTCAATCTCCGCACTTTGAAATATGTGTTCGCACGTTAGATTTGATTTGACAGATGTTGAATACCTATTATGAAACTATGGTACCATAGCTGTTGACATTGTCTGTGTTCAAAATTGTCTATGTTTATTTTGAAAGTGAATATACAATGATATACAAATGTCAAACGTGCAGGGATTTTTGTGTTCGATTGTACTGTAAAATCCCACAATTGGTTTAGAAAATATCTACTTTAGGGTTTGTTTATCTACGACGAGTTATGTTAATAATTTTGTTTGAAGATTTATATAAAAAAATCGCGTGTTATTTTAATTTTGTGTTTTAACCGCTGTTAGTTGTTCATTAAAGACTGATAAACTTCCTTAATTCGCTTTTTATTGATTACTTTGTTAATTTCGCAATTTCTGCATATTCTTGCTTTGTTGTTCTGTGATGTATAAATAAATGGTCGCGGTAAGGTCGTCCCTTGTCTGAATTAACAATTAATTAAATTACCATAAATGAATTGTTAACTAAAAATTGTTAAGCCAAATCATGGAACAATACACGTTTCACAACACTTTCATATATTTTAAGACAAATAATTACATTAAAATTCACTTAACGTTTTTTATACATCTTACATACACTAAATAAAAAAGCAAACAATATATATATACTTTTTGTTTCTTATTGCACAGATCAACAGCCTTCAAAATATCACATATCTGTTAAAAATGGGAAATGTCATTCGTCCTCGCATATTCTTCTTTTCTTTGTGGGTCATTGACAATCGTCTCATTTTTCTTTTTAACCAGTACGTAGATAATTCTGAAAGTTATAATAAATTTTATATTTAAAAGATTAATGCAATAAACAGAGACAATTATAAAACAATATCTAGTTTTGTAAAGTTTGTGACACAAAGAAGTTTCTATTACTATTCTTTCTATAGCATACTCTGTGGAAAATTTAATTTTTGGCGCCATATAAACGATTTGGTTTGTATCAATTGAATAAACTTATTATGCTTATGTTTCATACTAGAGTATTTCATAAATATTAATTGAAAATAACAGAGTATAGATTACTGATTGCTATAAAGAAGGTATAAACGATCGTTTTTTTCTAATAACAGATGCGTAAAACCGGTTTAATTTTGATTGACATCTTAATGCGAATCGATTACAAGGGTCCATTTAAATATTCAAAAAAACTTTCGCAAAACTTTCTTATTTATGCAACGCGGTAAAATAATCTTAAAACAGTTACATTATTAATGTTAATTTAAGTTTTCCAGATACAAGCCCGAGACTTGATTTCGCCACGACAGAATCATTTCTACATGTGATAACGAGGCTGAAGTTGCAATACCAGCGCCTCATAGCGCGCTATATGCTCAGTGTCACGGTAACACACACACACAAACTCAAACACACAAATAACACACTCACGCCAAAACCTGTAAACCAGCGACTGATAACACATGGGTTCCCTAGCGTTTGAACTAGCGCCTTAAACGTTATGTACCAAAAACAATTTGTGTTTTTTTTAAGGATTTAATAATATTTATGTGTATGTGATGAAACTTACGTGAACAATCCCAAAGCGAATATCGTAAGAGCTGCGTCGAACAAGTAGAATGCACCGGGAAACCAGTCAATTGTCATGATATATATATAACTAGATGCGGGCATATATATTGAAGGAGCTATCGCTTCCATCACACCCATTATTGAACTCAATTTTGCTAAAACAAATTATTCATATATTTATTTTTATATTTGTAATATTTGGCATTGCGCTGTTATTAACGATGAAATCCTTTGATTCTTACGTAAACCGGACAAGCGCGTCTATTAATCAATGCTAATTAAAAGAAAACAATTGAAATGCAATTAATATTAACCCTTGTTTCTTATGCAACCAAATTCCGTTGTTTAATAAGATTGATTTTTTTTTATAAAATGATATATTTACAAATTACACACCCACTTCTTCATTGGCAACGGTCTTAGTTGCAATGGACCGGACGGCTGTGAGACCAGTCCCGCTGAAAATATTGAATAATGGTGCTGCATAATACCAATTCCGTGTTGGTGCGAACGCAAACACGAAACATGACGCTATCCTGCTCACACCCGCTAAACCTCCGATCACACTGTCCTGCACCTCGAACTTTTTGCTCAGCACCGATATGCAGAAGAATGTGCCTGGACAGGGATTCAACTGTTAACTGTATTTTGATACATAACACTTATCTAAAATCTCAAAGTCTGGATTAATAACTTCTTTATTAATGAAACATATACTGATACATCACAATAAAAAATACAAGTTATAAGAATAAATATGATAATAAGTAAGATGTAAAACGAAGTTTCACTGAAAAATCAAGAAAATAAGAAACTACAGGACAAACAGAAAATAAATAAGAATGAGATAACAGCATGAGAGAGCAACTGTCTCTACCTTGGTGAAGACAATACTTGCCTCAATGTTTATAACTGTAAAAACTATATACTTATAGTACTATAAGTGTTTTATATATAAAAATACGAGCCATGTTTAAATAATGAGGAAGAAATAAAGGCATCGACGCATAGGCCACGCTCGTGTCAAGCGCGTCTAATATCAGTTTTCGTTATCAAAGTTCGACAATGTTTTATTTTATTACATCTGTCCCCAAACATCTCATGTGCTAAATATATTTAAAAAACAATAAACGTATAATAAAACTAGGTATACACATAAAACACTTATATAGGAACTTGAAACATTATACAGTAACAAAATACAATGTACATTATTTTATTTTATGATAGACATTTTTTTTTCACTTTGAAGAAAATAAATATACTTTTTTTATTACATCAGCTCAATTTACGTTAATAAAATGGAAAGGGGTATATCGTTCGGTATAGAAAGAATTAATCAGAATAAATTAACAAGATATACGAGGCGAATGGATCGGGTCTGAAGACCAGAATCACCTTTGTATTCAATGTATACCCCGCGAGATTAACTTAGAATTACATGAGATAATAATACTCACCAATTAATCCCAACATAATGTTTATGGTTCCGTAAACACTGTACTCCACCTCGTTAAAGTTGAATTTTCTTATTGCGTACAAATAACCCACTTGTGAATCCCCTGTAACATATAAAAAGTCAATATTATTGTGTTGCCTTATCGTAAAGGTTCATTAACAGATATTGAAAATAATAATATGGCCACGTTTTATGTATTGCATAATGATTCTTTGTAAATATATTCCAAATTTAAATTCGAACGTAGTAGGTTAAAATATAAATTAGCACCAAACCTATTTAGATTAAACAAAAAAGTGATTTTTATTGTTAATTAAACTCTTAAATCACTTAAAATTATTAGAATGTCTATCGTAATATTTGTATATTTAAGAAATGATTTTAATAAATAAGGATCAAGGTTTCCCTTTTCATTAAAGTTACTGTAACATACGAAATACTGGAACTTAAGACAAGACAAAATACGAGTTTTAATCAGACAACTTAATCGTATGTCTTAAAATGCAGATTTTACAAGGTATTAAATATTATAATGTCTGTATTTTTTTGTGACAGTTACATATTGGGGTACCAATGTTACTCAGAGGTTTTCATTTATGTACAGTAAAATATAAACACGGCTATAGAACGTATATTAAAGGTGGTCTGTTGCTATGGTAACGGTTTTTTTATAAACCATACGTAACTAATTCATATAAAGCAAACAATTATCATAGAAATTGTTTCGTATAAATATTTTATTTGCAAATATGTTAGTTAAATACAGCTGTTATAATACCTATTACAGGGAGACCGCAACATTTGATAACAATAAAGCACATATTCTGTTAAATAGTTAAACAAAATAGTTTAAATATGATACAAAATAAAATTTCAAACAATAATGTAATACAAAATCTTAGTTCAATTAGCGGTTTAAGGACACTCCAACCTCAAAAAAGATTTTTGAATGAGTTAAATAGGATCTGTGACTTCTGGGAGGGTGGCAGTGCTTTGTTTACATCGGCTCTAACGTCGCATTGGATCCTTTTTAAAGATCTTTGGTACTTTGTTACTATAGATACTAGTAGAATGTGGATTGCAAATATCAGAACAACAATTAAAAATTATCTTAACAATTTATGTTAAATGTTAACACGTTGCTAGTTTAGTACAGTCATGACATCATTCAGAAAAAAATTATGAATATTTATTAGTTACGTCGATGTATTCGTGAAAAATACTTTTTTACATATTAGTATTCGTTAGAGGCAACGTAGAGGGATTATTTTAATACAGTAGATGTAACACAATAAAAAATACAAATAAAATCGAAAGGCTTGTCAAAGCTTTTAGTACGAACAATATAGGAGAGAAACCTGGTATTAATTTCAACTTATATAGGACTTAAAATTGTATGTAAATCTTTGTATACACAAAAGCGGGTAGCCTTATCGCTGATAAGCGATCTCTTGCAGACAACAAATATTTAATAACTCATAAATCACCCAAAAAACCGGGTAACTCGAAGTTCGTAACGTCTTCTGTTCTATACCACTGAGTTGTAAGTTACACGTAATAAACTGGTAACATTCCAATGAAGATTGCATATTACGTTACAGTGTATATGATGTCATAATGATGTAAACATTTTACGCAACGTCAACTCATTTGGCATCAAAAACGCTAAAGCCGTTTAAGAGGTTAGGAAAAATTCTGACAGAAGTAAGGTATAATAAATTTTCTAACACTTACGTACTTCAAAGCTAAATAAGATTTTGTTAGTAACAAATTACCAGATAAGAACATATTATCTTAATTGCAGTAATCAAATTAACGACGTAGTTAGACTGGGTGTAATATAAAAATGTATTCACTTATTTACAGTGTAAACTCTATGTAACGACACTGAAGTTATTATGCATTTTATGGTCGTTAAATGTAGAGAAGAAAATCATTGTATGGAATACAAGCGAAACCAATCAATTGATCCTACGCTTTATAGAGTTTGTCGTTAAATGGAATGACGTTACTTGGAGTTTCTTCTGTATTTAATGTAATATGTAAGTAGTTGTGATAGCCAAAACACAAGATTCATTTAGCTTACATTGCGACTAATCGTGTGTGTTCACGGGATTTTACTCATTCGTATCTTGTCTTCGATAAACAAATCTTAAATTTAATTCAAATATTTAATACAATTGCGTATCGAAGACAGCGATTAAGATTTCTCTGAATATAATATAAAAATACGTTTTTTAAATAAACTCCCAATTGACATACCAAATTTACGTATTTTAATAAAATCAAAAACTTTATGAGCTTGTCCTATTAAGTAAACAACTTATTTAAATGTTAAGAAAGCTTGGCATGACATTGTCCTTAATGCGATAAGGTCATTTATGAAGCTCAAATATTACCATCTAAATTATGGGTGTCTTCTTAGAGAGGTTAATTTTGGAATCCTCATACAATGAAAATTATTTACAAGTGAGCGCTGATTTTATGTGTTAAATATAAATAAATTAACGATATATCAAAACATATGCAGATTGAACGCTCCAGTTTTCCGTCCAACAGGAACTGGTTGATAAAGTTACAAAACAGCGCTTTTAATGAAAGTAGAACTGCTGTTGACATTCAGAATAAGTTTTCGTTCGATACCTGAGTTTTATTATTGAGACTTGTTTTGTTATTTAGCGTGATTGGCTGGAACAAATTTAACATTTAAGCATTTGGGTTTTTGACTTTAATTTATCTCTAATTGAGGAATGGTAATTTTAATTGCAATCAGACAATTTATTAGTTAAACATTGTGGCATTGGTGTGTTATATATTGATGATGCTGTTAATAGATTTAAGCAATTGTTAAACAAATAACCGAATAAATAAATAACACTTTTGGAACACCAATAATATCTTAGACTCAAAAATCTAGGTTACAGCACTGAAGTTTGTTTATAAAATAAACTAAATGACAATTTTTTAATGGAGGCAAACGAGCAAGAGGCCCACCATAAAGGTGAAGTCACCGCTGGACACTCACGCGGCTGGGAGCTCGTGAGTGCGTTGCCGACCTTTAAAGTAAAATTAGGAAATCGAGGGGTAGGGGAAAGTACTGTATTCTAAAACAGTTTGTAAGTTTAGTAAATTATAATTTGTCAACTAATTGTGGTCAAATAAATGAGCTATAAATTTGGATTTTTAAATTATGTATGCATAAAGAGCCATCTTAAATGTGTCTCTTAAATGTCATTCGCGATCTTTGAACTATATAAAAACGGCTAACCACTGTTTTGACATATAGCCTGAGTGTCTATAACTGAAAAATTTTCTCTGTGGTTCGCAAAGGACATATCAAAGAGCCGAGCCTTGTATAAATGAGGTTTTTGTTATGAATGTGCAATATTGCGTGTGCCGAGTAGTTTACCTCGTGCGTTTGAGTGTAACGACCCAAATACAGTCATACATACATACATATATTATTTGAGACTCGTTAATGAGACTGTTCTTGTTATAATAAATGTGTCAAGCAAAAAAAAAACGTTAACACGCTAATAAATAGTCTTGTCAAAATGTATTAATCTATTTATTCTACGATAAATATAATACATATTTCAAGATTATCTATACTATTGTATAACATGGGTGAACGAGACAACACATTTATAATTCAGGTACCATTATAAAGCGTACTTAAGACGAATAAAAGATATTTAAATTGTAATTTGCAACGGTGCCAAGGCTTTTGTCTTTGGCGCCTTGAATTTAAATTTAACATTAATTCACAAGGGAGATGATTAGGTATATGCTTTTAATATACCGTGTTACTATATAATTGATAAATTATATTAATATATTTGTTTATTGAACGCAACGCGATTGTTCATCTACAGTTTGTATCATATTGAAATTATAATCTATATAAGCTTAGTACGCTACAGTAGCATAAATTATATCACCATTTCAATAATACCAAAAAAAAAAATTAAACGTATCGTTAGTAAATAAAACACAATTACGTTAATCGTTAATGGACTATTGGAAACATATTAATAAATGATTTGTTTACTTACCATACAACGGTCCAACCATAAGCAGATACAAAATAATCACACACAATATTTGTTTTTGTAAACCATACGAACGGGGTTTCAATATCACCATCACTGTACACGCGACCAAACCGAATACATCTAATATTTTCGCATTGAAGCTATCATTCGTGGGCCGAACCTCCTCTTTAGGCAACACATCCTCCAATTTAAACAAACCATACAAAAATGAACATATGTGTAAAACGATTATTAATGAGAACACACCATAGTAGCCCAACGCACGTAACGCAATACCACTTAAAGCTGTACCGGCTGGAGTACCGAAGCTAACACATATTGTTACAACACCCAAACGGAACGTTCTATCCTTCACGCTAGTCCTATCAGCCATGAAACTGTACATACCCATAAATATTATAATGTAACTACCGGTAAACGCGGCTGGTAGAGCCTCTATCAAGGCTGTCGCTGTTAATGATAGTTCGTAGAAGTAATATGTTGCTAATAACAATCCAATATTCGCAATAATCTCACCCGTGAATGGAATTAATATACATATCTTTCGTTTTTTTGTTTTGTCACTCCATGCACCGATAAATAATACCATAACAGCTGGGATAGCGGTTTGTAGGGGGAACTTCCAAGCTACGACCTTGGCTACCAATGATTGAACGTTGTTCAGCTCAGTCTCCAGTCCGGTCGTGTTTCTATCACGAATCCTGTCGCATACATCTGTTGAATAGTTGTAGTTGACTCTGCATGATTTTTCCAAATGCATATTCTGCACGGCCAACGAGGACAATGCAGTGCATAACATGTATGTGAATAAACATGGCTCCACCGTCGTTTCTCTGATGAGGTTTTTCACATTTTTCAATTGACACCTCAATTTTTCCCGCCACGTTTTCCGTTCGAGGTTGTCTGTGAGGCGCACGTTCGATTTGGTGAAGTCGACCGAACCACAAATGTTCACCGTACTCATGTTAAGTGAGAGTTAGTAAAAGTGTTTCTGATCCGCGCACAGCATAGCACGCGCCACCGTCCAATAGTGACTATCTGACTTTCAGTTTCCAAAAACCAGTGTTAAGTTGTAATACGAAGCGCGTAATCAATGCACTCCCGTACGAGTCTCTGTTGCAAACGATATCAGGGGTCTCACGCGACTGTCTTAATAAAATGCTTTGTTTATAATCATTTCAACTAGCGTCGATATTACGTATGTAACATTTGTGAACGTTATCAAATTCGACTATGCAAGGTTGAGACTGAGCAAAGAATAATTAAGTTGATATGAGATCGTTGACTTCTTTTTATTTATTTCCTTTGAATGTATATACAGTCGCAACTCAACTGGAAATAATTGGCACAAAAAGTATTCATTCTCCCAAGGTTTTTTACGTTTCACGAAACTAACTTAAATTTTAACATTTTTTAATAGTTAAACATTACATGATTATTATTGTATCAATATGATCTATGGCGATGTATCATATGAAAGTAGTTTTTTTAATACGGTTAGTAGTATTAAAAAAATGGTATTCCATTTACTAAACACAATATTATTATGTAAAATATTATAATTTTGCTATAATTAAGTGTGAAAAACACATATTTTTGCAAACGTCCTTATTAAATGAGAAAATAACTTATACTGTCATTATCGCTTATCATCAAACTCATTATCTTCAAGGGTCGTACTCCATAAAGGCCGACAGCGCACCCTTTGGAAAGCTGGAGGTCAATGGCCTAAGGGATGTCTCTCTTAGTAGCCAGCAGGCTTGCTTGTCGCCCCTATATGAGTCTAGGTTTACGTCTGGTTTTAATCTTGTTGCAAAATAACTAGGAGTGCCATACTTGGACTTTGGGCTTTCATCAAATGGGTAGACACTACCGGTGCGATACAACTATTTCGCAGAAAACCGGCGTAAAGTTACCGCGTTTTCACTATGTTTTTAGTGACATGCTCGTTCGCTATCTATTCACATAACGGGTCTAAAATGGTTAAGAAACTGTTACCGGTTATCTATACTTATAATAAGACAGTAAAAATCGAATGTCTGTACATTAAATTAATTATTTTCCCAAAAAACTAAAAGGAGGCAATTAAAGAAGAGTCATAGAAACCAAAAAAACAATTTTTGGAATTCTTGTCTGTCTGTCTGTCTGGTACGTTATAACTTCAAAAGTACTGAACGGATTTGAACGCGGTTTTCACAGTTGGATTACATATAGTTAGGAGCGTTGTCAAAACTTTGATTGAAAGCTAGTATTGTATATTAGGTAGTATAGTTTATAATGAAACGCCTGATAAAATCTACCATCTATTACCACACATTACCATCCATTACCTTGGAACCATATCGTTATAACAAACTTTTACGAATTGAATTTGAATTTTTCGCTAGTCTGTTAGTTACGTTTATCATATAATGTAATATATATTAAATATATGTTTTTAAACTGCTTACAAAAAGTTTCCAAGTCTTATGTTAGTTATTTTTAAAGTAGTCAAAAATAAACCAAAAGCTTTAAAAAATAACGCCTTTAACTTTTTTACTTTTATAAAAAAATTCTTTACATAAATAAAACGCCTATAAAATAATACATTTGTAATGTATATTGAATTATATGATTTACGATTACAATCAGGATATACCACAGATTTAAACAATATCTTTTAAATGTACAACTATGCTTTCTAATACATTGCTTTAACATACCTAATAACATTAAAAAACTATATCTATGTATTATATTCCACTGGACATTGGGCCTTCAAAACATGTCTTACAAAACTTCAAATTTCAATTTACTCATTGTAATTTATCGTATAATAATAATTATTCAGCCAGGTATAAGTTTGACCTTGTCAATCTATAAAACAGTAATAGAATTCTCGTGAGCCTGAGCCTCTTTAGCTTCGGGATTCTTCACAATGTCTCTTTCATCTCTTTTAGTCAATATATACAGAGCTCTGGAAATACAATTGGGATTAAATATATTTAAGAAATCACAAATGAACAGTACAACAGAGAGGTGAAGTCGCCGCCCATAGACATAGCCAGGGGCTAGTGTGTACGTTGCCGGCCTTTTAATAATTAGTTTAGTGTTTTCTTTAATCTAAATACGTAGTAAGAAATAACTAGAGAGATACACTGAGAAACATTTTATACATTTGTCTATAAAAATGTGGTCTTTTTTACTATTGACTCTGAAAGTAAGGAAATTTTAAAAATAGTAGTCAAAGCCTTTAGAAACGCGGTTTTATAAACTATCTGTTTATTTTGATGATGAAAAAGTTTGGGAATGAATTGGCTCAAACTTAGTCTTGTTTCAAAAAGTGTACTGGGATCATTACCAAAAATCAACCAAGCCCAGTTTCTTACCTTCTTAGATTTAAGGAAAACAGGCATAAAATAGGCGAAAAATCACTTAGATTTACTGAATAAAGATATTATTACTTATTATATGCATTTGTATATGCATTTATATGCACCATGGGGTGTGTTCGGAGGAGTTGTTCGGATTAATACCTGCAGCTAAATTTCATCTTCGGACATCAAGGCAGAATGCGAAATTCCACCCGTATCACCTTGATGCCTGTCGTTCCACCACTGCTCGCTTTTTAAGACATTTCTTACCACGCACCACCACGTTATGGAACAAGCTGCCCGCCACGGTATTTCCGAACCACTACGACTTAGGGTCCTTCAAGAAAAAAGCGTATATATCCCTAAAAGGCCGGCAACGCACTCATGAGCTCCCATCCACATGAGTGTCCATGGGCGGCGACTTCACCTTTATGGTGGGCCTCGTGCTCGTTTGCCCCCTCTTCTATAAAAAAAAAAGATATTTTGATACTTACATAAAAGCGAAAAGACCAGGTATTGTGATGACACCGCCAAGATAGAAAAATGCCTCCGGAACTGTTTTAAGGGTCTTTGAATATAGCTTGGAGAATATTGGTGAATATACAACTGGACATATTGCTTCAACAAATGCAAGGAGCGAACACATTTTACCTGAAAATATATGATTTTTTTTTAAATAAAACTTAACAATATATCTTAAATATACATCGCCCATCGCGATTTTTAATATAAAAAATACCTTTCTTATTACATTTCATAAACGTCTGAGAGATTGGTGAAATTTTCATTTGATTTAATTTCAGAAAATGTCATTGCTTATTTATGAGTAAACACGTGTACACATACAATGCGATTTTTTAAAATTTATTTATTGTTAACGAATAGGAATACAAACATTGTTATAGGTACCAAACCTTGGAGTTAAACTTGGTGCCTGATTTAACAGTTTCAAGAAACATAAGACAGAGACAAAAGACAATAATTACATATATATGTACATATAAAAGATAATAGCAATCGTAAACAAGATTGTCTAGAAAAAACCCTTAGGTGTTACACAAAGATTTGGTAGCCTGTTTATGAGGCGTGGAACTATACAGTGTACATAATTTATAAGCAGAGTCTTTATAAGTAATAAGTCTTTGCCTATATCTTTTTACTTTTCGCAGCTATTGATTTTACATGTCACGTGTAAGGTTAAAGTGACAGTTGACAATCTGACTGATGTCAACTGCCACTCTAACCTAAGCTTAAATACTCTACCAATACATACCAATCTCGTCAACACCAACAATTTTCGTTCCATATGACTTGGCAACTAAACCTCCAGCGTTCCCAAATAGATCGACAATTGGTGCGACATAAAACCATCCAATATTTGGTGCTAAGGCAAAGAAAAAGTTTCCCAATATTTTGCTTATCGATATAATTACCCCCAGAAGTGTATCATGCATCTTGAAGTATTTACTGAACACAGCGACCACAATTGCAGTACCTGAAAATATGTATTGGTATTTATTATAAGTAAATTGTTGGAAAAAGTAAGGTGTGTTCCTACTGTCGATCAGTCGGAACCTCTGACTGGCCGACCCAAAGGCTATCGGCCCAGGTGGTATTCATTACTGGCTGAGGTTCGTTCGCGTACTAGCCTACCGTCGGCAAAGTACCCTTGCGCCCCCAAATTAATCGATTTCCTAACTCTGCACAAGAATGTGGCATAGTTTTGACAGGGCTAGAAATAATTGTAGATGTATATAGACCGTTAAGTAACCTTAACCTTAAAGTGTTAACTACTTAACATAGTACACTATATCATTATAAAGTATTATTGTTGTTTATGATTTTTGGCTTCAGCCATAAAAAAATACCAGTTACCGCGATGCACGATTGTTGACGTCATCATACTGATTTTAACTACAAATCATAGATGTCGTTAAAATAGTATTTCTGCTGAACACACACTTTCAAAAGAAGTCATTGTAAAATATTAAAGTTATCTATACTAATAATAAGACAGTAAAAATCGAAAATCTGTACATTAAATATTTTTTCAAAAAACTGAAAGGAGGCAATTAAAGAAGAGTCATAGAAACCAAAAAAACAATTTTTGGAATTCTTGTCTGTCTGTCTGTCTGTCTGTCTGTCTGGTACGTTATAACTTGAAAACTACTGAACGGATTTGAACACGGTTTTCACAGTTGGATTACATATAATTGGGAGCGTTGTCAAAAGTTTATTTTGTCAAAATCGGTTAAGAGAAAGAGAAGTTATGGTCAATTGAAAATTTACTTCAACTACTGCTTCAAAATTTTTAAACACTTATATTGATTGATTAGTTATATATTGTTAAATATGTTCTAATATAAGTTAATCTTAATATTAAAACTTATGAGAGGTAACAAAAATAACAAATAACGCAATGCGCGCGGGCGCGGTTGAAGTGTTGAACATTATGCTCGATAGATGGCGTTGATAAAATTCGTCATCAACCTAGATTTATTTTATTTTTTTAGTTCTTAAACCTATACAGCTTATCAAAAACAGTTTACACAATAAAAATAGATGAAAAGGAAACTCAAAATAAGGTTAAAATATAGAACCGGAAATAGAATCTAAGATCAGAAAAAAATAAATAAAAATATATATACACACTAGCTTTCCGCCCGCGGCTTCGCCCACGTGTAATTTGGTTAAGTATATAGCGTTTTTTAATGATCTCGACAGGGCTTTCTTTTACGGGCTAAAATCTTGTTACAATTGGAATTATATATAGCCCGTGTTACTCAGGGATGATGTAGCTTTACAGGATCGGATGATTCAGGGAAATCGAGGGCAACTTTCAAATTAACGTACAGGCAATTACTATTCTGACGATTTTATATTCTGATAGTCATCTTTTTATGTGGATGAGCTGATGATCGAAGGTAATTCTCCTCAGCGGTTAAGTGTTGAAAGAAAATTCTTACGAAGTTATGAGTACGAAATACGTACTTGTGAGGTTATTACTTATTAGCTTGACCAAATAATAAAAGGTAAACCTCATTAACGTTAAGGATGTTGGTGGAAAAATGGATGCGGACAAACGTTAAACGTCTCTTCACTCGTTTTCTTTTACTTGTTTGTATAGGTAGTGTTCACTCGAAATAATCATAGGGTAAAACGTTAATGAAAGTTTGAAGTGCATGGTAGTCATTACACAATGGAGCATCTTAATACCGCGATGGATATATTTGACCTAAGTAGAAGTTCTTTAAAAAAAAACTAAGACTCAACCTCGCACACTCACTCACACAGCAACACCATTACACACACACGCTTAAATGCTCGTACTTCACATAATATACTCCACTTGTTCATGAGTATATATATATTTTTATTTATTTTTTCTGTTCGTGTTTTTTTTTGTTATTCTTTTTTCCGATCTTAGATTCTATTTCCGGTTCTATATTTTAACCTTATTTTGGCTTTATTTTTAATCTATTTTATTTATTGTGTAAACTGTTTATGATAAGCTGTATAGGTTTAAGAAATAAAAAAATAAAATAAATCTAGGTTGATGACGAATTTTAGCAACGCCATCTATGGAGCACATTGTACAACACCGCGCCCATGCGCACTGCGTTATTTGTTATTTTTGTTACCTCTCATAAGTTTTAATATTAAGATTAACTTATATTAGAACATATTTAACAATATATAACTAATCAATCAATATAAGTGTTTAAAATTTTTGAAGCAGTGGTTGAAGTAAATTTTCAATTGACCATAACTTCTTTTTCTCTTAACCGATTTTGACAAAATAAACTTTTGACAACGCTCCCAATTATATGTAATCCAACTGTGAAAATCCGTTCAGTAGTTCTGAAGTTATACCGTACCAGACAGACAGACAGACAGACAGACAGACAGACAGACAGACAAGAATTCCAAAAATTGTTTTTTTGGTTTCTATGACTCTTCTTTAATTGCATCCTTTCAGTTTTTTGGAAAAATATTAAATGTACAGATTTTCGATTTTTACTGTCTTATTATTAGTATAGATGTATGGTTATGGGTATGGGCTTGGTGACGGTCATGGGCATGGTGACGGTCATGGGGACGGTCATGGAGACGGTCATGGTGACGGTCAAGGTGACGGTCATGGTCATGGGGACGGTCATGGGGACGGTCAAGGTGACGGTCATGGTCATGGGGACGGTCATGGGGACGGTCAAGGTGACGGTCATGGTCAAGGTGACGGTCATGGTGACGGTCAAGGTGACGGTCAAGGTGACGGTCATGGTCATGGGGACGGTCAAGGTGACGGTCATGGTCATGGGGACGGTCATGGGAACGGTCAAGGTGACGATCATGGGGGTGGTCATGGTCAAGGTGACGGTCATGGTGACGGTCAAGGGAACGGTCAAGGTAACGGTCATGGTCTTGGTGACGGCCATGGGGGCGGTCATGGGGGCGGTAAGGGTCATGGGGACGGTCACGGTGACGGTCATGGGGGCGGTCATGGTCATGGTGACGGTCATGGGTACGGTCATGGGAACAGTCATGGGGACGGTCAAGGTGACGGCCAAGGGGACGGTTATGGTCATGGTGACGGTCATGGGAACGGTCATGGTGACGGTCAAGGTGACGGTCATGGTCATGGGGGCGGTAAGGGTCAAGGTGACGATCATGGGAGCGGTCATGGTCAAGGTGACGGTCATGGTGACGGTCAAGGTGACGGTCATGGTCATGGGGACGGTTAAGGGAACGGTCATGGTGACGGTCATGGTCATGGGGACGGTCATGGGAACGGTCAAGGTGACGATCATGGGGGCGGTCATGGTCAAGGTGACGGTCATGGTGACGGTCATGGTGACGGTCATGGTGACGGTCATGGTGACGGTCAAGGTGACGGTCATGGTCATGGGGACGGTTAAGGGGACGGTCATGGGGACGGTCATGGGAACGGTCAAGGTGACGATCATGGGGGCGGTCATGGTCAAGGTGACGGTCATGGTGACGGTCATGGTGACGGTCAAGGTGACGGTCATGGTCATGGGGACGGTTAAGGGGACGGTCATGGGGACGGTCATGGGAACGGTCAAGGTGACGGTCATGGTGACGGTCAAGGTGACGGTCATGGTCATGGGGACGGTTAAGGGGACGGTCATGGGGACGGTCATGGGGACGGTCATGGGAACGGTCAAGGTGACGGCCATGGGGGCAGTCATGGGGGCGGTCAAGGTGACGGTCATGGTCAAGGTGACGGTCATGGTCATGGGGACGGTTAAGGGGACGGTCAAGGTAACGGTCATGGTCTTGGTGACGGCCATGGGGGCGGTCATGGGGGCGGTAAGGGTCATGGGGACGGTCACGGTGACGGTCATGGGTACGGTCATGGGAACAGTCATGGGGACGGTCAAGGTGACGGCCAAGGGGACGGTTATGGTCATGGTGACGGTCATGGGAACGGTCATGGTGACGGTCAAGGTGACGGTCATGGTCATGGGGGCGGTAAGGGTCAAGGTGACGATCATGGGAGCGGTCATGGTCAAGGTGACGGTCATGGTGACGGTCAAGGTGACGGTCATGGTCATGGGGACGGTTAAGGGGACGGTCATGGTGACGGTCATGGTCATGGGGACGGTTAAGGGGACGGTCATGGGGACGGTCATGGGAACGGTCAAGGTGACGATCATGGGGGCGGTCATGGTCAAGGTGACGGTCATGGTGACGGTCATGGTGACGGTCAAGGTGACGGTCATGGTCATGGGGACGGTTAAGGGGACGGTTAAGGGGACGGTCATGGGGACGGTCATGGGAACGGTCAAGGTGACGGTCATGGTGACGGTCAAGGTGACGGTCATGGTCATGGGGACGGTTAAGGGGACGGTCATGGGGACGGTCATGGGAACGGTCAAGGTGACGGCCATGGGGGCAGTCATGGGGGCGGTCAAGGTGACGGTCATGGTCAAGGTGACGGTCATGGTCATGGGGACGGTTAAGGGGACGGTCATGGTGACGGTCATGGTCATGGGGACGGTCATGGGAACGGTCAAGGTGACGATCATGGGGGCGGTCATGGTCAAGGTGACGGTCATGGTGACGGTCAAGGTGACGGTCATGGTCATGGGGACGGTTAAGGGGACGGTCATGGGGACGGTCATGGGAACGGTCAAGGTGACGGTCATGGTGACGGTCAAGGTGACGGTCATGGTCATGGGGACGGTTAAGGGGACGGTCATGGGGACGGTCATGGGAACGGTCAAGGTGACGGCCATGGGGGCAGTCATGGGGGTGGTCAAGGTGACGGTCATGGTCAAGGTGACGGTCATGGTCATGGGGACGGTTAAGGGGACGGTCATGGTGACGGTCATGGTCATGGGGACGGTCATGGGAACGGTCAAGGTGACGATCATGGGGGCGGTCATGGTCAAGGTGACGGTCATGGTGACGGTCATGGTCATGGGGACGGTTAAGGGGACGGTCATGGGGACGGTCATGGGAACGGTCAAGGTGACGGTCATGGTGACGGTCAAGGTGACGGTCATGGTCATGGGGACGGTTAAGGGGACGGTCATGGGGACGGTCATGGGAACGGTCAAGGTGACGGCCATGGGGGCAGTCATGGGGGCGGTCAAGGTGACGGTCATGGTCAAGGTGATGGTCATGGTGACGGTCAAGGTGACGGTCATGGTCATGGGGACGGTCAAGGTGTGACGGTCATGGGCATGGGCATGGGCATGGGCATGGGCATGGGCATGGGCATGGGCATGGGCATGGGCATGGGCATGGGCATGGGCATGGGCATGGGCATGGGCATGCCCATGACCATGACCGTCACCTTGACCGTTCCCATGACCGTCACCTTGACCATGACCGCCCCCATGATCGTCACCTTGACCGTCACCTTGCCGTTCCCATGACCGTCCCCATGACCGTCACCATGACCGTCACCTTGACCATGACCGCCCCCATGATCGTCACCTTGACCTATGTCATTTCAAAAAGGTTGAAAATGTCAATATGTGAAATCAAATTAGTATATTGAGGATAGCTTTCCGCCCGCGGCTTCGCCCACGTGTAATTTGGTTATGTATATAGCGTTTTTTAATGATCTCGACAGGGCTTTCTATCACGGGCTAAAATCTTGTTACAATTGGAATTATATATAGCCCGTGTTACTCAGGGATGATGTAGCTTTACAGGATCGGATGATTCAGGGTCTTAGTTTTTTTTTAAAGAACTTCTACTTAGGCCAAATATATCCATCGCGGTATTAAGATGCTCCATTGTGTAATGACTACCATGCAGTTCAACCTTAACGTTAATGAGGTTTACCTTTTATTATTTGGTCAAGCTAATAAGTAATAACCTCACAAGTACGTATTTCGTACTCATAACTTCGTAAGAATTTTCTTTCAACTCTTAACCGCTGAGGAGTTTTACCTTCCATCATCAGCTCATCCACATAAGAAGATGACTATCAGAATATCAAAATTGTCAGAATAGTAATTGCCTGTACGTTAATTTGAAAGTTGCCCTCGATTTCCCTGAATCATCGGATCCCTGAGTAAGACAGGCTATATATAATTCCAATTGTAACAAGATTTTAGCCCGTAAAAGAAAGCCCTGTCGAGATCATTAAAAAACGCTATATACTTAACCAAATTACACGTGGGCGAAGCCGCGGGCGGAAAGCTAGTATACTAATGTAAAAGTTAATACACGTACCGGCCATTCCTACGATTTGGGAATAGGTTGTGAATAGACTGAATCCGGCATTTGTCATTCCGAATGTTTTCAGTGCGTATAAAAACTTTAATGTTGTTTCACCTGAAATATTATTAAGCAATGAAATAAAGTACTGCTTATGTACTAATATAACTAATAGTTTTTTTTCGATTCAATGGAACTTGTCAATTCAATTTTAAAAAAAAAATTGCAATAAAAAAATCGAGAAATTTAAGTGAATTTGTTTGTAAATTACAAATCCACTTAAATTATATTTACGAGTGTTAAAGACAATGTCGTTAAGTGAAAGCGACAAAAAATGTGAAATTGTAGCTAACTTTATACACATATTTCAGGATTAAGCCCACTCAACTTTCACTCCTTTGGTGAACGAACATACATTTTCAATTTAGTAATCCGTTTTATAGATATTAAGAGCTAGAAATAGATAGGATTAGCATAATGTACAATTACTTACCAAATATTGGTCCTATTATAATAATGTAGGCAAATACAATGAGCACAACACGAATAAGCTTCTTCCCACGAAATAAATTCAAAAATGTAAGAAATATTCCAAAATTAAAGAATTGAACAACTTTACTCCAAAACGATCCCTTCAATGGTTGACGATTGACATCTTTAATATGAAAACAGGTGTGTATGAATCCGATTGAGAACAAAACCGTCATTGCTATAAACACCCTTAGGAAACCAAGCGCTTCAGTCAAGTAACCACCAAGTGCGATACCCATTGGGAAACCTATAGAGACGATAATTGATACAATTCCCATTCGGAATGTCCTTGATTCGATTGTTGTGACATCCGCGATATAGCTAGTTGATCCCATGAAAGCAACCGCGAAGCTTCCAGACAGTGCAGACGGTAATGCTTCTATTAAACCTGTCACCCATAACGGCCATTCCAATAGAAAGTACGAAGCGAGAATTAATCCGAGAGCTGATATTGTTTCCCCTAACAACGGTATGATCATCAGAGCCTTCCTATTTCCAGTTTTATCACTCCAAGCACCAATGAATAGGATTATAAACGCTGGCAGTCCAGTCTGTAATGGTTGTGCCCATGCATACATATCAGCAACTAATCTCTGTGCTTCGTTCGTAGCGTACTTTGTTATGTTATCTGTGACGATACCATTTACAACATTGTCACATATTTCTTCTGAAAAGTCCAAATCCACACGGCACGCTTTAATTATGTTGAATTTTTGCGCCGCGATACCTGTTATTGACATTGGTAGTAAATAGCATAGTAGAAACGGTTCGACAGTTATATTGTTGAATATATCTTTTATCCTGGATGTAAACGTCATTGGGGCTTTCGGTTCATTGTTTTTATCACTTATTGGTTCACTTGTTTCATTTGACATTTCTGTTTTATGTCTGTCTGTTTCCAAACACACGCAAGAACTGACATCACCGATGACTTTGGGTATTTGAAACTCGTTTTTAATTATAGTTGAGAGCTCAAGATGTTATAACATTCATTCGTTCGTATCAAATGGTGTTGAGTTCAGAGTACTCGAAACAATATAATATATAATAAATATTACATGGGAAAAGGTGTCATCAACATTGACGTATTATATTGTAATGATACATTCAACATGAGATATATTTAGTTTAAAACTAGATTGCAAGTCCATCTAGGTAGATTGATTTTCTTGATTGGATCCAACTTGAAGGCAAAGAGGTTGCATTTTACACGCTTTAAATCATTCAAAATGTATTATACTGATATCATTTAACTAAAGTTTAAAATACATATGCGTAAAAAGTTTTTACTTCATTCTGATGAGTATTCGTAATCCAGGGTTCCGTGTATAATTTCTCAAATTATTGTTTCGATTGTTTATTCCAAATATCCATAAGATAAAATACAGCAATAATTTTCCAAAATATTACTAAATGTAAGGGAGCATAAAATGGTTGTAAAGAAACAAGTGGGTTGCCGGCCTTTAAGACCTTCTTAGACACTTGTAATATTGCTGGTGTTTATGAGCGGCGGTGAACACCACTCATAGTGGTGCTGGTTTCATGAAATAGTAATGTCAGATTAAATAACACTTTTCTGGACAGATGCCTTTATTAACAATGCGTACCATGCCTACATTTATTTATATCACACTATTCCCTAGCGTTGGGTAGACTACCCTTTTTTTCGAGGTGGTAATGTATTTCCACATTCCCCGGGCCCAAAGGAGAAGGTATATGTGGGACTCAACCCTGGTGTATCTCCTTTTCAGAGACGTGTGGGTACCCTGGTACATAAGTTGCTGATTCTAAATTCAATTTAACAATTAATTAAAATAGTACGAACTAGGCGATTGGGCAATGTACATTCAATTTTGAAATTGATTTCGTAAATGTTACGGAACCCTAATCATCTATACATTCCTATGTGTGCGAGTAAAATACTCGCCCAATGACCTAGACCTTATAAACATACTGAACATATATTTAGAAGTATCAAGGTAATATATTTTGTTGGATTGACATTTGAATATAAGCTCGTTTTAATATACTAAAGATATTTTTGTCTTAAGAAAACCCAAAGGTTTGTGACATAAGCAGTTATGTATTTATATCCGGGAATGGAAAGATTTTTTGCCGATCAAAATGTCCAACAAGAAACAGTGTAATCCAGAGAGAAACAGGGTTCTGTGAATAGCATATTCTTTTTACTTTTTAATTGTGTAAAAAAAACAATGTAACAATGTAAAACAATGTAAAAAAAACATTAATACGTACATTATTTTGTTTAATAATACTCATTAAATCTTTTATTTGCAACAATTAAGAAATATGTTATTAATAAGACGTAACAAACAAGTTAAAAACTTAAATAAACTCTAAAATAAATGTTTTGGGATGCCGCAAACATCTGAATCGATAAATTAATATTAATTTTAATAATATAGTATTTATCAAGCAATTATTATTTTATACATGAAAATTAATAATTTTATCAGGCGTTTCGATTTCCTAACTTTAGTTACATTTTGTACATACTGATTTGTTTCGTTAATTAACAGCTATATCGATAATTAACGATCAGTGGCGCCATCTTGGCACCCGGTGCGGAAGTTGGTGGTCCATAGAGAGCTAAGAGAAATATATTTTATGATAAACGTCATGGATCATTTACTATCTATTTAAAATATTAAATAAATATCAAAACACATAAACTTATATAGAAAGCAGTGTTAAGTGATATTAAACAACCTCGATTTTGTTAAAGTAAAGTGCAATTTGTATGGGTTGACCTGCGTAACCGCTAGGGGCGCTCAATTCCATGCAAACTCCTCATATGTATTTCTACATATATACTTTAATTAGTTGTTTTAATACATAGCAAGGATTAGTATTAACATTTAAGAACCTCTATTGTTCTTTTAACAAAATGTCTCATTTTTTTGCCACATATTCGATGGCAAATATACCAAGATTACTAAACTTGGGTCATTGTGGAAAATGTAATATATATAATTCTCGTGGCACAATGTTTGTTCCTTTACTCATCCGAAACGGGTTGACCGATTCTCCTGAAATTTTGTGGCCATATAGAGTAGGACTGAGAATCGGCCAACATCTATTTTTAGAGACAATTTTTTTTTGGCAAAACGACCTTTTTAGGGATCAGTAGTTTAATATAATTCTCTTTCATATAAATCTTGTAGTTTTTTATAATTTTAGTTTACTCAAACTCAACATAAGATTTGGTAAAGATTCTGTACGTATCGAGCACCCGCTATTTGATATACAAGCCTTTTTTTTATACAACTGAGGACGAAATTCTTTATGCATTCCCCGAAACCTAATACACGGTATATGTGCTACTCACCTCTGCTACTCAGAGGATCGGGTGAGCCATACCCGATAAAATAATCCTCGGGTGTAACCCACTCTACTGGAGACTACTGGTGCGATACCAGTTCATTTTCATTCTAACAGTCTTTGGCAGATTTACCTTCTAGCCGATTTAATAAAACCGATTCTGATCCATCGTATATTGTACAAATGAAATATGGGTCGTATTATTCTCTCTCATTATATAAAATAAAAATGATTAAATTGAATTACAAACCTTGAAATCAAAATTGCTTTTGATTAATTCCCAATCACAATATTATAAAGCAACGTTACGCAATTTTCTTCTTGACCGAGTTTATGGGGAAAAATTAGAACGTACTACGTGATAAGTGTTGGGTGTTTTATTATCAAAAGAAAACTTCAAATCGTTTTCATTTGTATTACGTATTCAAGGTCGCCTCTTATGGGAGCAATCGCGCCTTTAACGTCAGATGCAACCGGTGCTTAGTCGGTACCAATATGGCCATGTGATAACAAGATAAAGTACAAATTAAACAGTTACAACTCCCAGCTGATAGGTAGTAGCCGATCGGAACTCGGCCCCGACACTCGTTACAAAACTTAACAAGTCAATCGCACGCGCCGCTAATCAGTTTACGAAATATTTATTAACACGAACTGTATTAGAGTTAAAAATTAATTCTCGATATTAACAACGAGCTATGCCAACAAATGAACATTAAAGTGGTATCAAATTTCGAAAATGACGTTACGGGTCGATGTGCCCGGTGAGAAAATTGTGAACCTCGCTACATGCAAGTGCAGTAAGACTTTCGATAGCCAGATTATAAAGAAAGAGGGGAAACTGAGTAGAAGGATCAAGGAGATTATCAAAAGTTCGTGGTCGTTCCGAACGAAAGTAACCGTCGAACCATACGTTGTATGCTACATACTACCAAGCGTACTTGCCGGGCTGGCGGTGCAGAATCTCTGCTTGGAGAAATCATGTCTTGTCAATCTGAACTACGACGAACGGACCTGCGTCAACATCATGCAAGGGCGCACCAGCAATCTCACAGAACAGGAGCAGAACGTCCAAAAAATGGTAGCCAGTATGACAGCATGGAGTTTCCCCCTACAGACAGCGCTGCCAGGAATTCTAGCCTTATTTGTGGGTGCGTGGAGCGATCGAACAGGCAACCGGAAGACGTTCATGGTTTTACCTATACTCGGGAAGCTAATATCAATAATTGGTATCATACTGAGCACAATGTTCTTTCGCCAGGTCGGAGTTAATGAAACAGCTGTTATTGAAGGTCTGCCGCCAGCTCTGGCCGGTGGACGCGTTGCCATGACAATGGCAGTGTATAGTTATATCACAGACATTACAAGTGAATCCGAAAGAACTTTCCGTTTAGGCATAATAACAGCAATATTGACTCTAAGTAGACCAGTTGGTCTTGCCCTCAGTGGTATAATGACAAAGAGATTTGGCTACTACGGTGTGTTTACAGTTGCCTGCGTGTTCTACTTGACGGGTTTCGTGTATATACTGTTGAGACTTAAGGAGAAGACGAAAAAGACAGTTGAGACCGATCACAAGGAATCTGTGTCGTTCTCTGTGAAGGATCTGGTCGCGACGGTGCATGTCGCTTTCCAGCCTCGAGAAGGTTTTCATCGCCTCCAGATTATCCTTATAATGTTCGCGTATATGCTGATTGTTGGTCCTGTACTTGGTGAGTGAATTTAATATTAACTCGAAAAGATACTGATTACTTCTTGATACGTAAAACACCGTAAACCGTGACGAATCAATTACTATTAATATCTTTATAAGTATATTGTTACGGATAAAACGAAAATCATCGTAAATGAAAAAATATTATTATCGTAAAAAAATCATATATACTCGGATCGGTTCGTTTTATTTTCATTTTATGGCTGAACACTTGCATTCAGCACTGAAAAATAATCTTGGCTGGAATTCTTTCGTTGCTTTTGAGAACCAAATTAGTCGGCGTATAGACTTATTGTTTTTGGTACAAACGACCAGAGACATATAAATATTTTTATATCAGAAATATTATTATATATTGAATTTTGATCTCAAACAAATTGCCCTAAAAAAATCCAATTTGTAAGACCAATATTTTATTTTGAATTTTCACGCACTGTTTTTCATTTATACTATTAACTACAGATACTTTTTGGTAGTAATAGGCTAATGTAGTATTGTTTTGATTTATTACATTAATTTATTAAAAATTGTAGCTTTTACCCGCGACGCAACGGAACGGAAAATAAGTTCTGGTGAAATTTTTACCCAAACTTTCAATCCCTATGTTAATCCCTTTACCCCTTTTATCGCAATAAAAAGCTTATGTCCTTCCCTAAAGTTAAGTCTATCTCAATACTAAATTTCATCGAAATCGGTTCAGTAGTTTTTGAAAGCGTAACATACACTCATTTTCACATATAAAATATTAGTATGGATTATGAATTTATTGTTGTATGAAAAAATGAAGAAGCGAAAAGCCTAACACCTCGAATACGTAGTGTAGTAATCACAAATCGAAACTAAACGAAGACTTGACAAGTATTAAAAAAACCCACAAGTATTTCTTAGTAAATTTTAGTTTATTACAAATAAATTCTTATAGAAAAATTTATATTTATACAGTAGACATACATGTCATTAAAAATCCAGTACAAATGTATTCACATTTATCTTAGTTCAAAGGTCAAAAGGACACTACTAATCTTATTTAGTTTCAAACAAAGTAAATTAGACCTCGTTATGGCTTATCGTCTATAAATCCTAGTCATTACAATAACATACACGTGCTTAACACAAATATTTTATAATGAACACTGGAAACTATTTCTTTAAATAACAAAGGAATAACTCATTGGACGTTTAAGAAAACAAACGAGAGATTATTAAGAGACGTCCCACGTTTCATAGCTTTTTTTATTATTTAAGGCCCTTCAATTGACTCCTAGACTCGTAGTCGAGTGAAAAATAATGCTTAGCAGTTTTGCAGCTTTAATGTTACGCATTTTGTTATTAAGCGACCATTACTTAATATAGTACATATTATTATTATTAAAGATGATATTAATAATAATAATAAGCCTCTTATCCTGAACTACACAGACATGCGCTTTATTCTTTTAAAGTATTATTGTTCTCAGTTGTCAGAGTTCAGTGCGCCTTTTGGCAAAGACCTCCTCTGACAATCGGAAAGTTCTAGTATTTAGAGTTGCTATTTATAACTTGTTCTCATTTTTTGGTTTATAACATAATATTAAAGTATCTTAAATCTGCATTTAAAAGACACGATTGAAAGCCTCAACATTCACCGTCAGTTATCACAATTAATTTGTATAACGAACTCAATAAATTTTGTTGTATTTTTTTGTGTATAACCTGAAAACTTGCTCCAAAAGAAAAGTAGTCAAGAAACTATGTTCAAACTAAAACCCTATTGAACTTTGAATGTGGTTGCTTCGTAGAAGAAACATTTTCTCGTAATGTTATAAAATTTAAACAGAACGATGGCGAAATGAATTAAAGTTTTCTAGTAAAAATACAAAGTTCTATGAACTTTATTTCCAATATCGATGTACTGTGTTTGCGGGATATTCTCACTGTAACGTAAACGTGTGCTCCTGTATTACCATAGTAAAGGTTTTTTATTGTTTTTCCATTGGTTGGAGCTTGTAGAACATACTTGGCGATATATTTATTTACACTTTATTGCACTTAAACAGTACAAGTATAAGATGTTAATACATATAATATTACGGGCAGCCTTATCTCTAATAAGCGATCTCTCAAGCAACCCACAAAATAAAAGAAAACATAAAATACAATTTGACTGGTGCAAAGGGTGTGAAGTATACAAAAATAAAACACAACATACATTAAATTAAGTAAAACACGAAAATAATATATACAAATTACAAATAGTTTATTTGTAGACAAGAAATGCTAACGAAGAAGTGATTTAAAAGATGATAGTGAGGAGGCTGATCGGATAGGATCGGAAGGTATATAAAGATGTAGCAGAGAGTTTCTTGTCCCGTTGGTTTGGGAACTGACATCAAATGCTAGAGTAAAATTTTGTTATAATTATTCGTTGGTAAAGATTTCAGATTTTGCCGAATAGTTTGATGAATTTTTAAATTTAATCAAAAAAAAAAAAACACATCGATCTTTAACAAACAGAAAAATAGTTTTCATATAGAAATCGAAATAAGATTCATATTTAAATGAGAATACATAGTCGCAGCGTAATGAATATTTAGTTTAATTCTCGTATTCAAATAGATCGTTTTAATAATCAGGAAACTTTATAATTCCTTCTTCCTTCTAGGTAGTTTATAACCACTATTCAAATTACTATTTAATTGGTTACTCGTGGTACGACATGCTTTTAAATGATTATTCTATTTTTTTCAAAACCCATCAAATATTTAACTTTCTATATAAATGTAAATTCGTAGTTAATCTCTTTAAAACATATGTACATTGCCCAGTGATGGGGTGATAACCGCGACTCTTATACCTACTTAATGAATGACGAGTTCATGATATAATTAATTGATTGATTTAGCTCTGGGCACCCTAATAATATTTTAATCATTGTCCTATTCTAATCCATCCGTACTACCTTAACTGGCGCTCCACAACTGTTCGTTTTTTAAGCCTTTGTGGAACCAACTGCCAGTGCAGGTATTCCAGGTGAACGGTGACCCGCCTGCTCGTTTGCCTCCTGATAAATAAGAAAAAATGTTTAATATCATTTAGTTTTTAAAACATAATTAAAAAATATATTATTATTTAAAAGTGTAACGAAAGACCTTGTCACTAGAAGTAGACAATTTATAAGATACAACAAAACAACACATAGTCTAGTATTTACATAATTAATGAATACAGCTAATAACTTAGCACTTGATACCGTGATGACGTTCGCTATCATCTGTAGAATTAAAGATTAAATCGCTCAAATCTGTCATCATCCGATCGTATCTGTGTACCGTTTTATATTCAACTGCAAAATTGGTATTTAATAATTATCCGTCTTCCTTGACATGGCAACATGTCTATTAGTTCTTGTGTTATAAAGTGACAGTATGCGTGGCAGATAAATATTAGCTGAGATTGTGTCTGGACCTTGTAATGTCTTTCATTTGAAATTAAGTAACAATTGCGTCGCATTAGAAAATTTGTTTGTTAACATTTGTAACTTCATGAGTACCATAGCCTTATAAGCTACATTCATGCGTCACAAATCATGGCGGAATATGCTAAAAAAGCTTGTTTTTACACGCACAAAATTTATTTATATTATTCCCTTTTGGTTCATGTTTTGTAAGTCTAATATATAAACTTAGGAGAGGTTTTAATAATTCCAAAATATATCGGGAACGATTTATAATTATTGTCTTGACTCATCCAGAATACGATCGAGTTTGTTTTTTTTAGTGGCACGCAACATTTGGATCGTCATTCCTAACAGGAATGGATCTTAACCAGGAAATAATATGGGGTTTCAAAACAATTGAATAGACACTTCCTAAACAATCGTGAATTAAGGCTGCATTCCTTATTACATCTAGTTAATCGTGGAGGCCACATTGTTTTCACTGTAATCTTAAATGTAAAGTAGTTCAAATATATTACAATAAATTACAACCTACGCAGCCTGAGATAACTTGAGCTTTATATTTCCGACGTTACACGTTTGTCTGTTCCCACATTAAATTCGAATCGAGAAGGTAAACTCATTTAAATCTAAAAAACATAATATTTTCCATATCGATATATTAAGAGACCTTTTTAAATATATACGAGTTTCCATATCGGATCTAGTTTCTCTCATATAGATCAAACGCGACAGTGAATTATCAAAAAAAAACACTAATGTAAGGGGACCTTTTAATCAAATCTATTGCAATTATTTTCTTCGCTGTTTTGGAACGGTGCCCTGATTTTTTTGAAGTTTTGTTATTGCTTAATCAATTGTTACGGCTAATTAAGTATATACGATTGCGTAATTAAAATGCATCGGATAATATACTTCTTATTAACTTAGTATACCACAAAATGTATCAACAATAGATAATTTCATATTGCAAGGTGAACTGGAATTGTACCACAGTGTTGCCAGGTTCAGACATGTAACTCTTAACTGTTTTACGTATTTGTAACGAATATTCAACTTTAAGAGCCATTAAGTAGAAAAATACTCAAGTTATAATACCACTTGGATACTTGCGTGATTATATTTTCGAAAATTGAAACAAATTATGTCACATTTATCACCGGTATGATTCACAAGCAGAGCAGTGTTGCCCGATTAAAAGGTAGCAAAAATATTGGTAGTTTCTTTTTTGTGTTCAGTTCTCGTAAAACCATTGTTCAATCACAATTTCGTAATATGTGAATTACAATTTTATCTGACAATAAGCACGTTCGACGTGATCTATCTATCGGTGGAGAAATATGTACTGGGTTCACCCTCTGTCACGTTTGTCTTAGATATCGCTACCGTCAAAGGTTAGCAGTTCGTTATACATGCGTAATTCTTGTACAGTACATTATGTATCCTTTGTATGTATTGTGAGTTGTATTTCAATATGCATACATTGATACAGTGACCACGATGTCACGCTTGTTAAGGTAGATTTAATACACTTTTGATTCATTAAAAAAAATACTATTAATAATGTTGTTTCTTTATTATTTAATGGATTAAAACATAAGGTTGATTCTACATTATGGTTTTAAATGAAATCAAAATCACATAGGTACTTATGAATCGTCCCCTCCTTTCCGCCACTCCTTTAAATCACCAGGCAAGTTTCACAGTATGGCTGTTAAGATTTACAACCATTGCACCAGTGAATGCGTCAATATCTGTTTTGTATAAATAAAAAAATAACCTTTACTATCATCTGTGGACATAGCGAGAACAACGTTATAGCGAAAAAAAAAAATTAGCATAGCAACACTTCGCTCCGCTTCGCCAGCATAGCCCCATTCCGCGTTTTTTTTTTCTATAGAAGATGGGGCAAACGAGCAGGCGGCCCACCATAAAGGTGAAGCCGCCGCCCATAGATAGACACTCACGCGGCTGGTAGCTCGTGAGTGCGTTGCCGGCCTTTAAAGGAAAGGGGAGAGGGACGAGGTAAGGGGAAAAGGATGGGCACCGGAAGATCTCACTCACCGAACGAAACGCGACTACAAAATGAACAAAGTCCAATTGCGTATGATCAGTAATTAATCGTTGTCATCACTCTGCACCAGAATGTGACATTTTTATGACAGATTTAGGAATGATAGTGAAAGAACGAGCGGTTGTCACTTCTTAGAATAATTAAAGTTGAAAGTTTTCGTGTATGCGTTAAATGAAGTCAAGCAAATAAAAGTAAATTTAGGCCAGTGTGCTTAAAACGCGAAACCGATTACATTATCGTCAAGCAAAAACGTTGCCTCAGTTAAGTCGAATGTTTATGTTTTTATTATAAACATGTTTCAAATGTCCACTAAATTCATAGATGGAATGTGAAACCAATAAAACACTACAGCAAGTGCCTTAAGCGGTGCGGTACGCCTGTTAATGCCAGAATTACATCGATTACGTTTTTGTGGCAGCGTGGTGGATTTTAGACATACCAACGAATTAAATAAGCTGTATACATAGCTTAAAGAACTTTTAATTTTGACAAATTATCTGTCTCCCTATGTGGGCATGGGTATTTTATAATATACTACGGTCTTACGCGGAGGGCGTAGGTATGCCAACCTTCTTCCTTCTATGTAGAGAACTATAAGATTAGCGTAACATGGTCGATGGCGAGCAGCCGGATAACTTGAAGATCAACACCTACACCTGGTCCTTCGAGTAGCCGGATAATGAGAAGAAGAGAACTCTACGCAACGACGCCAAGAAGAATAAATATCTTACCTGCGATCCCAGGAAGGTGTTTATCGGTAGTACTACCTGTGAGCCCAGGAGTACAAACAAAGTGTTAACATCATTGCCTGTACAACTTGATTTGCCGCATCGACGTACTGCTGCAACGGTCTCTGAGGAAGGCATTATCTACCTCGTCTTTGAAAAGCAGAGACACCAGGGTTGAGTCCCACACATCCCGTCTCCTTAGGCACCGAGAATTGAGAAAATAGCACCTCGGAAAAATGGAAGGGTCTTTTTTATATAGAAGAGGGGGCTAACGAGCAGGACGCCCACCATAAAGGTGAAGTCGCCACACACGCGGCTGGTAGTTCGTGAGTGCGTTGCCGGCCTTTAAAAGAAAATTGGGAAATGGAGGGGTAGGGAAAGAGAACGGGGGAGGGGAAAGGATGGGCCCCGGAAGATCTAACTCACCGAACGAAACGCGAGTACAAAATGAACAAAGTCCAATTGTATCACTTTACACCGGTTTTCTGTGAGAGAGTGGTATTTCTCCGGCCGTGCCTGCCCATTCGGCTGAAACTCTAAGTAACAGCATGGCACTCCCACTCCCAAATTAATTTAAATAATTTATTTGACCAAGGTATATTGCAACTCCAAGAGTTGCGGTCCATATTGTTCAATGATTCATCACTATATACCAGGTCTTCTTAAACTATGGGTCACGAGATTTTTGTATATTTCAAAACGAATTCTAAAACTATACATTATCATATGTATACGTATACTGTTACCTCATAAATATATCTTTTTTTTGTATTTGTATGGGGTCGTCGAGAAAACTCGCAACCATAAAAGGGGTCGTGAATGACAAACGTTTAAGAAGACCTGCTCCTTATAATATTTAAGCAATAAATAAGGTTTGATTTGATATAATGCATTTGTCGTGTAATCGACCAAAGTCTTCGCCCTTGCTCAGTGCTATAAAAGTTCTTAAGTGCACCCAGACCTGGCTGTGTCAAGGAGCAAACCAAACATAGATTTAATCTAATTAAAGTAATTGATTTTATTATATAACATATAACTTGTCTATATATAGTTAAATCATATATTTTTGTTCTTCGCCACAAAGATACAGTTCGTGAACGAATTTTTATTTGTCAATAGAAAAGTAGGTTTTCCTATGGCTGATTAAAGACCACCATTATTGAGCCATCCAGTCCAGCCGTTTCAGTTTACTGACAATGATTTCCACTGTAGGAGAAACTTTATTTCGCACAATCTACGTAGAAAGAAAAAATAATTATAAAAGGCTCGGACGTAAAACCCAACGGTTGTGAGCTGCGTAAACCATTCACATATACTCAACTACGAAACAATAATTTGAGTTCAATGCTAATGCAATATTTTCTCTCATTAATGAAATCTATTTAAAATTATAGTTTTAACGGGGATAGGGGGATCCTACTGTGGGTTTCTAAATTCTTTTTATAAATATATTTTTGTAACATAATTATTAATTGACCAACACATTTATCTTCTCAAATTGTTTAAGCCGTAATAGATTAGAGATAGAGATAGATTAGTATAGGCAAACTTTCACAGCAAAAGCTAGCTGTTAATTGTTTGCAGATAATGATCGCATCGACGACACTTGACTAATAGATGTTTCGTTTGGTAAGGTGAGGCGCAGATGACATACTGGTTCACACGCTACAAGTTCAAATTCACCGAAGTCGACTACAGCTTGTTCTTAACATACTCCGTCCTTGTTGGTACTGTTGGTAAGTGATTTTTATTATTATTTTTTTGACTAACAGCTCCACGTGTGCCATCTGAGTTGGCCCCTAGGTAAAAGACCGGCCAGTAATAATACTTTTTATGTCACTCTGTAGAATTTTCTCGTATAACTTTGAACTGCGTAATTAATTTGCCATATTATGGGTTTAAAGATTGTAAAGATTGAATTATTGAGTATCTGCTAGGTCAGTTAAGTTTCATTTTACGAAAATATAAATTATTATATGTATGTAAATTATAATTCTAAAATGGTAGCAGATAAATTTTAAAGTTTTTCTATAAACCAAAATGAGTAAAAATGTTAAAGGCTACGTAGTTTATTAAGTGAATTTATGATACATAACATGAGTTGATCGTTAAAGATCATTAAAATAAATATTAAACTGGAAGCACATATCAAATATTAACTATATATTACTCAGAGAGAAATCATAATTCTACTATTACAATTACTTCAATGTCAATATGTAAAAGTTATCCCCATAATTTTTTGCACACCCTGTCCCTCGCTACGAACCTGCTACGACGTAGCACAGGATACATTATGTGAAATAAGATAAACTTACCACCAAAGTACTTTAAATAAACAATGATAATATAATAGGTATAAAAATGCTGTGTTACAATTTAAAAGAATATGCGTCTTTATTTATCGCGGAGGTTTTGGGAAGAACTAAGCCTTAATCCATTGTGATATATCTAATTTGTATGACAAGATTTTTTTAATTAATTCAAAGCTATTTAATATAGTTCTGATGTATTGCGTTAAAATGTCTTCACCCCTTTTAACAAGATGGCGGTCGAGGGCCAAACTTGAAGTTAAGCTTTTTCTCCCAAGCAAGTCCCAAAAATTTATCGTATAACAGATGCTTAATGGTGTAAATAGTAGTACTGAGTGCCCGCGTGATACTTATTCCAAGGATTAATGGAAAACATCGATTGATATATTTTACAAACTAGAATAAAAGAATAAAAATAATTTAATCTCATTTTAATTATAACCTTGCGAAAATATATTCAATGACCCGTTATAAATAAATACATCGATCGAGTCGTGACAGTTTATTAATTTGAAATTATTATATTTAATACGAATATCTTTAACGTGAAATTGCATTTTGGCTTGGTTACAATCATGTTTAGTGTGTTGATAAATAAATAATTAGTTTAGCCTTATAACGTAGCCAGATTTAAAGGTCTAAACTCTAAGTTGATTAACTGTCTCTTTTTAATGTTTTAAGTATATAGAACCTTTACATACCGAATTGATAAAAAGTTCTCGTATTGTTTATGAATATTTAATATCGATCTTAAATTTTATGTCTGCAATAAAAGTGTCTATTGTACATTACTTGAATGGAATCGCATAATCTGTGGTTTAATTTTGTGGTTTATTTTCCAGAGGTATATTTTAAAATAACACATTTCGCACGAAACTCTTTTCAATTGACAAAAACATATATATATAGATTGACTTGTTAGCTTCATTTGCAAAGTCTGCGAAAATCCTACATAAAAATTAACAATCAACCCACACACACTTTGATATCACCATACTCTCTATGGGTGATATTTAATATTAAATATTATTTAATATTTATAAGAAATCTTTTTTTGCGTTCACCAAATTCAAAACCAGAAACTTGGTATTGAATTTTCGATATGCGAAAATCATGGAGGTTTATTTTGTAAAGTGGAACGGGGAAAAACAACGTTTCATTTCACGCAGTAAACATTTTGTTACTTTCATATCAAATCTATGACGTATTCATTTATCACTCAGTACTCATTATACGTAACACTTTAATCGAGTTGTAACGAATTGATTCCTCTTTAATAAAGCCTATTACTCACGATACGTCAACGGTCGTGTAAAAACCCATAACAATATTTCAATTCAAATATTAGCAAAATACAAATAAACAACCTTCGTTACCTAGACTCACTTTGGGTTGTTGCCTCGGCATAGATTAAATATTTATCACTAAAATATTGAAATGTGTCCAAAAATCCAATAATAGTTGACAGCAGTGGTTTTAGTTAATTTAAAAATGCCAATGGAAGAAGCGAGGTTATTTATAAATTTAAACTAGTTTACCTTATCGCGTTGAACCAGACAATACCTTCAGGTTTTCGCTGACCACTTGACTAGCACCACATTTTTACAGTAGGTATACTCTTATTATTTAGATTTTTTAAGAACTCCAAGAATCCTAAATAATAACACACTTAAAATCTAATTACTATCTTTCCTAAGATCGTGTACGCTTGATAAAAATTAAATTAAATATAAAGTAGTATATTGAATTGTTACAGGTTCATTTATAACGATATATCTGTTCAGTAAGAGATGGAAAATCGAAGATAGCATTATCGGTATGATTGCCTGTGTCAGCCGTATAGCAGCGAGTCTTGTTTACGCTATGGCACCGAACAGAACTGTCTACTTCCTGGGACCAGTTCTCGATATGTTCAGTGCTGCTGCTGCGACGTCGCTGCGATCCATTGCCACTAAGTTGGTTAATGCAGATGAAGTTGGTAAGATGATATCAGGATTTTATATGTACGCTATTTGGACCAGCATTTAATTTTATTATACAAAAAGGGTTTGAAAAATACCAGGATAGTATCTCGATTTAAGTAAAGAATTACTTTATTTAACTATACATAGAAGTGTGATTAAATCACATTTTTCATGGACTTTAGTGTTTTCATTCTGTTTTCAAAATAATACTGCCCATAAATCAAATATTGGTAAACCGGTCCAAATCTAGATGTGTCAGTCTCACTGACAACGATTGCAATAAATCATACAACGTTCACACTTCAATAAAATAATGGTCACTGTCTCTACTAAATGCATAGTTGAATTAAATAAGCCATATTTTTATGTATATACTCGTACAACACCATCGAACACCCAGTAAACAATCACTTAAAATCCTCGCAGCAATATTGGAATGAAACATTGCTAGTAATGAACTTCATACTTCATAATTAAATCAGTTACAATCAAACAAACGATTATCATGTACTAGTTTTGGTAATGCAAAAATATGATGCAACGAGTCACGCGATCTACTAAATACTAAATTTGTTATAGGCTGTATTTATTTGCGAATGGCAGTATTCAGTCTATGTTTGAAACATTTCTCGTATCTTTTTGTTTACGTTGACAAGATTCCTGTCGTTTTCCGTCCGACCGATCGTATACAAAGTCATATTAAATGTTTAGTGGGTTGCCTGGAAGAAATCGCTTATAAGCGATTAGACCGCCCGTTTTTCTTATATGTACCAATATCTATTAACATCATCCGCATATACTGTTTAAGTGCAAAAAAGTGTGAATAAATAAATAATTGTGCGAAAAACAATATGCTTATCTGTGCTTATATATAATTTCGTACATCTTATCGTTTCGTTCTACTTAATATCGGCGTCGGTTCATAAAACCAAAGTATTTTTTGGGTTACATTAAGACAACACAAATTGTCTAAAGTGGTTACATTTTCAACAAGCACCTGAGAAACCACCCTGTATAAGTTACATTTTACACGCGAAGTCAACTGTCAGTTAATAAATAATTTATAAATGTATTCAGGACAGAAGTGGCAATAAATACTGTCCACTAAGGTCATTGATCTCAGCATTAGATCGGGGTGTATAGATCAAATGTTAATTATGATTGGACTAAAATAAGTTTTAATGTAAACAGTGTTATTATTACTAGCCGTTTCGAGATCGTTTATTTACCTGTGCAATATATAGGATTGTATGAGCAATCACTTGTATGTCAATAATTCTCTTATATCTCGATGTTACCAAAATAAACCGGAGAATACCACAACAAACTCAGCTGGTTAACTAATTATATTTAAGCTTCAACACTGTTGAACTAATCTCAGTATTTAGGGCCATTTATCACCAAGTTTTTTTATTTATTTAATATGACTGAATTTGCTTAATAAAGTTTTGAGTTTATGAATTAGAAGAGGAATACATGTTGATGAACACATACGCACACACGGAAATTAAATTTAAAATAATAAAATTAAAGTTGTGTTCACAGTTTTGCATAATTGTTCAACGATCCGTTCGTATAGAAAAGCATGGTGTCTGTCTAACCTGAATATTAAAAAAAATCTTTATTACATTTTCGTAAGATAACAAGGTTAGTGTTACCATTTAAGCAATTACTTGCATTTGAATAAATCTATATTTTTGCAACTTAAAAAAGTAAGAAGATACATGTTACTTCTTCTACAGTTAATATCTCAAAAGCATTACAGGGAACATTTAAACGTCTTTTTAAAACTGGAATGTTATGAAGCGTTATTATAAAAGTTAGACTATAAATATGATTTAGCTATACCTATTTAATAACGTATTTTATTGATAACGGATATTTACACGTGTTTCATTAAATGAAAGTTAATACAAGTAATAAAAGATCTATTATAAGAACGTCTTATATTTTAAAAAAAATCAATTACCGCGTTTTTCTGTAATATCGTTAAATTGAGAAGTATATATAATACTCTAAGGTTTTGTTTAGAAACGAGGGGAATAAAAGAGATGGGTGTACAAAAAGAAGGAGATGTAAAATTATAGGCTTCGTGAATCTCTCGAAACATTTAAGGGTTACTCTTATTCGCAAGAGGCGCTTATTCAATCCTACCAGGATTGTATCATTTCGCGGAACTCTCTCTCCCGTTCAGCCTCCTTTTGGATTCAATCGGTTCGGATCAAACATTCGTTATTCCAGGCACTCTTCTTGATACATATTAACATTCAGTAAGGTACATATGACCGTTTTGAATCGTGTTAAATCTAAGTGACTCTACGAAGTGTAAAGTGTTCAAACGTACGCGGCCAAGGTAAGAAGCAGGCAAGAAATTCAGCTTGTTTTCGGTGATATAATATAATGAAGTCAATTACTTTTAAGGTGGTTAAAAACCTTGATGTGTATTAGATCTTTGCTATCAATTTTAACAAATTGTGCACGGTCATTGTTATTATTATATTAGATTTGTCTTGCTCAGTTCATTACCTAAACAATACCTATGAACAAATAAGTGTGAACAATATGCGTAAAAATATTTTTTATTTGTATTATAATGACCCGAACTTTGAAATTGTAAAACTAATAAAATAATTTGCAGATTCATAGCGCCGGGTTTTTAATTATATATTTTAACTAGACACTTATTTGTAGTATTGCATAAAAAAAAATTACTATTTTATTAAATAATTACAAATTTCACACAAACGTTTGCATTAATATTAATATGTCAATATTAATGATGAATACAATAAATTAATTGAAATATATCTTTCAATTTGAAGCCGTGTCAAATTTATTCAATGCAAACACAACATTTGAATAAAGATTTTGTATTTTCTATAATCTTTCGAACTTGTAAACTAAAGTTTATAGACGTTAGTTACCCTAAGTCAGAATATTTTAATTTTTAATGTTCTATTTGCCATAATAGCTCATTTCAACTCCAGAGATTAGATGCCAGAGCTAAGATAAAATAAACATGCTACTTAAAGATTAGCACAGATTTGAACAGGCTTTAAATTTTTATACTAATTAATAATTAATATATTATTTAAAATAAATATAGATCACGCTAGATTTATTGCTCGAAGTAAGCTTGTGTTAGATAATGAATAAACTAGATATAATAAAAAATTATATACATAAATAATAACTTTAATAATCTGAGAATAAACCTGGAAGTAGTCCAGTATTGGCCCAACTGAGACGTAACTTAATACTTACCCTAACACAGAAATGATAACTTAAAAGCGCACTACAATGCTTCAAAAACATGAGAATTCCTATCTACAATTATTGTTAAATATTTAAATTACCTTTTAAATAAAACACTTGTAGTGGAATATTCCATCCAATCTAGTTATGATAATTTACAAATACACGAATAAAAGTAACTTATGACAAAATACACGTATAATTAGGCAATTCTTAAATAATTTCGTTACAATTGTATAGAATTGTCATTAGCAATTTAGTGACATTGAAGAAAAAAATTATATACATAACCATGACACGGCGTGTAGCGACATCTATGATCTGCAACTACAAACAATACGCTTTGAGCCGAAGACCATTCGTAAGTGGGGCTTTCGATAAAGTCTGCGGTTTCAACTGTTTTCAGATGCAGAAAATGCATCCTTCCATGGTGTTGGTACAAAACGTTCCAAAAAATACTTTAATATACATCCTAAAAAAATACGTATGTATGTATGTACGTACTCATAACGTACTTATATCTACTAAGCCTGAATTAAGGTCTCAGTCAGAACTTCAATTCACAGTTGAATGTCGATCCATTAAAACTACAAAATGACAGAATAATTAATATTTTAAGGCTAACTAATTAATTTGAATTGAATACAAAAACACTACGCATAAAATTTATTCTATATCCATTTAAGTAGCATAGCAATTATTATACAAATTTACGCAAGTTTCCTTTTTAGGTAAAACAAGCTCTCTAATCAGCATATCGGAGGCTTTGGTGCCAGTAATATATTCGCCAGTTTACAGCAAAGTTTATTTGAGCACATTGTCGACATTCGCTGGAGCCTTTTATCTCATCAGTGCCAGCTTAGCAGTACCAGCAATACTTATCTATATGTAAGTACTATTATATTAATATATACAATGTCACTGCTGTTAATTCTGTATACATTACCTATATGTTATTATATTATGCTTTTTTCTGTTGTTCATATTCGTTAATGTTAGAATAAGTGTAAGAAAATAAAAATATGGAGAGGTACTGTCGAGATTCTTGAGAGCGCATTTTTGTTAACAAAGCATTGTGCTTAAGGTTGGATTGTTTAATATCCTTCACTATTATTGCTACAACTGTATGTGTGAATTAAAAATATGAATATGCTTAGTTTAGTATTGTAGGTATAGACAGGTCTTCTTTCAATCTTGCACTTAGATTTCCTAACGCAGCTTCAAATTGCGTTTTCTTTTTTTAAATTCGACCCCTAATATTTTTATTGACATTTTATGTACTTACTACGCCTTGTATGATAATTAAATAAGCTCCTCTGCATATTTTTAGAGCCTAAAAGTAATTTTGTGAGTTGGTAAAAAGACTTAGTCTAGAATACAATCTAAATGTCAAATCAGTTGATTTTTCATCTTGGTTGTAAATAATAAAAATGTCAGCACGTAATTGAAGCGCAATTTTGCTTCTGTGTATGACTCAAATAGGAAAATTTCGCCTATTACCAGGAATCCGATAAAATATTATTATTTACAGTCTCATTTAGAACTTATGAACTCACTCAAGTGTTAATTAATACGGAAATAGCAAACTGCTGTTTGAGTAAGATTAAAAAAAAATCAAAATGTTGTTGACAGTTAAAAGTTGACTATTTTCTAGTTTTGCATATTTCTATTCGAATTGGCGTCTTGCATCTAGTGGCAATACCTAATGGCCAGACGCTTTATGCTATTATGAGTAATGTAATAAATTATAATTCAATGCTAATAATAATAATTCAACATTAATACACTTATGACTTTGTCTAATTGATAAATACTTACTTCTGTGGTTCGACTAGTCGATTCTCTCCTCGAAGTAAACGCACGTCCCTATTGTCATACTTAACATGAGTCTATATAAAGTTATTCATTAAAATCCTTTGTTACAGGACCCTTTATATAATCCGCCGAAAGGAAATCCAACAAGAGCAGAACACAGAAACTAAACGAGACAATGAAGTGACAAGATTTTAGAGGAATTTATGTTTTCTATTAAAATATATTTATTGTTAAGACTATTATAATATACCTATGTACCTATTGGAAAATCTCAATAAAGTTAATGTTTCTATTGATTACCCGGAGTTTTTTTAAATATTTTTCAGAGCGTATTGTAAAAACAACTTCTGAAGTTGACGTTTCGTTGCTAACATCCCCATATAACTTTATTCAAGTTAACTTTCTTTTGTTCGTTTCTGAATCGTCGCACAATAAAATAACTGTTGTGTTGGGCTAACATTTACATTTAATGCCAGTTCAGTTGGTGAAATAGGACTAATATACGTACTGAGAACAACCCACCAACACACAGTAGGCACACCTATGAATCTATAAAAATATATTAGCACCATAAGTAGCACCCATTTACTAGGACGATGCATGGCCAGCCATTGCTTCAAAACGAAGTCGTGTCAGAAAGTCTATGGTTTAGACTGACCGAGGAATACGATTCTATGTGGAAAATAAATAAATAGACACAGGAAAGTTGTTTACAATTTATTATATACACTATAGTACAGTAATCACTATACAATATTTACAGTATACACTTTCAAAAAAATAGTACTTTAAAAATCACATGTTGTAAATTGTCATCAAATTTTTTTACACAGAATACGGAACTTTAAATCTATGGTACTCTTTAGTCTTTGTCTCGATTTGTATTTGTCACAGTAAATAAATCGAATAGATACATGATTTTGACATTACAAATTCAACTATACCATAACTGACAAGACACTCGCGAGGCGCCTCTAGAAGCCAATTAATGTCTATGGTTCGCTTATAACATTTCAAACGATATATAACATTTACTAAAGTAAAATCTCTTTCACTAATATGACATTTTTAAATTTAACTTTTTAAAAATACTTGTTTGTTTCACCAACTTCTATAGTTTGCAGTAATTTTTCGCAAATTAAAACTAGAATTTAAGTTTAAAGTCCTCGACTTTGGTAGGAACAGTTTTATTTTGCTTTCCAATCATGAGTTGAATGAACTGGCTCTGTTGATACGATGGTATGGTAACACCAAGCACCTCACAGTTCCGCAGAATCTCTGTGCAGCCTCTAACGTCTTTGTTTCTTACTGAAAAAAATTAATAAAATCATATGTATAACAAACTTAATTAGTACTTTATGGTAGACGCCAGGGGTTTTCAATATTTTTCAAGCGGAGGCGCTTACAAGTTTAGGTTTTGTCGTGCCGCCTTAGCTGCTTTATGTATATAGAAGTAACCCAAATTAATAAGTTAACAGAATAATTGAACTTTTGATAGAAATAAAATTAGAAATTATATTTATTGCTAAATTTTGTTTATTGTTTACTAATACAGAAACAGGCTGGACTCACGTGGTCCTTACATTCAACAGCGTACACTTTGGGAACCTCTTGAATTTTATTATGTATAGTGTTGCCTTAGTGGCAAAAAGCATTCTCACAAAACTGTACGAAAAGGTTGGTTTTCTGTACTTAATTATCTCGCCTGTGATCAAACTAGACTCCGATCCAATAATTGATCATAAAATTTAAATTAATCACAGAAATGTTATCAAAGCCAAGAGCTATCTGAAATTACAGTTAATGCCTACGCAAGTAAATACATTTTAAAATTGTCCAAATTTACATCGATATATTTGTAGACCGCCTATTTATAGATAAATATTTATTATTAAATTATTATTTGAATAACCTAATGAGGTGGATAAGAAGCAGACATATTTGTTGTGGAACAATAGCAAATGTTAAAACTGTGACTTATCTAGTTCACACATATGGCTATCAGAAATGTATCATTTATTTGTGAATGTAATTTTAAAATAAGTTTTTATTATAATAACACGTAACAAATATATACAGTTAAATGTCCTGTAACCAACAATATGTATATTTTACAATATGACAAACATCATTTACAAATATTAGTTTTTGCCAAAAACCGAAGTATACTTATCTGGACAGGGTTGTTTTTTAAGGGATTATAAGTAAAGACAGACACTAATTTAAAAAAAAATCTTAGTTATACTCTGCTTATATTTGTAGATGTATTTGACAATCCAACAGAAAAACTCCTGATAAACCATAAAGAAACCAATCTATGAATGAAAAATGATTTCACTGTATTAGCCGTAATTATACTTACATTTATAGTTAAATAGAATCTGTAGAACATTAGCATATTGATCCATCATTTTGTACTTTAGTAGCGACTGCATGAGCCTTGTCACGGCATCTTCATTGAACTCTTTTAAAATACTTAGACAAAGAGTTGGGGAACTAAAAAACATAACAAGATTTATGGTTATACACAAAGGCTCTTTATTCAGTAAGGTACTTAGTACCATTTCAAAACGTGTTAAATCGAAATGATTCTATGCAAGTTTATAAGCAAACGAGCTGAGAAGAAACAGGAAAAACTCGGCTTGGTTGATTTGGTAATGATCCCAGAACACTTTTTGACGCAAGGCTAAACTGGAGCATATTTATTCCTACTTTTTCATTTCATTCATTTAATCAGATAGTGATTATTTTGATGATGAAAATACTATATAAAATACTACTTTTTTAAATTTATATACTGTCATTGTCAACAAATTGTTAAGGAATTTTGTTATAGAGGCATACAACCTTTAAATGAACTACCAACTGTATGGAGCCTAGTACAGGGAATAATCAATACTTACATGTCTGCTAAAATATGTTGGAGAGATTTTGACGTTTCTAACAATTCATCAGCCAGCATTTGATCAGAGAACCACTCACTTTTCCAACAAATATGCCATAGACAAACTAATGGATAATTGTCTTGCCATTTATTACTAAATTTCAATACATATCTTTTAAAGATTACAAGAGATGCTTCCGAACGATTCATAACAGAGTCATGAATTAGTTCCTTTAAAATTATCCTGTAAAACCCTCTAAGGTTTTCATTTTTTCTATATACACTGAGTAAAATGGACAGTCCTTTATCTGAATTACCTTTCATACATTGAGCTTTTGCGATGTAATGGATAAACTCCCCATTTTTCTTATGAAAAACTGGTGTCACCTTAGAACAATAGCTTTGCAAAAGCTCTACAGCTTCAACCTTAGCACCAACACTGAACACCCTAAATAGTTTCTTTATAACATCTTTTCCAATAGTTATTTTATATTCCAGACAATCCTTGATAAATTGTACCACTTCTTTATCTTTGTTTTGATTTTTTAGCTCTAAAATAATGTTGTCTAGTTCAATGCCAGTTAATTTTGAGAGATGATTTTGATTATTTTTTATATTATTTGTAAAATCATTATGCTGGATGTGGTCATGTCTAGGTATTCTAGTTTCCCCCAGGTTTGTGTCTTTGCTTAGATATGAAAATGTATCGATAGCGTCTAATGTACTGTAGTGAGGCACCTTTTGCCCAAATCCTTTTATATAGAAAACTAAAGGTAGTTTTTTACCAATTATGCGACACACAGATGGATTCATTTCGATATCTATTGTGAAAAAATTACCAATAGTAGATTTTTACAGCTACGTTATAGTTTTCATTGTCAGCTCTATCACATTTAGCAACAAATGTTATAAAAGTAAGCTAACGTATAGTATTTTAAAATGCATTATGTTTACGCTTTTTTCTCTTATTAGTCTAGCAGTTAAATGTGAATAATAAAATTTATTTGCGCTTATTGTGATATTGTTTCAATTCCCAGTTGTTAGACTTCAGACTTAATTATCGATTGTCAACTATCAAGTTGCAATTTAATAGTTGACATTATAAAATGTTAATTTATGTTAATTAAAAAACCTCGAAAAGAAGATAAAATTAACCCAAAAATATTACTCAAGTTAATGCTATTATAATTTAGTTAGAATTTCACTGTGACTTTAAAACACACAAAAGTACAACGATGTTAGGTATTTACACCACTCACCACTAGATGACAGTAAAATATAATGTAAGAAGTTCGTATACAGTAATAAATTATTCGTGCTACTTCATACAAGATGGCGCCACCCACTAAATAAAATACCCAATGCTTTGATAATATTTAATATAATATGTTTTTTGTTTAATGTGTACTGCGTATTGAGAAAAGTTAATATAACTCTAAAGACACTTTTTAAGAATACACAGTAAGCGTAGTATTTGGTACACAATTAGTATAGATTCATTTACAAGCTTATAAGTACTTCCGCAATTGAAGAATTTAGTTAATCGATACCACTCGAATGCATAACATCAAATCGACACTAGACGTTTACAAAGTAACCGCCGCGGTTTACATATAGATATTAGTCGATGCGCAGGCGCAGCGGGTGGTAGAACGCGGCAATGCGTGTAATGACAAATGATTATTGAAATACCTACACCGACGACTTCGTATAATTCTATGAGTCTTTTTTTAATGAATGATTATTTTATCGTTCAGTTAGATCATATTTACTTTTGCTTACTTACAGCTATTTATTAATTTATTTATGTGCACCTGTTCCTCATAGGTCCTTACATACACCCTCGCTTCCTTCATAACATTCACTATTTCAACTAAAAACGTAATTAATAAGCTAACTTTTAAGTTTTTCTAGGTCTTAAATAATGAAGGCAATTAATATCTAAAGAAAGATCTTAAAACTGACAGTTTCACAGAAAGAAGTCCTTTTGATATTATTAATAAATAAACAATGATAACACATAGTTTTATATAAATATAATAAGTGTTATGTTTCCATTACATCGTAATCATCCTTGTATATCAAACACACTCGCATACACCTCGGAAGAGACTCATCTACAACGCAGGAAATATCCGAATGTGGCTTTGTATTTGTAAGATAAAATATATTGTTTTGTAATAGGAGGCAGAACAAACGAGCTGGAGGCTCACCATAAAGGTGAATTCGCCCATAGACACTCACTGGTAGCTCGTGAGTTGTCGGCATTTCTATAACTGCATTTTAATAATAAAACTTTCGATTATGTAGCATATATTCCATTAAACAAAAGCTAATCGGGCGTGTCACGGCCTACGCAGTGACAAAACTTCCAATGAATGTTGCAATTAGTAAAATTTAAAATTACTTTCTCAACATTAAGTGATCATTAGCGTAAAATGTGAGTTATCACAATTATAATTTGACACGTGATTGTAATACGGATATAGGAAACTCTGTATCGGCTCATGGGTCATTTTAAATTGGACGAAATGGTTAAATGTACCCGCAGAAGGTGGTTTAATAGAATGAGTTATGCTTCGTTCTTGTTGACAATATCAGGCTTGTTAGACGTCTGTCGTTACCCTATTTTGTGTCTCTATTGTTTAAACTGTGCATTACGAATTGATTTATATTGTACAGTACTTGTTACATCTTATTAATGTCAATAAGAAATTAATAGAGAGACAAGAGACGGATGTATTTGAAAATTTTTTTTTTACTTATTTCCTCTTTATTACGAATAATACATTTCTTTATAGAAAAGGGCACAGACGAGCAGGAGTCCCACCATAAATGTGAAGACTCCGCCTATCAAATCACGTGGAGCTCGTGAGTGCATGACGAAGCCTGCATAATTGATTTAAAATAAGAACCTTATTTTCATTCAGCTGAGGAAATGTAACAACTTTTAAAGTAACAACAAACTATAAGATATTGAACGGTTTGTAAATATGCATATTTATTTAATAAGGTAAATATAATAAGCAATACAGAAACAATAATGTACAGGATATTAGACAAGCATTTTGACACATTTCATAGAAAAATAACAGTCGAATGTAAACACAACAATAATCACGACTTAAAATCTTTGCCCAGAGTACCGTATAATCACTAAAGTAGTGCAATTGGCTAAATAAGGTTGTAATACCATGTAAAAATTGTATTATATAAACGACACTTTGGATTTTATACACACACCTTTACGCACACACACTTCTGCGCAAACTAAATTGTATAAGGGTTGTAATTGGAGTTGATCGATTGTCTACTGTCGATAATAAGATATAAATTTTAATACACGTGTGATACTATTTCTATCCCAATTAGGCATTGTAAAGTGTAAAAATCATTGTCACGATATCCCATTCAATGGTATGTCGACATCGATAAAATCTGAATATCGATAGTCGACATCACCCCCATTGTCCTGTCCCCACCCCTATCATTGATGACTAGGCGTGGAATGAACAATAGCCTTTATACGCTTGTCTTGTACATTATCCTATGAATAAACGATTGTGGCCTATTGATGTTTTTCCATGGCTAAGTGACATACGAAATTGACTGAAAAAATAAGCTGAAAAATACAACTTTATTTACAGGATAACATCTTTTAAATCTCAAACTCAAAATATCTTTATTCAAGTAGGTCTTTATAAAGACACTTTTGAATCGTCAATTTTTACACTACCACCGGTTCGGAAGGCAGTCACCTACCGAGAAGAACCGGCAAGAAACTTTATAGATAGCTGCTCTTTTAAAATAAACAATTAATACAAAATTGTGCTACTGACAATTAAAATAACATTGTAAGGCTACTCAATAATTGAATTGTTCCGATGCTGATCCAATTGCCGACACATTAAAGGGATTTTTGTCCTCTAAATATTCGTTTACGGTATAGTATGCCTTTTCAACCAAAATACTCTTTACGCGCGTTTTAAATTTGTTAGAAGTCAAAATCTCTTCTTCGTAACCGTTAACTGTCCATAATTATTTATATTTTTAGATTTAAATTAGTTTATGTTTCACTTAATTTAATGTATGTTGAGTTGTGTTTTGTTTTTGTATTATAGTCAAATTGTATTAGAAGTATTCTTTTTATTTGTGGGTTGCCTGGAAGTGATCACTTGTTAGCGTTAACGCAGCCCGTTGCTCTTATATGTATTACCATCATCTACTTCAGCTTTTTATGTGCAATAAAGTGTGAATGAATAAATAAATAATTCTTTTGTAGTATAGATCTGAAATGGTTTTCAAACTGAACCCAATGTTATATACTACTGCAACTGAATGTTATAGAATTAATAGCTTTTTATTAGTTATATAGACAAAAACTTCCACCTCCAATTAAACGCTAAATGAACCCAGGAGCTTCGGCTTATTTGCTTATTATAAATCGCGTATATAAGCAGCTTTTTCCTAACGCGCAGTTACTATTATAATGTGAGTAACAATATATCTTCCGTAAAGCACAATATCATAATAACAATAGAATTCAATACTTGAAACCGCATTGCGGTTAACTTTGACCTTTAATCTCACCATTAAAACTGGACCGGCATCACACATTCCATGTTTCTCATTACACCGTCTAAGGTATTAAGTCTAATTAACTTCATTGTATTTTCTGTATAGGAATTTTATATATTTCACCGGAAAAGTTTTAGCTAACAAATTGTCCTGTTTCGTAATGTTAAACCAACTTTAATACAATACAAAAAAACATACTTTTACTATTAAATATGGTAAGTCTTAGCGGAGTGGTTTATTGGGACTTTCGAAGCTCGTGTGATCGTCTCTCGACAGTACAATGATATATTTATTTTCTATTTTGTGTGCAAATGTTAAAAGTCTTAAAAACTGTAACACTTCAATAAAGACCTAATACATGCCGTCAGGCATAATAATAATATTTATTTGCTGTGCATTGATTGGAATAATCTTATAATCATCTAGACCTAGCCAACCAGTATATTATATGACTTAACCAAAACAGTACAATAAAATATTTAATATAATATTAGAATTACAGGTCGATTTGATATATTGCTTACATCATTTTGTATAAATCCCTAGACAATATTATCTATTCATTTTGGCAGTTGTGTTTATTTTATAATATATATATAGCGACATCACGAAGTATGTCCTTTTTAATAAATATTTGATTTATTATTTTTGCTACCTGAAGTAAAGTTATGACATTTACCGAGCCATTCAATTGTTACATAATATTTTGTTGTGAATGACTATTATTTTGATGTATTGTTATTTTTTTGCTGATAGTTTTCATTATTGGGTTGCTACAATTAAAAATAAGCTCTTTTATACAAATAATGTGTTCTTAATGCTATTTTTAGTGATGGGTCAATTATTATTTATTATAACAGGAGGCAACCGTCTCCCATAGACACCTGCAATGCTAGGAGGCTTACAAGTGAGTTGCCGGCCTTTAAGGGAGAGGAACGCCGTCTCCTTGAATGCTCCCAAGTCGTAGCGGTTTGTTCCACAAAGGCTAGCTAACTGAGGCTACTGAGGTGCGTATGTACTTTTAGTTAATTATTTAATTATGAAACCGCACGGGTCAATGCTGATAGTCTAACTGACATTACGGACATTTGTATAAAAATTGATCAAGCTTAAACAGCTGAGTTTATTGTGGGTATCTTCTCGGTATATTTTGTCGTAGCCTTAGATATAAGAAAACAGCCCCTCTGAACTATTCAGTCGCATGCTGGGCGACGCGGGTGATTGCAAAGCTTATTCCCGCGTCCTCCTGAGAATGTCATTCCAGACTCTCCCCCCACAATAGGCCGCACCCTTTACATTAGGTGTGGTTGTGCCTAGACGTTAGTTTACTTCATTTATAAAACAAATAAATTGTGTCAGAGAGAATTTACGTAATACGTAATCTTGATCGTTCTCAAGTTTAAAGCACGTGTCAGTATATTAATATATACCATATTAATATACTGATGTTACATATAGTAAGTCAATGTTATATCATATCTTTAAATATGATTATACATGAAATTGTTAAAACCTCTTTTTTGAAATAAATTCCTTAGAACCTCTTTTCGGTTAAATGAATTGATTAGAAGCATTTTTGAATAAAGTTCGATAGCTTTTGTTATTTCGGTGGTAAGTGGCCATTCTGGGTCCGATTGGAAAACGAGATAAACGTAAGTGTTATTCCTTGATTGTACTTTTGTAAAATTATTATAAAACAGTTACTTTTAGTAAATATAACTGTTATGACAATGATTGCTGTGTTTGGTTGATATTGCAAATTATATATCTATTATAATCCTGACAATAGATAATTAAGCATAATATATAATGAAGCAAGAAATACAAGTACTAAATAGTTAATTAATATGGAAAATAGTATAACTATTAGACAAAATATATGTAACGCTAACACACGCATGAGCCAGTGGTGTAGGTTAAAACAATTCTATTTTAATAATCAAAAATGGGTAATCGATAGTAAATATCATAAAAGCGTTAAGTTTCAATCAAAAGATCGTGATATTGCTTATCTTAACGAAATTCGCTGCTTGAACTGATGCTTCCGTCATGATCCCGTAGATAGCAAATGTTCAAGACGCTTTTAGTAGGGTTGTCTGTCAGCTTGTATTTTTTTTAAATACGTACAGTATTGTACGTATTTACGTGTCACTACACCGAAATTCAGAACACTGTCAAAAATATAATAGCCTCTTTGGTGGTGTATGTTAGTGCTAATTGCCAAAATATTGACAATACTAATCAAAAAAGAAAATTGCTTTATTGCTGTAATTGGAAATGGGAAACTATTAATATTTTCTTTACCCTATCAACTTTAATTTAGTCTTGCATTAAGTTAAATTTATATGTCTAAATTAAAACACTAATATAAAAGTTTGACAGCCCTATTAGATTCACGCGCGTTTTCACGACTCGCAAGATGACGTGACGCGCCGGATGCGTTGTCAATCGTGCTCTACTTGTATTTAATTGATATAGTAATATTTCATATTTTTAGCCGTTTCCCATCTGTATTAAAAATATAACTTTTCCCTTTTAATTACTTATAACATCTTAACAAATGCAATTTTATAAAATCATTCAGATATTTAAGAGCATCTGTGTTTGTGGACTGGTAATACTAATAATAAGGAAGAAGTCGTGGTTTTATTTTTTTATGTAACATGAGGCAAACGAGTAGACCAGCAGGCCGCCCATGGACACCTGCAACACCAGGAGGCTTACAAGTGAGTTGCCGGCCTTTACGAGAGAAGTATGATCTTTTCTTGACGGCCCTCACGTTGTAGCGGTTGGGAATAGTGCTTCGGAGCTATTCCGTAACTAAAGATAGACCGTCTGATGGAAAGCTGGTTGCCAATTTTCACTTGTTTGGCACTCTTAGAAGAATTTACTACAGACAAAAAAAAACCTATACATAGATAAATCAATGCACTTAGATTATGAACAGCTAATAAGAGAATCATATCAGCGGAATGTAAATATTTAACGTAATTCCATTGAGATAGGAATTTAAATTAGTCATTAGGTAATTTATGAAGGGATCATAGTTTATTAATGAAATATCATTATTTACGTTATCATTGATTCGGTTAGCACGTCACCGCTTTGATAGTTGTAAAGGCGCCGGCACATAAATTGTTTAAGGAAATAGGTCGCCTACCGCATCAGTATTTGTAATTACTTTGCGATTTATATACGCAGAATATTTATTTATTTATTTACACTCAGTACAGTACAGTAGTAGTATGTAAATTGATCTTACTACATTAGAGCAACGAGCGGCCTTATCGCTATTAAGCGATCTCTGCCTGGTAGTCCAAAAAAATCAATGAAATAACTTTGTAAGTGGTCTTCCATAAATTATTAAAAAAAAAGCTATTTTGCCTTATATATTATATATATTATATTTTGCCAGTATACTGAACTGAAAATTATTAGCTAATGGAGTCTTACAATTGAGATTAGCCTATGCAAAGGATATTTATTAGGCGGCTGTGTTAAAGGTGGAGATTAGATTGCAGATAACATTTGACAAATCATTAAATAGTTACGATTTCAATGGAAATTTAATTAGGAACAGGCTTCATATGTGTATAAGATGTACCAAGACACACAAAACAAAAAACCTATCGAAGATTTTCACCTTTATCTAGTCTTGTCTAAGTAAACCAAGTTCAGTGCTTTATGTCTACTATGTTAATATCTACATAAGTATACACACTATTCTTTTTTGTTTCTTTCATTTCGTAATTATTAACAAAAACATCAACTAAGCCGAGTTTTGCATGTTTCATGCTTGGTCGCGTACTGACGTAAAATCGTTTCGAATTAAGAATGTGTTCAATATGGTCATATGTACCTTACTAAATAAACAGATTTTGACTTTGACATAAATAGTAATCTCTTAAAACGTGAAACCTCAAATTCCCTTTAGAAATTTTGCCTGTATTATCTCGATACTATGAGTTCGTCGTTCTACCACTGAGCGTTTCCTTCTTACTATGCATGTTACGGAGCCAAATATAATTCTGAACTAATACAACTTCCGGTCCTTAGAGAATCGAACATACCAGATAATAGAGAATATTATCTATCTACTAATAAAAAAAATCAACGAATTTAATATAATCCAATTTCCAAATAAAATATGCTATCTGGTCCCACATAAAATCGGAAATCATGGAAGCATGAAACAAAAGCCATCCGTGGTTTAGGATTGACAACAGTTATAAAGTGTGGATATAGTGAATCACGGGAAACTATTACTTTGAATATACAATGCAACAATGCGCACGAGTCAGCTAGTCAAAGACAATGGGATATATCCGTGAATTTTATACGATATCTGTTGGATAAATTGAATGGTACATGGTATTTAATTTTAATATAACAATTGATCGGTTCACCGTTGTGTTGCTGATATTTATTACGGGGAATATCTAAATTTGAGGGTTAAAATACGAAAATTCAAAATATAGGAATATTTATAGGACAAAGATCATTTTGATGTGTCAGCAATAGCTCAGTATCGGGACAGTTTTGCTTTTGTTATTTGAATAGGTCATGTAAGTATCATTATATAAAATGTTTTTTTTTAAACAGCAGCTATCGAGTTTATTACCGGTTCTTATGGGTAGATCTGTTTTGCGCACCGGTGGTGGTGTAAAAATTGACGATTCAATTGTGTCTTTATGTAAGACCTATTTGAATAAAGATATTTTGAGTTTATTGAACAGCATACTTTAGCGAATTTAATAGGTGTGAATGGTCTATACAAACACAATAAATAAAAACAGCGGTCCATCCGAGATATAGAAAAACCTAGGGCCTCACTGTCATTAAAATTAATAATTACTAAAAATAATTTTCGAAATGAATATTTTATATTTTCGGTTATGCAAACATTCTTCGGCGTCACTTAACTAGTTTTTTCTCTGAGCTGGACGCAAAGATCAGGATGCCGAGGCACGGCATACAGCACGCACGATTTAAGCTTCGAAAAAAGTTCTTCCCTGTATAAGGAAAAAGCTCGAACACACGACCTAAACAATCAGAAAGCCGCTTTAATGCAAAGTCTTGACAATGCGTTACATTTAGGTAAATATATATTTCTGTACATATTGAGGTCAATATGATTTAATGACAAGTGTATGTTATCCAATTTCATAGTTTCTTCCTAGTTTCAATTACAAAACATAATCCCTGACTGTCATAATATATCTTAATAAAAAATATTTTATGATTAATTGTACGCAAAAAAGTTGTATAGATAACATTACGTTTTTACGTATTAACCATAAAAAGACGTTTTAATTATTTTGGATATTACAATACTTCTTTCAATTATTATAGCGATTGGTGGAGAACAAGTTCAATTTACCCGCGTAAATCAAAGACAATGTTGATATTCTGTGATCGTACAATCACATATAGTTTAATGCACATACAAACTCTTTCGATTAAAGACAATAAACACACTTATGTTAAAAAAGGTTATATTTCATTGACACCTTACCAGTTCATATACAACCTCTTTATTGAAATGCTACCGAATGCCAAAGAGCATCGTGATATCTATACTAATAATAAGACAGTAAAAATCGAAAAACTGTACATTAAATATTTTTCCAAAAAACTGAAAGGAGGCAATTAAAGAAGAGTCATAGAAACCAAAAAACCAATTTTTGGAATTCTTGTCTGTCTGTCTGTCTGTCTGTCTGTCTGTCTGGTACTTTATAACTTGAAAACTACTGAACGGATTTGAACGCGGTTTTCACAGTTGGATTATATATAATTAGGAGCGTTGTCAAAAGTTTATTTTGTCAAAATCGGTTAAGAGAAAAAGAAGTTATGGTCAATTGAAAATTTACTTCAACCACTGCTTCAAATTTTTTAAACACTTATATTGATTGATTAGTTATATATTGTTAAATATGTTCTAATATAAGTTAATCTTAATATTAAAACTTATGAGAGGTAACAAAAATAACAAATAACGCAGTGCGCGCGGGCGCGGTTGAAGTGTTGAACAATGTGCTCGATAGATGGCGTTGATAAAATTCGTAGATTTATTTTATTTTTTTATTTCTTAAACCTATACAGCTTATCAAAAACAGTTTACACAATAAAAATAGATTAAAAATAAAGCCAAAATGAGGTTAAAATATAGAATCGGAAATATAATCTAAGATCAGGAAAAAGAATAACAAAAAAAAACACGAACAGAAAAAAAAAATATATATACTTAGTCTGGCCATAAATACTGTTACTATTCAAAAAAAGAAAATATTACGTTTGAATTTGGAATCTGTCATTTTTATATGATTGCTTGATGTGTTTTCTTATTTTCGCGCCATTATATTGTTAAATATTTTGTTATATTAAAATGGAGTGGGGTGATAAAGAGAACCGAATCGCTGTGATTGCCTTACATAAAGTAGGTATGGAGAAAAGTGCAATTTTTAAAACCCTCCACCCGCTTGGTATTAGTCAAATGTTTGTTTACCGGGCTATTGATAGGTACAATGATACCTCCTCTGTTTGTGACAGAAAAAGATCTGGCCGTCCACGTACCGTTCGTGTGAAAAAGGTGATTAAAGCAGTTAGGGAAAGAATTCGAAGAAATCCTGTTCGTAAGCAAAAGATTTTATCTCGGGAGATGAAGATAGCTCCTAGAACCATGTCGCGTATATTAAAAGATGACTTAGGACTTGCAGCCTATAAGAGACGTACTGGTCACTTCTTAACCGATAATTTAAAGAAGAATAGGGTGGTAAAATCCAAACAACTACTTAAGCGGTACGCAAAGGGAGGTCACAAAAAAATGTTGTTTACGGATGAGAAAATTTTTACAATTGAGCAGTATTTTAATAAACAAAATGACCGTATTTATGCTGGAAGCTCTAAAGAAGCTTCGCAATTAGTAAACAGAGTACAACGTGGGCATTATCCCACTTCAGTGATGGTTTGGTGGGGTGTTAGCTATGAAGGGGTGACTGAGCCATATTTTTGTGAAAAAGGTATTAAAACGTCGGCACAAGTTTATCAAAATACCATTCTTGAGACGGTAGTTAAGCCTTTAACTAACACCATGTTCAATAACAAAGAATGGTGCTTTCAACAAGACTCGGCACCGGGTCATAGAGCTCGATCCACCCAATCTTGGTTGAAAACTAACGTTCCGGACTTTATCAGCACTGAAAACTGGCCGTCGTCAAGTCCTGACCTAAATCCATTGGATTATGATTTATGGTCAGTTTTAGAGAGTAAGTCTTGCTCTAAACGCCATGATAATTTGGAGTCCCTAAAACGATCCATTCGGTTGGCAGTGAAGAATTTTCCTCTAGAAAGAGTTCGTGCTGCTATTGATAACTGGCCTCAACGTTTAAAAGACTGTATTGCAGCCAATGGAGACCACTTCGAATAAACATTGTATATTTTTAATAGTTATATATTGATGTATTAAACTAACTCACTATGAAAGGAATAAATGTTACGTATAAAAAAAAAATCGTGCTTTTCTTTATAACAATATTTATGGCAAGACTAAGTATATACACATGAACAAGTGGAACTATGTGAAGTACGAGCATTTTAGTGTGTGCAATGGTGTTGCTGTGTGAGTGAGTGTGCGAAGGTGAGTCTTACTTTTTTTTTAAAGAACTTCTACTTAGGCCAAATATATCCATCGCGGTGTTAAGATGCTCCATTGTGTAATGACTACCATGCACTTCAAACTTTCATTAACGTTTTACCCTATGATTATTTTGAGTGAACACTACCTATACCAACAAGTAAAAGGAAACGAGTGAAAAGACGTTTATCGTTTGTCCGCTCCCATTTTTCCATCTACATCCTTAACGTTAATGAGGTTTACCTTTTATTATTTGGCCAAGCTAATAAGTAATAACCTCACAAGTACGTATTTCGTACTCAAAACTTCCTAAGAATTTTCTTTCAACTCTTAACCGCTGAGGAGTTTTACCTTCCATCATCAGCTCATCCACATAAGAAGATGACTATCAGAATATAAAATTGTCAGAATAGTAATTGCCTGTACGTTAATTTGAAAGTTGCCCTCGATTTCCCTGAATCATCCGATCCTGTAAAGCTACATCATCCCTGAGTAACACAGGCTATATATAATTCTAATTGTAACAAGATTTTAGCCCGTGAAAGAAAGCCCTGTCGAGATCATTAAAAAACGCTATATACTTAACCAAATTACACGTGGGCGAAGCCGCGGGCGGAAAGCTAGTCATAAATATAACACGTAACTCATTAGCAATATTTGAGCGGCGAGTTGATGTCACGAGTGTGACTTTCGGTGTTTGTTGACAAGGTGTTCTTCAATGATTGATATGAAAATGTATTAAGTTTCGTCTGCCCGTGAGAATTCATCTTTTCGTCAATGTCAATTGTCAATTAATTATTACAAATGTCTAATTTCCTGTTACCTTAACGTACATCTGAGGCCTTTCCATTGGCATGGCAGATGTCCATGCCTGTAGGCTTTCGCAGGCCGCTACACAGAATATGTTATTTCTAAAATTCTTCCTAGACATATAAGAGGATGTAGAAGATCTTTTCGTGAGGTATTTTTTCGTGCTTGAAGCTGCATTTACAAAACGTTATGTGAACACTTTCATAATATAACTTTTTTATGTATATTTTATGTTTGTTTATGTAACTTTTTTTTTCCTATATTGAATTACCACAGTATTTTTCATTCCATTTATCTGTGCAATATGTCGAAAAGCTCGTCATTAATTAATATAATATATTTACAGAAATATATTATAGACAAAAAATGTCTGTACGTATACACTTCAGCAGTTCTGTTTATAAAAATAATTATTACATTGATAATTATTTTAACTCCTGTTTTTTTTTGACAAAATAATGCTTTTGACCTGGATCTGCTCTCGTGGTTGCGTCAGACATGAATTATTGCTACGAAGAGATATGAAAAAGATGCAACGGTGACTAAAGAGGCTGATTTTGTTGTTTTTTATGGGTATCAGTCAGAGGGAAGTTAAAATGTTACAAACCATAGAGGAAACGATTTTACGGATTTATCGGTTGTGCGGATCAAGAGCGCCTCTAGTATCTCTGGTTCCAACGGACATTTCGTCGGTTGTTAATTTTCACCCGCCTCCTTAAATATCATTAAATTAACCATAGATAGTAAAAGAAAATAAAATAGGTTTGTCTTTATTGTAAAATATTTGCCAAGATGTCGTTAATAAAAAATATCATTCATCGAAATTTATTGCGTTATCGTAAATGTATGAAATATTCGCCTTCAAATAAGCCACAACATGTCTTCACTATGATAATAACTCTTTATTATATCCGGTACACATTAACTATGCGGGTTTGTGTGTATTAAACACCGTTTTCCTATGAACATTATATTTTACTCATGAAAATAAATAGTATATTTTCACAATAATTTCGACTAATTATTATGTTTTTAATTGTCGCAAAAACACCTCATATCCGTTGGCACCTGTCATTTCACATGTCAAATGACAATTAACGCGTTAAGGTCTCAATCAAAAGTCGCTGACAAGTTTATTAACATAGATATCTAGATGACAACAAAAAAATATTGTATGTATATTAACATAACCGCAATTTGGAATCAAACTTATCAGTTTTAATAGTAACCAATTAATATATTTTAATACAAGTGATAATAACTTTATTTGTAAAATTTCTTTTACATCGCGATACAGCTAGGAAACAGCACAAAAGCTGGTGCAGCCGCGTACGAGGCAAAAAGAAAATCTTTTTTCCGACTTTTAGTTTTCTCATTACAGTCGAGACTTTTGGACAAAGTGCACGTGAGCTTATTAGAGAATTAAGTAGGCGCCTGATTGTCAGTACCGGTGATCCCAGAACTGCCATTTTTCTCATTCAACGCTTAAGTATCGCGATACAGCCGTGAAATCCCAGCATCGGGGCTGTACCACAAGAACCGAACTTATTAATTTATTTTACATTGTTTAAATTTTATTAACTGTATATATTAAGAAATTAATAAATAATAAATACATACATAATAATATTAAATATGAATCCGGGATCAAGGAACTGATTGGTTTATACTATTAAATCTAGTTTCAAACAGTTTATGATTACAAAATTCTTCATTATAGCGTGAAGGCTCTAAATTATATTTTCAAACGCTGTGCAGATGTGAAAAATTCTGTTGTTGTTTACTTGTTCTATTTTAAGTGAAATATTTATAGAATGCTTCGACTGTGAATGGACAATTAAATTTTTATCTTAACCGTGTAATGTGAGTGAATTTTTAACCTACTAATTAAATAAGTGGCTCATCGTGAAAGTGTTTTTCATTTAATAAATATATGTATTTAAAATATAAGTTATTCAATTTAATAAAAAAGTATAATAAGTACTATACTTAAACAAATTAAACTAAAACACTAAAATAAATTTAAAAAAGTTTCGTTCTTGTGTCAGAGGACCCATAATGCTGGCAAAAATCAAGTTAAATAGTCCCGACTCACTCTGATTTTCATATTGTTAACGTAGCAAACAATCATATTTTACATATTTTTTTCCAGGTTAATAATATGTATGATTAAATTTCAATATAATTAGGTAATTTTCTTCAAGTTTGTAATTTTATACATAACATTAGACATAGAGCCCCAATTACTGTTAGAATATAAAAGAGCGTTCCTCTCCTTTAAAGGCTGGTGACGCACTTGTACTCTCTACCTAACATCATTGAAAAAGTGGAAAATGTCTCGGAAAGTGTGCAAAACCGCGGGACGCAAGTAGTATTTAATAAAATAACTACAATGTCACTGATGTGTGTATAAAACCCGTTTTTGTTATCGATCATAGATGTGAATGACCATTGAACCATTTAATTAAGTCATACTTAAATCTTAATGTTATTATCATGGTGAAAACTTTTTATGTGTGCCATATTTTTATATCAATAAAAATCACAAGACGTTTTAGTCATAGGAAATTTCTCACACTAGCTTTTTTTTTGGTAACCGATGAGGAAATGCTTAATGTGTATCGGTATACCCACTAAAACACTCCTCGGGTGTGACCCACGATTCCACATATGGAGACTACTGGGGTCGCGTTTGCCTCGACCTGCCTCGGGGCTGGTTGGAAGCTGTTATTTGGTTACCATGGCAACACGTACCGTGACATTCTTGATTTTATACGTTAATAGCTAATATATGCATAAAATAGGCCTAATATGAAAATAACACATTATAATGAATCCATCGCGGAGTTTCATACGTTTTTAGGAAATAGGTTGCGACTTTGATGAATGAAAGGGAAATGGAAGACTTCAATCTTTGACGCGGAAATAGTTTTGGAGCGTGAGTTTCTACGTCACACAAACATTTTGCTTGTTTGCGACGTTCTTCAGGCGTTTGGTAAGGTCGTCTTCCGGGTTTACAAATATTTCCACTTGATTATTTTCATCTTGTTAGATCGGTTCAATTGAACAGTGTAACTGTTCAATTTCTAATGAGCATTACATTAAAAATGCAGAATCAAATTTTTAACTGTATTATTAAATATTTTTTTGTTATTGTTCTGGCACAAACTAATCAACATGTTCTTAGCTCATAAATTAAAGTAAGTATAACATATATACCGAAACAAAATTGAAAAAGCTATATAAGTGTGTTAATAAAGGTTTAGTAAGTAAATTGAAATATCTGTGAATAAAAAAGTAGATAAAATAATTACTAAACAGTGAGAAATAATTAAATATGCAGTCTTAATAAAAATCTATCAAAACCAGTGCCAGTATATACGAACACTCGAGTACAACATCTTACGACTAATGTTGAATATGGAATAAATGAGTAAGAATTGAAATTTGATCACATTAAAAATATATTTTAAATTTTTACAACAAAAAGAGGTTTCTTTACCGATCGTCCAAATATTTGTACTGAGTACATGAAAAACAACTTTTTAGAGCGTAACAAAATTGAACAAAACGTTGGAATTCGTTAAAACTGTTTTCAGGTGTATATAGAATTCTAACGCCATAGTCGGACATTGCGCGCTGGGGACCGGACGTGTCGCTGCGTCAGAACGCGGCATAACATCTCGTCTCGAACTCAATAATAAACTTTATTTTAGTGTATGTGTGGATTTTAGTGGCGTTATGAGGTCAGTATCTGATAAGAACTTTTACTTAGAGTTTGCGTATTACGAAATTCAATTGAGCTTATCTCGTATGTAGATCGCGTTTGTGACTTTTTTGTGTCATTCTACGATTGCCGGATACATAGTTCACTGTATTAACCTTTGCAATTGTGTAATATTGATTGTAAATAAATATTTTAACACCGTTATAATTACAGTAATTGTTGATAAAGCTAGTTTAATTTAAGTGATTCGTTATCACAACCTATGGTCGGGTTATTGACATTTTTTTAAATATAAAACAAGGATTTATGGTAAACTTGTTTTTGACCAAAAAAAAAACCGAACCATTCGACTCGTGTTTGTATCTCAGATCTCAATTAAATTGTAAATTTTATGTGATAACTTGATTTGTTATCGTGGTATGCTCATTAATAATATGTCAATAACAATAAAAGTTTGCGATCTAAATTATTCAAATCGAATGATTTATCGATGATTTTTTTGTTTTTTTTTTGTTAACTTAAAGCGGATACATTAAATTTAACATCGTTTTGGTTATTCGGCCCGTAATAATAAATGTATGCTTGTGCAGGTGTATACATTGTATACATATATTTTAATAAAATACTCGTTGTGAATAAATAAAGCTTTATAAGAATGGTCAGATAGGCGGGTTTGATTCCCGTCAAATCAACTGTTGGACAAGCTTATTATTTAGTAATCTCATACAACAAATATCTATCTAATTTAGGTTATAAACACAAGTGCAAGTTAACTAGTTGCCATAGATGGCCTTTTCGCTTTCATAATAATTAAAAAGTATTTATTTATACTATGTTGCAGGAGTAAATACAAATAAAAGTAAGTTATAGTTAAAAAGCGATCTCTCCCGGGAACCCCATAAGTATGTATGGTATATAATAACTGGTAAAGCACCTAAAAATGTGCTTATGGGTGCTTTATACTCGGGTTTGATTCCCGGCAGAACAGTAACGGTTGATTTAGGTAAACATAGCGAAGCTACATAAGTTGTTATAAAAAATATCAGTCGCCATTTTGATGGTTTAAGGATTCAAAAGTTGTGGTCTGTTATTGACCTTGATCAAACAAACTGTACAGGAAACATTTAAAAACTCTAAAACCCCTTTTAAAATCTCACCATTAAAAGCACCATACAAAGAAAGTACTGACTTGACCCAGTAAAGCTCGACTGCAATTTACGCTGCGCGTAGTAGAGTTAACAAGACTTTGCATATTTTATGGGCTTTAAGTACAAGTAATCTAAGTACTTGGCTGTAACAAGGCGTTAAAGATCCTTTTAATCGGGTACTAGAATTGGAGAATGGGACTTCTGCGATATAATTAAATGTTTGACGTAATTTTATTAGACTTTGGATATTTTTTAAACCACTTGGCCACTGCTGTGTAAGTACTATAACTAGAGATAAATATCTCTGATCGAAGTTACAAAGCAATGTTGTTGATGTAATCTGTAGTATCCTCTTTAATCGATAAGGTTTGATTGAGAAGACCCACTGTCTGAAAGTGATGTTTTTTAATTTAAGCAAATACTGGCTGTCCTGAAACTTTGTTCCACCTCACCTGGATCTACCTCGTCACCAATTATCATCCAAAACAGTTCATCCATTAAGTTTTAAATAGAACGAACAGACTTTCTTTGATATACATTTATTTACCTAGAAGATTTTGCCCGCTTGGTTTTCAATCAAACAAGTAGGAAAATCGGTTTATAAATGGCAGTTCTGGTGAAATTTTAACCGTCTTTCGATAAAAAAACTAACCTATGTCCTTCCCTAAAGCTTAGTCTATCTCCATACCAAATTTCACTGAAATCTGTTCAGTAGTTTAAGCGTGACATACATAAATACTGTGTGAATTTATAATATTAGTACCGATTAGTATTGGGTACGATATTTAGTGAATATTGTTTTATTATATGTTTTAGTAAAGCGTGATTTATGAGTACCGTACATCAATTATTTAACTTAGTATTGATGACGTCATAACACTTCAGGTCACTTAGCACACCACGATAAAAAAGATCGGTTTGTTTGTTCATAGATCAAAGAATTTATGGGATGAGTTGAATTGGTAACGTGGAAGACGTTTCTTCATGATATTGGATTGTTTCATCTAAAATACTCGGTTTCTTTTCATCGCAGTGTAAATACAATTTGAGAGAGACGAATGAGCTTTTAAGTATACAATAAGATTGATATAGTTTTGGTTAAGGGAGTTTATTTTCACACGATGATAAGAAGAGTGATAATGAATAGATGTGAAAGAATGTGCAAAATATATAAAAAATAACTGTTATTACGTATTAAGCTTATAGTCCATTGGAATGTTACATTTGTTTGGCATTTATAGTGGCAGTAATTTTATTTTTGGGGGGTCAATAGAAGCTTTACTTCACCCCCCTTCTACCCCGGCCGCCATCTTGGAAAAAGGGGTGAAATCACTTTTTTCGCAATATCTCAGATATTGTGCGTCTTACATAAAAAAGTGTAACGTCATAATTTGTAGAAAATAAATTATGACGCGTGTATAGGTTTATTAAACTTTTTGCCCTAAAATTTAAATTAAAGAAGTTATAAGTTAAAACGTAAGATAAGTTTCAATACATTTTATATTTTTGCAATGTTTGTTTATACATGGACTATTTTTGAGTTGTAAGCAACATAAAGCGTCAGATTTATATTTTAAGTGCTGCTCAAATATTTATATTTTATTTCGTGGAATTTTTTTAAATTTAAATTATTTTAGACGAGAAATTGTTCAAAGCACACACAATAAGCAGCAATTATAAGTAAGTGAGTTTAAAAAATATTGTCTCTAGTAAGAAGTAATGCAGGTGCGTTAAAAGTGCTTTCGTATTTTGAAAAACGGATCGTATCATAGTTTGGTCTTCCGTTATATATTTTTACGCTTGCGAGTATCACAAGATTATATTATGTAAATATAAAACACTTAACAGTAGTGACGAAAAATAGTCTCAGCACAATATGGAAAAACTACGAACGGTTCAATGACCTTTTCGACACTGCTACGATTCTTTCGTAGTCTAAATTTTATGGATTTTTTTTTAATTTTATGTTATTCAGTAATTATTACTTACGTATCTATTTATACTTTACACACAAGCTCAACAAAACTATGTGACTTAATTAAAATATTATAATCACAAGAAATAAAACTTCAACTTCCTCCTCCAACTTTGATTTTGTTCCCTTTGGAATAGAGACTTTTGGGGCTTGGTGTACAAGTTCACAGGCGCATTAAGGAATTAAGTAAGCGACTGGTAGTCAGTACCGGTGATCCAAGAGCTGGTGTTTTTTCCCCGCTCAGCGAATATGGCGATAAAGCCAAACCAATTATTTTTAAATTTGTTTGTTTTGTTTATTAGATTTATAGTACATTAAATAATCCTCAAATAATACTCAGTACAACCTAGTTAGATAGAAATAAAACCAATTAATAAATATTTTTAAAACTATGTAAATAGACTATGAAAAATGTATGAATAAGTCCATATAAATTTTACTTGTACGCCTCATCAATCGTCCCGAGTGATATAATTATCACCCGTCACCGAATCGGCGCTCTCAGATGAATAACACGTCACGTACATTGAGAATAATAATATTTTTTATGCGAAAACTCTGATGGTGAACATGAGTTCGCCATAAAGTTTTTGTCACTACGACTTGTTTTTGTAAGTGTGGACTAATGTGTACATTTATTTTGTCAGTGATTCAGGATCATCTTTAAAATAAATATTTTAAATAATAACTGAGTTATCTTTCGGATTTTAAATATTTTCTATATAAGAGAAAATCATAATAGAAACAATTAAACTAGAAATATATCATAATTGTACATTCCTAATATTAATCTAACTAATATAACTTAAAATAAAACAAAATTAAAAAGGTCCTTGTGGCAGAGTACCCACAACGGTGGGTGGCATTTCCTCGCTGTATTGCGATGCTTATACGCTGAACGAGGAAAGCACCAGCTTTTGGATCACCGGTACTGACTACCAGTCGCCTACTTAATTCCTTAATAAGCGTCTGTGGACTTGCATCCCAAGGTTCAAAAGTCCAAAAACAACGTTGGAGGAAAGACTTTTGTACTTTGACCTTTTTATTCTTAAATATTGCTTTTTTTCAACGTATAGAAAACAAAATTCCACCAATTCAATTAGTCATTAAAGTTATTAACATGTACAAAGGAAGTTTTTGCCGCATTCAAACCAGGAAGTATTTCGGAACCAAATTGACACAGGAGTAACACTTAACAGACTATACTATGACCTTGGTCATACAAAAGTGAACACGGCATTCTTTAAAGTGGCAAATATACATTTTAAAATTCTTATAACGATAATGTTGCACTGAATTAGAAAAGCTCATAAATTTGTACTTATAGCGAAAGAAAGTTGTTTTTATTGATGAGTGTATGAAACAGTTGAAGGCTGACAGTAATTGGCAGTTAGGTACTAATTAAAAAATCCCGAGAATGCAATATCAATGTGTCCTACATTTACGGTTTTTGCTTTGAAACCAGCTTTAGAGGACATGTCGAATAACTATTAAAAGTAAACGCTTAATACATGAACTCTTCGTAAATGAGAAAAGTCGTCGTGTAATAAAGAATCTCCAAATCGTAAGTAGTTTGGATAAAATAGGTTTCTATTGTAATTAAGATATTTATTTATTTATATTAGATACGTGACTGATAAAAAAAATACAAGTTATAAGAATCCTAAACAGTAAAACAAGAAACTACATACAGAAAATTATAGATGAGAATAGAATAAAACTGTTATTAAATTTATTGAGTTTCTCTTTAAAAAAATACAATGACGTCACTTGCATGAGACTGTATAAAAATAAATTAGATCAATACAAAATAAACCAACATAAGTTAAATGATAACATTGAAAACGAAAATATATAATTAAAAAACATACATAACTACGCCATGAAACTGACGTAAATAAATTTTAACTAGCTGATCCCGACAAACGTCGTTTTGCAAAAAAGAAATAAAAAAAATGTCTCTAAAAATAGATGTTGGCCGATTCTCAGACCTACTCAATATGCTTAGAAAACTTCAGGAGAATCGCTCAACCCGTTTCGGAGAAGTGAGGGAACGAAAACTGTGACACGAGAATTTTATATATTAGATAATAATTCTGATTTGTATTGAACAATTATTCTTTTTAATAACTTAACAATATAATTATTACGACTTAAATGAAAACTAAACATTACTCTGTCACAAGGACCAAACTTTATAAAATCTAGTTGTAACGAGTCATTATATTACTGTACCATAATAAGACATTGGGTGTGATGGTGTAATTCTCCTAACAATTGTATGTTTACTCTCAGTCAACTGAGCAAATAATTGTCGGCCATGAACTAATTAACACATAAAAGTAAACTACACAAAATATAATAATTTTATAACACTTTTGATTTGCAAGCAACGTCATTTGAAATGTTCGCCATATTTGTAAATCTTCAAGGAAATTTAGGTATTGGCTATACAAATTAAATACACTAGTTTTAATAGTCTCTTTTTAAATCATAATAAAACAGCAAGAGACGTAAGACTGAATAGAGTTTACTGGCTGGAAAGTCTTTGTCAGTAGTATGCAATAGAAATTTTAAGAAATTTAAAAAGAACTCCAGTACTTCCTGAGTTTTAATTGGATTTATATAATATGTAATAAGAAAAATATGTTTTTCTGCCAAAAGTGAAATTATTTCATAGTTATTTGGGATATTCGAGAAAATTGGGTCGTAGATGGGGTAAAGACTGTTGACAATCTATAAAGTGACTGACAATTGACCTAATTAGATAGATTTACCGGGAATAAGGAACATATACTTCTTTCCTTTATATTTTTGTTTGTTAATTTATTAGATGTAAGTTTCATTGTTATGCCCGTAGTAGTACTTATAACTGAGAGGTTATAAGATATATTTGAAGGTCGATGACCTTTATATTTGCACTAACGCGTAGTTCTCACAAAACTAGCCGTACGATGAGTTTGCATTACAAACACTCAATTAGTTACACCTTTGATGCTTGACAGTAATTCACTTTTAGTCGTTATTTGGAACCGACTTATCTGTTCGTAAAAAAACACAAAGGACCACTTACGTCTTATATCTTATATTTAAAACTCTCGTGTCACAATGTTGGTTAATGTACCCGACACGGCTTGACCGATTCTCATGAAATTTTATGAGCATATTTAGTTGGTCTGAGAATCAGCCGACATCTATATTTAGAGACATTTTTTTCTTCTTTTAATATGTCGCATTAAAAAAATACATACAACTCTTAATTTTTACCCTTTTATTACCAACCCCTATTTTTTAGTAATTTTAGGCCAAAACAACGTTTGCCGGGTCAACTTGTATTATTATAAAATAAAAAGAAATAAAAGACATTGCAATCAAACGCATCCGAAAAATTCAATTTGTATAGATCGTTATAATAAGGAAAGCCAGAGAAAATCCCGTGAAAACCTTCTATTGTTTACGTCAGCCGAACCCAGTTGTTACCATTGATCAATAATGCATTATAAAAAAAATAGGTTGCAGTTGTATAAGCGACTCGACAACGGATTTTTTTTTTTTTATTTTTATAAAAAACACTTGCTCCTACTGTGAATCATTAGGTAACTCGCTAGTCTAAGAGTTGTTTATCCAAAAAAAATATTGTGTTGAATAATCGTTCCAGACTCATCTTGAGTTATATGGCATCACAATAATTAAAGGCACTCAACTGTAAACGTACATTGATGGGTACAACCATCATTTTTGTATGGTCTATGCCATAGAGAAGACCATAGACTCTATGGTCTTCCATTGTACATAAGCCGTTTTCTCTGTTAAAAACCTACTTTGAAACGACCTTGACTTTACAAAGAAATTAAATTTGACGTCATTGCCCCAGCTCGTCGCGGTCTAATTGCAACAATAATTTTATGGACATACCAATTTAACAATGCTCCGCCTGAATGGCGTCTATATGTTATAGTGAGTTAATTTTAACATTTTCAGTTTTGTATAAACTCAAACTCAAAATATTATTTTATTCAAGTAGGTTCTGTCTTTATAAAGACACTTTTGAATTGTCAATTTTAACACCACCTCCGGTTCGGAAGGCAGTCATCTACCGAGAAGAACTGGCCAGAAACTCGATTGCTGCTCTTTTAAAATAAATAATTACTACAAAATTGTGCTACTGACAGTTGAAATAACAAAGCATTGTAAGGCTACTCAAGAATTGAACTGTCCCGATGCTGAACCAATTGCCGACACATTAAAGGGATCTTTGGTATTCAGGTTTTTTATTTATAATGGTATTATGTCGTCATGTACGACTTATTCAGGTAAAAAAATCATTTATCGCCTGAAATTTGGATATAAGTATCATTTTACTATTATTGATTTTTCTGTCATTGATTTAACTTCCATTGATTTTACTACAAGTGTCACACTTTTATTTTACGTGTATGTATCTGAAGAACTGATACATTACATTAATAAGATATGCTCTAATTATATTTATCACTTAATATTTCATGTAGGGATAAAGAAAATTATTTTCAAGTATTCTTTGCGGCATTTGAAAATGTAATTAAAAATTTAGGTTAACTCATTTGAAAGAGATTCTGTTGAAATAGGGCAACTACTTGAACATAAAAAAGGCTCTATTTAGAGTCGAGTTGTAGACTCAACACAAGGTTACATAAAAAGATACTTCGTACTAATTAATGTGGTTTAATTGTCAGATAGAGGAATTGAATTTGCGCGAAATATCACTAAAGAACAAAACTTAGTAGTAGAATGTAAAGGTATTGTATTTAAATTACTATATTAAAGAATAGTTATGAAACTTGCAAGTGATTCCAAAGTATTTCAAATTCAAAAAATCTATTTATAACTGTATTGTGGGCGTTTAGTGTTCTAATACCATTATAGAATCATTATGAACTTTGACAAATGGCCATTTGATGTTCCGCTAACGGTTGCGACAGTCTGTGGGCGACCTTATGTTTTTTTTATTGTTTGGAATAATTTCCTTTTGTGCCAGTACGCCTGTTATGCTAATCTACTACGACACAGAGTATAAACCAAGTTTAAACATTTCTTTACGAACATATATAAATATTGATACTTTTGGCGGGAATGAGGCTATTTGCATTCGCGTGGTCATAATAAAACTAAAACTTGTTGGATGTTTTAAAATACGATGCAAAAACATAAAATAGTATACGTCTAGTTATTTACCATTTTATGAAGATAAAAATTAAACTTAAACTCTGGTACATAACAAAACAAGTTTTCGTTTAGCTTACGCCTTTAGCTAAATTCAAATTTTCATAACAATATAGTTATTTGTGGTAACTTTTAATGTGATAGATTTTTAATTCTAGAAATATGCTATTTAGAGAACAACAAAGATGAGAATACACTGTTTGTATTGCGATAGAATAAAAATAACATTTCTTTGTACATAGTATATACATACTTTTTTTTTTACGACTTTTATATAAAACATAGTTATTTTGAAATGAAGCACGAAAATCATTCAAAAATCGTGGTCACTTTGTAAATAATTTCAATTACGTAGGTGCGGAAATAAGTTAAAAATTTAACGTTTTCTCACAATTGAAATACGATTAAATAATAAATACTTGGTTCAAGGTAATGCTTAATTACAGCGTAATTGACCGAAGTGTTGCAACTCCACACATAATTTACCGTATCGTTTAGGTAAGGACGCGTTAGACTCATACGTCGTATTTACTTTTTGCTTATAATTACCGGCAAAATCATAATTGTTTTGTTAGATAAATAAGACCTAAAGGGAATAAAATAACATTAAAAAACAAACTAAAAAACTTAAACCAATAAGTATTCAACGGACATTAATTTAAAAAGTCCTTGTGGCAGAGTACCCAAAATGCTGGCATTTCCTCGCTGTATCACGATATTTATTTATTTATTTACATTTTATTGCACTTAAACAGTAGAAGTAAAATGTTAATACATATAAGAGTAACGGGTGGCCTTATCGCTAATAAGCGATCTCTTCCAGGCAACCCGCGATACTTGTAAGTTGAGCGAGAAAAGCCACTCTTTTTATATTATGTTATTTAAGCCTTATTATCTTCATATATGTCTTATTATTAATATATTTCGTTAATTTATTAAGAAATAATTATATTTTACTATATAAATAATCTAGTTGATGAACGTTTATAAATATTTTTTATATTGTTTCGTTGGCTTACTCTGTAAATATGGAACGCATTCATTAATTTAATAATTTAAAAAGATATATTTAAATAAAGAATCGATACATCATGTTGTCTATGGTGTTAACATAATTCAATTAATCTGTTATAGATCCCATCAACAAATCACTGCGCTGACATTTCAATTTTCACATCGGCACGTAACTCATCTCCGCATTGTTCTGTGTTCGGAAGCACGTGTAATAAACCAGAGTTAACTATTAATCTTGGCTTTTATCACATACACAGATTAATGATCACATATAAAATATATGTTGTCATATAAAAAAATACGAGTGTTGTCTTATAAGTTTTTAAAAACATTCTACTTTATAATTATAGATAAAAAAGAACCTTAAACACAGAACAATGTGGAATCTTTATTTATTATTTTGTAGTTTTAGATAATAATAATAATATTCATTTATTAAGTAACCGAGACTCATAAGTGTTAGTAGGTACAAGAAAACTATGTTAGTAACATTAAATTAGATAGATCGCAATTTTCTACATCGGTGATCTGCTACCATGTTCGGGACAGTGTTGGAGCTGCTCCGCACTCTGCCCACCTTTTGATGCACATCTTTTTCGCATGACTTAAAATAATAATAACACATTGTTTTGTGTTCGGAAGCACGAATAAACCGAGTAACCCATGAATCTTTCCTTTAATCACTTACATAAAATATCATAAATATGTGATCTGTGGTTATGAGATCACAGATCACATAAAACAAAAAAACAATAAATATTGTCATATAACATATAAAAATCCCTTAAATCCATAAATAAACCCTTTAATGAAAAAATTATGTAATATGTTAAAATCAATTCGTTCTATTTCTATATAAAAATCAATCGAACTAAAAATTAATTAATACAGTAGACATTCCAATCACATACGTGGGAAGCTGAACGCACTTCAGGGTAGCTGGATTTATAGTCCGTGTTATTTGTTTTACGTCAGAATTTGATCGATTGGACGATGTGGTCGGGATTTTTTCTATTTATATTTTAGTTGGAGAATAATTTCATACAATACAAATGTTAATGAAATATATAACGAATGATATAAGATCTAATCAATAGTGCATCGAAATCCCACATTCAACATTGCATAATCGACTCGTTCGATATTTTTGCCGACTCTCTGGTTACCTATCGTTAAGTCATTTAAATAACTTTATAATGTCAAATATGTCTTGTTAGTTATATATATATATATATATATATATATATATATATATATATATATAGTTATATATATATATATATATATAGTTATATATATATATATATATATATATAACTATATATATATATAGTATTTTTTTGAAAAGCCCAAAGTTAATTAGAGATCTAAATATATGACCTAAATATATGATCTAAATATATGGCAGATTATGTCAAACATTTCTTATTGTTAATATCTAAAGCACATTAACACTAACTAATTGGAGTTGTTCGGATTAATATCTGCAGCTAAATTTCATCTTCGGACATCTAGGCAGAATACGAAATTCCCCCCGTATCATCTTGATGCCTGTCGTTCCACCACTGCGCGTTTCGTTAGACATTTCTTACCACGCACTACCACGTTATGGAACCAGCTGCCCGCCACGTTATTTTCGAACCATTACGACTTAGGGTCCTTCAAGACAAAAGCGTACCACTCCCTAAAAGGCCGGCAACGCACTCACGAGCTCCCAGCCACGTGAGTGTTTATGGGCGGCGAGTTCTCCTTTATGGTGGGCCTCATGCTCGCTTGCCCTCTTCTTCTTAAAAAAAAACGCGAAAAAATATAATTTAGTATGCTGCTCATAAATGGTACCATATGTTTATATTCAGTAAACATTATAGCGACCGGTTGTTATTTACTTCTAATCACATTAAATTTATCTTCTAATCTTTTTTTTCAGATACTACGATATCGAGAATTCAAAATGACAGCAATCGGTATAACATGACATCGCGTGTTTAATGGGATCAAAGTGAAAAAGTGAAAAAGTGAAACAAGTGAACAAAGTGGTAAAGTGACATAGTGTTTGAATGACATAACCATGTGTCCTTTAGTCTGGTGTGTCTACATTTCAATGTAAGTATTGTGTTACAATGTTTTTTGCTTATTTTTTTGCGTGTGAAATTACAAACTCAAAGTCATGTTTCGCAACACAGGTGTCAATGAAAAGAATTTGGGGGCTGATAAAATTTGTCTCTATTTAAAAACTCATTAGAAATTCTTCTTTATTTAAAAACTTACTAGACTCATTACACTATTTTAAAACTTACTAGACGAAATTCTCTATTTAAAAACTTACCCGACGCATTTCTCTATTTAAAAACTCACCCGACGCATTTCTCTATTTAAAAACTTATTAGACATTTTTCTAAACAAAAACTTACTAGGCCATTATTGAAACGTGCTTGCTTTAGGTAGAGATTCCTAAAACATTCGCCTCATTTCTAGCGATCCCAATTACTCAATGCGCGCAGTTGTAAAATTCTAAAACGTATGGTATCATAAAGTTTATAATATTTACTTAACTGTCCGACAACCATAAACTTAGCTGTTGAGTATTATAAATTGATTTATGTGTTCCATTGATTCCATCCGTGTAATAACAAGATACTTTATCTCAAACATAATTGTCTACTTAAATTTATTAAATAGTTTTTATTAGCCATAAAGTTAATTTACCCACGTTAAATTGAAAATTGTTATTATTAAATAATCTATGTTATGTTTTAACAATCTAGACTCGCGCAACTAAAGGATCCTAATAAAAGGATTATTTTTTTAAAGGCTCTATAGTTCTGCCTGACAATCAGAGGGTACCGTGTTCGATTCCCGTTGTGTAATTAAATCTGGCTGTTGCTGGGTGTGATTGACGGTATATAATATTTCGTTTATCAGATGTGTTAGCAACCAGAAGCTGTAACTCTCTTATATGCTCGTGTGCTTATGTCTCTGAAAATAATAAATACAGACTTTTTTAATTTGAAATATGCTTTTAAAATTTATATGTTTCCTAACCAGGGATCTTTTGTTGATTATAATGTTACGTAAATCAAGAATTAGTATTATAACCTTTATAATTATTACGTAGTGTGAATTACAAAGTTGTTATCAAAATAACATTCTAGATAAGCAACAAACTAATAAATACGCGAAACCATAAATTCGTTCAAGGAAAAGTTTTCGTAATTAAAGCGAAGCTTTTACTTTAATTGCATAAGAGGTATGAATGTCTGTGGGCGATCTGGGTTTGTACCGGATTCCACATCATTTGGTAATCTCTCAAATTTGTATCACGCAAAAGTCCACGTGTCGGCCATTTTTGTTAACACAATTGGTAAGGCAGGAGAAATAATAACTTTTCGAACCCGCCTGTCGGCTTTGGGGAATTCGTGGGAATTACACGAGTTTACGCTTGGTCACGTGACCATTCAAATTTGTTTCGTGTTGTGTGGAAATGTCTGAGGCCCCATTTGACCAGGTGTACTTCTCACTTATTCAATAACCCTACCGATTGGTTTTAGTAATAGGATCACATATGGGGTTTGAGTTTATACAAACTCATAATATCTTTATTCATGTAGGCCTTTATAAAGACACTTTTGAATCGTCATTTTTTACACCAAGACGCCTCAATGTATCTTAGATAGCCTAGCGTAGATAATATTAATTTATTTAATAAGGCACACCAACAACACACATACATAAATAAAATTACAAGAACACACAAGACATGTATAAATTATATGCATGCCTGTAATGCATAGAAAATTTTTGACAAAAAAATAACAGTATACTTAAACTATAATTTAATACACACATATATTAAAGAAGAAAGCAATAAATAAACGTATTGACATTGGCGTCTTTTGGCGAAACAAGGTAAAATTATGAGTCTGAAGACGTGTCGACTGTCACCAAATGGATCAGCGTCGCTTCGAGCACAGTTCATATATGTCATCTGGATATAAAAAAATAATTATACGCCTCTCATACATTCATACATTTATGCTAGACTTTATATCTAAACCATTGTTAGAATGATCTATTGGTTGTGGAAATCCGATAAAAAAATATATATTTCGCAGTTTCAACGATGCTCTCAAGCTGTCAAATTGACAGGGTTTTTTTCTTATTTATCACCTATCTTTTGAATGGAACACGTTCATGGCACAGTTTTGTCAAAGATTTATAGTCTCGACTGAAAATGTATTATGAATCAATTTATGATAAACTTTTTTTTGATCTTTTTCATGTTTTGAATTTAAATTATTACAAATATAACCTCTAAAATGGTCGCTTTAACGATCACTGATTCACGTTTCATTCTGAGAACGAGACAATGTAAACAATAGGTGAATTAATCGCTTGTACAGATGTTATAACTAAATTTAATCTATTATTAAATGTGGTGTCTAATGCGGCTTCAATGTTTTAAAGCGACTGTTTTAGGCAACATCTGAACATGGAAATAGTCCTAAAAACATCAGAATAGCGATTTTTTTCCTCAACTTTACGTAGAGAATGTTATGTTATTTTCTTGCTTTGCATATTATAATAGAATATGAATTCCTCAATAAAAATGATGTGCTAACAGACTTATGATTCCTGTCACTTTCATTTTCTTAATCAACACATCGTTTTCAAAAGATTTCCTACGTTATACGTCATCTGTCATAAGACATATTTCGTACGTCATCTGCCATACGTCATCGGTCTGCGTCATCATCTATTATACGTAGTTTGCCAAAATTTTGCCTTCATACGGCAACCGACACAAGATAAAAAAATATATACAGTTTTTTGGTCTAGGAATAAAAATCTATAATCGTTCAATGTCAATGTAAATTTCTCAAGATCGATTGGAATTCGATTAATCGGTACCTTGGGACTCGAGTGTTCAATTGCATAGTTGAACTTCATAGCAAAAATAGATATTCGTGTGAAGCTGCGTCATCGCTTCATAATCTTTTTCATATTAGGAGATGAGATATTTACGACTGTTACAAATCAAAAGCGAATTAAAAATCTTTTTTTACATAGGTAACAATCTTACACTGATGTCTTCAAAATTATATTTGAATCTACAATAATAACGTCTGGCGCTCCACAGCTGTGCGTTTTAATAGCAGTTTCTGTCGGGAACCACCCTTGTGCGGAACCAACTGCCAGTCATTTCCAAAACAGCTACGACTTGGGAGCCTTCAAGAGAAGAGCGTACCTTTAAGGGTTTCAACTAACTTGTAGTCCTCCTGCGATGCAGGTGTCCATTGGTGGCGGTATGCACCTGCTCGTTTTCTTACTTAAAAAATATTTACTTCAGTCTTTTGAAAACTATTGTACAGTAGATCTTCTTGTTTAATAACTATTGTTAGTATATAAGGAGGCTAAAAGCCGGGGCGTATTAAAAGTTATGGTAATAAAACAATTCGTAAATTAGTTGTCAAATCAGAAATCGTTGAAATGAAATTGAGACGTCCAATTTGTGTCATCGACGTATGTGGCCGATTGAACGCTATCATCTTAATTGACACGCACTTTCTGATAATTTTTATTGGTCTATTTGATATTTGGTAAACGATTAGACTTATAAAAGTGAACAATATTATAATACTAACAATTTTAACAGTTGCTATAATTTAAACACACAGGTAACATTTGAGAGACTGTCGGCCTTATCTCCTCTAGGCAACCATAATAAGAAGAAATTACAAGGGAAGTGATAAACAGCATAAGCTCTAGAAAATATACACAATACACGATAAGAACAATACATAACTAAACAAAACATGGAGATAATATTCATATACAGTACGATTTATATTTGGTACGATTCGTTTTGCAGTAATTGAGTATTTCTGTTCAAAAGTTGGTGTACGTAAATTTGTTAACATATATATTCATTGGAGTACTAAACCTGTATTACGAAATAGTTAAATATTCTGTGTTTTACGAGATTAGCGTGAGGATAAATAAAAATCAGCCACATAAGAGAATACTCCTTCCTTCAGTGCTGGCAACACACTTGTGAGCCTCCTGGTGTTGAAGGCCTGTCTATGGTGTATGTCTATGGGCGGACAATGAGTCTGGCCTGCTCGTTTCCCTCCTGTTTCATCAGAACTATGGCGAGAGAAACACTCTTTTTTTAAAGGTCCCCAAGTCGTAGCGGCTCGGTAATACATACGCTGGCAGTTGGTTCCACGAAGAGGTGGTGCGCGACATAAACTGTATCAAAAAAACGCACAATTGTCGAGCGCCAAACGTCAAGGTTGTACAGATGGAATTTCGTATTCTGATATAGTCAAATAAAAATGATGAATGAAACGAAAATAATGATTTCTTTCACACTTAATCATTAAGAATGAGTGAAGAACGTTTTGTCAACCTTACATACAATCGTACATATACATTTTACTTTCGCTCTCAAAATATCTATACTGTATAAACTATATATAATAAACTTCAATGAGATACTGCAATAAGATATGATGACACTTTTACGGTTAGACATCACTTTAAAACCTATTCAAGTAAAATACACTTTATACAAAATGGTATTGTTTAAATGTTTGAAACGTGATTGATACCGTGAAGTGAATTTGCATGGCAATAAAGATCCAAGCGAAATGTCAAATAAACAAATAGCGGGGCAAGTGGGTGTGCGAATATCTAGTCACGATTGTCTATGTATGTATTGTATGTCTTGGTGCTCCTCCTGATATTTAATTTATTTACATCTTGAAGAGAGAATCGTAACAAGTTGTGTATGTGAAGAAAGTGACTGAACAACTCAATTCGAGCTTTAAAAGCGTATTTGAGTGCAGGCTTTGACTTACTGCTTTGTTTATGTATGTATTTCAAACACAAAAGATCGTAGCTTAGATACCTCTAAAAAGAAGAGGTATCATACGGAATAGTAATAGGTAAGTATATAGTACCATAATTAAAATATATACCTTTATACCTTAATGGGCTCTTCTAGGACCAAAATATTTTCTGAAGTTACATCGCGGTTAAGTACAAATATCATCACCATACTCTGGGATTCAATACTTGGATTATTACAGTCGTAATCAGATAAGAAATATTATTAAAGAGTCCAATTGGTCAAATAGGAGTGCCTATTACCCACATACAAGATGAACACCACTTCTAATCGAAGCTTTCGTAAATAAATCAATGTTCTACGCCCACATAACGATAATTTTGATATGCAAAACGTAATAAATATTTTATTCTTTTTTTTATGTCATGATATTGCAAAATCAGTTGCTAATGCTTTCCTGTGTTTTAGTGTTCATTTCTGGCTACTTGTTGTTTGTTGCATTGTATCAAAACAAACATTATTTAAGCGACAAAAAATCTATATTAAAACATTTTTTTTTATGAAAGAGGAGGCAAGCGAGCAGGCCAACCGCCGTCCATGGACACCTGCAACGCCAGGAGGCTTACAAGTGAGTTGTCGGCCTTTAAGGAAGAGGAACGCTCTTTTTTTGAAGGTTCCCAAGTCGTAGTGGCTAGGGAATACCTGCGTTGGCAGTTGGCACCACAAAGTGGTGGTGCGGGGCAGAAACTGCCTTAAAGAAGGCACAGTTGTGGAGCGCCAGACGTCAGAAACATATTATTTTAATTCAGTATTGTAAAAAATGTATTGTATGAAAGAAACTATCAGTGTTCTAATTGTGAGTTCTAATGCACTCGGTTAATTAAGTAAACTTGAATTTGTATGTATGTTGTGTATGTTACCAGCATACTATATATTATATTATTGAACATGACACACTAGATATAATGAAGTGACGTTTTGTATGTATACATAAATTGCAAAATACATAAAAAACTCTGCAAACTATTCTACATACGAACGTTCAAGATTTGTGAATGGACGATTCATTACGGTACGAATTGGACAATTTAAAAAATTACATAAAAAGCTATTCATAAAAATCACACTTACCAATTTATTTGCACACATCAAACCAAGGTTATATCTATAAGTCTGAAATTTGAATAATTAATATTTAGTGGTCCTTATTTTTATTGCCAGACTGACGTTTGCCTTAATGGCTTCAGCATGCGCCACCAAGAGAGGTGGACATATTGTGGGTGAGGAGAGGTCACATATTGACTGGCCATCTACTTTATAAGAAAACGAACATCTATATAACTTGTATGAACTAATAGAAAAACTTTTTGAAGTTTCAAAAAATAAATACTTATTACCGAACAGGCTAATAATACAGGCGCCCGGCCTATGGTAATGCGTGACATAATTTTACGCTTTGTTTAATCTCCTTAACGACTATCCATATAGTACTTTATCCGTGCTCCAAATTAGTACTTTGTAACTCTGTTCATGTAATGTACTGCTAATATTTTTTTCGTTTAATACTACAGTGTTCTTCGGCTACGGAGGGATGTTTAATGCCATTTTCAGACCTTGGATTGGATTTTGTCAGTTAATATTGGGATTAATACAGTTCCGGTCACGTTCATGTATCATATTATATATAAATCATCAATGAAATGTGCTCTGAGGACATGCCACGCTGATCGATTTAGTGATAGTCTCCATGTCTTCAGACGCAAATTGTTGCGGACCTTGTTTCGCCAATTCACTCCAATTTAGGAACGTTAATTTTTTGTTTTATTTCTGTGTAGAGTTTTTTTTTTGTTTAATATATGATTGTGTTTAGTTGTTGTTTTTTTAAAATTGTATACCTGTAATGCTGTGCATCCCTATAATTTATGCACATACATGCCTTGTGTGTTTTTTTTTGTAATTTCGCTCGGGTTATGTTTGTATGTGTGTAGTTGGTGTGCCTTTTTAAATAAATAAATAAATATCGAAATCATTTAAATCCGTATTAATGTATCGTTAATTCGATAAGGGCTTAAGCAAATTTTGTTATCAATAACAATGCATGCATTTCCAGATATAAATCGTCGAAAGTCAAAATACTCGAAGATTAAAAGCATCGTGCTTACGAGTTATGTTTTAAATTGTAAATTTGGTGCATAATTTTGTATCACCGAGCTTTGCGACTTAACCGGCATGCATAATGTATTATGACAGTACACGACTACTAGACAGAGGCGGTGACAATTCTATTCAGTGAGCCGTCACAGTGTTTATTGTAATTATCACATAACTGACACACCGAATGTCATACGAAAGCTTGTTATTTTAGGTGCATGTAATAAGCTCGTTGAACTAATTCCAAATTTTGAAAAGCTTGGTTTTCGAATTCCAAATTAGTTCAAAGATATTTCGTTTCAGCTCATAACTTGAATTACATAGAAGACCATACATTTTTATGTATTTTAATTTATATGTTTACGTGACGTATGTCAGTTGGCAAGTATACGACAAACAGTTGATTGATAGAATATTTCTAAACTACGTTCGATTTTTATTGGATTAATTGTGGTCATGTGTTATATTTATCTAATTTAAATATAACTTAAAATAAAACAAACCATAAAAGAACAAATTTAATGCTGGCGACATTTCCTCGTATAGCGATGCGTGTACACTGGTCGAGAAAAGCACCAGCTCTTGGATCACCGGTACTGACTACAATACCTGTATTAAGAAAGCTTTTGTTATTTTTTAAAGTATTGTTATATTATTCACATATGTCTTTGAATTCGAGTGATATATCATTAGTATGCTGTTACTTAGAGTTTCAGCCGAATGGGCAGGCACGGCCGGAGAAATACCAATCTCTCACAGAAAACCGGCGTAAAGTGATACAATTGGACTTTGTTCATTTTGTACTCGCGTTTCGTTCGGTGAGTGAGATCTTCCGGTGCCCATCCTTTTCCCCTTCCCTCGTCCCTCTCCCCTTTCCTTTAAAGGCCGGCAACGCACTCACGAGCTACCAGCCACGTGAGTGTCTATGGGCGGCGACTTCACCTTTATAGTGGGCCTCCTGCTCGTTTGCCCCCTATTCTATATATAAAAAAAAATAGTATGACTTAACTAAACAGCGAATAATTAAACTCTCTGTTCGATTATCCGTTTGTTTTCTCGTAATGGGGTCAAAATCACTTACCAGCCATGCTTTCAGTGACTCAACGTTCCATGAATGGATCATGGCCTATATACTGTGTCCATTGGTGCGGATCATCGACTCTGTTGCAACGGCCCACAAAGCGTCCCTTTGTCACCCATCAATTGTGGGGCATTACCACGTTTTTACACTTCCCCCCTAATTTCCCAATTTAATGATTATTTGAATTAAACAATAGTTAACCAGTTGAATTTTTTAAATAAATTAATGAAAGAAAACACTTTAATGTAAGATTGTGTTAGTTTAACGAAGTGTTTTACTTTCTTAATAAGTAATATAAAAATATATATTTTAAATTTCAAAAGGCCAAATTCAGAATCTATAATAATGATATATAACGTCACATCACACATATATTATTTATTATATAATAAATAAATTTAATATCTAACCTAGAACTAAGAGTGAAAGTGTAGAGAGAACAGTCTATCCTGTTCTCTATTTACGTAAAGTTGAATTTATTATCGATTGGGTTTCAATGACTTGGGCCTGAATATATTCCACACAGTATCGATATGTCGAACATCATATCTTCGATTGAATGTGACATTTATATAATCGCATAGGTTAATAGATGTCAAGACTCGTATTTTAATGAGTTGTAAATAATTGAGTATTCTACGAAAATCGCGAATGTAAAATTTTTAACACAAAATATATTATTTAATGTTTATTAATTAGTAATGGTTTTCGTAATTTGACTCGGATAAACTTATATAAACGGTAAAATAAAATATAAAACCTACTTGCATTTTAATTACTTGTGAAACATAATCTCTTATGTTATATATGATCAATGGGTAGTCCATAGATCATATTTAACTAGGGCTTACTGTCACCAGCTCTAAATGTACCAAGTGGAAGCAAATCTACTTAAATGCCTTTGTGTTCCATTGTTAATTATAACACGTTTAAAGTTGTCGACAGTCGGCGCAATGATTACCATGCCGAACCGTACCTGGTTCGATCCCCGGTACAATTAAAAAATAATATAACCATATTTCTTGATATGGGTAATATGTATTTATTTAATGTGTATGTAGTTTATCAGTTATATACCCATAATGCAATATACAAGTCGCTTATGAGCTAAGCGATCGTACGTGAAATGAATATTATAAATATAATAAAAATGGTAAAAAAAACTTGAATTAAGTTTTTTTGCAAAGTTTGCTGTTGTCAGTTTCCATAGTAATCCAGAAACACAGTAGGTTATAATTTTTTTTTTGTGAGTCTATAATATTTACACGACGTTATAACAGAGTACAGAGTACAGATAGACTTATATATTTATATATTGACAGGAGAGTAATACATATATATTTTGTGAAGTTCGTGAAAGAAGATCAGTATACTGATTTTTAATAGTCTTAAAATGCCACGTAGTTGTAATACCGGTTTTTATTGTAATAGGAAGTGAAGTATGGTAAACATTAATTAAAACTTTTAATGACGCACAACCATTGCAATTGGAACTTTGAAAGCTCTCACATAAAAGTTGTGAAAACCTATTGAAACATTGTATTACGATTAGGTTTTTGTATTTTATTTACTATTAAGATCTGAAAGTCATCACAGAATAATGCTGATGTCAGAACATTGCTCGAAAGAAGGTCTGGTGAAACCCAGTATCAATATACTATCACCTAATACTTTCATAAACCACGAAAGAAACTGTCGTCCGAGTTATCGGTCGTATCGAAAACAATTATATTTTTTAAAATTACAAATAACTACGTATTTAGTTGGGCAACTAATTCTACTAATTCTAACAAATAATTGTACTAATTACGCTGTTACTTAAGTAATTTGACAGTATATAAAAAAACTTCTCCACGACAAAGCTGTAAAAAAATCAGTAATCTCTTGTAAAAAGCTCTTTTACACAATATTACCAAGAAGAATTTATTTAAAGTAAGATCTTCTAATAACGATCTTTTGACATGTTCGATTGAATACCTGTATGACATTAGCAAATATTGACATAAACAATGATAATGTGTTAAGTGCAATTGATAGTTCTTACATATTAGCTTTCTTAGCAAATAAATCGATGTGGGCTCACGTTTGCATAGTGACAAGTGACACTACGGGCTCGTTTTGTAGGAAATATCTTGTATTGACTTGGAATAAACACACCTGAGAAGGAACGATGCGCAATTGTTTTGCATGTGCAATTGTTTTGCATGCCCAATTGTTTTCGGAAATCGTATTGTTATCACAATGCTGATCGTTCCTTATTAAAAATTGATTTGAGTTTCTTAATACGTTTGTAAACTAAAGACAAATAGAGGAACAATAAATATATAAAATAAAGAATAAAGCATACAGAATTCATCGGTCAATATAAACTCTGTAGTCAGTGGTTTATTTCCTGTATCATATTACGCTTTCATATTGTTATTAAGATCAAATAACTGCGTAGACAGGACCTATGTTTACACAGCGGAGTTATAAAATATACAGGAAGATATTATTAACGATAAAGTTTGGAAATGTCCGGCTCACAGATGGCTAATGTTGTTGGATATTTTTAACAGATAAAAAACATTACTTGAGGTCATATACTTGGCAATGGGACAACTTTGTTCTCAATAGAGACAGTTTGTAGGGTGACAGTTTCTTATTTATTACAAGTATTGCGTTTTCTGTGCGCATTGATTTATCTTTTATTACGTTTGATATGTAAACTGATATGTAATAACTCAGTGGTTCGAGTTATAGTATATATTATTTATTTCTTTATATTGTAATATACAAAACAAAGTATAAGATGTTATGAATTGAATATTAACTCTGTAGTCAATGGTTTCCTGTCTCATATTACTGCATACTGTTATTAAAACCGTAAGCTATGAAGAAATACATTATCTGATAAAAAAACATAGATAACTAGAAAATAGGTTATGAGCGCAACACTTTTGTTTTTAGTTGTGCTGGTTTGTTTAGTCGTAAGTACGTTATAAAACTTGTATTATTTCTTAAAGTACATATTAAAGCTATACAATCTTACTTACTAGATAAATGATAAATTTATTAAGGAAACTTATATGGATATGTAAAAAAGCTTTTTATTTATTAATTTTATTATATAATATATATTTATATATCTGTGCCCAAACATCTTATGTGCTAAATATATTTAAAACAATAAACTTGTGAGATAATTAAACTAAGTTTACACATAAAACAATGAAATGGGAATGTGCAACACAATACTATAAGGTTTAAAATTGATTAGTGGCATGGCCAACTTGTGGTTTCTAGGTTTAATAACCGAGTAAAGTCTATATTCCATTTTGTCTATAAGGAATCTATTTTGGCTATGATTTTTATTGTAACCTCTCTTGATGAAATTATCGATAAGGTTGTCTTCAGATCTAGTTCTGATTTTTTTGTTGTATTAATGGTTGTTTTAATAAATAATCTACATCCTATTTATATACAATATAACTCCATATTTTAATTATATAATTCGTTCATTTATAACTCATTAAAAAATCGTAGGAATATTCCTCTATCAATAAAAAATATTGCAATATATGTCAGATTTTCATTCGTTAATATTTAAGTTAATTTAGATTAAAAATCTGTTGATATATTTCGGACCTCCTCACACTTTTTAATAAGGAAAAACATACAGTTTTAAAATATGCTAATGACAGACGAGGCTAGTAAAAAAATGTCTTATGATAAAGAATTATTAATTTACCATAATCCATTATTATTGTAAACAAACCTTTTTTTATTTTTCTAATATTCTTCAAATTAATAATTTATGTCACGATAAATCTACATTAATACGAAACGAATTTAAGCTCCAAGTATAAACGTAGATTCCTAGCGGAACCTGGCGTACGTTGAATACTTCCATGGCTATGGCTTTCTTTATCTTTAAAATTCATTGCATATAACGATAACTGAAACGATAAACACGTTAAGAATATTATTAAATATATTAGGTGTGAAATTAGTTGGAATTGTACTGTAATAGTATTTATGAGTATTGATTTTTATAATTCAGTTTATGTCGTGTAATAACACAGGCATTAAATCACTTACCGCGTGTATATTGTGAACTGTTTATTGTCATCAAGCAATTGGCAGGAAAAAAAGTGATTCAAAATTGGAATTGGAAACATTATGGTAATCCCTCCAATAATCATTTTTCTACAGTCTATTCCATTTTTAAATATTTGAATGGCCTGGTTATGTATGTACCTTTCCTATTCAACCAAAGACAAAAAGCCGGTTATGTGCCAGTTTTTTTTATATTCTTAAAGAGGTTTTATGTGCACAGTGACGTATCGATTGTGAAGCGTCAAATCGTAAGAATCTCATTTAAATTAGTTTTCCGTATTGCGCGTATTGCGGTATTGAAAATAAAGCACGTTATAAAATATTTAAGGTTTAATAAGTATCTACAATTACTTTGTAGGATCTACCTACAATATATATGAACTAATTTTACAAGTTCTTAAAATAATGATCAATGCATAGCAGTGGAATTGACACTTACCAATTAAGTGTTGGCACAGACAAGCGCCTTATCCCAACGGATTAGTGATGTTCTATAATAATGGGAACAGCATAGCATATAGAAAAGTAATAATTAATCACTTTACTTTCACAACAAGGTAGGTTTTAAGAATATGGATGATAATAATAAGCTTGTAAGTTTAAATAAAAGCTAAAAAAAGTTAATATAAATTTTGTGAAAGTGACAATTTACCTACTGTTTTGTACAATGTAGTGTACTAACATAAAATGTATAGTTTTATTTACGCTTCACCATAAATTTTACAAACTTTCGAAGTAATCTTATATAAAATATAGTTTATATAAAAGGAATAAAATAAGACGTTCATAGTGTTCGATTTTTTAGAAATATCGACACACATTTCACATCCCTAGTAATCCTATACCGCAGACGTGCCACGAGATATATTTAATTGCGAGCCCAGTGTCTGGAACCGTTACCCGCTTTGTCACGCATTTCATGATACACCAATGCCTTCAACTATCAACTGGGACAAATTGAAGTTCTCAGTTATAAATGTTATTGGAGGAAATATTCGTGTATATTCTTTGTTTTAAGCAAACATAATAAATATCTTTCACATACGGTTATCTTCAAGGTGAGGTCTAGCTCATGTTAGGGGAGCTAACAATATACATATATTTTTGGCCCAGGAGTCATCCATTGGTGGCTGAGGCCTTTCCAACTTGAACAAGCGTCCGCCAGCAAAACTCCATTCCGCGCATGATGATACTTTACTGAGACGGAAATCAGACAAAGAAATAATACTCTAAAGCCTAATCGTGTCAACATAAATCTGCGTCTGTATGAACGAAAAGTACAAAAGTTATTGTTAATGTTTTCACAATGTGTTTAGAAAAGTTTAGTTATACGTTAAGTAAAATCCACGTGAAGCTTTTTAAAGCTTTCATGGCATAAAATAATAATAAAAGCAATGTTTTTGTACACCGTTTTATCGTTTGATGTATTGCGATAAACCTAAAATCTAGATTTCTAGACTTCAAAGGGGTTTATACTTTATCGACTCATAAACATTCAGACACACACACTCTAAATATAAAACAGCTACCAAGTGTAATGTAAAACTATTTTTTTTTTACATTTCCAATATTGAAAATTACTCACAGCACTCCGTTTTTATTTTTTTATAATAATTTTAATATATCGTAGTTCAAAAATGTCTATGTGTATAATTTTTCAGGCCTAATTTGTATTTGTCTATTTTTACTCCAATTCTCTTCCAAGTGACGTCGACATATTTTTTAAGACCGAACATTATTTAACTGTTAACTAAATAAAATGTTCATTTTCACGTATATAACATGCAATATTTTAAAAAAATCCACAGACCATTAATAACTGTAATAGATGTTTATTATAAAAAATGAAAGAAAAAATAAAAAAATATTGCTTTACGAATCCCAATTCTTAACATCCTGAGATTATATATTATATTATAGTAGATCCGTATTTGAGTGCGCGTTGGACTGCTTCATACGGTATTAGAAACATAAAGATATTATTATAAAAGACGTTGTAAGTCCCTCTCTGTACAATAATATTCTTAACTTAAACTCTTACATAAAACATGCAACGCTTAATTAATTTATTAAAACTCAAAATGTAAATGCTATACAAACTTATAAAATCATAAATAGACACAAAATCGTGATAGTAATTAGTTATGACAAAGACAATGTTCTACATGACCACTCTCATCCGGTGTTGGGAGTGGTTCATTCGCACATTATGATGTCATTCGATGGTTTGATTTTTATCGCTCTTTAAAATGATTTGTGACCTAATTAAACGACCAATCAAAAATGTTTTAAATAGTTGAAAAAAAAAACCACGAATATAGGTGCATTTTACTGGTTATTAAATAAAATCCCCAAAAAGTTTTCTCGTTTGCCTCCTCTCACATAAAAAGCTTGGTGCTTTTACTTGGTATTATTTCAGCATAGAATGTTAATATCATATTGAATTTGTTACCAATATAATAATATTAAAAACCCTATTGTATTAACCAACTTTAAGACTAATAATAAAAATAATAATAGACAAACCACAAAACTAAAAAAAAAATTAAAAACGTACTTGTCCTTTTAGAATTAAGTATTTATATAACTATGTATGCAAAACTTATAAGGTTGAGTTGTATCTGATTTTTTTTTGCTGTATCAAGGTGGCGTGCACACCTTAACTGGGTCAGTGATGGTGATACATTTGTTTATTGAATTAAAATGTCATTGGATACAATGAACACAAACACCATTGCAAATGACCTTATATCAACTTACTCCACAGACCACAATCCGGAGAGAAATTGAGACAAATCACACCCATTAAACTGAGGCCGCACTACGGTTAAATCGCCATAGTTAGTCGCCATAATTGTGACACAAGGAAACCCATAAGAATGACAGACGCAAAGTGATAGTAACGTATACATAAAACAAACAAAATATAGATTCATTAACTAAACTATGTTATGTATTATATATTATATGAGTCGAATTGTAGTCGATGTCAACCACAATATTTTAATGGTCGATATTTGGAATATTTTTTTAATGACCTACACACAGACAAACGATTTTAAATGACTATCCCTAATTAAAACTAATGAGTACATTTAACTTAATTTGCTAAATTTTAATATTATAAGAATTATCCATTAACACTGTTTTAAAGAATCAATTTAATGTGTGCTTATATAAATTTATTTGTTTATATACCACTCATATATAGCACTTATAACTAATTAGACCTTACACTCACTCGTAAGGTTTCTTCCTGTTTCGTCTTCACACTAAATCCGCGGCGTCTAGAAACCAAATGACCTTGACATTCTCGTTATATCAGAACCTAACATCAAAAAGAATCGACTCTGTGAGTGTAAACGAATATACCACCCACAATAAGTAGCCAGAAACCTAGCGAATATAATGTGCGTTTTATTCCACGTCTTCTAATTATGTACACGCGGGCAAACCCTCCAGTGCGTGTCTCTGTTCTATAAACAAATACAATGTCTCTTATCGTAATTGTAAACATTAATTATCCCGCACCGGTATTTACATACAACGGATACAGTTGAATTTAGTTAATTAATGAATTAAGTGGTTTGGATTGTTTCATTAATTAACAGCAATTCGGTGGCGAATTGATTAATGGCACTAAATTACGTTGTATATTTACAATTTACGAAATCAACACATCAAACATATTTTGAAAGGTTGTTGCAAAGTATTCATGATGCCGTATTTCCTCGGTGTATCGCGAGAAAGGAGCTCTTGAGTCACCGGTACTGACTCTCAGGCGTCTACCTAATTATTTAATAAGCTCCTGTGCACTAGTACTGTGCCCCAAGGTCCAAAAATCTTCTCCAAGTTCAAAGTTGAAGGATAGACTCTTGTACTTTTTTTTCTCTTTGTGCCTGCTCAGCGGCCGCCACAGCTTCTGTGCTTGTCCAAAGTGGGACTAATATTTAGTAAATTGTAGATTTAGAACAATAAAATAATTTAATATTAGCAATGTTAAATTCTCATAATCAATATATTTCATGTTTAGTTTTTTTTTTAAATTTTCTTATTGCACTTATGTAAATTTAATATTGTTCTTTGATTTCGCGGGTTGCCTGGAAGAGATAAGACCGCCGTTTTGCTCTTTTATACAATTGGCGTAAAAAATTAAAAATAAATGAATTTACAAAAACTCATAATCTTTACGTTAATTTTTGATCTATCTATACAGATTCAGGCCTAGTACTAGAAGCCTGATTGATTAATTATTAAGTGTAAATAAAAAAACTAGTATTAATAATAAACAAAAGAAAAATAAATCACATAATTTCCACAGTTATATTAGTCCTGTCTGTCAATGTAAGCCCGTGATCTCATTTTGGCGCGGAGCTTGATTTATCGGCAGATTACAGTTTAAATGACGCAAGCGACCACCATACCATGACAGCTCCACTCCTTGATACTTTAACCTAATTTTTACACATGTCAATACTGAAAAAAAATATGTCGTAAACGAACTGAATTAGAATGGGACCTTTCATATTGATTTATTATGGACTTCTAGCGTGTGTATAGACTTGAGGTAAGAACAGCATACTTCATTGTATAACAGGCTATTATTTATACTACTAATACGCGTATACGTAATAAAAATTAGTCAATTGTAGATATGCGCTTTTAACGTGCGACACTAAGCTTTTCGCGTCACTCACCGTGTAAGTTTTTTTAGCTTTACAAGGTTGTAGCTTGCTGATGCTGATGCTTTAGGGAGCTTAGCTATTAATAATAAGCATTTATTTATTTTATTTATTTAATAAGGCACACCAACAACACCCAACAAAACATAACAAAATTACGAAAAAAACACACAAGGCTAAATTATAGGGATGCACAGCATTACAGGTATACAATTTTAAAAAACAACCAAACAATCATATATAAAAGAGGTATTACAACACTTTTATTCTCTTTATAAGTTTCAATTTAGTCATTACGGTTCTAAACCTATTGATTCGTTCAATATACGGGATAAAACACTATTAACGAACTAAACTATTGTTAAAATAATAGTTAGATTGTAAATACATAATTATAAATATACATTTTCCGTACAAATGGAATACTATCAACAAACAAAAAAAAAACATACCTATTTCGTTCATGACAAATTTTATCACACTGCGTGTTCGTATTACAAATAAATTCGATAGATGTTTGTCAATCGATAATAATCTAGTATTAAGTGTTTAATGACTATAATAATGTATGCTTAACAGTAGGAGGGCACTTATTTATTCAAGGGACAGGCCCTTCCTGATCATATCACTCGTTTCGTATTCAATACGCCATCTATCGGCGATATAAAGAACACGAACGATTGTGACGGTAATGATAATTGACAACTTATAGATGACTAATGCAATAAACTAAGTCCAAATGTATTATAATAATTCTATGGGTTGCCAGGAAGGGAGCGCTTATTAGCGATAAGGCCGCCCGTTGCTCTTATACTAACGATATCTACTTATACTGTTCTTGTGCAATAAAATGTGAAGAAATATATAAACCTATTATAAATCTCTTTCTGTATATGTTGTGAGGGAAAGAGACGAGTGTATGACGGTGTAATTAGAGTGATTTAGTTGTTCCTAAATTGACGGCTTACATTTGCGGAATAAAGTTTATTTTTCTTTATAACCCTTGTCTTTTAATACGTCAAAATAAAAAAGAACAATTAGGTATATAATATAATGTACATTATAGGTATATATAATATAGGTATAGATATGAAGTCAATCTTATCTTTCTATTTGGTGCAGGACTAGAATAATTATTTCTTTGAATGGCGTTACACATGCAATCCTTCAAACGTACCACTTAATCAGAAAGATTACTCATGAAAGATGCTTTATTGTCTTATTTGAAATCTTCTTCTAAAAACAAATAATAATTTTTTTAAACTAGACATATTAGAAGTTGTATTTGGAACAGTTTTCTAAATAAATTATATGAGAGGAAAAAAAGTGAACTGAAGATGTGTGTATGCACAGACTAATTAATAAGGTAATAATAATTAAGTAAGGTATATACTTTATGTAACTTCTATGGAAAGTAAGTATATAGTATATTGAAGAAAAAGACATACATTCAAATAAATAGTATATTTAAAACTATGCATTAAAGTGTCGAAACAAAACACTATATAATAAGTAACAATTAATTAAATTTAGGTACGTCCGGTAGGTGCATGCTAGGAACAAGTTTCTTTGGGGTTCTTTGTAAATCGAAAGAGTAAAGTGGTTAACCACTAATTACATTGTGTCTTCGTCATCTTGGAAAACCAACTTTTTCCCTCGTATACCAACACGTCTAGCCCTCTTCCTTGGCGTGATAATCACTTCTGAGTTAACAGTTTGTGCCGGAGTCAACACTAGATTTGGTGAAAACATTTTCACTTGAACCACCCCAAGATTAGGCGTTGAAGTCACAAGACGTTTTTCCTTAACGAGCTTCCTTCTTTTCGGTATAGAGTTATACTTTTCAAGGCGTTCACCGAGAAGTTCGCATATCTGTGACAGAGTGGGTTCCATTTTTGAATGTGCTGTTGTTCGTTCAACGTCACGAAATGTAATAATGAAATGTTGGAATCTAATGACATTATATACCGAACGTAATGACTTTATTAATTGCATTTCTAATGATTTAATAAACAAATCAGTTACTTAATACTCCGTTCAATTAAATGCTAATGAGCTGTAAACACCGTGTGATCTGGTGTCGAAAACACAAAACAAACAACAAAACAATATTTACGACTTTGACAAATGTAACTCTGTTTACGCTACATTGTCTGTTGTTTGCGTGAATACATTTAAGTGTACAGGGCGTATGTAGTTTGTGGTTAGGTTGTCAAATGACCGTGATTTTGAAAATAGAAAATTGTCGACAGCACAAAACAGCCTTCAATAGTTATTCAGTAAAGGGTAACTGTGAACCAAAGCAACAAGCATATAAACTTCATTTACATTTCTAAACTTAAAAATCGTTGGACTTGGTATATAACACACATCAATTTAATAATTTATTTCAATTAATTGAATAGTTTGTAAGCAATTCGATTAAATAGTTATCGTCCATACTGTCATACATTGCTCATATTAAAATATATACGAGACTCGAAGACTTTGACCCAAACTTCAAAACAACAACACAATTAACTTGCTATCTTAAATAATACTTCAAACAACTTAAAACCTTTTTTTTACTTTACACATCCCTCTTCTATAGAAACAATGAAGACAGTAAACATGCTCTAAGCTAACGGTTAAAATAAATAACTTACTATCTTAAAGAATACTCAAGGTAAACAACCTAAAATTTTCTTTTTACACCGCTTTAAATTGAACGGTGGTAAACCTATAAATGCTAAAAATAAACACGGTAAAACATCGATTTGACTAAGAAACGTGCCATTTACAAATGGTTAAGATAAGACATAAATCGTGATCACTGTCTTCATAAATCATAGCAGCATCCTATTGTTAGCGATTCTCTAAACAGGTGAGCCCGTATTTGTGCTAATCTGATTCAAAACACACAAGTACCGTTTGACTGGTTTAAATACGGTATAGAGGCAGCTTTGGCAAACGATCGGATATTGTTTTGCTACTGCCAATGTTATGGCAATTCTGGATGGCTATTGCAAAGGATTTTAAGCGAACAGAGTGTTGATGTAGAGCTAGGTAATACCACTCTCTCACAGAAAACCGGCGTAAAGTGATGCAATTGGACTTTGTTCATTTTGTACTCGCGTTTCGTTCGGTTAGTGAAACCTTCCGGTGCCCATCCTTTCCCCTGCCCCGTCCTCTTCCCCTAAACCCTCAATTTTCCAATTTTCCTTTATAGGCCGGTAACGCACTCACGAGCTCCCAGCCGCGTGAGTGTCTAAGGGCGGCGACTTCACCTTTATGCTCGTTTGCCCCTCTTCTATAAAAAAAAGGTTTAAATGTGAAGTTGTTCCCATTGTAGTAGACTTTTGGACCGAGGGTACACAGGCTCTAAATAAATAATTAAGCAGGTGATTGGTAGTCGGTACTGGTGACCGAACAGCTGGTGCTTTTCTCACTCAGCGAATAAGCATCCTGATAGAGCGTAGAAATACCGACGTGCTTCAACATGGGATATATTACAAAGACAATAACTATTAAATTATTTACCAATTTATTAAAGAAATTAAATACTTTCTTTCTTATGGTAGTAAGAAAATACTATATTATGAGTAGAATTAATACAATCAAAGCTGTTCTAAAATTAACTTGCATTATCTTTTGAATCTCGGAAGTGAAGATTTAGGTCTGTATGAGCCATATGCTGAGATGAACGGGCTATCTCATATCCTTGTCATAATGGATATCTAATTAGATCGTAGTAATAAGGAACTACTTATATATAAGGAACTTATATTTTTATTAAATGCTATAGTCGATACATAAGGTCACTGTGGTACATACATAAGACGCGATGTATATATTTGTGTATAGATATGTAGTTACTATCAAAGGTAAGTTTATATTTTAGTCGATGCGGGTGAATAGATAAATTGTAAACAATTTATAATCTACAGTCCATTACATACTTTTTGTAACAAAATTGTTTATTAAAAACGAAACCTAGTTTTTTATATTAAATGTATGAACACAAACATGCCTCTGTGAAACATTATTTATGATTTAATTATTGTTTCAGATTGATCACCACTGCACTGAGTGCAGACAATGCGAGCAAGGACGTTGGATTACCGGTACGTAACGACATCTATAAAATAAAATCCCAAGTATTCAAATGATTTGAATTTAAAGAAAGTCATACATACAAATCTTTGTTAGTACATAGACGAATTTTTGAGTGGGAGTGCCATGCTGTTACTTAGAGTTTCCGCCGAATGGGCAGGCACGGCCGGAGAAATACCACTCTCTCACAAAAAACCGGCGTAAAGTGATGCAATTGGACTTTGTTCATTTTGTACTCGCGTTTCGTTCGGTGAGTGAGATCTTCCGGTGCCCATCCTTTTCCCCTTCCCTCGTCCCTCTCCCCTTTCCTTTAAAGGGCGGCAACGCACTCACGAGCTACCAGCCGCGTGAGTGTCTATGGGCGGCGGCTTCACCTTTATGGTGGGCCGCCTGCTCGTTTGCCCCCTCTTCTATAAAAAAAAAAAAAAAAAATTAGCATTGACAGGGGATCGTTTAATATATATTGGCTGTGGTCTGGGTATTCATAGTTAAAATATATAATATGCAAAATAGACAACGATTCTGTCTTATAACGAAATCTATAAAACGTTTACCTTGGGGCTAACCAAGCGTGTGTGAATTGTGTTACATATATAAAAAAATACTTTTGTTCAATTGACGGTATGTTAGGGTTAGGTTAGGTTACTATAGAAACTTTTTATATATAAGACTACCTGTAACAGTTCCAAAACCCGTAAACAATTTTAAAAGTCCTTAACATCTCAAACATCTCAACAACCGGCTCCTACGTAAAATTACTAAATTGATTAAATATTCGAAATCGTTTAACCTTTAAATCTCGCAAGACCTAATGTATATCTGTAACAAACAGACAATTGACAAATGACAGCAATTAAACGTCATAATCAAACATTTGAATAAAACGAAGCGATGTTTCGTAGCTGTTCAAACATTGCATTAAAATTGAATAATTCATGGAACACAAGGGGCCCTTTTGACCAGCGTCGGCTTCGTACAAACGTTGCTTAATGTCACATGTCCCATTTGCCAAACGGAATTCTCGCATACGTCAATGACCTATCAATATTCCCAATCAATACAAATGATATGGACGACCGCACGTTGACTATTTTTATTCGATTTTCTTTTGCAAACACAAATTTGTTTGACTTATGATACTATGTCCCGTTGGTGGGCCAGAGGGTATCTACAGCAATTATCCATCGGGCTCTATTCGCCTTTCATCTCGCTCCAAGTCTTACGGAGACGCAGCGAGCTGTAAGCATTATATTGTATTGTTTTTATTTATTTAGTTTCTAGCCGCACCAAAGAGGCCACACTTAAGAATAATAAAAAATATAATTATATTATATATAATATAAAATCTAGCCCTTTACATAATCACGGACGGCGTACACAAAAAGTACCATTAAAAGAAAACTTATGAAAACATAGAATTACTGCTTGAAGCTAGAGAAATGTCTTTTCTGTACCCGGAAAGGTAGCCATAGAACAGATCTATATGGCCTGTAACTTCTCATTATTCTATTCAGAATATTCATTATAAAAGTAATATAATTAAATATCGATTTTCCTATCTATCTATCACATAAATATGCAAATTTCTTTAATATACTAATGACGTCATTATAATATGTTATGTTATATATTTCCAGCCATCGAGCGAAACAACTCGAACAAATGTAACAAGTATGTTCGCTTGGAGTTCCTGGGGAGCATGGAGTAGCTGCTCCAGGACCTGTGGAGGCGGGGTTGCTGTTCAGGAACGGCAGTGCTTGCCCCGAGACCCTACCAGGTATAACCCTATCCTGTACTACTGTACTAATGTTTAAATAGAGAACTCTTTAAATAAGTCAAATCAACTATTAGTAGCTTACTCGATTAGAAACTTACAAGTAATTAACATTATAATATTAGGAATTTAATTATGATTGGATGATTACTTATTTCGTTCATTTAGTATGTTTTCCAAGTATTCATTTACTTACTTTGAGATTTTATTTATTGACACTTAGTAGGGTACATAATCGTTTATTTAGGTCATATTTAATATTAAATATGAAGATAGAGCTTGAGTTTTAAAAAAGACTACTAAAATAATTTAAAAAAATATAATGTTCTGTATAAAGTTTCGTTAGACAAATTGAAATAAAACAATACAATCATCAAATCATACAAATTCGATGTCATATCATAGGTGCGGTGCTCAAAGATAACTTTATAACTGTGCGCGGACGCATCATTGATCATAGATCACAATGATTTCTAATGATACGCTGGATCGATAAAAGGATCCGTGCCCACCGCGGGAGAGCCTTCGGCTTTTGGTCACTTCACATTGCTACTATTGGATCTCGAACGTGTTTGAGAAAACTCGAATGAAAAAAAAAGCCGTGAAAAGTTAAAAGGCTCGAAAGGAATACCCAACACAATACCCCGGTTCGATCCCCGCTACTAGGAACTATGTGATATTAACCGTGGTCTAGGTATTATTATATTCATTCCATTCTTGTGTATTTCCTTCGGGGCTAATGGATCGTGTTATTATTAATATAATTTTGTGTTTGGCAGTATTTACGTGTACACGCTGTATAATTTATTGAGCACTTCTTAAATTTTATACACCTGTTTGACGATATCTCTCTGAATATTATTTATTAGTAACCAAATTTATAATATTTATAGGAAGAGATTCCAAAAAGTATCTTAATATTATAGAGATTGTCGTTCGAGTTTATGTTGTAGGGGTAAATAACTGATGGAAACAACTTGAAGGGCCACGGCGTGTCTATATATCGACATCATAATTTACCGCTTAATTTTATTTTATTATATCTGTCCCCAAACATCATATATGCTAAATATATTAAAAAAACAAAAAACTTATGAGATAATAAAACTAGGTATATAACATAACCGCTTGTTTAATTAACAGAAAATAGAATATTTTCAAACTGTTTGCCACTAAATCATTGATAACATACTATATTTAAAAGATTTCTTAGGGCTAAGGGATAGGTATAGCCAGGATATTAATAGAGAAAGGCTGTATCATGCCTTAACCATTAAGAGCTTTAATGAAGAGAAAGCTCATGGTAAAAATAATAATATGACGGATACTGCTGGTTGGTAATTAATAGTTGTGGTATTACTAATCGATGTAATGGGTATTTTGGTTGAAAAGGCATACTATACCGTAAACGAATATTTAGAGGACAAAGATCCCTTTAATGTGTCGGTAATTGGCTCAGCATCGGGACAGTTCAATTCTTGAGTAGCCTTACAATGCTTTGTTATTTTAATTGTCAGTAGCACAATTTTGTATTAATTGTTTATTTTAAATGAGCAGCTATCGAGTTTCTTGCCGGTTCGTCTCGGCGGATGACTGCCTTCCGAACCGGTGGTAGTGTAAAAATTGACGATTCAAAAATGTCTTTATAAAGACCTACTTGAATAAAGATATTTTGAGTTTGATGTTAATGCAATATTTGTACCAACGAACACCCAATTAATGACGACCCCACTGAGGTTCATGTGGGTTCTACTCTGCTGGAATAAGGAAGCTATAATAAAATGTATTAGCAACTATCCTACACCTAAAACTTAGATCTAATCGGTAATACATCTATTAAATATACTAATTTTGTGAAATATGAAAGGCATACATAAAAAACTACATACAATCAATGAAAAATTCTCAAGTTCCCATTTAATTGTCTTATGTATAAACCTAGTTTTATTATCTCATAAGTTTATTGTTTTAAATGTATTAAGCACATGAGATGTCTGGGGACAGATAAAATAAAATAAAACAAAATATAAATAACTTTATTCATTTAACATTCTTACACTTAGAAAGTGAATCGTCGAAAAAATATAGCAAAATAATTGACTCCACTATTGAATTGCCTGTCACCAAATCGCAGAGCATACGACAAGACACACAACTATACACAAAAAAGTTGTCAAAATAATCCTCAAACCCATCTCTCGATCTTGGAAACGCGTATGATTAAACAAACTAAAGTCCATTGCGTTCTCAATGAACGGTTGGTATTCGTTATAAGCCGGTCATTTTAAATACACCATTCCGCCACAACCCTTTGACCCTTGAAAAAGTTACAAGGCACACTTTGATGGACGTACAATAATTTGAGAGTATTTGCTAATGTACGATTGTTATCTATCTGTTTGTTTGGGCCATTAGATGTTACGCTGAGTCAGCGTATATCGTTTTAAATATTAGGCTTGTTAACAAGACGTGTGGTTTCATCACGGGATGTAATTGGGATACTTTGTGAAAGTTGTGTCTTATTATAGAGAAAATATTTTTAGATTGTATTTTTTTGGTATTTGAAAATTGATTCACTCGTACACACTTTCACACAACACCAATGAATAAAGGTGTGTGATAAATTCAATACAGTTTGGACCCTGGACTACGAGTTCTTATTAAAGAATTAAGTAGCCTGGTGTTAGTACTGGTGAACCAAGAGCTGGTTTCTCGCTCAGCGTAAAAGCATCGCGAGGTAATGCCAGCATTATGGATACTCTGCCGCAAGGACTAAACTTTTTATATTGGTTTTAGTTTTGTGGTTTTTATAATTTAAGTTATTAATTCTGTTTATATTCCATTGATAGAAGTTTGTAACAATTTGTATGAATTGTAAAAATAAATGTTAGTTTAGACAAATGAGAATAGATTTTAACAAGTAATTTTAGTAGCGGAACAAAACGTTTCCGACGCGATTTAACGATAATTTAAACGTGCGCATGAGTCACAAAAACAATCAAATTAACACTATACGGTTTACTGCACACCGGGCAATATCAGATGTAAGGTAATGTTAATCGCAAGTTAAAGTGCGAATTACGAACGTAAAAAAAAAGTGTTAATATAAAAAAAAATACTTAATGGATCTGTTATATGTAACGGGTTATATTTTTTGATAGATTTTTCTTTATCTTTAAACCACAGCTATATTTGTGGTTTAAAGTTTTACCTGTATCTATCGTTTTCGGGTAAAACTAAAACTTAGAATTAAACCAAAGTCTCAATTTTATATTAATTTCTACAATTTCCACCACGTTATGGAACCAGCTGCCCGGTATTTCCGAAACATTACGACTTAGAGTGCTTCAAGAAAAAATAATACCAACCCCTAAAAGGCCGGTAACGCACTCACGAGCTCCCAGCCACGTGAGTGTCACGACTTTTATGGTGGGCCTCCTGATCGTTTGCCCCCTTTTCTATAAAAAAAACAACCCATACAGTGATTTCCCTATCATATAATTACGTGTGTAATTGTATATTTGGTATGAATAAAAAAAAAAACAAGGCACACACAGGCACAATAAGACAACAAAGATATAAAAATAGACATGAAAATCAGAAAATTTGATCTTAACTCAGTATTGACATAATGATGTGTGTGCTGAAGTGTGGTGAGGACACACAAACAATTTGTTTGATTGACATTGGGCTAGGCTGAATGACCACAGCATGTGTACTGATCGAGGTACATTAACACTGGACTTATGTGGACTGGACTTATATGGACTATGTGTTGTTTTTAATTAATCATCTTTATTTATAAGTGTGTGTTAATAAATGTTTCTTTCTTTCTTGATTGGTATTTTAGTCAAATTGTAGACACACAACCGTTCTTCCATTCACTTTCTTCATCTTAACAGAATCTACTTGTTAAATTCAAGTTATTTAATAATATAACAGCAATCATATAAGAGCAATATTTATACAGTGGAAATAATATAAAAATGACCTTAAACACTGAGCTAGGAAACCAGAAAATAATAAGTACTAAGAAATGACTTGCACTTAGCTCAGTCAGAGATCTAGGGAAGAATTTTTAAATTGAGGTAACAATCCTGAGTTACCATTCCCACGGTTGTATACAAGAAATAAATTTAACTAACCTTTTTATACAACTCGCGCCTCCGTAACTAAATGTCAATTAAATTCAGTATATACGTGTCTTTGTTAAACATTAAAATCCCATAGTGATTTCAGTTATAACTTCCTGATAACTGTTAAAATTCCTTTTCCAACATAGAAACATTACGTATATGCAATATAGATTCTGAAAATATACAGACGATTTATATTACACAATTAATTTCGAATAAAGACCGTTCAATATAACATTAATAACTTTTATTATACGGTTGTAATTATAATCCGATAAAACAATGCGACCGGTATGAAATGCACAAATCATCATTCACAAAACAAATTATAAAGCCTCATATGAGTATTAATTACAAGGAAACAATAGCTGTGTAACTGATACATTGAAACAATAAGCTTACACAATATTATAACAGCATAACACATAAAATAAATAAAAAGATCCTATATTATACTCAAGCTTGTTAAAATTTGAATTTTACGGAAGCACTTTGCCGTACGGAATACGCGCGAATTATGTCAAGTTGTCATATGTCAAAAATTAAAGTTGACATATGACACTATTATTATTGAGAGTATCGTGTACGTTGTCACAGACAGAAAACGACAGAAGAGTTAAAGATGCGATAATTATTCGTATTTAGAGTTATCTGTGCGAGTCATCGACCAAAGAATTTACATTTGGCGGGAAACATAGTAATAAAACAAAGTGTTACTGTTATAGTGGTTTGATTTTTTTAACAGCATAAGTGTTGTACAGTTAGTATAAATATTTCTAAGATTTAATTAGAAGACCGTATCCAACGGACAGCTTTAATATCGTAACTGCGTATTACGCATTTAAACCACTTTACGTCTTTTATAATTTATGATAAACGTCTCTATTTGCGTCAAATGCATATGTTTGGACTCATCTAATATAAAAAATCGTCATGTCATAATGTTCGTACTACTCTCCGAAACGGCTTGACCGATTCTCGTAAAATTTTGTGAGCATGTTGAGTGAAGTCTAAGAATCGGCCAAGATCCATTTCGAGAGACATTTTTTAATATTATTTCACACCCACAGCGACACCATCATACACATACACGTCACACACTATTACACTCACATTGAATGCCTATTCATCAGTTGATACAGTTGAATACATTTTAAATTTGTTTTAGTCTTGTAGTATATATGTATTTACGTCACTTAATTTATTATCTATGTTTTAAATATATGTTGGCCCTATGGTCCACCATGTAATTTTCTGTATATCTGTGCTGTATTGTAGAAATAAAATAATTAAATGGTATATTTTGTATTGTCTTGGTTTAAAATTGTGTCATTATAAATACGATAGTGAATATAAGTTAGTATAAAATTTTGAATTTTAATTATGTATCCCTATTTTGATGTCTCGTATTGTTTTAACAACATTTCCACGTTATAAAAAGATGTAGGTTATTTTTGCATCTGATATCGGTCGATATTATAAGATAGACCAAGACTTATAAGCTATCAGGGTTGTTAACCCAAGTGAAAAAAATAGCATAATATAAACAAATAGCTTGTTTTTTCTAGGTGGCGACGGAGCAGAAAACGAAGAAAGCTGGTAAGAAGTGTCGATCGGCTTCGCAAAACACGAGAAGCTCATGTACCAGACTGTCCAGGTCTGGCGAGGCGTTATCATGAATGTAACACAGTGGTGAGTTGGTTTAAATAACGTAAACATTAAATATTGAAGGATTTAGTTTTCTCAAGATTATGTGTGTTTTTATTACCTATAATATAATCTATTGTTTTGTGTCCAATACATAACTAAATTAATTAACCGAAAATGATAGTCGTAAAACATAATCGAAAAAATTACTAATTTTTTTTTTTACAATTTCAGCCTTGTTCTGGGCCAGTCCGCGATTCCAGGGCGGAACAGTGTGCCGTATATGACCGGAGGCCTTTTCGGGGAAGATTCTACACGTGGGTGCCATATGTCGATGGTAAACAATAAATATATATACATAATACCATTTATATTAATGAATCACTTTGACTTACTATAGCTTGGACACATAAAAAGTGGAATTATCTTAAAATTAAAAAAATACACTATTTTTAAAAGAGTGGCTCCATCTGTGAAGCGGAGTTTTGGTGCACAGAATTTGGGGAGTTTTCGATCGATTACGTTAACAGATCGCTACTCTTTAATCTGGTCAAGTATTTTACGAGGTGGAATCCTTACAGGTAACTCGCCATGTACACTCAACTGCCGTCCTCGAGGTCAACAGTTCTACGCCTCGCTAGCACTGGTGGCAGATGGAACGCCATGCACAAAGCCCGGATACAGAGCTATTTGCGTACAAGGAGCTTGTAAGGTATGTGATATTTAATTTGTTAACAAAAAACCATTAGTTTTAACTAAAAACATATTTTAAATAATAAACATAATGTACGTAGGGCAGCGCCATCTTGTATCGAGTAGGAGGAACGCTAAACTACGAACTTGCTTCGATCGATGTCATTCAGTATATTCAACATTTTACTTGATTATAGGTTAGATTAAATATAATATACGTAGTTTATCATAACACAAGCTATAAAACACTATGGTGCTAAACGGCTGTGTGTAAAAAGTGTCCTGATATTATTTATTTATTTATATTTTCCCAACATCGTATCAGCGATCACTTGTGTACGTCAAAAAAATATTAAATTTTTATTTAAGACACCAAACACAGCTTTAACATATCAGTTTTATTATCAGTCTAATTAGACCTGACCACTGTTTTAATCTTAATTCTAATTCTTTGTCTATGGTAACTGACCAAGTTTGAAACCCTCCTAATATTGACAAAATTGCAGTCATCCGCTAATTTAATACTAAAGAATCAAGATTTGCGTTAATAGATCCACTTTCATACAGGAAAGTGTCCATTAAATCCTCGTAATTTGTTCTACTTGACTACTAAAACGAGTAACAAGACCGCTTTCAAGGCGTAAACCAATGGGTGACCGGGGTGTTACTATTACGTAGTTTATAATTACTGAATAAATAAACTTCTATTAATTTATTATACTTAAACATAAACCAATATTCTTCTACTATAATTCTTAACCCTGTCACATAAGAACGTCACATTCTGGTAGTTTCTGGTAGTCTTTGCTGGCGAAGTCTTGTTCGGAAACCTCAGCCAGCAATAGCTGCCTGTGCCGGAACAAAATATCAGGGGCGTATAATCTATTAACATTATAACGTATAATGTTCTAGGCAAATTTAATATATTGAACCAATAAACTAAACGTTAAAGAGAATATTTAAGGAAAACATTTGCACTTTATTAAGTCCTGCGCCATGGAGCGTTCACGATTTGGTTCACGATTCTTGTTAGAGACATTATTTTGAGTAATCTAGTCCGATGTGGTTGGAACAGGCCATGACAGAACGGTTGTAAAGCGCTGCAACCATTATACCATTCCAGCAAATGGATCAAATATATCTATATATAAAAAAAAACGTTAACTACAGGTGGGAATAGTAATTAAATATTATTTTTTTTTTTTTGACCTTAGATTTTCAATTTTTTGTTCTATGCCAACCTTATTTTGGCTTTGCTGTTTATCTTTCCTTTATTGTGTAAACTTACTATATGGGTTTGAAATGAAATAAAATAGGTGCAAACACTAAGTGCGAAGAACCCGCATATATTAACCGGTAATATTTTTAAAAATAATAATTATGTTTTAAGTAATAAATTGTTCAATGCATTCCTGACGATATTTGCAAAATAATTCGCTGACAGTTAGCTAACTGTAAAACTGTAGTTTATTAAAAATACACACAAATGCAAGTGTCCTTAACGTAAGGCCGATAATACATAGCTGGGGGCGCGCAGGTTACTACAAACCTCTCTGTTGGGCCACGAAGTTTGTGACGTACACGAAGATTTTTCATTGCGACTATTGTCTACAAAATATTACCAGGTGTAGTCTTAGCTACAAAAAAGTTTTTATACTTTTTAAACATGTTTTTTTATGTATGTTGTACTTAATATTATTTACATACACAGTAACCAGTTTGAGTCTAGGCAAGGGTTATTTTAATGTCTTTAAAAAAAAAATTTTCAACAGTAATTAAATAATAAGTGTAAGTAACTCAAATGAACAAACTAAATTACTTAAAATAAAACACTTAAATAAGTTTTAAAGTTCCTTAACAAGCTTCACTTATATATTAATATACTATATTAATAGTTCTATTAGTATATAAATATTTTATAACATATTATTAATCAATATAATTATTATATATATAGTATATAATAAAACATATGACAGTCGTCATTAACGTCAAAAAAAATTAACGCCATTCTTAATAATAAAAATAGCTTATATACAATTTATACAGTGTGGCCCAGACTAATCGCAAGTCGCAAATAGTGAGATCTTATGGCCACACAAAGCAGCCGGCAGCGCTGATCCATCACTTGTCTTCGAGTGGGGAATTGTTAATGCTATCTGCAATTTCTTTAACCTTTCCGTATGCTTAGCACGGGATTTATATAATGAATAGAAAACTTATGAGTTATATAAGATAAATTTAAACAATATGAGGTAAGCTTTTAAAGCTTTAAGGAAAATTTATAATAATTTAGGATACAAATTGACTAATACTAAAACATACTAATAATAATACTCACGGGTGAATATTATTCCCACACGTTTTGTATATAGTCTGTGGACTAGCTCTGGTATTCCCGCCAATTTTGTAAGATCATACGATATACGATACGATACGAAATTTAAGGATGAAAATTAATATCGGATAACTGTATCTTCTCCTTATTACTTATGCGATACTTATCCGTTGAGAAAAACACCAGCACTTGGGTCACCGGTACTAACCAGACGCCTACTTATTTTTTTAATAACCAACCGTGCACTCGTACACCAAGGTCTAAAACTCACAATGCGAAGGTTTGTTATCAAAAGCTTGTCAATTTTATGTCTTATTAAGCATACACAATTTTGTTGGAGAATAATTTCCAAGCGCTTATAAGATCTCGTTAAAATTTGCTCGCAATTTCCCACAAAAGCCGTCAAATAGTACAGTAATGGCCGCGGGCAACGGACAACGTTACAACAATCATGATAAACGCGAAGGTGTTGAAATAATTGTGTTATTTTACAAATTACTGCTTCCGATCTTTAATTACAATGTGCTTTTGAATTATACCTCATGTATTACAGTTTATTGGCCATAAATAATTTTAATAACAATATACCGTTCTGTTAATTACGTTAACTTTTCACACTTTACGTTACGTAACTTTAGGGAAAAATATTTTTTAGGCGTCTTTCTTTATATAATTTTATTCCGCATGAGACATACATTACAGTCTATTTTAGTAATGTAGGTTTTACCTATGTAAACATGCATTGAAAACTTATTCGTATATATATATAAATTTTAATAAATATATATTGTTTTTGTTACTGTGAATTTTCCCTTTTTACAGCTTACATTTTTAATCCTTTAATGCATTAAAGTTAACTAATACTTATACGAATGAATAATTCTTATGACGATTTCTTGAATCATTGTAAGAAACTAGTTTAAGATACAGGGTCGGTCTTATTTAGATGCTAATTTACAAAGAATTATATGAATCCATTTACATCTAATAATTAATTTCATGTTACTTTTTTGCAATAAATACTTTTTATATATTTACTACAATCGAATGTAACAGAGACTAAGTGAAACATACTCAATTCTTCTGTTTTATTATATAACTTATAACACCTCTCACTTAATACGTAATATTTAACAGTTAAATAAATAAAATCTATAAGGTTTCTAACGTTAACGTATGAATGAGTATTTTTTATTTAATTAAATTACTTACAAAGGTATTCAACTAAGGTAGTCAGTCTGTTTTCTAAATTAAATACCAAATAAAAGCAACAGAATACCTTAGTTGAATTAAATTAAGCTTTTATAAGCTTCAAAGTAAAATAAATCTCTCTTAAGATCATTGCGTCAATACTCAATGCTTTCATAATGTATAGAATTAACGTAAGGTAAATTGTATGGAAAGTTTCATAGCATAATCGCACCATATTGAGTAAAAGGAAGTCGTATGACGCGTAATACTAATGAATTTATATGGAATAGTGGCGTAATGACATCTTAGTTGGGATGACAAATTAATCGTCTCATAATGACAGGCCGGCATTTCTTGTGAACACCAGTTGTGCACTGTCCACTTCTAATGGATATCCAAGTTTATCGTTGCGATCCTATCCGGTAGATTAGTAGTGCTCTAATTAATTATTAATAGAACAGAGTCAGTGATAGAAATGTATTTAAACTGTTATGTGGCTTAAAAATTAAATATCTACTATAACTAACTATAATATCTTTATATAAATATGTTTTCTGTTAAGCTTTTGAGGACTAATTTAGTTATTTTTGTATGTATAACCTTAATGGTCGCTTGCGTTTATATATTGGCCGTTGACCTTCACCAAGATTTTTCACGATTGTTCTGTTCTAAGACATCCCTATTAGGTAAACCTAAATTGTATGGTCGTAATTACATGCAATTATAACATCCTGTGTACCCAGCCATGTGTGTACGCAAAAGACAATCACATAAACTGTTCCATTTTTAAATCTCATTAATTTTAAAAAGAGCTTATAAACTTCACACGTACAAAGCTTTCATATTTAATAATATACTTAAAGAGCTTCAATTGCTCGTTAAAATGATGATAGTTTCCTTATAATGTCGGTAAAAGGCAATTTTTCATTCGGTATAATAGCGCCGTTTGAGCTTAAAGCTCGATTAATGGGTATAAAAATGAAGAGCACGAGCCAAGATCGAATATTGTTGGAAACTGAAATGTTAAAGGATCAAAGTTGTGTTATAAACGCTTTATAATAAATATTATAAGGTGTATTTTATTGAACCAAATACCGTCTCAGTACAGTCTGCGTTAGTATTGTAACCAAGCGATCCGATATCTTGGCCCGATATTTGGCCAAGTCTGGCCCATTGTATGCGATAATATATTTATTAAACCAGTCGAAATACCAAGAGAATCGAACTTTACAAGTCAAATGAAGAATTTACGAGCCGAGTGCTTATAAAAGATGCATTTGGTTCTATATCGCATTAACTTTGGTCTAGGTATTTCAACTATCATTGTTAGCTCTCAATGGGTCTCAGGTACAGAACTGAGTTTACCTAAGGCCTAAAATATACTCTTAACTAGTGTAATTATCTTTAGAGTTAATCTTTCATTACTTTAGGTTAGATCTATGATATATTTTTTATAATTAAAACCTTTTCATTGAGTAATCTACTTTTGCTTATTATTAATTAGCAAGTGACCGTATTTTATAAGACTAAGTCTTAGAAATAATTAAAAAGGTAAAACTTTACAAAGTTTTTACAAGATTGGAAGACAGACGAGCCTGCGAGCTCAAAGGAGATGTTAGTTTAGTTCATTTTTAGTCACTATCGGGAAAATGTATTGACGGATTTTCTTGTGTTTTTCTATACAAGGCTTCATTAGTTATGTTAATTAAACGGATACAAAAATGTAAAAAAAAATTATACGTTAAATATTTTAACCAAAAAGGGGTTAATTGTCTTGTTATAAATGTTATTGTGAACACAATATTGTGTTGTGCGTAATGGGTACTTGGGTGATCAATCATTTACTATGGTTTATGGTTCTTTGTTAATACTATTGTTATAACAATGTAACCGAAATGACAATTTAACGTTATTATAATATTCTGGGTCACGTGTGTTGAATTAAATTTACATATTGAAAACAAAATTAGATATAGCATTAAACAAATGGTGTGTTTGAAACCCGACAGAACGTATAAAGGGTCGTTCGCTCAGACTAGTCTAATTATACGGGTTTTAAGTATGAAGCTGCCGCTTTGTAAAAGACACTTGGAATAAACATAAAACCTTCATGGTCTGAAATTTTTAACATTTTACACATTTAAAAAGTGTAAAGCATTCACTTAGCGACTTTCAGTTGTTTTTTTTTTAGCTTAGACAAAAAGTTGTTTCGGTGATATTCAGGTGATTTTTTGAATGCGCGTGAGTGTTAGGGGTTTTGGGGGTTTGAAATTTTGGAAAAGAAACTTCGAGTTGAAGACCGAACCACATAAAAGACCTTTCATTCAGGTTAATTAAAAAGAACCGAAAGAGGTGGTTGGAAGTCGATCCAATCGATCCAAGTTTAACGTTACGCTATTCACAATATTGAGACAATTGCGTCAAATCAATAAAAAAGATATGAATGTTGGCTCATTGTTTGACTGATCTATAGAAAGAAACAACTTAACTTAGTGTCCCAACGCAAAAATTACTAATGTGTTATTCACTTCAAATAAATCTTTGATCAGCTTTTTCCAATCTGGCCAAGCAATAACGGTAGATGCCGAACACTGTATAGTAAATCTAGTAGATTTTTTTTATATATTAGAATCACGAGACACTCAAGTAGTGTAACACAGTACGGGGACGCAAATGTATTGACTTTATTAAGAATTTGAAACGTAATATTTTCTTGTTATTTTTTCGTTCGACAAATATTACTTAAGAGCGAAATACAAACGTTGTGGTAAACGCCCCTAAAAACGCCTTTTTCCGAAGTGGAAATGCGTTTCCGCATTCCCTGGTACCAAAGAATAAGGGATATGTGGGACTCAGCCCATGCTGGTGTCTCTGCTTTTCAGAGACGAGGGGCAGTAACCACTAAAACCACCTCGGGTAAACCTACAAGACTGCATTGAAAGGGCCCTGGGGTCGCTTTCGCACTCAACCAGTAATGTAACAATTTGTGGTAAACGCCCTGATAATAAAGCTAACAATCGGCAAGAATTTCAATATATTTATATATATAGATAGATGATTTTGAATTGACTGTACACACAAGTTTTTAGAAAACGCCAAAAAAGTCTCCCATGTACACAAAATTGGCCGAGAATAACTGACATGTGGAATCCGACAGTATTTTAATGTGTACACAAACTCCGCCCAACGCGTTCTTTGTTCGAAACAAACATTTTATTTATTTGTAGAATGTCGACTGTTTCTGAATTATGTGAAACCTCTTTTTGAATTTGTTTGCTTTCTTTTCTCATGTACCAAATTCAAAGTCACGCGTGACGCATCAACCACAGACTGAAAATAACTGTAAATATTGAACCTCTTTACTTCGACGCACTCTTTTAATACATCGTTATAAATAGAATTTTCAGTTACATTTAATCAGGAAAGTATTTTTTTTTGTTATATATACAACACGCTTAAGAATGTTACAGATAACGTTTCAAAATAAAGAATATAACAATCAAAGTAATAAAGTTTAAAAACGTTTTATTCAGTTGCCAATCATTGATTACTTTGAAGATAAAATTATTCCATAAATTAGATCAATCTTTTTACTCTTGATAAGCCATACTTTATTCCGAGGTTATAATTTAAGATTACTGCAACAGATTGCTAACAGGAATGACAAATTATCAATCAAATCGTCGTTCTTACATTGAATTATAGTCTGTGTATATTACAAACAGAATTATACCCTATCAGCATTGGAAACTTATTTTAAATATAAATTTATGCTACATATATGAAATTAACCGTAAAATATTTACGTTTTGCGTAATAAATATTAAATAGCACACATTTTTATTAGAGGTTAAAAATAAATTTTAATTTTCACTACAAGTTAAGCACCGAAAGTGGAATAATTGTCTTTGATAAGATAAGTGTCTGATAACGCGCCAATTATAAAAATCCAGAGACTTTTGTGACAGATGACATTGTTTACATGTAAACTAAAAAAATGTGACAATTTTGAATTTCCCGATTTACATCGAATATTCTTTGTATAAATTAATTTAAGTTCAAACCGTATATAGTTTTAATTCAAAACACAAAAAAAAAACTCAAAATATCTTTATTCAAGTAGGTCTTTATAATTTTTATCTACCGAGAAGAACCGACAAGAAACTCGATAGCTGCTCTTTGAAAATAAACAGTTTATACAAAATTATGTTACTTACATAGCTATTTCAAATAAAAAAGTATTGTAAGAGTACTCAAGAATTAAACTGTCCCGATGCTGAGCCAATTAACGACACATTAAAGCGATCTTTGTCCTCTTAATATTCGTTTACGGTATAGTGTATGCCATTTCAACCAAAATACTCTTTACGTGCATTTTAAATTTATTAGAAGTTAATTTGGTTAAACGTCTTACATGATATATCAATTATTTATTGAACTGAACTCCAAAAATACGTTAAATATTGTTTTTGTAATATCCTTAAAGATACGTTTTAACCAAATCAAGTCAGGTAAAACAATTTTGTTCACTACGCAGACAAGAACATTTAATTTGTATGTTACCCGTAGGCCTTCGCATAATATTTTGACTATCTCCAAATGCGACATGACATTTGTGACTCTTTAAAATAAATCTTCCCAAATCGCGTGTATATAAACATTAGTAACACATAAAACTATAATAAATTATACACATTATGGTACCATTCCCTTAATTAACCTATTTATATGTATATAAAAATACAACTAGTTTGTTTAATTATATAAACCCACGTTATACATAAAAGCTTACAGTGAGCTTATCTGTAAACAATATATGTCTACAATAATTCGCGCCAATTATTCTCAACCGTGAGGTTTAACTTTCTATGTGAGCATTAAACACTTGTTTTTACTGTGACACCAAAAATCACGCTCTAAAGTCAAACTTTAACGTCATTTAGAGCCCGCCAAGACCCACATTGAAATGGGTACCCGCTAAAATACATCTAGTAGAGCAACAAGACTGCAGAAAAGATGGCTGCTGGTCGCTGTCGAACTCAACCAGGTAGTTTTAATTAATAACAAACGCCAAGATCCACCTAGGTTAGATATCATTGCTATGTAGATCGTGAACAGTTTAAAACAAGTAGGTATTTGAGTATGTAAATGGTTATTGTACTTGTTGAAATTAATTACCAACGACATTCCAAATGATGACTGTACCGTTTTAAGAATTTCGCGTATATTTTTAGCGAGTACGTATGTATAGCACATGTGTGTATAAATTAAGAGATCTCAAATGTTTTTTTAGAAAACATTTTTTTCTAAAACGGAGTGTGTGATTTAATATGAAACGGACGTCTAAATTTGTCTATCTCATTGACACATTTGAAGAAAATAATGATTCAAACGGATAAATATCTATAAATAAGTCTTAAACTATTTTGTAACGTATAAATGATACGCCTCTGTAACAAAATTGTGATGATTATATGATTTTTTTGTTTTAATAATCATTGGGCCTCAATCGAACAATGTTACAGAGATAAAAAGCTCATTTTGTAAGATCACAATTGTATCTCGTATGTCATTATCAAAATGAGACATTAAAAATAAAATATAAAAGTGCGTTCACATATTCAATCCAAACACATTGTATGATTTATTGAAGAAAAACGTCAACTGCACAGATTTATTACGCTGCTAGTGACAAATGGGTGATGATGTAAGGATCCGTTCTGTTTCATTTGAACCGTGACGATATAGATTTCCTATATGATCCCACATCGGCGCCGACTTGCGCTATGACTGAATATAATCGTTTGAATCATGAACACACGGTGTTACTTAACATTCCACAATTATTATATGAATCGTTTCACTACATTAATAATGGTGCCATTAGGTTGTGAAGATTCTTTGGAATTAATTATTTGCCTCCTGTTAAATAAAAACCAATTGGTAAAATTCATTTGTGTTGAACTTGCAAGGTAACACAAGTAATTTATTAAATCTACAGCCTAATTGCTTTAAACTTTCAGGCAAGTGAATTAACGATGATCAGGTTATTTATTTACTTTACTATAATTAAAACGGTATAAAACAAACACAATAATTATAGACGGTGCATACAAACATTTCTCTTACAGAAGTGTACAAATAATAAAGTCTGCCATACATCGGCAAACAAATCGCGCTAAGGGTACGTATCCAGATAAGCAGGAGAAGATAAATAAGCGTTTTATTCCTCTAACATTTGTGTTAGAATTATTCTCATATTTGTTCGTAAATCGATAGCTCATACACACTTTAAAACGGAGATTAATTAATACCAATAACATAAAAAAGTGTGAAGTGATAATTAGGCCCGACTCAGTACACACTTTGTCAGATCAGATTAGCCTTTCAGTGAGCTTGTTATGGTTTAATTAAATTATGCTGTAATTATTATATCATCTGTTAACTTTTGGTAGTCGCTGGATTGAAAACCGTTTTTTATCAGTTTTGGGGTATAATTGATTCCTGGCGTGGAAAGTGGATATATGAAGCCATAAAGTGGATTAGAGATCTTGATCCATTTAGTTTAAAAATTTATTCCACATTAACTTTTGATCTTATTACAAAATTAATTAATTTAACACGAAAAGTGGGACTATAAATTTTAATAGAATTCTTATACGTGTTTATCATATTATCTTGACATGTTCTAAACTTGGCTTACACACTTTTTTATACATTTAAACAAACCAAGGTCACAGGTTCATTGTCCCATTGAGAGCAATGTATTGTAACTTTAAAAAAAATTTATTTAAATATTTTAAGGCGGAAAACGTCAAGTAAGTTTTACTAATGAAAGCGATTCTTTCATTTTGATTTTCTTTAGAAAACCGTTATAATACGGACAGCAATGATAGCTAACTTCATTACGTTATTAAGAACGCTTTGCTCAAAATTTTTGTTAGTATTAATTTGAAGGACGAACACTCTGTTATTTCAAGAAAAAAAAGATTAACCAAACATGTTATATTTTAAAACCGCAACACCTCTACCTATGTAATTTTATTTACCCATAAAACAAGGAACGCTTTCAAAATTAAACATCAAAAGACGAGTAAATATATCAACTTGGTTGTGGTAACATTAGCCAAATTTCGTTACACATGGCAAATGATTTATGATCTTGCTAACCAAGGCTTTGTTGTGCCTTTTTGGGAAAAGTTCAGTTTATTACCCACTGCATACTATTATGGGAAACCTTGTCATTTTAATCTGGTTCCTTCAACTCATAAAGCTATCGCCCACTGACCACGATATATTTTTTTATATACAAAACGTATTATTTGTCTCTATATCTTTTATTAAACTTAGTTAGATAAAGTTTGGCACATATGTTTCTGCAAAAACAGGAAAAGAAAAATAAAGTAAAGATTGTGTGAATTTATTAAAAAAGATGTATTAAATTAACCAGGAATAAATTTATTTTTAGTAATACGTTGTACACAATAACTTAATATGTATTTACTATTAAAATTATCTAGATATTTCCCCAGATTGAACGATACACTTGAGATAAAGATTATTCAAAACATAATTACACATACACACTAATTATTTGATAAACACAAAATATTATTAGACTATTATTATATTAGTTAGGTTAATATTGAGAATATTTTGTGTTTATTTAATAATTAAAGTAACTAAAAAGTTATGTAAATAAAATATTCTAAAAAGATTACACATACTAAATATAACGATAAAAATGATTTGCACCAAGTTTAGAATTGTTTGCAGTGAATCAGAATATATTTAGTAGGCCAGTGATGACGCATAGGTATTTGGGTTTCACTAAATTTGGTAACAATGTGTGCGATGTTTATTTATTATAAAGGAGAATTTTATCAAATGTAAGGGTTTCGTATCGGTAAAGTCGGCGCCAACATCGCGCATATAAACAAAACGTACAGAGACCGATAACTCAAAAATTATGTAAATATTGTACGAGAGACCGTCGTTCAGACGCCGCCTCGTATTTTATTACATTCTCGGCGATAATGAGATAGGTATGCGCTATGCAAACCTTTTTTTATCTTAGAACAATTGCATTATGATATATTCGCGAAATATTGTCAAATATTTGTGTGAATACGTCCTCATTCGCAATCCGTGTTGTTTGCGTATTGACGTAACTATTCGCATTGTTGAATTCATCTATTAAATGCTGTATAGTTTTAAATCAAAATTAAGCTAACGCCTCTAATGTTCGATTTATTAGAATGTATCAAATCGCGTTTATCTATATCTATACTTATAATAAGACAGTAAAAATCGAATGTCTGTACATTAAATATTTTTCCAAAAAACTGAAAGGAGGCAATTAAATAAGAGTTATAGAAACCAAAAAAACAATTTTTGGAATTCTTGTCTGTCTGTCTATTTGTCTGGTACGTTATAACTTCTAAACTACTGAACGGATTTGAACGCGGTTTTCACAGTTGGATTACATATAATTGGGAGCGTTGTCAAAAGTTTATTTCGTCGAGATCTGTCGAGATCATTAAAAAACGCTATATACTTAACCAAATTACACGCAGGCGCAATATTTGTTGAAATATCACTATGTAACTATTCTAAGGTATTTTAAAAACATTACTTTTAGGATATTATGTTCACACATTTTTGACTATTGTGATGATGTTACTTGACTATTCGTATTGTTTTAAACCATTCGCAACGTTTTTGAATAGCGAATATTAATGTAATAAAAACAAAAGACGATCGAGCCGACTCTCACTACGCTTTTGATTTGGGAACTGGGCAGTAAATGTAGAGTCAAAATATTTTGATTTGATTTGACAATTGCAATATTCTTATTTTACTTAACACAGTATTTAAAGCCTATCTGGGTTGTGTATATTAGGTAAATAGATTATACTTAGTCTTGCCATAAATATTGTTATAAAGAAAAGCACGATTTTTTTTTTTATACGTAACATTTATTCCTTTCATAGTGAGTTAGTTTAATACATCAATATATAACTATTAAAAATATACAATGTTTATTCGAAGTGGTCTCCATTGGCTGCAATACAGTCTTTTAAACGTTGAGGCCAGTTATCAATAGCAGCACGAACTCTTTCTAGAGGAAAATTCTTCACTGCCAACCGAATGGATCGTTTTAGGGACTCCAAATTATCATGGCGTTTAGAGCAAGCCTTACTCTCTAAAACTGACCATAAATCATAATCCAATGGATTTAGGTCAGGACTTGACGACGGCCAGTTTTCAGTGCTGATAAAGTCCGGAACGTTAGTTTTCAACCAAGATTGGGTGGATCGAGCTCTATGACCCGGTGCCGAGTCTTGTTGAAAGCACCATTCTTTGTTATTGAACATGGTGTTAGTTAAAGGCTTAACTACCGTCTCAAGAATGGTATTTTGATAAACTTGTGCCGACGTTTTAATACCTTTTTCACAAAAATATGGCTCAGTCACCCCTTCATAGCTAACACCCCCACCAAACCATCACTGAAGTGGGATAATGCCCGAGTTGTACTCTGTTTACTAATTGCGAAGCTTCTTTAGAGCTTCCAGCATAAATACGGTCATTTTGTTTATTAAAATACTGCTCAATTGTAAAAATTTTCTCATCCGTAAACAAAATTTTTTTGTGACCTCCCTTTGCGTACCGCTTAAGTAGTTGTTTGGATTTTACCACCCTATTCTTCTTTAAATTATCAGTTAAGAAGTGACCAGTACGTCTCTTATAGGCTGCAAGTCCTAAGTCATCTTTTAATATACGCGACATGGTTCTAGGAGCTATCTTCATCTCCCGAGATAAAATCTTTTGCTTACGGACAGGATTTCTTCGAATTCTTTCCCTAACTGCTTTAATCACCTTTTTCACACGAACGGTACGTGGACGGCCAGATCTTTTTCTGTCACAAACAGAGGAGGTATCATTGTACCTATCAATAGCCCGGTAAACAAACATTTGACTAATAACAAGCGGGTGGAGGGTTTTAAAAATTGCACTTTTCTCCATACCTACTTTATGTAAGGCAATCACAGCGATTCGGTTCTCTTTAACACCCCACTCCATTTTAATATAACAAAATATTTAACAATATAATGGCGCGAAAATAAGAAAACACATCAAGCAATCATATAAAAATGACAGATTCCAAATTCAAACGTAATATTTTCTTTTTTTGAATAGTAACAGTATTTATGGCCAGACTAAGTATTATCATCGCATTAACATATCGCAGAATATCTGGAAGGGCAGCGTGATACTTTGCATTAGACACGTTATCATTATGCGTCGATTTGCCGGTAGTAGACCAAGTTGCTAATTACACCTGTCCATCATTCACAGTTATCTGAAAAGCATTATCGTGCATTTACCTGCGCAAAAGGGACGAACACAGGGCGAGCGATTGACCCAAGCTTACATATACATTAGGTATATCTAGATAGATAGGCTTTTAGTTATTTAAATATGTATTTTTCAAATTACGGTGAACTCGGTTGAACTGAGTCCTCTAAGTCCTTCCAACGAATGTATGTATAAAAACGAATGAAGAGTTTTTTTTTCATAAGAATACTTTTGTTTTATAAGTTATAATATTAATTCATTTAAAAGCACATGTTTAAACATTTTTTCAACCATTACGACTTAGGGTCCTTCAAGTGTCAAGTGTATCACCCTAAAAGGCCGGCAACGCACTCATGAGCCTCCAGCCGTGAGTGTCACTGGCGGCGTATCGTGCTCGTTTGCCCCCTCTTGTATACAAATACTTAAACTTTTATTACTTCGTTCCATTTATTAAATCGCTATCGCTCTTAACGGGTGCACATCTTAAAATACGCCTATGCGTTCAATTTCAATATTATGACGTGGATGTATAAATTGAATTTGACTCAAATGCACGCGAAACAGGTCAATTAACAGGCGAATTTGGTACACACCGTGAATGTGTTTAGATCTGTTTTTGAATGGCTACAATCAACTTTGTATGATGATTTACGATAGAGCTGTGACGTCACCTGTTCATCATCTTGATACTTGATCGTGGATACTTGGATAACTGATTAATCAATTATGATAATTGCTTCTCAATGTCTTGTTTAAAAGTTACACGTGTCGTTAATGTTTGGAAATGACAGATCGATTGCTGACACATTTTTAAGGTTAAAAAATCGAGGTGGCTTTTTTTTAAATTTGTTTTTGCATCATTTTAAAATAACTTAATAAGTTCTGTTAATAATTAATTAGGTGTTTTTCTTACTTTTAATTTATTAATGCTTCATTCAGTTTTTAATCAAATTGGAAATTTTCTAAGGTATCATGTCGTTTGATGTTAAAAGAAAACTCACAAAGTCATACAATGTAAATGTACATTTAACATTCTATAGACTTATTTCAAAAGGCACAGAATAAAATCTTTTCATCTATGGAACCTCCTTTGTAACTTGAATCACGCTTGGCCGGTTTAATTAAAATATTTTTAATTTTCACTCCATTGGTTTTTTGTAATTAAATGTAATGTAATTAATGTAAAATCCTATTTACTCTATAATTTATGCGTAACGGTGGCGAAAACCAATGTCTGTGGTTATGCTTAGCATAAAATTACGAAATAATTTGATAATAACAGATTTTGTCATAATTATACCAATTGCTGGCCTCTGTCGTGTTGGGTCAACACACCAGTCCGAATTCTAATCCGAAGACTAATTTTTAAACTTTATACTAGTAAAAATTCTTATAATTTACATACGACTCAATAGAATACAATAATTATTATTTTTCTAGTTTTCTTTATCAGGATTTAACCTAAACCGGAACATTTAGTTTAATCAACATGTAATCCAGCAGCCCTCTCTTTGATACAAACGTCAAAGTAAAGAAAACATAAAAGCTCCCTAATTAGGGGTTACGCGACATCTCAGTCTATGATTTACGATGGTATAAATGTGTCAAAATAAATAATAATGATGATATATATGTGTCTGTGGACATTGAACTATGGCGCGAAAAAGACGTACTAACATTATGATCTACAACGCATTGTTTTGCCATAGATTATATTTACGATACTAATTAGAAAGTGACATATTATCTGAAGAAGAAAGGTAGTAAAAATAATCTAGAAATGCATGGAAATTATGGTCGCAGTTACTAAATCTAGCTATAGTGCGTTTAATTTACCTAAAAAAAGACCATTCGAAGGTCCGGGCGAGAATTACACAAGTGTAATTTAATATTTAAGAAAAAAACGTATGGTAAATTTTGTGTTAGCATGTAACGGCTGTAAACAACTAATCCAGACGTTGTTTTTTGACTTTTAAACCCATTGTTATTCATCCTAATCTAATAAAAAGACACAGCATCTGATTTTTTTAAAAAATATGTCGATTTTGAGCAGTGCATTATCAAGTACCATTATATTGATTCAGTAAGTCATCAACGTTTGGAAAACAGTTGACATCCATTGAATAAGCCAATTAAAAAGCATTCGAAATTCAAACCTGTATATATGAAAGGGGAGCGGTCTAATTGAGTGACTTTGTTAAAAAAATAAGTTTGTAATTCATGGCCGGTAAACTCTGTGGTACATTTTAAAAAAGTTTTATATTTTGTCAATGTAAATTTATAAAAAAAACACCATTATTACCGCAACATAGGCATAACATTATTTGAATCAGAACGGCCATCTGCCTACGACCGATGGGAAATATCAAAATTAACCACGTGACCTATCCCATGGAGAGGCATGTTATTAGCGCGTCACGCTTGTAAATCGTAAGGTAGTTGATCGCGTTGGTTGCGGAACAGTCCATATCCAACCAGCGTCGCGCCGCCACCGTATCACTTGCCGCGCGCTCCGGAAAATTGCCGTGAAAATGCGCAACTGTCACATTTGACGTTTCAACTCGACGAACCCTTGTGAAGTGTTGCGTAATCTGTGGGATATTGTATTGTTTTCTAACACGTTTTATACATCGTTATTTATATATGTTAATTGAAGGCGATAAAATTTACACCCATTCGCTACGCTATAACTGACCAATTATCGCCTTGTCAAACACAAGTTTAGCGTGGAATATGACGTGAAAACGACAAGTGTTTGTTATGATTGGATTAACTTCAATTATTCTTTCATGTTACCGAAATTTGTAATAAAATAATTAAATTAATACTGATCATTATGCGTCATACAAAATCTTTAAAGATTTATTGATTGAAAACATTGCATACATTAGCTAATAGAGTTTATTCTATAAATCTTACTGAAGCATACAGCTGGCTATACTGTGTAATTTGTTATGAAACTTTGTAATCTTTAAGTGATTATCATCGACATACATTTAAAATATAGTTTTGTATATCGTAAAACATCTATTTAAATGTTCTGGCACAGATTTTAAAAATTCATAGATAAAAAGAGTTATTGATCTTAATATACATTCAAACATTCGTCTTCAATATGAATACATATTTAAAAAAAAAACATAAAAGAGAGCTGGTCATGGAAATATACGTTTGAAAAAGGAATAGCGTCTTCGATGTGAATGTATATTTTTAAATATTTCTATTCTGTCATTAAAAAGATCACAGATAAAAATAGGTATTCATCTAAATATGTATTTGAAAATGGAATAGCGTCGTCAATTTGAACAAATCATAGATAAAAAGAGGTGTTTGTCTAAATGTGTGTTTGAAAATGGAGTAGCATCGAACATAAATTTTATTTAATTCTAATATTCTGTCATGAAAAAAAGCCACAGATAAAAAAGAGGTGTTCATACGTTTGAAAATGGAAATCAACGACAAGGTCAGTGTGGAACCCAATGTCATCAGTCTTATCAGTTTATCTGCTTAATTTGTTATCAGCCCACATCTGGTAAGTAGGTTACACGAGCAATGCTTAGAAAAGGGCCTGCTCAATACGAACATTGATGTTGCAACGGTAAATTATTTGCACTGATATTTAGTTTCAGCTGTAATTGAGAACATTCGTAAGGAGTATTTTGAACGTCTTCATTGTTACTTTGCTGTATATATTTTATGTGTTCGAATTACAAGTGTGTAGATATTCTTTGTCAGCTTATATCAAACACAAAATATCTTTAATCAAGTAGGTTTTTTAAAGACACTCAGACGTCATTTTTAATATAACCACGCGTTCGTTATAACAGCTCTTTAAAAATAATAATTGTGTTACATGATTAACTCCAGTTACAAAAATTTTTGTTAGGCTACTCAAAAATCATCTATTAAGTATATACATTATTATATTACTATAAAATTGTCTGTTAGTTCAAGCTGATTTATACTGGGTACCTAAGGTCTAAGTAGCTCGGTAGTGTTGACTTTTTTTGGTCCTTCGAGGTGAGACTTATTAGTAAGTTGCTCATAAACAAAATTAAGCGTTGTAGTAAATAATATATAGATAGCTTTTGAACTTTTGAAAGTTTTTTTTTATGAAACACAATTATTATTATGAATTATACAAAAAAGTACCCGAGAGTTATCAATTTATAAATCACGTGGAACGTATATGGGAATGTCGTAAATTAATAATGTTGATTTACTTCAACAACAATCATAGTGCAGTTATCATAATATCTTGTTACATTCCGATTGATGTGGCCGCCTGTCATACTTGTCATTAGAGACTCAATATCTGATCAAAGCAAACGTTTGACCACCAACATTGACAATTTTTGCCAATCAGCAAAAGGGTTTGTTGATTCAATGTTGAATAGGTTTTTTTTAAAATTTGCAAGTCTCTATTTAATAAGGTAACCAGTAATAACCGCGCGTTTTTTTCCCAAAAAGTTACACTAAGATTTAACTCTTACGACTTATTAAATATTAAATTTACAAGTATCTATTTAATACTGAGTTTGTTTAGGTTTACAGGTGTTTATAAGCCGAACAAAATACGTGTTTTTAATATGAATTAATCACGAAAGCGATTTTAATTAAAACCCTACGATAGATATCATATCAGATCGATACATTATCTTTTGAGTGTCATTTTTAATGTTAAAAATGGCCTAATTACAAAACATAAATATTGCTGGTGTGTGTCCTCGGAGCCCTAGAAAAACTGTTTACTTGCCCTAAATTAACAAAGGGACCGATTTTTTATCTCCTTATGTAAATTTAGTTACGGTAAGATTAGGTTACTAACAGAAATACAAAGAGCTAGGTATAATATCTAATATATAAAATTCTGGTGTCACAATGTTCGTTACCGTGCTCCTCCGAAACGGGTTGACCGATTCTCCTGAAATTTTGTGGCCATATTGAGTAGGACTTAGAATCGGCCAACATCTATATTTAGAATCATTTTTTTTTTTGGGCAAAACAACGTTTGTCGGGATCAGCTAGTTTTATATAAAGTCTTAAATACTGTTATTAATAAATTCAAATTATAAACGGCCAATCACTTTACTCGACTCAAAACTGTCCCGATACTGAGCTATTGCTGACACATTCCAAAGATCTCATTTCTCTAATTATTCTTTAACTGTACCATATACCTTTCAAATAAAATACGTTTTACAAGCATTTTATATATTTTCAGTTGTTATTTAAATATAACTTTAAAATTGAATAAACTATTAATATTGTTACGTGTATAAAGTCACCTTCTGTACCCAATTTTGAACTACTTAAATGTAAAAGAAGATCTATATACGTTTTTAAACGTGGTGACGAGACAAATAGTATTGGATCATCCATTAAAAATGTCTTATCTAGTCTTATATCATAACAGGCTTACTTTAAGATTACCTAAAATTCCGCAGATACATAAAGCTAATATTGGTACCGTCATTAAACACGTAAGAGTCTTCCTATTTTTATTTTCAATATAGTATTCAATTGACAGTTATTTGCATAGTAAATTCTATTCTTCTTTATAATAACAGAATATATCTATTTACACAATTAATTTGTTATGCATATAACGCAACGGGCGTTATCGACAAGCGATCTCTTCCAGGCAACCCACAACAGGAAAGCTAAGTATATATAGAGCATTATTTAATCCAGTAGAGAAACTACTTCTGGTTTCGGCAGCAGGGTAATTAACAGCGTCGTTCTAAAGTCAAATGCAAAATCTTTTATTCAGTTTAGGACTATTTTGAATCGTCTTAAATAATTCTACGCCTGTTCGTACGCGACCAAGATGAGAAGCAGGCCAGAACCTCAGTTTGGTTGATTTTTGTGATTATCCAAATAATTATAAAAGATTACATTCTAAGCTATGGTTTAAAGATTTAAACTATTTATAAAAATTAACTTAATATTTAAAGTTTTGATAGGTTATGCAGTGACATTTCTCTGAAATATTAACACAGTGCCGGAGGTAAAATAATTACGTTGTACGCAATGTTAATTCAAAAACCGTTATAAATACACAATAAATAATACAGCAATTAAGTCATAACATGAAATTAAATATTATCTGGCAACTCATAAATCTTAGTTAAATCGCCGGTACATATGAAGGTGGGATCGTAAATCTATCAACGCCATGATAAAAAAAGCCTGAGGTGTTTGGACTTCACACTATTTGTACATAAAAATATCTTCGTCTTCTATAACAGTGAAAATATGTCAACGACAATGTACAGTTGAAACTAAGGATTTATTAGAACGAGACGTTTTTTCTTAGCGGCATATTAAAAACTGACAAAACACGTGTTTATAGACAAGCTTTATAAAATCAAAACGTGTTACATGTAATATTATCACAGCATCTATAAATAACTATAAAATACTTATCTGATATTTTGAACCGTCGTTCACAGCTCATTATAAAGCTCTTAACAGTAATTGAACTATGTGTCTATTAATGATGACAAATTGGTTTTAGTTTTGAGATCCGAATTCTTTTAATACATTTTTAATGTTAGTTATGCGAAACATCTTAAGTATTCATTAGTACGTTAATTGCAACGCAAATCTAAATCAAAATTTTGTTAGAATTCAGACTTATCCCTGTAGTATTAGAGACTTATAAATGTTAGTGGGTTGTCTGGAAGTGATCGCGATAAGGCAGCCCGTTGCTCTTATATGATTAACATCTTCTACTGTTTAAGTGTGAATAAATAAATATTACAATTACGTCTAGTAACAGTGCGTTTAAAGCACTGTTATTTGTTTAGTTAGAAAAATAGAATAGTTCTATCCATTAAGAATTCGAATACTATTGTGTGAACAAAGCAATCATCGGTCTGGCGTTGTGCCAGGTTCTTTCAAATTTAAGACGTTCATTCATGTTGTAACAACACAATAACAATCAGACAAAAATCCGTTTCCTAATATTTTTTTGTGTTTTGTTAATGCCACAGAATATATCGTGTAGGTGATAATGGGATTGTGGAGAATATTTTTACATTCTACGTTTTCATTTACAGACTTTTTAAAGCTGAAAGATTTTTATTATGCTATTAGGTGTGATACATAAGTGGGATACAATCGTATGAAATATCTTCCGACTTGTGTGTTCAAATTTTGATTCAAAAACAGTTCAGTGTATATGATATTAGGTGTGATACATAAGTGGGATACAATCGTATGAAATATCTTCCGACTTGTGTGTTCAAATTTCAAACAGTTCAGAGTAACCCTGTTCGCGTATAGAAAAGCAATGACGCAAACACAAAAAAATCAATGTCGTATTTTTATTACGAGTTCCTTAATAAAACAGAAATCAATTCACCGATCTATTTCGAAGATGTTATAAAATTACATACCTTGACCTTGCATATTCCATGTTGAAGATGGCTTATAAATTTGAATTCTTGATTTTTAGCCAATTAGTTAAAATCACACAAACTTATAGTTAACAACCACAAACGTATATAGATCAATAACAATGCGTCATATCATCTGTCGTTCATATTTGTCACAACGTAATGAATAATTAACTCGTATATTTCCTCTTTTCTGTTCATAGTAATAATCTATGATTACGTAATAAGACTCACTTGAAACAAAGCGTATATAGCTTTAATAATATTTGCTTTGATTGCGCTTAAGATATTATAAACTTAGTCTTAGTGACGTTTGAAAGTTAACAATTCTAAAGAACGTTTGAATTTGTATTTTTTTGTAACTTAGGTTAGGTTATGATTGTTTGTTAATAAATATATATCTTATATATATAAATCTCCTGTCACGATGTTTGTCCCCGATGGATTCCTAAACTACATAACCGATTATAAAATAAATTGGCACACCGTGACCAGTCTGGTCCAACTTGAGATATAGGATAGCTTAGATCTCTAATTATAGTCGCAATTTTATTTTATTGCAAATTATTTGTCTATATAATTAATTGACATTCACAATTATCTGTAAACTCCAAAAGATTCTAACAGATGTCGATACTTTTCGACTGGATTGAGTAAGTAATCAATAGCTGGCACTGCTATAGTAAACCGACAAACGTGTCATTTAAGCTACAATTCAATAACATGACTACCACGTGTTATTGAGGCTAAAGTATAAATTACATTTATTTTGTAGTAAACGAAATACCGTGAAATTCAATTTACTTATACTTTTTTAATAATTTATATGGCAAAACAACGTTTGCCGGTTCAGCTAGAATATATATATATATATATATAGATACAAAATTATTAACCAATGCCATGCACTTGTGAACATTGTTAATTATTTATTCACACTTAAACAGTGCAGTAGATTTTAATACACACAAGAGCAACGGGCGGCCTTATCGCTAATAAGCGATATCTTCCAGGCAACCAACAAAATAAAATAAGACTTATAATACAATTGGGCTGGTGCAAGTGGTGCGAATAATACAAAAAACAAAACATACATTAAATTAAGTAAAACAGGTATAATAAGATAATGTGTAAGCTATTGTAGTAATATCCAAGCAGTTTTATATTAATGAGCTCACAGCAAATAAAAATATACACAGTGGCTGAAACTTTACATGTTTATTCACTCAGTTTTATTATTATGAAATTCTATATTAGAATTCGCCATTGTTGGCATGTGATTTTGTGGTTAATTTTTTGAAGGTATTTGACAAGTGGATTAGTCGACTTGAATTATTGACTTCCGATCTAACAATTGTTTTTGGACAATTTGCACATGAGATATGTTCTTTATCTTCTCTTTATGCATTTCTACGGTAATCATTCATCATATTCATCGTATTTATTACATATGAAATCCCAAAAAGATTTTACTGTGTGTAATGTGATATTTTTTAGTCAAAAGTTATAGTTATATAGTAAATCGATTTCTCGACCGGACTGTGCGAGTGTGTGTGTGAGTAAAAGGAGTAACCATTAATTAATATTGTATATATTTATTTAATTATATTTTTTTTGATGCGGATCACGCTGTTGGCCGGCTGAAGCCTTTACGGCTCAGCAAAGGGCTGGATGGAGAGCAAGAGTTCGACCGAGACTTAAAATTAAATTCTTTGACTCAAACCTCGGCTTGGGCAGTCAGGGTTGGAGACCTGAGCGGACTAACAGTAACTCACAAAGTGTGAGCGAAGTTGAACAGGGACTCTGCCTTCGCCGGCGAAGGTAGTTTTTAAACCTACATTTCTAATTGGTAATCCGCGCGGGCGGCGCAAATCTGTCTCTAGCTAATGTGTTGTGATCATCCGGATCGGTTTGAGGGTTATTTCTTCTAATAAAGGAACATACCGTTAGAAATTACGCGTGATGAGTCAAATATTCGCAAACATTGCTTAACAATAAAAGTGCATTGACCTTCTTATCAGGCAATGTCGATGTGTCAGATTTTGCTATATACTGATAAATGTTGATATCAAAACCTTTATTAAGAAATCATTGAGTTAAACTCATAAGTAATTATGTCGTGAACAGCTAAACTTATAAGCTAGCTGACCCGGCAAAAGTTGCTTGCCATAAGATTACTAAAAAATAGGGGTTGGGAATAAAGTGGTATAATTAGGGTTGTATGTATTTTTTAATGCTTAATAGATGTTGAACGAATCTCAGACTACTCACAAAATTTCATGAGAATCGGTCATGCCGTTTCGTAGGAGCACGGGAACGAACGGGAACACGAGAATTTTAAAATATTTAGCGACAATTTCGTGTCTTGTGGGATTTCGTACAGTTATAAAACACATCACGATTGAAACATTCGCTATGATAAAGTTGATTGGTCAACTAATTATCCTATAAAATTTGCAAATTTAAATTTCTGACCACATTCCAATTCATTGGGGTCATAAAACGTATCTTTGCAATTAAGAAATCGTAAACGTTATCGAGAAGTGGTCTATTTCACGAAACATTTTATCAATAAAATATATTTTTATCTTATAATATTGGCAGCTTCTCCACCAGCTCCGTGAATCCATCTGCAACGTATTTCCGTTGCGAGGGCCTTCAAGAAAAAAATATTGTAGGTAGTTAACTATCTACCGAAACAGTGATAATGTAACAAAAATACGATTAAAAAATGTCTTAATAGAGACCCTTAGGGACTAATATAATAAAATTTGTCAAAATTTAAGCATATATAGAAATAAAACATGAAAAAACGAAAATTTACCTTCAATTAAAATAAACGCGTATTGAATTCCGATTTTTTTTCGTATTAATCCTGTAGAAACCTGTTTTTTCCCGAGATTTTTTCCCGATAAACGGACAACCACAGATCGGAGGAGAGGCTTATTGAGCTAGACTATTACTAATTATAATTAAATATTCCACACAAAACCTGTGTTTGACAGCACATCAGAAAATTATCATATTGAATACATGTATAAAACAAATATTATAACTAGATCACATATACAATAATATATTGTACTAATAAGCGTGATACAATTTTCACAGATGTTATTAGCATTTTAATGGTAAAAACAGTTCTTTACGAATAAAACTATATTTACTTGCAAAGAGGTGTTTGGAAAATAGTGCCGACGAACTTTGAAAATGGTGAATTTTCTTGTGTTTACGATTGCTCTTATGGTGAGTATTAATTTATCTTTAGCTCATTCATTAATGTTTAAGTGCTCAAGATTTTTGCGTGAGTGTTTGCCAGTCAAGGACTAAATTAACGATCCTAATGTATAGCATAAAGGTTTCTTTTTTTTTAACGAAGAAGGGAGCAAACGAGCAGGAGGCCCACCATAAAGGTGAAGTCACCGCCCGTGAGTGCGTTGCCGGCTTTTTAGAGATTGGTTCGCTTTTTTTTTCAAGGACCCTAAGTTGTAATGGTTCGGAAATACCGTGACGGGCAGCTGGTTCCATAACGTGGTGGTGCGTGGTTAGAAACGACATCAAGGTGATACGGGATTCTATAATCGACTACCTTCAATTGATTGAATTTTAAGATTCTGAAGCACATCATCCCTCAATGGAACAAACAGCCAGCATAGGTGTACCCGAACAGCTACGAATTGGGGGCCTTCAAGAAAAGAGCGTTACCCTTAAAGGGTGGCTCTCTTGTTAGCCTCCTGGCGTTGTAGGTAGCGCGGTTAGCACTTCACTCGATGTGACCTACCAGTTTGCCTCCTGTTATAAAAAAAAATCATTTATCACCTTCATACAACATTCTTCCGTTCTTTCTTTAAGTACATTTAACCTAGTTTCGCATCTTTGATCTTCACACCGCTGTTATGGACAAAGTGTAAATCACAAATTAAAGCAATGTCTAGACGGTCAATTTCACATCGTTGTGGTCACCTAGTGTTGATTAGGAAATTTGTGTATGACATTTGTGTATTTGGGTCGTGTTGTGATTGCGCATGTTACAAATCGACATGTGTTTATTGATAATAACTTCTAATAAACCTCTCAAAAACACAATTGGAGACTCTATTGTGACTGTAATTTGTTATTTTCATACTAAACAAATATCGGTCCTGACTGTAATCTCGCATGAAATTCTTTACTATGGAGATCCTAATTTGAACATTCATAATTAACTTGGTAAAGCAAGTCTAGTGTACTGAGCGGAAGTGAGTACGGCTTTATCAAAACTAAGCAATACTTTTCTAGTTTTGTGTCTTAATATTTAATCGTGTATATATAATATGATAGAACTTCTATGTATAGTATCATATTGGTTTTTTTTTTCATGGATTATTTGTATTTCAGACTGTGTCTATAAATCTTATCTGTGAAACATGTGTTCGTGTATTTGCATCTAATACCTTTTAGATGTGATATTTCCTTCCGATAACTACGTGGATTATATATTCAATATTTTTTGATTTCATTAAGTACTACTCATCAGAATGTTTCATGTAGACATGCCTACCACAGCTGAGTATTAAAAATATTTTTAACACTCCCGGATCGATCCAAATTGTTCAAACCTTCAAGATTCAGAATGTACGCATCAACCGGTCGTAAAGTTTGACATTGAGATTGTTAGTTTACATTTGGCACCAGGAAATCATCAAAAGCCATCATTTAGTTACATGTTTTACGAGAAATAAGTGCTATTTGCTATGTTAAAGAATGTTGGCGCCACATATTTACATTGAGAGGCACGTATGGTCACTGCAAACTTGATTCAATGAAGCGTCTATCCACAAAGCTGTAAATCTCCATAAATTATTGTTCAATATTTGTCTTTGTTCAACATTTTTTTTGGAATTTTTGTTTTATACAGTAATATTTGTGGGCTATTCATGCAAGAGAAGATGTGAGCTAGACTTATGTCCTTGTATGTTAGTCAATCTTCTGAAGAACTAATCACAATTTATATTCAATTTAGAAACATTTTGATTAAATCTTCAAGTATATGTCAATTATATCATATTTTGTACACTCCACACACGGAATAAATAAAGCTTCCAGATTATGTATGTAATATATAGTGTAAACTCCATGTAACGGCACTCGATTCAACAAACAAACTAAAGCGTCGAAATCTATTAGCTCCGTTTTGTTTTAGCCTGTATTCAATGATTTTTCTTCTCTCCATTCAATTTACTCTCTACAACGCCACAAAATCCACAGTCCCCTCATTGTCGTCATATAGATTTTACACTGTATTACAAAACCTTCAATATTAACTTACTATAATAATGTGTATTTAACAATTACAATTGTATCGCATAAATTATATGCGACCTACTTGAACGTACTGACATAGATCTTATTGTAACGCTCCTGAATGCCTTTTGTTTTATCTCAACTGAATTTAAAATACTTATCTGATTCAGTTGTTCACTCGACCTTGGTGTTAAGCACTGTTTACTGTGTCATTCGGCATTCCAAATTCAAATTTAATTACCATTTTGAATTGAGACGTTCCAGAGATGTCTGGTTTGATGTCATTGGCTTTGTCGGTTCTATGTTGATTGGTGGACATATAAAACACTTTTAAATAAATATATTCAAATCATGGTTAGACACACAATATTTATCAACACACATACATATTAACATACATACACTATACGGATAAACACAAAAATTACAGTTATGCAGTTATGGGACGAGAAACAAGCATTATGCCTTTATTGCTTTCAAGAGCTCATACGCCTGAAGACGGATCAGCGTCGTTCATAGATGCATCATTATAAGGATCTATATCTAACCTTACCCATTTACCCATGAAGTTAAAACTAAAGACAAAACCAAAAACTTTTCTACTGTGTAGGTGTAACGATGCGGTGAAAGTAATAACTAATTAGGATTCTTCCTATAAAAGCCGCTTTTTTAAAGTAAAAAGTGGTCTTGGTTTGTAATTTCACAAAATCAAGCTCACAAGGTAGCCGAGAGATCCCAGTGGAAATAAATTTATAATTCTACATTGTCAACTTCATTGTGTATGATAATGGAAAGTCAACGTGGTCCAGCTTAATGAATGAAACTTGCCTGTAATTTATAAAATGTCTTAATTACGTGCATTTGGAACGGGGAACTATGGGAGCGATCAACGTTCTATTGTTTCGACTATCTGGACCTTGTACGTAACTTTTCTTCTTGTGTACGTACAACACAAGAAGAATAGTGAATATTTTATTTAAACTGTAGTTTTCGTGATATTTATGCAATTCATTGAGTACTTGAGTTTTAAATATATAAATTACAATTCGTTGATATTACCAGTGATAAATTATGGTTAGACACCATAAGACAATCTACAGTGATTAATGTTAAAAATGTTTCAAATACACGATTCTGTTATATTCACGTAATATTGTAGAGTTAAAATATGTTAAAAAAACAATACTTCCTCTATCATATTTGTCTATATGAATTTGTATTAATAACGAACTCACATTTATTTGGACATCAAATACGTTTACAGTCTATTCTAACCCTGTCAGAGATCTCATTTAAGTTTGTACATAAATATTTGTATTGTTTTCATTTGACATAATATGTAAAATAATTATAGATAACAAATGGAGCACAAGAGTACCCTAGCATAGCCACAAGAGTTCCCTAGCATAAACATAAGGGTTCCTAGCCTCGCGTCCGGTGCTCATCCTTTCTCCTCCCCCATCCTCTTCCCCTACCACCCCCCCCATTTCCCAATTTCACTCACTACCGCTACCGCCGCGCGAGTGTTTATGGGCGGTGACTTTACCTTTATGGTGGGCCTCCTGCTCGATTGCCCCCTATTCTATAAAAAAACATATTATCCAAATAACCAAGCTGAACTTGTTCATTAACTACAACGATTCAAAATAATGAGTGGGCTTTTATAGCTCTTTAAATACCTTAGTAACATTTGAAACTCGTTTCCAGCTTAAAAGAGAGCTTTTTATCAATTGATCTCTATAAGGAAAAGTATGGCTACCGGATTAGGCAATTATCGCTCAATGTGCTACATGACATTTAATTGAATAATATACGACGATTGATTATTATAGTGCTATAAAATTTAAAATAATCCGTCTTTTCTTTACTCAAAATCAATTCATAAATGTATATTTATAAGTAAAACTTTAAGGTTTCTATAGATTGACGCTTTTAGCATTGACAAAGTGGCTGCAGCGGGTAGCTCTTTATCATGAGGTATATTCGCAGCTGTGTACCATAAAATTCTTCTTCAAGAGCACGAACCATCCTTATATTCGAAAATCCCCTCTTGTCAGCTCGACGACCTTCTAACCTATCACGTTATGGCACCAGGTGCCAGTATATTTCCGAATAAAGTTAGAATCCTTTAAGAAGAGAGCGTACCAATTCTTAAAAACCCGGCAACGCTCTTACTAAAGTGACGAATGTCTATGGCCGAATACCTCTGGTGTGCCTGATATTTTGCCCTATCTTTTATAAAAAAAACACTACAAAGGTTTTGTAAATCAGGCCTGTCTTAGTTGGATTAATACAAATGAAAAACGCTCAAAATAACGGATGTAATCCAAGGCCAACCCGTCCAGGGTTGTGACACCATTGGATTGAAAATGAACATTACATCTGTCTTGGCAGCCCTAGTCCGTCCTTGATACAAACAATTTTATAGTTTCTTCACACACTACACGATTAAAATGACTCCCGCGTCCAATACAAGATTTAGATGTTGTTATCTGTAACACGCTCGTAAAACTGACATTACTATTCACTAATGTTCCACACGCATTAGTGTCACATTAAATATTACGAAATGATGTAAGCATCCAGCCTGCATGTATCTTTCGTTACAGTTTTTAAAACTTCGATTGATACCTTTTTGTGTGAATTTTGTGAGTAGCTAAATGGAGAGAAGAAAAATCACTGTATGGAATACAAGTTAAACCAACCAACGCCAATTGATTTCGACGCTTTAGAGAGTTTGACGTGAAATCGAGCGACGTTACATAGAGTATACACTGTATACTTTTCACATATATATTCAATGAAATTGAGCATGTCCGAGGTCTTTGGTTCATTCAAATTCTAAACAGATTAAAACATGAATTATAATAAATATCGCTTAAATCTATTTTAATCGTTGAATTATATAAATAATGGTCTCTTATTTAAATCCCTTAATAAGTTTATTTGAAAATATGGCGGCAGGTGTTCGCTACTTCTTTTTTAAATCCTTTTTTTTATATCTGACAGTATATCTAAACAATATGATTTCGCTAGTAAAAAATTTCTTGAAGCCAAATGTTAAACTAGATCACAGTTTAGTGTTACACACTATTCAATAAATATAATTATAATATCACTTTTGATATTTATTGAATTTTTTTAAAAGTTATTAATAAGCTTTAAAGTTTTATTAAGAACAACTAACCTCCAATAAGACACGATCGATTAAATTCTGTTTTTCCGGGTATTGAACCCCATATTCGTACGCCATGTACACTCACAAATCAGTGTTCAGATATATTTATGCCGGCCTTAGAGCTTGATGTATAATCATTATGCTCACCGTTAACCGTTCGTTAGAAATGTTTTGCATTCCTTGATGATATATCAATTGAATGAGATTTTTAATTAGCCATATATCATAAGCTCGTATTAAAACATGGGAAGGGTGTACTCGCTCGAGCCTAGTTCGGTAGATTCATATCTTAGTATTATATACTGATTCATATAGCTGTTATTCTAACAGCACCAATGATCTGAGATAGATAACTGTCTCCGATGAGAGTTTGTTCAGATTTTACTAGAACTATTGTTCTAATAAAATCATTTTACATTCAAGTGACCTTTTATCGTAAGCAAAAAACTCGTGTAATCATTGTTTAGTTTTTTAATATCATAATTAAAAATTATTTCATTTCATATTTATTACATATGGACCATGGATAATGTCCTTAAAACCACAAATGCTAAGTTATAGTAACGTCGCGATGTGCTCGGGCGCATGGCATCCGTGAAATGCGCTGACGTGTTAATCCCCGTCCTCACAGATCGCAGTCGACTAAGAATACGCGTGACTGATTTAATATTGCGTAAAATGGCGACGATGCAATTTAATAACGCGGACTAGCTTTTGTTCCACAAAAGAAATATATTTATGTTACTCATATTTCTTAGGAAATATTTTTATTTTTCGTCAATGGTATTATTCTGTGTACTTCACTTATATTAGCCTTAAATATGTCACATTCTGGTGCAGACTGATGTACCGATTAATTTTCGTAATTATGCGCGGAATAGGCTTTGCTGAGGCTAGTTCGCAAACGAACCTGAATATGTCTTCTGGTTCAGAAAAAACTATCAGGAGCGTATATATCCTTCAATCAGTTCTACCTCTGACAACGTTATATATAATTCTTAATTGGAAACGTAAGTTTATATATAAGATAGTATTAATGTTAAAACAAAACTATTGCATTTTTTAGGTTGTTGGTAGAGAAGGCGTGCTGTCTTCCTCCGCAAACCGAGAGCTACAATGCGGTAGACGCCTGGTGTCTGGGATATTCTCTAGACCAAGACTACCCCTCGGTTACTCCTACGTCACGACCGTGCCGACTGGGGCATGCAGGTTGAACGTCTCAGAAATTGTCTCCAGCGAAAATTATATTGGTAAACATCGTAATAACATTAATTAGTGATATATCTAAAGGTTCACAATTCAATATGGGTCATCTGTCAGAATTGTAAGGATTTAATTGAGTACACATTAGTCCAATAAACATAAGGAGCCTGCAGTTAATAACTAATGAGCAGATGTTGTCTCCAAGGCCTTCTAATAAAGCTTTCCGTAAGCAAATAGGCTTCAATTTTTATTGAAGTGATTTAGTTCAATATTGGGTCACGATAAATTTTAATAGGACGACGAAGTGCGTAGTGCAAAGATTGATGTCGAATCGATTAATTGAAATTGCACACATTTGTGGTTGCACTCTTCAATAGAGGCGCCTACGCCTTAATAATTGCGAGATAAATCGAGATAGCGGTCTCAGCAATTGGTGGTTAATTATTCGCATGACGCGGCCGGCAATCGTTTTGCCAATTTGTTAATTGTTCCGTTAATATAACACGACCGTAACATCTTCATATTTGATGAGTAATTCGATACCCACGTTTAGTTAAGTGGATAAAATGTCGAGCTAACCGCGGAACCGTTTTCAACTAGCGCCATATTTCATGTGCTACAAACATTAAAGATTAAGAATTAATATATATTTATAAATACTGTACTTTCTCCTTGAAGCTTTGAGAGTTTCCAATGGCTCGTACATTGTTAACGGCGAATTTGCTGTTAGCGCCCCGGGCACCTACGAAGCGGCTGGAGCACGTTTCATATATTCTCGTTCTGGTGGACTCGACAATATATTTGCAATAGGACCTATACATCAAGCAATCGACATAATGGTATGTGGTTAAACTGCAACTTTAATCAAAGTACTGCCTATTCACCATTTTTATATATTGTCTCATTCAATTTGCAGGTACTATATACTCAACCGCATCCGAATATAAAATACGAATATCTAACTGATTCGCTACCTGATGAAACAAGTAACGACATTCCGACTGAAGTCAGTGTGCCTCATCATCAAGTGCAGAGACATCACCGTCATCATAACGCCGAATCTCATACCAGAGATAAAATCGATCCTACTTTATCGAAACATCTGGATTATAACTCTAAAGAGAATCAAATTCCCGTTGAAAGTAACGTTATAGGCAATAGGCAATTCATATGGAAAATACTATCGTACACGCAGTGTTCTAGATCTTGTGGAGGTGGACTTCAAATCGGTAAATTCAAATGTGTGGAAGTGGGTGGAACTGAAGATAGAGAAGTATCCCCAGTGCATTGTACTGGATCTACTCCTACCGCCCGCCGCAGGAGATGTGGAGCAAATCCATGCCCTCCTCGTTGGAGAGCCGCCGCATGGGGACCATGTCCAGTGTGTGGTCCCGCTCATAGAACTAGGATTGTGGGTTGTGTTCAGGATCATGCACGCGGCATAACCAAGGTAAGAATGTATTATAAGTAATATGAATAATTTTTGTTATTTTGAAATTCAAATACAATTGCAATGCCATCAATGTAATCAAATTTACAGATATCTGATCAAAAATGCCCACTTCCGATGCCTGCTAGCAGTGAACCTTGTGATATTCCTAATTGCGATGGGACAAATGAATCTAGAGATCAAAAGACACCAAGATTGGACGCAAGGCGTCAAGTACGCACAAGAGACCATACCGATACGTTCCGGGAAGGTCCAGTCATCTCTCTAGCCAGCAATATTTCTGAAGGCGAAGCTAGTCCTACTTTGGGACCATCATATAGCTTCACAGCCACCGGTGGATGGCTTTATACAGAATGGTCACATGTAAGAATACCACATATGATATTCAGTAAATACTTCTTCATTGTTATTTCACAATTCTTTGTACCTTCGTTCTTTTCTTCTTTAATTATAATGTCATTAAAATAAATACTGTTTTAGTGCGTTGGTGGATGTGTTGGGGGTGGAGTACAGTCTCGTGGAGTACGATGTGCCGACCCAGGTGGTTGTGCAGCCCATCGAGCACCACGTTCATCACAGTCTTGTTCTGCAAAGAAACAATGCGACGCACAGTGGTTTACGGGTACTGTATCTGTTGCTCTATAGCTAATCCTATGTCCCCTCAATGGAGCAGACGGCATTCACAGCAATTTTCCATCGCCTTTCCAAGTTTTACCGGCTCTTTTCCCCAAATATGTAACAGTACGTCGCCAGGTCTGTTTGAGATGGCACCGCTTTCACTCCCCTCGAGGACCTCAGTCCAGCGCCTGCTTGGTAATATGCTTGGGATCTCTCCGGAGAGTATGGCTAATTCAATTCCACTTGCGTCAATATCAGTAAATGCTCTATATCAGTTTTATAATTATGATGTTCACACTTGGTTTGGCGTAAACTAAGTTCAGAAATATTGCAGGAGACTGGTCAGCCTGTTCCGCTTCATGTGATGGACGTCAAATTCGTGGAGTTATCTGCCTTGGGGGTAATGGACGGAGGCTGCGTGACGGATCTTGCAGGGCACCAAAACCTGATGCTGAACGTGCTTGTGGTGGAAATTGTGCACCGTCGTGGTATCTCAGCGATTGGGGAGAGGTAATTGTCTTATTTATGGTAGGGGCTAGTGTTTTCAGTCATACCATCATCTATATGCCTATGAATCAACGTGAAGCTCAAAGGTCGGATGATGGATGAATCTATAGTTTTATAATTTAATGTCATTAATAAATGATATAACACTTTAGTGATATGAATTCTACGCAGACATTTTAGCTTATTTCTTAATAGTTGGTCAAATTAAATGTCTGATTATTAAGCTTTTTGAAATTCTCGAAGTGCACCGGTCCATGCGAAGCGGGCTTACAAACACGCACAGTTTGGTGCGCGCGCGGCGGTGTGGATGGAGCCGAGGGTGCCGCCAGAGACACGGATTGTCCCGGTCTGAGGCCTTTGGCCCGAAGGTCGTGTGTTCCAGCACGATGCACGACACGTTCTGTCGTCAAACCAGTTGTTATCAACCCAGTGACCATGGGTAAGACGAATTAATAGTAAAACCCTCATGGCTCAAACTTGTCTCTGGGACAGAGTGCATCTGTTAACTGTATAAACTACTCTGTGGTTCTTTGGAACCATCATAGACTATAGAAGGAAACTGTTGACGTAAAAATCCAATCATACTCATCTAGTTCTATAACTTTCCTCCAAAAATCGTGTCACGTGGTTAAAAAAAAATTATTCTTTGTCTTAGTCAAAGGTACCATTCAATAAAACTTAGTCCATTTCCAGTCATATAATAGGAAAATATTCGTTTATATAATAAATTTGTTAAATACATATTTTAGTATATAAACTAAATATATATATTTTTTTTTTTTTATTCATTTTTTTCTGTTCGTTTTTTTTTTTGTTGTCTATTTTCGATTGTATGTTTTGACCTTCTTTTTGCCTTAAGCTGTATAGGTTTAAGAAATAAAAAATAAAATAAATAAACAGGTGTGTCCTTTAATCTCAATAGATTCGATTCAAGTTCCCATTTAATTGTTTTATGTGTACACCTATTTTCATTATGCCATAAGTTTTTTTAAATATATCTAGCACATAAAATGTTTGGGGACAAATAGGCTGTTAATTAATTTGGCGAAATTTTCAGATACCCAAAATCGTGTGACCAGACACCAAAGTCCAAACATACAAAGTGTCAAACAGCGTACACACGCCAATGGTAAATATTGTCGAAATCACGGGTCATAGTTTTATTTTGATCAATCCTATATTAAAAATTATTTCACAGGTGTTTGTACGGACAAGCTGAGTAACTGTATGCTGGCGGTGCAAGCCCGTCTCTGCCATTACCACTATTACGGGGACAACTGCTGCAAGTCCTGTCATGGACGATAGGTAATGTCTCATATATTATATCTTATGTATTATGTATATTATATTTTATGTATTATGTATATTATATCTTATATCTTATGTATTATATAAGCCTTATATAGAGTATATAAATCAGTTAGGTCTGATTTATAAACGAGAACCGTCCTGTGTATTAGTATTAGCTTGTGTCTAGCACACATGGGTTATATACAGAATAGAAATTTCCAAGACTCGAACCCAATCGACAATACTGCTTGCATATTTTACAATAAAGTTTAGGACAAATCCATAACAATTTTTTTTTTTTTTTTGTATTTAAGCCACTTCTATTGGCTTAAAAACACGGTATGCAAAGTAATTTAATGGCTGACAGTAATAATAAAAACATTTTTTTTTTTATTATTTGCTACCTCTTGCCATGTTAATTGCCAAATTTGGCGCTATGTCAAAGTATATATATTTTACATTTTAGATTTTTTTTTTTAATAATAGAATTTTTCAGACGTAGGGCACCGTTCGCAGCAGATGTGATACAATATGGACTAATATGTGAGGCAATTCGTATACAAACTTATTATTCATCCATAGACAATCGTAAATAGTTTTTATATAAGAAATCATGCAAAACTCAAGAAGCTCCAACTTAGCGTACTCTTAGTAAATGATTAGTCCAGACTGCGGTTTGTTTCTCTTATATCAAAGCGTACTTTGAACAAAAATGTTTTATGGACGCCATCTTTTTTTTTCAAACCATATAATTGTATACGTAATGCCTTATGCTATTCATAAAAAAAAACTAACTCTAAGTATAATCGTATCGCATTTTATCTTTGAAATAGTGAATTTACATTGTCTGCCGGAAGTTTATGAATGGTACATTTCAAATATCTTAGTAATATTTTAGTAGAAATAGCATTGTGATCTCCCGTGTAACAGTCGAAAATCTCTTCCATTACACTAAACAATTTCTGAAATTAATTCTTATTATATTAATACCCACTTTTTAGCTATCTATCTATAATGTCGGTAGTTTTCGTCTAGTATTCACATTATCTCTATAGCGCGAAAGTATGTAGTCTATAAAACGACGATCGGTTTCTTTTTCTTTTGAAAAACGTTAAGCCGACAGGAGACGTTACATAATGACACGTATAGTTTATATATTCAGAGGATTTAAAATAAAACCAAGCTATTTAGTGTTAATTTAAAGGTATCCGACTCGAAGCATCATGTTTTTTTATGGATTAAAACTTTTATTTGCATTTCTTCAAAGCAAAAATGAAACCCGTGTTCGCCTGACTGTTTTTTCACATAATTCAAACTATTTGCTTAAGTGCATTGAACCTTCGAATATTTAAGGGACTTTAAATATTTTGTATTATATTTAGATTTAATTTTTAATTATTAGAATAGAGAAAAGAAAAGTATTCCTCTTAATATAAGTGTAGTGAATATTCGAAATGATTATTGTGTGTTCATTATTTATTTATCTAGCACAAACAGCGTCCATATGGGATTTCTAGTGTATATAGTTTTGTATAGATTATTTAAATGTTTTAATTAAACGACACGCCATAATTTGTACCATCACAATTATTTTCATTAGCGCGTATGTACAAAAATAATAAGCTTTAAAAACTATACTTTTGTTTCATTTACATATTCCATGCATCCATGTCTTTTAGCATTTCAGTTTGAACCACTGAATAAAACATACGCTATGTTTAAGACACAATAAGATGGACAAATGTTTTAAGGTACATAGTATAAATAAAGAGATCTGTGACATATGCCACAGGTAAAAATAAAAAACCGTCAACACAAAAATTTAATATAGAAAAAGACGAAAAGTTACTGCTATAATGTTTCTAACTGTCAACTGTGGTAGATCAACTTCATTCAATCAATATACATTTGGTATATTTTACAGAGTAAACTATATGGTTTTGCTTAAACTTTTGGAACGTTTCTAATTTATATATAATTTCATAATTTTCCAATACCGAGAAGGATAAGGTTTTATACTTAGTCTGGCCATAAATACTGTTACTATTCAAAAAAAGAAAATATTACGTTTGAATTTGGAATCTGTCATTTTTATATGATTGCTTGATGTGTTTTCTTATTTTCGCGCCATTATATTGTTAAATATTTTGTTATATTAAAATGGAGTGGGGTGATAAAGAGAACCGAATCGCTGTGATTGCCTTACATAAAGTAGGTATGGAGAAAAGTGCAATTTTTAAAACCCTCCACCCGCTTGGTATTAGTCAAATGTTTGTTTACCGGGCTATTGATAGGTACAATGATACCTCCTCTGTTTGTGACAGAAAAAGATCTGGCCGTCCACGTACCGTTCGTGTGAAAAAGGTGATTAAAGCAGTTAGGGAAAGAATTCGAAGAAATCCTGTCCGTAAGCAAAAGATTTTATCTCGGGAGATGAAGATAGCTCCTAGAACCATGTCGCGTATATTAAAAGATGACTTAGGACTTGCAGCCTATAAGAGACGTACTGGTCACTTCTTAACTGATAATTTAAAGAAGAATAGGGTGGTAAAATCCAAACAACTACTTAAGCGGTACGCAAAGGGAGGTCACAAAAAAATTTTGTTTACGGATGAGAAAATTTTTACAATTGAGCAGTATTTTAATAAACAAAATGACCGTATTTATGCTGGAAGCTCTAAAGAAGCTTCGCAATTAGTAAACAGAGTACAACGTGGGCATTATCCCACTTCAGTGATGGTTTGGTGGGGTGTTAGCTATGAAGGGGTGACTGAGCCATATTTTTGTGAAAAAGGTATTAAAACGTCGGCACAAGTTTATCAAAATACCATTCTTGAGACGGTAGTTAAGCCTTTAACTAACACCATGTTCAATAACAAAGAATGGTGCTTTCAACAAGACTCGGCACCGGGTCATAGAGCTCGATCCACCCAATCTTGGTTGAAAACTAACGTTCCGGACTTTATCAGCACTGAAAACTGGCCGTCGTCAAGTCCTGACCTAAATCCATTGGATTATGATTTATGGTCAGTTTTAGAGAGTAAGGCTTGCTCTAAACGCCATGATAATTTGGAGTCCCTAAAACGATCCATTCGGTTGGCAGTGAAGAATTTTCCTCTAGAAAGAGTTCGTGCTGCTATTGATAACTGGCCTCAACGTTTAAAAGACTGTATTGCAGCCAATGGAGACCACTTCGAATAAACATTGTATATTTTTAATAGTTATATATTGATGTATTAAACTAACTCACTATGAAAGGAATAAATGTTACGTATAAAAAAAAAATCGTGCTTTTCTTTATAACAATATTTATGGCAAGACTAAGTATATAGGAAATGTTTTAAAAAGAATTCTTGAGTAAACGTGTCTAGAAGTTGACACTTTACGGAAATTAGTATAAAAATCTAGATATTAGTATTAAAAAAAAACATACTTAATTTTAATTTTATTTATTTCACATTTTATTTACATTTACTGCGAATTTATAAAAATCCATATAAATCATGTTTAAGTTATTATTATTAAGTAAACACACTATCATACTGAATACTTTTATTAACGAACAGTGTCCACAACACATAGCTATTTTAAGAAATGCGTATTACAAAACTATTAACTACAAGTCATACTTAATTCGTACAGTAACTTAACTTAGTTGAAGGCGAGAAAATCTCCAGATTTCCCCCTTTTCATAAGCCACACATTTTTGTCTCTATTCATCACAGGGTTAAATAAGAAGAATGAAAGAGACAATTTATCAATAAGCGGTTTCTACTGATATACTGATCTATAGTTTTTAACAATAACATCATATGTAGTATAGACACAGTTTTGATACAAAACGGTTAACTTTTCATACAAAACTGACGCTTATAGGTCAGTGTTTAGCTTAATAATCACGTTATATATTACGAAAATGTCCTTTGACAGTTAAAATTAAAAGTGTCTATGGGTAGAACACTACAGACGTACGTATACGTACAAGACGTAACGGTCACATACATTCGTGGCCAAATGTAACAAGTTTGTGTGAATTTAAAGGGTTCTAAGTTATTACTGGTCACTCACGGGAAATGTAGATTTTGACATTGAGAGCTGAGAAGTGGAGGTTTAGCAAAAGGGAAAGCACTCAGAATGCATTGAAACTGAGAAATGTGTCAAAAGTATTGAAAAGTCACGTATCAATATAAGTTATGATGCCATATAATGCGATGCTGATTAAAAGCGATTAGAAATCAATATTTTTTAAATTATGTTTATCGATGTTTAATGAAATTTTATTGTATTCTCTTACATAAAGTATGTATAATCATCGATTATTACAACAAATCATGTCATGAATAACATATTTGGTAATGTTACAAAAAAATATAAGCATTTTTTAGACATTAACTGGGTTACATATCGTCCTATCGTCATTGTTTTAAATTGACGGCGTGTATTGTATTGACAGCATCGAGATTACGTCCTGCAAGAGTTACAACAATTCTGTATGTAATACTTGTAATGGCACAGTCGCGCCTGAACAGCCAACGCGCAGTTCGTCAAATTGTCCTCACAATCTGAAAAAAGTGACAGTTAACATGTGTCAAAGTTACAGTTATTTTTACATTTGCAATTGAGTAAAGAGGTTGTATATTGATTATGTCAAAGTGAGACAGAACTAAGCGTAGGGAGAAACGGAAATTATTCTTTTTCATGGACCATAGAAGTGTGACGTCACAAAATGGCGGATTTTGACGTTTAGGTAAGAACAAACGAGTGTCGCTGCGGTTTCGCTGAAGGATGTTTGTTAATTTCAGACTTTATGTTGTTTTAGATTAGGTATCTCTGTCCTAATTTGGATGATGTCCACTGTTGTTACTTTGATTGCAATGTAAAAAAGGGTGAAAATAAGTTATGTTTCAAGAGTTATCTATGACGGTTCTTGGGGGTTTTTGAGTAGACAGATATTTGCATCAAATGTCAAACTCCGCCATTTTGTGACGTCAGAGCTTCCACGGTCTATTAATGTCGATCATGTACCTTTGTCTTCTGGAACAGCTGTTATAGTTGGCGTTTGTGTTATTTCCAGTAGTTCAGACGCTGCAACTATAAGGAATTTTACCAGATTAGAATAGACTTAATAATACATAAATTTATTAAATTACCTAATATTAATTACATTGAAAAGTGTAAAATTGACTTTAATCTGTATTAAGAGCTTACTTGAAAAATATTAATAATAAAAATAATTATCTAATTTTATTTTATTAATTGATATTTTCACTGCAGTAAGAAAATGTGAAAATGACAGTCATACACAGACATATGTAAACTTAGTTTTAGTGACGTTCACAAGCGATTTAGAGGACAAAGATCCCTTTAATGTGTCGGCAATTGGCTCAGCATCGGGACAGTTCCAATTTTGTGTAGCCTTACAATGCTTTGTTATTTTAATTGTCAGTAGCACAATTTTGTATTATTTGTTTATTTTAAAAGAGTAGCTATCAAGTTTCTTGCCGGTTCTTCTCGGTAGATGACTGCCTTCCGAAACGGTGGTAGTGTAAAAATTGACGATTCAAAAGTGTCTTTATAATGACCTACTTGAATAAAGATATTTTGAGTTTGACTGTTAACAATTCTAATTGTATAAAGAATTTGTTGTCTGAATTTCAAGATAAGGTTTTATTTCCTACACTGTCTACTCACCTAAAACTTTGCCCGTATCGGTACATCGCGGAGTACACGGCTGTGTGGCGTGGGGTCGCGTTGTTTTACAAAGAGTTTCGTTTGCATTGTCGCCGCGTGCGCACACAACGGTGCGATGCTGTACGCCGATACCGAGTGAACAGTTGCCTATACACTGGAAATCCAATGCTCAGTCAATATCTTAATAGTTAATCAAATCAGCTCATACTTATTTCACGACTTGAATTGACCCAGACACAAGCAATCATTTGACATTTTGTAAATATCATTACAAACCAATTCTCTACAAATAAAATGATGCAATTCTATTATATTTTGTCTTATCTCGCTTTGAGTGAAATTCTGCAGAAAGAAACTTATACTTGCACTGCACTGGTTATTAAATCATATACATACATATAAATTAGTATTAATTACCTGTCCCCAATCACTGGTAAACCAATCGGGTATACATTCCTCACCACACGTGCGTTCGCTCTCCGGTTTTGTTGGCTTACAAGCAGTTTCTTTCAAATGTCTCCCTGTGTTACCGATACACAGAACGCCCCTTACTTGTTTTCCCTCGCACGAAGAAGTACAAGAAGACCAGTCACCTATTATACAAATGAAATTTACAGAAATTCTATTCAAACTAAATTGCAGAACATTAAATAGGTTTCCCTGTACACATCCTGAACTGGAGTTCCATTAATTCTGTCTTAAGTTTATATAATCATTCTGCAGTCATTGCTAAGATTACACGCCCCGGATATTTTTTTACAACTCTGGAGGCATCCATTGCTGGATGAGGTTCGCTACCCAACAAGCCTTCGCCAGCAAACCCCAACTCCGCGTTTGATCACCCTAAATTAATCGTTTTCTAACTTTGCATCAGAATGTGACATTTTTATGACAGAGTTAGGTTAGGTTAATTAAGTTAGATTTAAGTTTAAATTTTTTTTGGCTTCGGCCGTAAATAAATGATTGTTTTATCTAAAACTATTACGAATAATTAAAGCACTCCAGGAAATACAGTTAATCTTAACAAGATTTAAGGCAAAATATATGGTTAGCAATAATGTAATCTTACTAGTAAACCAATGGCCTTCATGTGGTTCGCATGTAATTGTCGGTGAACAAGTTCTGATATATTCCGGTGGTGTTTTCGGAGCACATCCAGATGGATCAGCGCATCGCACTGCTCGTGTCTGTATACCACCGCCCACACACCAGCCCACACACTAAAAAGATCCAACATTTAAAAAAATATTATCTTTCTCTCTCTATTTTCTAGTTTAGTTAGGGGAAATTATGTACAAAAATATTGTATCGAATTCACAAAAAAAAAATTATAGCGACATACAACGTAAAAAAATATTTACGTGTCAATTTAAATGTAGAAGGATTTTGTGAACAAAATCGTTCCTAAGAACTCCTATCTTTAAGTATGACCTAACAAGTCAACATTATATAATATATATCAAAATATATTATTAGATATATAGATTACAAATACTGAATCACAGAAAATCATTGCATAAGTCGTATTGTAAAACGATTTTAATGTCCACAGCTTATACAGTTTCCAATTCATAATTGTGAAGGTCGCAAAGTTGGCAAACGCAAAATGAATTATATATAAAAAACATGTATTCTTAATTCAAATCTGACATATTTTAGTACAGAAGTAAAAAGGTTTGTCATATTCCTCTATTCTCTATTCGTTTCGTTTTGACGTCAAATTTAAATTTGGATCTGATTAAAGACATTGCTCACTATTTCTGCCATCATAGTTACGTCACTATCAATCAATGTTAGTATAGCATATAAAAACTTTTTGCATCAAGAATTAATAAATCCTTACCTCGGACCAATCAGTATAAAGCCACGCGGCAGTACCTATGTTATACTCTGGTCCAACGTTTGAAACAGAATCCACTTCAATCGTGTAAACGGGACCATCTCGAAAGGCGTCAACATGATTCTTCGAAGTAGTTGACTGAGAATTACAATCCGGGATATTACATTTCTCTGTTACACCTGGCTTTGGAGCTGGACATTTCACGTCACTGATCTATGAAAAGAAGTAATCTAAGTCCGATTTTATACACGCCTATCTAATCGCTAATACAAACCACTTAGCCTTATTCATAACTTATGTACGGGTAAGCATACATTTTTATAAAATAATTACAACACGTGTAACCAAGTTATAGCAAATTTAAAACGTTCGACGATTCAAAAGTGTCTTTATAAGCTATCTTACGTGGTAAGGACAAATCGAACAACATAAATACATTTTTTTTTAAATTTAATTCACATAGAAACGAACCTTAGTGATGCCCTTCGAATGATCCTGAACACACCCAACGATCCTACTTCTAGTAGCTGGTCCACATTCAGGGCATGATGACCAGGCGGCTGCGCGCCATCTAGGCGGACAATGAATGTTCCCGCAACGTCTCCTTTTACCATTAGGGGCTGCGCCCGCGCAGTGTGCTGTAGACACTTCTCGATCACCAGTTTTGCTAGATTCGACGCATCGATACTTTCCTACCTATAAAGAGGAGTTTAAATATTGGGCAAATTACTGTGGCATGTAGATATGATAAGAAACTCTAACCTTTTATTTAACTACTGATAACTATTATGTAATTCGCCATTTTGGACTTATTATCTATGGACAGGCATGCAACAGGTTTCAAGGTAAATATTGGGAATATACTTTAATTTATGAAGCATTTAAAAACATCATAGTGTCATACGAGTCTATAATAAGGCTAACCTTCACTTATACACCAGACGTAAAGACTCAACAATGACTTAACATACATTACATATTATATATTTGTCAAATACTTGTTTGGTGTTTTTGTAATGGGTCTGTTTTGTTTTCGTAAAATATAAGGAACCGCATTAAACTTTATTGATTGTATGTTGTAATATAATACCTGAATACCACCTCCACAAGTTCTGGAACACTGTGTATACGATAGTATTTTCCAAAGGAATTTTCTTGTTCCGACAATATTTTCGATAGTGTTCTCATTGTCGGGGTGCCTCGGTGCATTGTAGTATTCGAAGCCGTGGTGACGTCTAATATGTTTCGGAGGCAGTTCTGTCTCCTTCGTAATTGACTCTATATCAACCTCACCGGGCATAGCGTCTGTGAAGTACTCGTATTTTATACTTGGATTTGGTTCGGTGTAGAGAATCTGAAAATTATTTTAGCTGTGAATAACTTATAAACGAGATCTGTTGTATTTATATATTTTAATACAATATATTAAACAAATAAAAGAAACATTTAAATGTTTCGTGCCTTGTGGCACAGAAGCCATAATGGTGGAATTTCCTTGCTGTATGATACTTGTACGTTGAGTGAGAAAAGTACAAGATCTATATAAGATCGACACAATTATTGAAGTCATCTACTTATGCAATGTACCTAAATTGTTTCTGCGAAAGATGTGAAAGTTCTACGACAATTTCTCTCTTGTTTTCTTTGTAATTGTTATTTTGTATTTAGTTATGTCCATTTGAAACCCATGTATGTATGTTAATTTCATTAAATTAAACGATTGATCTAGCACATGCTGTCACAGTGACAGTTGACAGTCAATGTGTCATTTTATAGTGTAACAAAAAGATGACAAATGCTGTAATAAGACATAGACAATGACTGATGACGACTAATGACTAATAAGGAAAGGCCTCTCTAAGGAAGAGGAGAGACGCCTATTTTATTAAAAAAATAGATTACTACTGTGGTTATTGATCAATTCGTACGCAGTAAGAGAAATGGTTATTCTGTAAATATTATATTGAATCATTTATTGTCCTTTCTTGGCGGTTCTTCTCGTTAGATAACTGCCTTCCGAACCGGTGGTACTGTAAAACTTGACGAATCAAAAGTGTCTTTATCTACTTGAATATTTTGAGTTTACTTTTTTTAGGTCCTCATTAAAGTATGTTTCTTTAATTCAGTTTATTATGTTGGTTGGCTAGTTGTATTGTAGTGTATTCAAGGCAAATAAATATCATACCATTATATCCACAGGAAAATGGATAGGCCCTGATGCAAATACCGAATCCAAACCAGCGTTACGAGTGTATTTAAATCTTGCTCCGGCCGCTTCGTAAATTCCTGGTGCACTGACTGCAAACTCACCGTTCATAATATACGATCCGTTAGTTATCTTCAAAGCTAAAAAAAATACAATTAAGCTTATATTAAAATATATGATAGTTAAAAGAAATGTAATTAATGCAAAGCATTATTTTTTATTTACAGTTTTAGTCAAATTCAAAAAATAAATTACGATAATGTTGATATATTTTTTTTTATTTTCCAAGAAATAACAATTAGTCTCTTCAACTCTATAATAATTAAGTACTATTTCTTACTTTTTACATAAACAATACTTTAACTATATTTATTACAGTCGAAAAGCTATGAAGTGTAAAAGAGCTGCCTCGGTTCTAATTAAATATATTAAAAAAAACATCAAATAATAAAAAAAATATAATACTTATGTTTATATCAGACAATAAGTAGTCCAAACAGCATTAGAACGAACGAGTGATTTTATTGATTATTTGTACTCTATTAACATACAACAATAAACATATTTTACATACAAATCGCATTAGCCAAATGTAATCTGTGGATAGGTTTGTTTACAGACAAATGTTAAGCTCGTAATTGATTTGAAGCAAGGTGAACTATTATAATCCCATGTATTGAATGATTTACGATCAATCTAATCGAGCAAAGTGACCAACCTCATGTTTCGCTATTTGCCATCAAAGGGCCCCATTCACTGGTTAATAATGAATGATGAATGTCGACAGATCATCATTCATTGAGTATAAATGATTTAGACAGTCGATTCGAGTGGGAAATGCAATTTTACAGTTCTATTTGCATTATAAATTGTTATTTGTGTATGTAGAGTTTTATTTAATAAATATATTGATCCAATATATAAAATTCACGTGTCACAATATTCCTTTCCGTATTACTCCTAATGGCTAGACCGATTATGATGAAATTTTGTGAGTATATTGAGTAGGTCTGGGAATCAGCCAACATCAATTTTTAGATATATTTTTTATTTTTATATAACCCTAAATTTTCCTTTTTATCACCAAAACACGTATTTTTTAGTAATTTTATGGCAAAGCAACGTAAGCTATTTTTACTTATTATTGTATTTTTTTATTATTTTTTGTATTATAGTTTTATCGTAAACACACAGCAGAAATTAATTAAAATATAAAAGAAAAGAATCTACTATGATGAGATTCTATCAGGGCTACTGCTGCTTGATAAATTGTTCCGCTCCTATATTGTTTTACTAATTGATCTTAAGATTTGTTTAATTGTAAAATCTACCACCGGAAGATTGTGAGATTGATGTGTGTCCTCAGCTGAAGACGCGTAACCCACTTAGTTTAAGTGACGTTCAAAAGTTGTAAATGACTTCATATTAAAACAGATTAATAAATCATCTTTGTAGACAGCATCTCACACCAGCAATATCAATCGGCAAATCTAATTCCATTTAAAACGTATTAACACCAGTAATACACACCTATGTAATTATCGCTGGGCAGTATTTCCGAGACGTTGAGCCGACAGGCACCCTGAGGTACCGTCGTGATGTAGGAGTAGCCGAGAGGTAGCCTCGGACGTGCGAAGAGGCCGGACACTAAACGTCGGCCACATCTCACCTCACGCGTGCCTGCTATTGAGAGAACGGACTCTCGACCGACTGCCTGTAATTATAATGTTATAAAAGTGAACTATGATTGATACTGTAAGGGTGTTATTTACGAAGGGCATTGAACACTGGTTAGAATTACTATGGATTTTTAATACTTTGAGCAGTTTTGATACTAACACCATCAGTTGGCTCACTACTCAGAGTTAGATTTAGGAGCTTTTGGAAGCTCTAACATGGCGGTTCTATGTAATAAAATTCAAATTTGGATTTTATTAAAACAATTTATTTAGATCTGTTGGATTCGTGAAATTTTAAAAGCTCTAAAATGGCAAAGATGCGGTACCTACTTAAAATGAAAATTATCGTCACTTATTAAAAACTAGCCCAGTCACTAGCCCTTCCTTTGGTTTCGTTCGTGTTAGTGCGATAATTCGACTTTGAATTCGACTTTCAGTCTGACAGACAGACAGTGTTACTTTAAAATTTATAATTCGTATATTAGTAGTGTTATTAATTAATAACCAATGCCTGTGCTCGTTTGTAATTGGTTTTAAAGTAGGTATCTGTAATGTTGAGTGCGCCTGCCGTCGTAATTGATATTAATGGATGTATGAATAAGGCAGTATCATTTGGGTATTACGGTGAAATATCATAATCATACAAAAAAAACTTAAAAACTAACATTGACATGTATATAATTATCGAAAATTTAGAAGCATAGGACAACAGGCCGCCTTATCGCTGAAAAGCGATCTCTTTCAGGCAACCAAATAAATTGTAATGGAAAACAATAAAAATAGTAATTTCTTAAGGTTTGTGTAAAAAACTGAAAATAAAAATAACAGCTACTGAAAAGTGATAAAAATGATATAATTTAGGTATATAAAGGAGGATGAATATTCCTTTCATCAAGTTATGCTAGATTTTAAAAAGCTGTTTTTAAAAGTTATGTGAATAAACGGAGATAAAAAATACTTATGCGAGGGATTATTATCACAATTAACGGTATAGTAATATTTATATTAATACTGTATGTATATCAATAATCGTTTATCGTTTGTATATAAATGTATCCAGTTATGCGATTCCAGAGCTAGATTAGATATGGCTAGAACCAGATAGCGTCCGAGTAGTTTAGAAACTTTGCCACTAGTAGTATGATTCTGTTTGCGATTGTTGACCGGGTATTTCTTGCGTATACCCACATACACATTTCTTGCGTATGTGGGTATACGCAAGAAATTCCCGGTCAACAAATAATTTAACATTTTCTACCAATAAAAATACTATATTTTTTAAACCGTTGAGATCTCAGGCGTTTTAAGTGGGTTCCAACCTGTAACCATAGCAACTGTTTTGTTTGTATGGAAATAAGTTGACAAACACTATCCACATAAACTTAAAAATATAATTAAACTTCTATTTAATTGCCTCTATCAAGCAAAAATGTTCACCTTCGTCGTTGTTTATTTAAAATGTCTATGATATATATATCACCTACCACTACCTACACCTACACTATATACCTGAAGATGCGCACGCGCAAAGGAAGGTGCGTAAAACGCATTATGCAAATCGTCACTGTGTACGTGTTTGTGTGCAATGCTAAAATTGTTTATTTTGTACTGGTTTGTACAAGTGTGCTTTAAATAAACGAGAGACTTGTATTTAATATTTTTTCCTATATTATGCAAATAATCGTAATTTCAAAGTTTTAATTTATGTGTATATGTTAAGGAAATTCTTATCTGATGGTGCAAATGGTCAGTTGACTCTACAGTCAGCAACAGCTTAAAGCTCGACTTAACTCAGAATTCGGTCTAAAGAATCGAATACTTACCGGCTACATACGATATTAAATATTTTAATTATATTCAAAGGTAGGCGTTATATTAAAGAGCTTTAACAAAATATCATGTTAAATTGCTTCATAAAACCTAACCTTTAACGAACCCGCAAACAACGACTCTTTATTTTATGGCTTAATTCGTATGGAAATTTAATATAAACTACACTTATTTGGGATTTCGTTCCATTATAATAATTAAGTAATGGGTACGCCCATTAATATAAAGTATAAATAAAAATATATACATAATTAATTTGTAGGTAGAAATAACAAAATAAGAATATTTATAAGATCATAAAAGAACAGAAATGTTTGCCATACATTTAGTTGCCAGCTAGAATATTTGTTTTTTTTATAAGTCATAAGGAGTTGGTATTCATGACTTTTTAAGTTGAACCGACCACATTGGTTTGAAAATACATGTTAAAGAATTTGAGACTCTCGCAAAACTAAAGATAAGAAATATGGCTTAGGATTTCCACTAGACTAAGGTGGTTAGATAGGATAACATTTTGATTATACAATTATATTTAAAAAAATTTGGCCGTTAGTTATACATAATTAACTCATATGTGAATAATTTCCGATTTAAGTAATTTTCACATAAGTGTAATAAAATGATCGTTCAAATTTTTAATACTGTGTTTCTTTAGTATGTTCTATTTTGTTTTGCTTTTGTTCTTTTGTTTCCACTTTTCCGTTTCAATACAAATTATTAAAGACATATTGAAAACTCTGTACTTTTACGACGTTAATGTTTTCCTCCTGATTTTGAGATTTATAAACAGTATACTTGGTAAATACTCAATAAATAAAATTGTTATGAACTAGATTAAATATTATCTTCTCTTCCCATCTGTAATTCTCTGAAATTAACTCGTATTTAAAGCGTTTCAACCTTAGCTTTATAGAAATAAATGAAGATATAAACTTAATACTCAAATGGACATGTATTGAGTTACAAAGGCAAAGTTGTCGTTCAAAGCTTCGTTCACACTAATCCGACAAAGCCAGTGCACGAAATAAAGGAATTCGAATCAATAATAAATTAAATGCGGCAAACCTATTATTTAATTCTAAATCTGATTACAATGATCTCGGGGGCCTTAATAAATTAATAGTTTTAATATAAATCAATGGAGGTGGTAATTGAAAACGTCGGCTAATAGCCAATTAATTAGGATTAAGCGTGAGTGGACCTGCCCGCATAAGTTAACCAGTTAAGTGACACGTAAATAATGATATTTTTGCTTATTTATGGCTCGATGGCGCCTGCGCCTATAAACCGTTGGCCACTTTGCACAATTTGACTTTTTGATTTTTTTTTTTTGGCATAAATGTCTACATAATATTTATTTATTTGCACTTCGTTCCTGGCACTATATTATTGTATGACGTTTCTAAAATAGTATTAGACATTGCATATATTAGGAAATTTGACATTTAATACAATAAAATCTAATTAAAATAAAAAAGTTTACATAATTATTAAAATAAATGTAAACAATCAATAAATTAAATGATGTTAACATTATTATTCTCCTTCAAGGAAATTGAAACAAAGGCAAATTTGAAAGTATTGAAATACTGATATCGATGAATATAGAATAATATAGATGTATAATATTCTAGTAGTATAATATAGAATGATATATATAAAAAAAAATACTTACCAATAACACAAAAATCAAATTCACAACTGTCTTCATTTTCACAGACTAATATTCGTATTACGGAAATATAATTTGTAATTATAAGATCACTTGCTGACTACCTCGTTTGAATTGCAAAGTCAAAATACGTTCTTTGATGTCGGGATTTCATTCGGATTATGACATTAACATTAATTTGTCGTAATTCAATCGGTTTTGCATAATGCAATTAGACGTATATCACGATTATGAACTATTCATATAATATTTAAACTAGAATTAATATTTCTATTATTTTTAGACCCGTTATAACGTAGTGAGGGCTGAAACTTTCCGATAAAGTTTAGATAAGTGCAATGATAGTAAATGGGTAGATCTTTGCGATTTGCCAAGTGGATGTGTTTATATTACATTTAATTGTTTTAATATTTGTTATTATTTATGGGCACGGCTTCTGAGAAATTAAATAGGCACCTGGTAGTCAGTACCGGTGTACCCAAAAGCTGGTGCTTTTCTCGTACAATTAATCGATACAGCGAGGAAGTACTGGCAGCATTATGAATACCACAGGAATACACATATATTAAATTTAAACATTGTTTAAATATATAATTTAAGTTATTTAATTTTGTTTATTTTAATTCTAAATTGCTAACAACTGCAACACCCGCGTCTTATAAAATTAATTCATATGAATAAATAGTTTATATTACATTTAATTGCTATATTGGTTAATTTAAAGAAGCATAGACAATAAAGGATAAGTTCATACTGATGTATTTAAAGACAGATGGTCACTTATTTTATTTCGATATGCTTTATTGAAACTAATGTTTAAAAAGTTTTCTTGTGTGCCAAATAACTATATAGTTTAACTGCATCACAAAATATTAAGTGCCATTCTCAAGACTTCCCGAGTTCGTAAAGCAATCAATGGCTAAACGCCAAAGTTTCGACAGCTGTGCAATATTTAGGAAAGCTTAGAGCTTATTCGCTTTTTATAACGTCTTTGTAGCTTTGGAGCCTTAAATGAAATTGTAAAAGAGAGACACTTTTAAAGAGCTTATAAAAGCTTTTTAAAATAAAATATACTACAATAACAATACCCTTTTTACTATTGAAGAAGAAAAGCCGAAAATGAAATGTAACGTATTCTCCACAACTCAAAAATCACGGAGATATGTACTCAACTGTGCTACTCAAAGGACTGGGTGAGCCATAACCACTAAAACACTCCTCGAGTGTAACCCGCATATAAAGACTACAGGTTCGCGTTTGTATTTAGCCAGAACAAAATAAAATACTACTAAAAAAATATTCATAGACAACGTTACCATCGGTAGCACAGGTTATGAATAGTCAACAACATCTACAATTTAATATTGTCTTTGGTTTCGAGTCTTTTCTAACATACACTGTTATAAATATTGAATAAGTTCACATACAAATTAAAAAAGTTTAATTACGCCATAGTTGACATGCCTTCCACTCCGTCACTGAGCCCGTGCTTACTTCTTGTATATAATGATAAGACAATAGGAATCAAAACATAAAAAGCTCTAGATTTAAGATCAATTGAAAATTGTGTAATAACTTTCACAACAAATCTAAATCCGTATGATCTCAAATGTGCTATTATTTGGCTTATGATTGAAACGTACGCCCACAAGATTGAGTTTATCTCACGTGAATGCTTGGTGGCAATTTATATGTGTTATTAATAAACTTTATCAAAGCCTATTGTGTATTACGATGTTAAGTCAGTACAAATATTAATTTATTACGATACATATTCTAGTGAAATTTTAAGTGGCCATTCAAATAAAACTTACATTAAAGCCAATACGTACTAGACTCCGTCAGCAAAGCTTCATTCCACGCGCGCATCACAAATCAATCGTTTTCTTAACTCAGTACAAGTATGTGCTTTATCTTTGACAGGCTTACGAATAATAGTGGAAGATATACCTAATATAAGCCTAATATAAGAAGTTAGGTGTTAGTAGTTTAATAATTTGTGTTAAAAAATATTATATGTTGATTACAACTTCACTGTTACAATATAAATGAAGAAATAATAAGTCACTCTCTGTTGAAATTGCACGGATGTGTGGTTGAATATCAAAAAGGAAATCAAACATATCTTTGGTACGTTTGCGAATTGTCAAAATAAAAAAAAGTTATTAAAAAGAAATTGAATCAACATTTACTGCAAGGTCTCAAATCAAGGGCGTAGAGTGGACGAGAAGATCTGGCAAGAAAGTCATTAAATGTAATCGCCAATATAGATAATGTGGGTTGTCTGGAAGAGATCGCTTATTCGCGATAAGACCGCCCGTTGCTCTTATATGTACTAACATCTATTAACGCAAGTTACGTCTACTGTTCAAGTGCAATAAAGTGTAAACATTCCAAAAAAAATCGTCGTAGTGGTAGAAGAAAACAAGTTCATAACGAAAAAAAAAGGTACTCGACTAAAATAAGAACAACCCACAAAGAATTGTCTATAAATTGTCCTGTCATGTCCATAGAGCTATCTTTTCTTAATAGTTAATAATATCTTATCTAGTTCGGTTACAACTGTAATAAATAATGGTCGTATATCAATTTAAACTAAGCAACTGTTTAACCCTAATTTAGTCACGTACCACCGAACATTTCAATACTTTTTATTACAATATTTTTTAACACCAATTGTAAATTTGATATGATTTTAAAAATATAACTACTCATTCATATTTAGTTCTTGTCAGACTATATTTATACTGCGTAATGCATGTGAGAATAAATTAGAGCATAAAATCTTTTTCGTTTTTGGACTCCTTTAATACATCGTACACGCTTCTGTTACTGTGATAAAAACAAACTGAGAAGACATCATTAATTAGTTCACGACTCCTTCGACCCTTATATTTTTTACAAAAAATATTCTTAATATTAACCTAACTAATATAATTAACTTAAAATACAACTAATACTAATTTAAAAAGTTTGGTCCCTGTGGCAGTTACTTAGTTGTACAGACAGTTATTGTTAGTACATACATATAAAAAGAAAACTATTATCCCTAATAAGCAATCACAGACAACATACACTCGTTTTGTATATATATGACGTTCGTTAAATATTTATTTAACGGATTTTTTTTTGTTAACAGTAGTTTGCAGCCACTGAGACAACGCCACTTTTAACATTTTAATTTTATATATTTTCTAACTACCTGCTGAAAGTAGAATTTTTTTTTTGAAATAAATTATTAGTTTATATGCTATGCCTAGACTTTGTTAAAAAAAGGTTTTTATTCATATTATTAAATATTATATTTAACTAGCTGACACTTTGACAAAGAAATATATCTCTAAAAATAGATGTTGGACGATTCTCAGTCCTACTCTATATGACCACTTACTCTGACGGCTTGACCGATTTGGAGGAGTAAAGGAACAAACATTGTGACACGAGAATTGTATATATTAGATTATATCTATTATCTAAGAAATACACTTAGCAAGTTATTTAAAGTTTATTTTATATTACTTACGAACACTTGTATATGTTTGAAAAAGATAATAATGTAAGGAGTAGGGTTTAAATGGTAATATGCAAATATTTATATTAATCCATTCACATCTAAGATAGGCTTAAAGTAATTTTCAACTTTGCAATAAAAATGTTAAAAAAAACCAGGAACCAGAAATAATAACAATATTTTGAAAGTGGATTTTATCAGAGTTATCCAAATAACAAATATCACACATACTTTATTCGAACTGTGTGTTAATGGTGACATAAATTATGCATTATGGACGATTAATACACAAGCAGGACCCCAATGTCGTAAATCATATGTGTTAGTGTTAAATGTTAGTTATGTCAAGTGAGTTATTCAAACACAGTTAAAATTCGAATTTCAATTTGGGGTTTATGTTTTAATATAGCGTGATATGAAATGAACTTTCTTGTATTATTATATATACTAGCTGATCCCGACACACGTCGTTTTGCCAAGAAAAAATTTAAAAAATGTCTCTAAAAATAGATGTTGGCTGATGCTCAGTCCTGTTTCTATGGCCACAAAATTTCAGAAGAATCGGTCATCCCGTTTCGGAGGAGTAAGGGGACAATCATTGTGACACGAGAATTTTATATTTTAGATAAAGTATATATAGTCTTTGAAAATATTTTTTTAATCTGAGATATATGATATGCGAAATTAACTTATTAGGCACTTAAAATATTACTATACTATAACATAATTCATTTGGCTTATTTATCAACAACTTAGCTCATATAGTTTTGTCTAATAATATTTTAATACGACTTTTATTTAGTTCTAGAAACTAACGTGAACCATACAAACTAAATTTGCCTGATTTACCTATTAATTTATACTTTTTTTATATAGTAGAGGGAGCAAACGAGCAGGACGAGCACCCCAAGATAAGGGTGAAGTCGCCGCCCATAGACACTCACGTAGCTGGGAGCGCGTGAGTGCGTTGCCGGCCTTTTAAAGAGTGGTACGCTTTACGCTTTTTTTATCAAATTTTGTAAACAGTTTTAATAAATACGAAGGGGTAAACTTTTATACGTGCTAAGTATTTAATAAGTACATCGAAGCCTACTTTTCGGCATATGTATGACACAAATTATTCATATTAAAAGCGAGTTAAAAAAATCCAATTAAACGGTACAGTTATTCCAGGAACTAATAAACACTTGACGAAAAATTAACGCTTTGTAAAGCATGACTGTCAAATATAAATTGCACCAATTGCTTGGCGTCTATTTTAGATTGGTACGTCAATGCGTTAGACCCTCACGTGAGAGATTAGTACTACAAAATAAATTAGAATAAAATGTTTAATAAAATTACAGTAAAGTGACTTTTTTTAATTGACAATGGTTTTTAATAAGCATCAAGCAAAACTATACATATTCACATAGTTTAAAACTGATCTAACATATATATATATCACTTGAGAATATAAAAAAAACTAATTCACTCCCGGCTGGACTGCCAATTGTATATTGTAAAAAAACTTGGCTGTTTCAAAAGATGTCATTATTATTTTTTAATTAACATTTTTTTTTAAATTTCGCATTAATTATGACTTGTATTAGGCCGGTAAATTTGATACAATTCATTTTGAATTATTAAGGTTAAAATACGATATTTCATCGAAGCTCAAAGTGGTTTTTTATTTTGTGACAATTTAATTATGTCAAAGCTTTTATAAAAGGGGCAAACGGGAAAGCAGTATACCAAAACACAAGTCACAGTGTATGAAACAAATCAATTTATAATTGTTGGCGTTGCCGACCCTTCAAAGAGATTTTAAATGTTATATGTTCTCAGGAAGTTCACTGGTAACGCAGCTCGACTACCGAGCTGCGTTACCAGTGAAACCGTAGTTAAATTTCACAATTTTAAATAGCACCGGAACCGATCTTGTTAAAACATCACTAGAACGTGGCGATCTAAAAAAACCTATGTTACTAAAAACCTTTACCACAGTCCACGTACCAAACTAGTATTTCGCTGGCCACAATGAAAATATGTAAAAATATAATAAATTCGCGTTTCATTAAACATTTTAAATTCACACAACGACAATCTTATTTCACATAGAATGTGTGTATGTAATACAACGTAAATAGGAAGTCATGTTTTATGTACTTTTAATTACGACATGTGAATGACTTTTTCAAATCATAACACCAGTCGTGGACTAGAGATATGATTGGTGATTAACGTCTTTAGAGTTAACTGAATTTAATAAATCGTTGGGTTGTGTCTAGTTGCTTTATCTCGTACTAACATACGAGCTTTTTCTTTATATATTCACAATTGACATTTGGTAAAATCTACGAGATATATAAGAGAGTTTAGCCAGAGAATATTTACGTTACGTTTACTATATGCCTTGGAATATAGATAAATAATCTAATCATTTATAAATATGTTTAATTAATTAAAGTATCACGTACTTTAAATTATATTTTTCGTTGAAGCTACATTTTTCTTATATAAAATGGGAAGAGCTGATACGTTTATTCGTTGGTTTAGACAAATAGAATGCTGGTAACAAAAAATCGGTAAATTAAAATAAAAAAATATTAAATTCATTTAACAAACAAAAGACTATTCTTATTTTAAAAACATTTCTAAACAGTTTAAATACTATGTTACTTGTCAAATTAACGTCACTTTTCACGTTGAGGCAATTTAAAGAGTTTTTAACGGAAATTAGATTTCCCGACACTGATTTATTATTATCACCGGAAATCACCGATCTCTTAATGTAATATATTTTAAAATTTGACACAAAATATTGACTAGCGAGTTTCTGAAAATTTGTTCGCACATATCAAAATTATTCATTGACAAGTAGATATAATTTTATACGAATTATTCATATATTTAAATATACCGTACAAAACGATTTTGTTATGCGCGCTATAGAGACGCGCGACCGTGCACTACTGAATTTGTCTATGCGTTCTACTAGCTGCATACATATGAAAAATCTCGCGGATTGCAGCTGGACCGTTGGTATATAGCAATCATATAATTGCATGTATTAATGTTACTGAAATGGCTTCTAAAAATATATATTTTGTTATATATATATATATACTAACATATATACTATACAATTTTAATACAGTCACGAGTAATAACATCCCGACTTTAAAGATGTCGGCAGACTAAAGGAAAAATCACATTTTAATTACCCCATAGATAAAATCTTTAATGTATTAAGGATTATAACCGTTGCAAAATGTAACTGAACTGTCATGACATTAAGTATTTTATTCTTTGAAGTTCTTTTTTCAAACCGTTGGTCAGGGTTGCTGGGTGACTAAATATTTAAATTTCGAAGTCATAGAGAAACAGATAATTAATGTATTATGCCTGATACAAGTCAAATGTCAATTGTCAATTGTTAATTATAACTATTTTTCCCACAAATTACTTCACTAAAATATTTTTTTTTTAGAAATATACTTATAATAATACTTATTTAGAAATATGGCTGTTTTTGCAGCGCCAACCCTCGTTTTGTAATCATAAAGATAATGATGCAATCAGGTATAATATTTTGCACAATGCAATTTAATAATTTTGTTTAGGTGCTTCGCGGAATTCTCGAATGAAATTGAAGGTATTATGTGACTTTACCAACATTAATTATTATAATAAGGTTTTAATGTAATTTTGTTGTTTTAAAATTACAAGGCATTTGAGTGGGAGCTAACTCAGTTGAACTCATAATTAATTCCCGTATTTTTTTTCGCGGTGGCAACACTCGAAAGCCTTCTGACTTTGAAGTTGTGTATGAATGACACGTTAAGCTATTATTTAAGAATGAACCGGAGACAGCATGATTTGTAATCGATAAAAAATTACATATACTAAAATTCCTTATTTTGTTGGCTTTAAGTTGAAAAAAATCAATCATCAATAACTACAATTCTAATGATCTAAATAAAGATAGTTTAAATTTCGTAAACCCTAGTACCCATTCAAGTCATGAACTAGTTCGAAGCAAATGAATATTTGCCAAAACAATATAATATAGTCTGTGGCAATGAAAACTTGTCTATTGTATTATTTGCATAGGCAATTTGTATGCATTGCTGAATTATAACTTACAAGCACGAGCACAACTAAACAGATAATATTTGTGTTATGACGTTGCTTGATTTTTACTGCCATTTACGATTAACATTAATTAACTTAGGCAAACCAACAAACTGGTTAATAATTCGTGTAAATAATGATAACAATTCTAATTTAATGAGAATAGAACAAATGACATTCTAAGCATCTGGATTTTCTTTATGTAAACATTCTTTATGGCGGGCATGCATACGTATTGCAGTTTGCGATACTGATGCTTACCCTTAGTAATAACTTTTTCAATATATTTTCAAACAATACCTTGCTGGTACGGCATAAATAAAAAAAAACATACAATGTTTATTTTGACATTTGAATTCTACCGTAAATAGAAGCCATAATACCATGCAAAAATTATTACACTCAAGTCACACTAAAAATTCTAATTTTATACAATTAACAAGTGTTATAATATATATATATGAAACATACAATGTTTATTTTGACATTTGTACTTCTACCGTAAATAGAAGCCATAATACCACGCAAAAAATATTACACTTAAGTCACTCTGTATATATATATATATATATATATACATGTGACTCAATTCAACGATACGACCATAACCGTGTATTTATGAGATAAATATCATATATTTTGTACCAATTTAAATGTTTGTCCGTCCAGAGGTCGTAAAATATAATACCTATTCACAATAATCATTATCGGTATGGTGATGTGTCTATGATCTCGCTAAGCGTGGGCAACTTCGATTTAGACTTTCATAAGTATTTTTTCTACTTTGTTTTTTAACGTCACGTGGTTTGTGGTTGAACAAAGCTAAAAGGTGCAAAGGGAAAACGGAAATATTTATAACAAAAAAATATTTACTAACCCTGCTTGAAATAACCTACAAAAAAAATATAGGTGAGCTGAGCTGAGTTTGTCTATATAACTTGGATCGGTCCAGTTAGGAAGGCAAGCCAGGTTAGAACCTTATAACCAAATAAGGTTCTAACCTGACTTTGTTATAAAATTGGGCTCTTCAGGCATTTTCATGTACAGAAGAGTTTAAACAATATTATCTACTAGCTTTCCGCCCGCGGCTTCGCCCACGTGTAATTTGGTTAAGTATATAGCGTTTTTTAATGATCTCGACAGGGTTTTCTTTCACGGGTAAAAATCTTGTTACAATTGGAATTATATATAGCCTGTGTTACTCAGGGATGATGTAGCTTTGCAGGATCGGATGATTCAGGGAAATTGAGGGCAACTTTCAAATTAACGTACAGGCAATTACTATTCTGACAATTTTATATTCTGATAGTCATCTTCTTATGTGGATGAGCTGATGATGGAAGGTAAAACTCCTCAGCGGTTAAGAGTTGAAAGAAAATTCTTACGAAGTTATACTTGTGAGGTTATTAGTTTCGCCAAATAATAAAAGGTAAACCTCATTAACGTTAAGGATGTAGGTGGAAAAATGGATGCGGACAAACGATAAACGTCTCTTCACTCGTTTTCTTTTACTTGTTTGTATGGGTAGTGTTCACTCAAAATAATCATAGGGTAAAACGTTAATGAAAGTTTGAACTGCATGGTAGTCATTACACAATGGAGCATCTTAATACCGCGATGGATATATTTGGCCTAAGTAGAAGTTCTTTAAAAAAAAAACTAAGACTCAACCTCGCACACTCACTCACACAGCAACACCATTGCACACACTAATACACACATACACTTAAATGCTCGTACTTCACATAATATACTCCACTTGTTCATGGGTATATATATATTTTTATTTATTTTTTTCTGTTCGTGTTTTTTTTTGTTATTCTTTTTTCTGATCCTAGATTCTATTTCCGGTTCTATATTTTAACCTTATTTTGGCTTTATTTTTATTTTGTAAACTGTTTTTGATAAGCTGTATAGGTTTAAGAAATAAAAAAATAAAAAAAATCTAGGTTGATGGCGAATTTTATCAACGCCATCTATCGAGCACATTGTTCAACACTTCAACCGCGCCCGCGCGCACTGCGTTATTTGTTATTTTTATTACCTCTCATAAGTTTTAATATTAAAATTAACTTATATTAGAACATATTTAACAATATATAACTAATCAATCAATATAAGTGTTTAAAAATTTTGAAGCAGTGGTTGAAGTAAATTTTCAATTGACCATAACTTCTTTTTCTCTTAACCGATTTTGACAAAATAAACTTTTGACAACGCTCACAATTATATGTAATCCAATTGTGAATTGCCTCCTTTCAGTTTTTTGGAAAAATATTTAATGTACAGACCTTAGATTTATTAGTATAGATGTGTATAATGGGAATCACTTTATAGTTTAATTTTACAAGATTACATTTTCATTTTCAAAATAAGGTTATTATCAGTTTTTTTGTTGTAAGACCATTAATCACATCTTAGATGGGATTTAATTAATTTTCATGTCGCATTAACACTATCCCAGTGATTATCACAAAAACTTAATTACTCTTAGCTGATGGAAAGGTGTACTTACGCCCAGAATGTTTGTTATTTTCATTTGTAAACACATTTCTAAGTCTCTTTTATAGACAAGGGTTTTAAAATATAAATAATTCAGACGAATCCTATTTATTCATTTATTCATAACGGCTTAAACAATAATATGACATTTATATTTAATTATGCCATGTGAATAATTATATTATTTATTATTATTATTAATTATATAAGTTCATTGGCGCTAACCCTAATTGGCTTTTTGGGTCTAAGATATGCCGACTCCCCAAAGATGAGCGTTCAGCACAAATAGAAAAATCTATTGTTCCCGGATCAAACGAATGACCTCTTATTACGTTTGAAAACTAATTACCACTAAAAATTCTACGCTCACACTTAGTAGTTATTAAAATAAAACGAATCTTAAAGTGGGCCCATAAGGTATATTCTTAGCGTTTTTATGAGTCTATAAATAATAAACTATGAAATATGCCAGTAATCTTGACCTATAAAGTAAATGTATATTATGTAAGCGAAATTATTAAGAGACAGAGTCAGAGACAGCCTGTGTTAAAATTATTATATTCGACATTATAAAATATGCTTTTAAAATGTAAACTATCTAGATGTAAAGAAGAAATTTCAAATCAATCATTTTTTTATGTTTATTTTAAATATACAGATATATATAAAGATGCGATAAATTTTGAGGTTATAATTTTTAAATTAAATTATTTAATATTAATTAGGGTATAAAAATGCATAGCCTACTTGAAAATAATGTCTTGTTTCTATTATTTTTGTTCGTATTATTGTTCGCCATACAATTTACATCAAGGAGGTGTAATAGATGGATCACGGATTCGGATCACGTGTGGGACGTGTTGTAATTTTCACACTCACCTAATTAAAATACTAGAACTTAAGGCAAGGACTGTGTGTACTTATATTCTTATATTTCAAACAATATATACTGTACTTTGTATGAAAATACAGCATACATTATTTATATTATGCAAATTGTGTATGTTATATTGCATATAGTATTCATACCTGGATTGATTGATTCTTTACTAATTTCAAAATATCAAGAACAAATCTTAAACATTCTTAGACCCTTGTCAAATCCACTCGATAACCAAGATGGCGGATAAAGCGAATCATTACTATAATCTGTAGTATTTGTCAGATCTGTGGTCTCTGATACATTTCTGTCAACATTACGAGTTAGTATAGACGTATTAGCCTTGCGAATTTGCAAGCGGGTGATATTTTTTAATATATCACCAATAGATATGTATAACTGAATAAAAGATTACCTATTACTAGCAATATTAACTGAAGATCGCATCACATTTAATCTTTGTAATAGAAATTCATAGGTTTTCCTCGCAATACGTCTATTCAAATCGGGCGGTGATTTTTAAAAGATAACAATGCAAATGTGTGCACTTTAATTTGAATATACAAACTACTGAGTGGGAATTGATAAGGGCGATTTACGTATACGACAAACCGTCCATACTAAACGTTGGTACGGCCAAGATATGGTAACACAGGCAAATGGTTAACCCAATAACAATAGATTTAGAATTAGAATCTGTAAACATCGGTATGAACTAATATATATATATATATGCAACTTTTTTAATACACATACAATAAAATGTCTATTCACGGACAAAATAACAAACACACAATTAAATGTAGTGTAAACTTCTTGTAACCTAGCTCGATTTAACGATAAACTCTCTAAAGCGTCGAAATTAATTGACTTTGGTTTGTTTAGCTTGTATACCATACAAAGATTTTTCTTCTCTCCATTTAACTCTCTATAAAGCCATAAGATGCACAGTCTCTTAATTGTTTTTATATAGAGTTTGCATTGTATATAAGAAAGACAGCAATCCCCATTATGTGCCAAAGGCCTTTTCTTTAAATTATCTCCGGCATATACTAAGTATATGCCGGTATATACTAAGGTATATACTAAGGCTTCTGTCAAACATGGGTTTGCAAACGTGGAATACGTACGGACATTTAATAAGTCTTTCTAACCTATATAATAATATCTGAATCGACTATTCATATTCTTGGATTCTCAAACTATGAATGTGTATAAATTATTCAGTGGTTTTTTTACAGTTTAATATGTAATGAGACTTAGAATTTCATCATGTAATAGAATCATAATTATTTACAATATTATTACCGTGATGGCTCTAGGCGCAATCATTAATCGGTGAGGCGCGATCTGCGTTTGGCGCCGGCGCCGTCTTTATAATTAGACATCTAGATTTACTAACCATGTCCAGGAAACTGATTACCTGGCTTGATTGACTTTTACAACAGGTTATCTATTTGGCAAGTAAGTCTCATACAACATAGCCAATGCAAAGAGTTGGGAGATTGTGTTTACGTTCGCTAGGTAGGTTCTGTTTTGTGTTACCATTTAGTGTTCGCATTATAATATGCACACCTGTCAAAGAGGAGATTACAATGCGAAACAAAAGACGATCGGTAAATATTGAATGTAAGTTAGTAATGAATGCATGAACGCGAGACATCTCATCTCAAAACGTGTCTCTCATTGCATAGTCATAATTTTTACCGGCATCATAAATAAATAGCTGTGTGGCATTCTAGATTTGAAAATAAATAGTACCTGATCATACTTGGTCCATACTACTCTTTGTCAAAGTGTCAGTTCACCAAATTAAATCATACAAAACAGTAAAATAGCCCCGGGATATGCGATGTATAGCATGTCTTATGCACAGTTAATAATATTTCTTTAAATACATATATTTCCAGAAGATTCCATCACACAAATATTGACAGTACCGGGTCGGTACCCGGTACTGAGCCGGCGCCGTCGACATTGCGCCAAATGTATCAAAGAATTATCTTGAAGTAATAAAATGATATCTTGAGTCTTTAATTTCACAGTGAAATATAAATTGAATATGTGTTTTCAGGCCAGGCTTTTAGTGCCTCATTATGAACACATTCGCTAATTTTTTCAATAACTATAAATAAATACATTGTAAATAAATTAAACGGATTTAAACGAGAATTTATACGAAGAGTTACTACACTGTGTAGTCTAGTATAATTTATTTACCATACGTTTGCTTACAAATCCATGCTAATGTGAGAGGTCTAAGATTTAAAAGACAATTAAAGATTTATTTACTAGATTTAAATGCCTTGTTTTAATCAATTCGTTTCTAAATAAAGAAGATGAAATTCACTAATTCTGCAAATAGTGTTATTATAAAAGTGTATAATAAAGATATATTTCGAAGGATATGCAATTAGATGTATAGCTTATTTCTTTTGTTATTATTATATGGAGGCTGAAGGTCTGCAGGGGGAATCTTCCCTTAGGGGCGATCCTCATACTAAAAGGTCCTCACTATCATCTTATAAATCACTTCTTCGTAAGCATTACTTGTCTACAATATAATTAGTTATAATTCTAGATTTAAATTAGCATATTTTTCGGTTTTTCTTATTTTAATGAATGTTGTGTCTTGTTTCTGTATTATTATTATTATTTTTGTACACTTCGCACCCTTTGCACCTGTCTTATTATATTTTAAGTATTCTTTTATCGTGTGGGTTGTCTGGAAGAGATCGCTTATTAGCGGTAAGGCCGCCCGTTGCGCTTATATGTACTAACATTTGTTAACCTCATTTGCTTCTAGTGTTTAAGTGCGATAAAGTGTAAAATAAATAAAAGGTATAAAAATATTGAAGAAAACTTAGCACGTTTCGCTGTGACGTCACCGCCTTGATATAGCCGCAGTTAGTTTATAATACTTATGGTCAAATTAAATGTTAAATACCCAAATAGGCGTTTAATAAATATATCCCGATAATTGAGCTCGTAAAGACTTAAGCAACATTACCGAATGGGTAACCACAAACGAGCCGACTCAAAAGGCCGTGTTTTAGTGAATAGCGGAATTCTCACCTTTGAATAATACCCAATTACCATAATGCTGTAAATATTGAATTGAATTGACAGCCATTTATAAATAAAAGCAATATTTTAAGCTCTAATATGGCGTGAGTTCATAGGTGGCGCCATGTCAAATTAACGATGCTTAGATTTTAATGAATCACTTTCGCGATGGTGTACAGTTTAATTTTTGAGTAGCGTTTGCTTTTGTCATTTGAATTGGTCATGTGAGTAACATATCTTTGTATGAAATGTTTATTTTAATGGGCAGCTATTGAGTTACTTGTCGATTCTTCTCGTTAGATAACTGCCTTCCGAAGTGGTGGTAGTGTAAAAATTGGCGATTCAAAAGTGTCTTTATGACATTAAAGTGCCTACTTGAATGAAGATATTTTGAGTTTGAGTGTAGCTGGCACAGAATTTGTATGATCAATCACTAGTGCTTTAAGAGAAAAAATTAAAAGACCACCCGACATCAAAGAACCATAGAGATATTTTATCTTTCAACTATAGTGTGATGACGTCACACCTTTTCTGACAGGCGCTGACGAATTTGTGTGGACCGCTCTTCTCAGCGCGATCTCACTGCGATAAACAAGAGACATCATAGAGGACTTTAATAACTTTAAAATATTGTACTATTCTACGTTAGTAAAAATAGCTTTCGTATTATGCAAGTTCTGAAAGCTTACCACAGTTATTTCAAGGTTTACGATCGAACCGAGCATGCCGTGACGAAAATAACATTATATCACAATCATGGAATAGACAACATTACTTGATTTATTATTGTTGTTGGCAACAATAGACACAACTTTGAGTTTAGAAACTCATTTGTAAATTGTCTAATTAAATTAAATGTTTCAAATTCGGTCCAATTTGTCTATGGATTTTGGCCAATTCCAAGTTTTTGTATTATCTGTGGCCCTGACGTGGCGTGGTGGAAAAATAATTGTAATAAACACTATCGGTTAGGAGTTACATACAATGTTTCCACTAAGTTTAATCAACTGTAGAATTAATCGTTTTCATTGTAGTAGAGTATACGCAGGAGGCACACCATAAAGGTGAAGTCGCCGACCATAGACACTCCGCAGAAGCTCGTGGATACGTCGCTGGTCGTTTTAATTTATAATTTTATGATTAAAATGCACTTAAAGAAACAAGTAAGCTGAGTGGCAGATATAGCAGAAATCTGCGATATAGATTAGATAAAGATAGGGATAATCGGAGTAGTTAAGACTACTAAGTTTCCCACAATATTAAAGTGTAAATATAAGGTATATATAGCTAAATAATTGTGAGTCTACCATAGACTGTATTAAAGTATTAAATTATTCAAATATTATTTTGCAAGAACAGACAAATTCGTCCAAGGTGCACTTTAGTATTCAATAAACATAAGAGAGTACATAAATTCGTATTAATTGAGTAATAAATCTAAGTGTCGATCAAACGATGCAACTAACCCTGATTTATAAGCCCCATATTAAGGTTAGTAGTTTAATGTAAAATTGATAAATAGACCAATGGAATAATTGTTTCTCATCGCACCAGCAGTGTATTGGCTAAGCGGTATCAATACGGTAAGGTTGTGCGTTTGTATATAATAACAATAAAAAACTTCGCCCTATAATAAAAAAAAACAAAATAATATCTTTATTCATATAGGTAATTGAGCTACACTTATGAATCATCAACAGAATAAGTTGTAAAAAATCGCCAAGTATAAAGCAAGAATTTACGGAATAGGAACAAATTTTGACGAAATTTTGACATTGTTCATTATTTTAGTTAAAATATAATCAGCATTTTGCTGGAACATATACTTATTATATCAAACAACCTATTTTTATCCCCCTCTCGATAAAATTTACATAAAAACATATGATTACAGAACATATGTGCCAAATGTGGTAAAGAACTTTTTTTTATAAAACCTCCTTTTAAAAAAAGAACTATATATATATTTTACCAAAAAGGTTTATTATTTAAATATCTCTAGTGTCGTCAACGCAATGAATCCACAGTTGACAGTACTTGACCCTATCTGTATTTCTAGGCATGCCTTAACTAATTTATTAGTTACCTTGTGTCTTATTTAAATATTCTAGGAACATGTTAACAGGCCGCATCGGTCAATTTCATACGACCAGTTCAAATATATCTTTAAAACGGCAATTAAATACCAATATTTTATTTCTAACAATATCAACCAAGTCTTCACTCAAATCCTTCGTAAGCTTTTAAGAAGACGGGGCAAACCTTTAATTCTCTTATTGTTTTTAGTAACATATATTTTGCAATAATATAAATAGTTTCCGCCATTAAGATTGTTCTTTATGAGGTTTAGGTTATGTTAGTTCAGTATATTTTTTTCCCATTCTATACTTTTCTCTCTTTTCTTAAATCTTACGTGTCTAATGTAATTGGTCTGCATGTAAACCTGTGCCTGTTTTGTCTTTTTGTATTAAGTCATTCTGTTTTAGAACTAAGGTAAAAACGAGCCGGAGACACACAATGAAGTTAATGTAGAATCGAAAATTTAAAACTTATTTTGTTGACGATTCTTAAGTGTACCTTGGTGACCTATATGAATAAAGATATTTTTGACTTTTTTTTTGTTACCATAGACACTCACGTAGCTGGGAGCCGGGTGTTGCCATTCTTACCTTATATTAAAATTAGATTACTCACTTTACAGGAACCCTGCACGCAAATTGCTCTATATCCTTGTAAGGTGCATGGAGTTCCATCTGTCACAAGTGACAGTGATGCATAAAAGTGGTGACCCAGAGGACGACAGTTCAGCATACAGGGCGCGTCACCTTTTAACATATAGATATATAATACCTAACATACATTAATATGCAAACAAAGAGTTAAATTAATCTTTTTACATATAAGCTTTTAATACATGTCTTTTTGCAATAAATACATTTTATTTATTTATTTCATTTACTTTATTACTTTGATTTTTAAATATTACCTATATATTTAATATCTGTCAACTTTAATGGCCCCATATAAGAATTAAAATACTAAACTACATCAGTAGAAATAATAAATTAACCTTTAAAATCAATTCAATCAAAACATGCTTTAAATATACAGGTTTCACATATAATATGTTCTGCTATCTCGTGAAAATGTAGACAACGAAGATATAATTAAAATCACATTACACCAACTATCTATCACTTTGGATCTAAATCAGGGGTTCCCAAAGTGTGCGCCTTGATGCGCTGTAGAAAGTAAGTACCACGTGATCTCTATTCATTATCCGAACCAAATTTAGCCAGTCACAATAATTCATAATATTGTAACTATCAAGAGGTAAATTATTCTTAATATATTCTGTTGACATTTCAATTTGGGTTACTGCAGTAAGTATCTATATATTTATTTTCAAATAAGCTAAGCTAGGGAGCCGCGACACGAAAGTACACTTGCACATGTACGGCTGAAAAAGATTGAGAACCTCTGATATAATCAATACCTGACCATATATATTTTATCTTGGACGTTGCATTAATTTCACCACGAATATATTAATGTTTTCATTTCTAACTGAATAGAGTTCACCTATAATGTATTTTAGCTGATAGCTGTAATTGTAACGAATCGTTGATTTTGTTCATCATATGAATTTTAACGCCATGAGATTATTTATAAATATAACAATATTATATTTATTTTATAAATAAAAATTCCGGAGATACAGGTGTTGATTCTCGGGATAACAACACTTGCTTGGACTCGTAATTAAAAAAAGCTTTAAATAAGATCATATATTGTTTATTACCAAAAAAAAACAACTAAGTTTCTTGTCTGCTTTTTCTCAAATGGCTCGCGTATGTACCTTACTTAACAGAAATATTTGACCTTTAATCTGATAGTCCGCCAGCTTTCAACTAGGGACGCGTTTAAAGAAGCGAAGGTAAATATTTTATTAGTATTTATTTTATTATATCTGTCCCCAGACATCTCATGTGCTAATTACATTTAAAACGATAAACTTATGAGATAACAAAATTAGGTTTACACATAAGACAATTAAATGGGAACTTGAGACATAGTTAGTTAATATATTTACCATCAATGTAAGGAACCCAGGTATAATATCTCCCACGAAACGGTCTTCGGTCATATGTGGAACATTGTTCAGCTCGATGATCACGACTTCCATCGCGACAGGCCTAAACAGATTTACAAATACAAATTTGGCACATTTTCGTTGACTGGCAATACTGAGTTTCCCGAGTCTTTGACCAAATGACACATTTAACCTCAGCCTCGTGTCACTTTTGTAAAATAAAATGTTTTAAACAATGTTTTGTGTGATAAAGATGACTTACGTGTGTATTACACTCGTGGTATCGCTTCGCGACTCCTGCGCAGTCTTGGCGCAATGCTTGCCTGGTCACCCTTACAGTTACAACAGGTGGTGCAAGGGTGGTATTTAAAACATTACGGGATCTAGAACAAAATGAAATAAATTGTTTCATTCATTAATCAAATTGGTTATAGGTGTAGATCTAATTGTGTTTCACGACACAAGCAGACACATTTATGTCTGTTTCAATTTTACATATGTCACCATCGCAATTTTCCCCTTAACATTTAAGAAAATAAAGAAAGAAAGAAAATATGTTTATTTGGACACACACACACTGCACACACAACATCACAATAAATTATAAGTACAAAATTTAAATGAAAACATAAAGTAATAATTAAATAATAAAAGGAATAAAAGGAAGACTTTAATTTAATTATATATTGTGTTGTCAAAAGTTGATTTTCTATGCATACCTTTATTTTATACACATACATGTCTTGTGTTTTCATATAGTGTTGTTTTAGTTATGTTTGTGTGTGTTAATATGTTTTAATTAATAATATTTATGTAATAATGAAAATATGATATAAAACATGAAGAGACTAGGATTAAGGGTACATCATTAATTAACATCAATTAACGCATATTCGATCCTTTTTCATACTTGCAATATTATTAACAGCTCGAATAAAAACGCCTACTGAAATATTCATTCGCACGTCGAACGAAACGTCGCGTACAATTTCATATTCAAAGCTACGAGTATGCTTGTGTGAATTCAAAAGGTGCATTGTGCTAATATTAACTTCTGAAACAATTTTAATTTATTTATAAACAATATTCTTTATATTTTAATACATTTTACGGGTGTAGATCACCCGTAAAATGTATTTAAAATCGACAAAAAACAATTTTCAGATCCTATTTTGGGCCAATCTTCTTGAAGTAACTAAGTATTTTTATTCAGTAAGGTACGTACTATTTTGAATCATCTTAAATCTCGTACATAGAAGATCGTACGCGACCAAGCTTGGAACAAAGCAGGCAAGATTGTGCTTGGTAGATTTTTATCAAATATAATGATATAATATAGTTTCTCTTTTAGCAAAATTGTCGTTTCTTTTAAAAGATTTTGAAAGGTTGAAACAATGTTTAAACAGTTTGAAAGATTGTTCTGAACAATTTGAAACATTGTTTTAAACAGTTTGAATGATTTCTGAACAAACACGACATTGTTGCTTTGCGAAAAAAACAATTAAATAAATACTTTTGATAAAAGATAATATGGAGATGTTCTTATTTAAAAAATATTTTGTATTAAGTTCAATGTCCACATAGATAAAATGTTACTTGAAAAAAAAACGAGGACGCGATGCTTAAGCCCTAATTAAATCAAGATAATTAAACTCTTCTGCTTTTTTCTTAGCTTTTTATGTATTTTTAATGATTTCTGATTTGTATATTAGTTTTTTTTTTTATAGAAGAGGGGGGGGCAAACGAGCAGGAGGCCCACCACAAAGGTGAAGCCGCCGCCCATAGACACTTACGAGGCTGGAAGCTCGTGAATGCGTAGCTGCCCTTTATAGGGAAAATTAGGAAATGGAGGGGTAGGAGAAGAGGAGTGGGGGGAAAGGATGGGCACCGGAAGATCTCACAAAATGAACAAAGTCCAATTGTATCACTTTACGCCGGTGTTCTGTGAGAGAGTGGTATTTCTCCGGCCGTGCCTGCCCATTCGGCTGAAACTCTTAGTAACAGCGTGGCACTCCCACTCAAAAAAATAGTGTTAATTACTTCGACCGATATAATGTACTTATAAATATTGTGATACTTACATATTGGACGATATAACGACAAACTCTCTAACGTATCGAAATCAAGGCCTTGGTTTGATTAGCTTGTATTCCATACAATGCTTTTTCATCTGTCCATTTAACAACTACTCTCTATAACGCCATCAAAAGCACAGTCTCTTCAGTGTCGTAATATATAGATTTATTGATTTTTTTTATAGAAAAGGGAGCAAACGAGCAGGAGGCCTACCATAAAGGCTGAGAGCTCGTGAGTGCGTTGCCGGCCTTTTAGGGATCGGTACGCTTTGGAAAGGACCCTAAGTCGTACTGGTTCGGAAATACCGTAGCGGGCAGGTGGTTCTATAACGTGGTGGTGCGTGGTAAGCAATGTCTTTCGATACGCGCAGTGGTGGAACGACAGACGTCAAGGTGATACGGGTGCAATTTCGTATTCTGCCTAGATGTCCGAAGATGATATTAAAATGTAATTTTCTTTTTATTAATTATTAACATGCACCTCCAATTATCCTTCCCATCCTGTATGTACATGCCACAGAAAAGGTTCAATAAACAAATTAAGGTAATAATAATTTATATTCAAATTACTCCTAATGTCCGGGCATAATTTATACAAACTCGACTATAAGAACGCGTGCCGTGACAAATGACGTCATATCCAATTTGTTATCCTGGCAGGATGCTGGACCAGAATGTTGTTAATTAAAGAATTTTTATTAGTCTCACTGCTTAATTTATTTCGAACATCGAATATTTGCTGGCGTCGAATTATTTTACAATTTTATATTCCAATTGACAGTTTTTATAGTTTTATATTATGGACGGCCTAAATCTAATTACATTTTATGTTTTAGTATAACAAAGGTTAAAATGAAATGAATCGTTCTTAAAACTAAAACAAATTTTAAAAGTTTGATCCTTACGGCAGAGCACCCATAATGTTGGCTTTACCTCGCTGAATATACGCTGAGCGAGAAAAGCACCAGCTCTTGGATTACCGGTACTAAACCTATTGATCTGCGTTTATAATTATTTTTACTATCATTAATTTAAAGATAATGAAATTCGATACAATATATATATTTATTGACCGTAAAACGTGGTGATTTAAGTGGCGGAGAGTTTCTTGCCGGTTCTTCTCGTCCGCTGTACGCCTTTGATTTGGGAACATTCAGTTAACGAGTCAAAAAATTTATAAGCTTTTCTTGATGATTGACAATATCAATTAGTACTGATATTAAATTTATATTATTTTAATTTTCAATTTCCTAAATTCTTATTATATGTTAACATATTTCAAATGTAACACCCCTGTATAATTGTCGCTAGACCAGCCTGACGCCTTGTTCATTAAAAGTGACTGCATTTAAATATCCTAATTAGAGATATCTAACTAATACATTTTATAATATTCTTCGTTTTTTATTGAAAAATTACTTCGATTTGTCTATCATGAGATATATAAGTTTTTATGTAAGTCAGTTCGAGTAATGTGCTAACCGTGCTAACCGCTACCCGTGGACACCTACAACGCCAGGAAGCTTATAAGTGAGTTGCCGGTCTTTAAGAAAGAGGAATCCTCTTTTTTTGAAGGTCCTCAAGTCGTAGCGGTATACTATATACTTCGGGCGTTATTAAATAATAATAAAAAATCTAAAATCTGCCTATTTATCACCTCTAAACGGAACAAAGTTAACCGATCAGCGAAACTAAAAGGAAAAAAGACGATAAAATTACGTAGGATTTTTTTTCTCTTTTGGTGCAATTGGCTGACATGTCATGAACGTGACGACATAATCGTATAGTCATTAGTGGTGCGTGTCAGTCTTGTTATTCGCTACAGGGATTACATTACGTTTAACCTATGACCCACGATTGCCCAGCAAAATTCAGAATTACTTAGGAATTTTTATATATCATCAAACGACTATAAATTATGGAATGTTTTACTTGAAATTCACTTTTCAACGTACATCACTTTGTAAAGAACTGAATGTATGTGAAGAACACCAATTTTTTAATTACCTACATTTGAAATTATAGACTTCCAAAGTATACAGTGACTCAACTACGCAATCTAGATTCGCAAGGGTTGGTATAAAATTTAGTTAATTTCGTAAACGCCTTTAAAAAGAACATAAAGTACTCGAAATCCCACAAAAAACAAAACTTTTTTAGAAAAAAAAAACAAACTGTCAATATCACATCATCATAAAGTTAATTAAAGATTATCTAATCGTTTGAATAGAAAAGCAAATATCTTAAATCGATACAAAGTTACATTGCTTTTAATGTCCCCAAGATAACGATAATGATATACATTTATGACCGCTGTTAACAATTTTTTATTAAATGCCCAAGGGTTTAATATGTATAAGCCAGCCTATCAATGTTATTGATGGGAATAGTATGCTTTTATTAAAGAGATGTTCCGCTATAATAAGTATTTTCAAAACGAGTAATGTCCTCTTTTTCCATGTTTTTATTTACACTTTATTGCACTTAAACAGTAGAAGTAGGAGATGTTAATGCATATAAGAGCAAAGGGCGGCCTTAGCGCTAATAAGCGATCTCTTCCAAGCAACCCACAAAATATAATACAATTTAACTGGTGCAAAGCTATATTTTTTATTTTATCTTTTTTCAAAGTTTCCGATTATTATATTACATTGACATGGCAATTTTTAATAGAAATCTCAGCTTAAAGAAGGCAGTGAGGTTCAAAAACCGCAAAGTCCTGACTTTATATATGCATAAGTATTATACGAATATTGGTAGTTAATAGATTTTGTATAACTAAATATTAACAATATGTATACGTGCGGATTTTAATATGTCAAATTGTTACCAAGGTATCATATAAATGTCTTTGAACACGATAGATACCAGAATCGATAAATCGAATAAATAAATGTTATATGTAATGTATGTTATACCTAGGTAGACACTGCCTTTCCTGGAAGGATACACCGCCTCCACAGGACCTGGAACATGGACTCCAAGATCCCCAGGAGCTCCACGCGTAAAGTCCTACATCTGGTCTTTCTAGCACCTGGAATTATAGATTTTTCTATATTATTCAGTAGACGTAACATAAAATGCTCCATTCTATTACGTAGGAATTACTTTGAATTTACAAAAATAACTATATGAAATATATTGTTTTATGTCGATTGACTGGAAGAGATCGCTTGTAAATGATTTTTTTTATGTAACATGAGGCATAAGAGCATGCCGGTCACTTCGAGTGAAATGCTTACCTATGGGCATTTATTTTTCTTGTGTATTAAAACGAAATACTCATATGTATTATTTTTTATTTATATAATATTTGTACCTTGACTGTGGTCGTTTCGCTAAGATTCGATGCTGTAGTGAACATCGCGAATTGAATCATAGTTGCCACCCTGAAAAAAGAAATATCTGTACACATTTTGTATGGTACCACCGCAATTCCAAATTCAAAATATCTTCTTTACAAGTGTGACCTCTATATAGCCTCATAACGTCTTTCAGGATTTCGTCTCGACCAAGAAATCTCTGTCAAGGTAATAAATCTAAAAATTTAAAACGTTCATAATCCGGATTTTAACGATTAAGTGAAAAATAAATCACCGTCCTGCAATCTTTGTAACAAATTACTCAATCTCTTATTTGCAGTAACAAAGGATGCGTGATCTATTTCGAAATTATCAAGATTAGCTAAGCGAAAAGCGTGGGGTCGTAGGATAGAGTAGAGACAACGGTAGTAGATTTACAAACAATTTTACACCTAAGATTTAAATTTAGGCTAAGTACGATTTTAAAATATTGAAATTCAATTTATTTTGAATGTAAGTATGAATGATTTATGCAAAAAAGGCGTAAAAATTGTAGGTCATATGTATACATAACATTTTAATTTGAGAAAACCTAACACAAAACTGGATAGAAGATTGAGTTTATTACATTCATATATAAATACCACGTAAATAGGCTTTGAATAACTTTTTTAAGTCGTTGAATGAATAAAGCCGGCTTGTGTTTTCTTAATAATATTAAATCATATTGTTATTTTATTATTTGTGTCAATAAAGAGTTTTTATTATTATTATGTATGTAACATCAATATAATGCTTTTAATTTGACATTTAAAATAACAGCAAAAATCATTTAATATATAATAATTTGTACCGCTAAGTTATATATACCTAACCTACACTAAATCTTTTACTATGGCCACATCGTGGGTCCAACAAACAATTTGTTAGCCCATACAATTTACTGCTCTCACGGCAAAGTAATGAACTCTAACAACGGCACCATTTAAGTTTAGTCGTACCCAGTTCGATAATAAATAAAAATCTATTCAAATACACATCGATTCGGAACTTTTTAATACAAGAAAGGAAATATAAATATGTATCTATATCTAACATCGTCTATTTGTGTGAAAACTTCAAATCGTAATTAACTTTTAAAAAATGTTAATAGTTTTATGTGGTTGTCCGCTTCACCAACATACATATATTAAATATAGTGAAAAAAAAAGCACAGTTACATAATTAATCGCACTAGATAAATAGTAGATGTTCCTTAACTGTCTATTACAATCGCAAATTAACCCTACTTACAAGATGGCTGTAAAAGCACAACTTTATTTCGATCGACATTCAAAAATTAAGCTTCAAAATTTGGATGTCTAGTTCATTTGCATTTAAATGTACGTAATGGCTAGCCACTTAAGATTCCTATTTGAGGGGGAAAAAAATTAAAAATAGCGATTTAAAAGCAAAGAAAAATTAGCTAATTGTTTCTTAACAGCAAATATTCTTTTGTACCAATATTAATAAAGTAATTAAATAAAGTTCTTATTAAAAACATTGGCTAAAACTATAGACCTATTGCGAAATCTGTCATCTCCATTAGGTGTTTGTGTCCCCTATAGTATCTTCGCATTGATTTCTCATTATGCCGTCCGGTAACACGGCGCTTAAATGCCAAATAATGTCGTCTTTACATCGAAATCTAACGAATCGTTATACGTTAATCCATATAACTATTGGTATAATTAAGTGATTGTAAATTTGAAGTAGCTTTATACTAAACATTCAGTCAGTTACTTTGATTCAAACTCAAACTCAAAATATCTTTATTCAAGTAGGTCTTTATAAAGACACTTTTGAATCGTCAATTTTTACATTACCAACGGTTCGGAAGGCAGTCATCTACCGAGAAGGCAAGAAACTCGATAGCTCCTCGTTTAAAATAAACAATTAATACAAAATTATAAATAATAATATAAAGGCGTAAGCACATAAGGCTGCTCACTATAACTTTTTCTCCTATACTTGAATTCAAAACAATAGTTAAAAAAGGTGTCGGAAACTACTGAAGCGATATTTTCACTAATACAGAGCATCATACACCACTGCTTGGCCAAAACATATTATAATAAAATAACCTTATCCACATGGCGAACCCAGTCGCAGTAATATAAAATATATATCGTATTTTCATACAAGAACGTTTTCATTCGTAATAAGTACTTAAGCAGATTACCAAATGAGGAGTGTGCGTCCAAACGGCTTAAGTGACGATAGTTATTTAATGTCTTGGCCTGGTTCATTTGGAAATTAACTGGTAATTCCCATGGATTTTTTTTGAACTCTAATTGCATGCCGTACCGTATCAGTGTCACCATTACTTTTTAATGTATGTCTGTGATTTTTTTTATGTTTAACTGTGTGTCAATTATTTAGCAGAAGCTTTTGTGGCGGAGACAACCCAAGTCTATATGTGTAGCTTTAAAGCTTAACGCGGCGTGCTTCTTTTGTTTGATTAAGCTGTCAAGAGTTGTCCTTTTTATAAAAAATGTATTATTCCTTCAACTTTGATTTTGTTCCATTTGGATCAAGATTTTAGACCATAAGGTACAAGTGCACAGGCGCTTATTAAGGGATTAAGTAGGCGTCTGGTTAGTACCGGTGACCCAAGAGCTGGTAGTGCTTTTCTCGCTCGTCAAAGCATTGCGATACTCTTGATTATGGGTACTCTGCCACAAGGACCAAAATTTTTGAATTTATTTTAATTTTAACTTTACCTCTAATAGTACAATAAAACTTTATTTATCCTATATATAAAATTCTCGTGTCACAATGTTCGTTCCCCTACACATCCAGAACGGCTTAAAGAGTTCCCCTAAAGCTTTGTGAGCATATTGAGTTTGTCTGAAAATCGTAAACATCTATTTTACTACTCCTAAGCGATAAGGTTTGTCCACACTACACATTTTTTTAATAGACATAATTTATATGACAAAATAACGTTTGCCGGACGTTATTTTAATGAATTTTGAAGTTAGTTTTAACGGTTATATATATGCGATGTTATACGCATCACATTAAAAAACCTTAAAGATTACTTGAGATAGAGTAAAAATATATATAAAGAGATGTTATTTGAACTAAGATTCACCTAAGTACATAGCGCCGTTATCCTTACGACCCCAAGATACCGTTCACAAGCCGTGACAAATACAATATTGCTGTGACCTTGAATATAATGAAATCTCCGCGCGCTTTACTATTGCTAAGGAAATCAAAATATATCGTCATAAGGATTATGTCGTCTACTATTTCGTTTTATTATGTGTGTGTTGTAGTTATTTATGGCATAAAAAGTACGTTATATATTGTTTATTACACTAAACACCCCTTATTATGATAATATTATTTATTTATTTAATAAGGCACACCAACAACACACATACAAACACAAGCCGAACAAAATTACAAAAAAAAAATACACAAGACACGTACGAGTATGTGCATAAATTATAGGAATGCACAGCATTACAGGTATACAATGAACAATTTTAAAAAACAACTAAACAATCATATTTAAAACAAAAAAATAAAGAAAACTCTGCACACAGAAATAAAACAAAAAACAAGTTTTTTTATTAGGTATCAATGTAAAATAAAACCTGAAACTCTGTTTAAAACTTTTGTAAAAATTATTTTCTTTAATTTTATTTTTTTTCTCTTCGTTTAATTTGGCACCTATTCCAATGATACTTTCCTTTTTTGGGTTGTCTGAAAGATATCGTTTATTGGCGATATGGCCGCTGGTTGTGCAACAAAGTATAAATTAAAAATCAATAATTATTTCGAATGAAAACAAACCACCATACTGCGATAAGTCATAAAATAATACCAACTTCTGTGTTCAAATTAATTAACATCAAATATTATGCATAAATGACACAAAACAGACGCAATTACAATCAAATATAAAACCCTTATAAATAAACCTTAGTAATTCACTACGGGTCTGCGTTGGAGTGAGCTTAGACGAAAGGCCACAGACACAGCAGAATGGGTCATATCTGCCCTATGTCCCGACACGGGACTCTAGTATTAAATTCTACGTATTAAAAGTACTAAAACAGTTATATTTAGCCTTGTGTTTGTATGAATGTGTTTTCATTCATTCTACGTGGCATTTCCAGATCCGGTAATTGGCCAGCGATCGCCTCATCTCTCGATAAGAATATTTTTTTCTTTACTTAACCCTATTCAAGTACGTGTTTGTGAATGGCTCGTATAATTGTATTTACTTTGAGTACGTCCAGGACTCGAGGATAGTTGGTAATCCTATAAAAACATTTTGAATAAACAAACGCACAGCGTCGACTTGTATAGTTTCTGACGTTGAAAATTGTGTCGATCTTGCTTTGATCGTTTCATACTGTTACAATATTTGATATTAAAAGTTATATAGTGAATTATAAATAATATTTATCTAGTAGCTTTTGCTCGTGATTTTGTCCGCGTGGTTAAAATACAAAAGTAATTTGGAAAATCTACATTTTTATAGAAACTTTCAAACCCTTCAACAATTTTTTCACGATAAATATTTTCTTTTCTAATGTTGAGTCTATCTCCATACCAAATTTCATCGGAATCGGTTCATTAGTTTGGGCGTAAAAGCGTACAATTCATACATTCTTTACTTTACAAAAAACGAGTTACTTAATTTACTGAGTTTTTATCAACACAAGATATAATATTCAGTTATAATTTAGACTATAACGTTCTTTAAGATATATTTAATTTACTGCTTCCTTGTCTCTGACCGTGAGAGTTGTGGAATTTTTCTCAACTAAGGACTCGCAGTGAACCCATGTAAACTTAGTTTTAGTGACATTCAAGTGTTAACAAACCTAAATGAATAACGATTTTTTGACTTTTTACAGCAAACTCAACACGAGTGCTTAAAATTCTATTCAAAAAGTAACACAAATGAGTTTTAACAAGATTATAGACAATGTTATAATAAAACCAGTAATATGCGTGTTCGCAGAAAACGGGAAAGCCATGTGTGGAGTCGTAAAACACTTTTCTTTTAAATGATTTTTATTAACGCATTGTACCCATTTTCTAGGTTACCGAGTACTTTCACAAATTCTGACGTTATTCTGGAAATTCAATTGAATTTACAACTAAGTATTCTCCTGGACCCTGTTCACACTCGGTTAGCCCCAGTGTAGGCGACATTACATACATATTATATACTTTAAATATATAGTGCATTATATAGCGTCAGTCGATTTAACGACTTAATTTGCGTTGGTTGGTTTAGCTTGTATTCCATAAAATGATTTTTTGTCTGTCCATTTAATGACCACTCTCTATAACGCCATGCAGTGCCTTTATAAAGAGTATAAACTGTATATTTATTTATCATTTATATATCATATATCGCATAATTGACTATACCGATCCACACTGTACTAAGTGGAACTCAAACTCATAATACTTTTATTCAAGTCGGTCTTTATACAGACACTTTTGAATCGTCAATTTTTACACTACCACCGGTTCGGAAGGCAGTCATCTACCGTGAAGAACCGGTAAAAAACGAACCTGGGATCGATCGATCTGTTCGCCAGTCGTCTATATATTATATGCAGTCGTATATATATAAGTTAGCCTGTCATTGCTAAAATTTTGTTTCACTTTGACTTCCTAATTTCTCTTTATAAACATAAGTTCAATAAACGATGGGTATCAGTTGTAACCACTCGACGTCAGTTAAAGAAGCCGTGTTGTTATAACAGTCTTAGTAAGCACTCGCGACGAACGGTCCTGCTGCCGACCCAGTGACAGCATTTCAATACAGCCTTATTTATTTTATATCTCATCCTTCGTTACGTATATCTTATATAAATTCAACTTGAGCTCAGCCACTAGGCGATATTCCTCTATCGTCAGTGAAGATTGCATGGAATGCTGATCACCTGCATACTTACAGGCATGTGTAATTCCTGACTGTTTTGTATACACACTTGATTTGAATGAAAACAATTCTGAATTTTTTACATAAGCAACTGATTTTTGCAACTGGTTACGACATCTCGTTTCCAAGCTCAAGCTTTCATCTATACTGTTATTAGATATACTAAGAAAACTGTGTGAAGCTTTACACGTTTACCTCATATGTACCTATCTACCTATATGGTAGAAGCAGTGGCGTGCCTAGTTATATCTTAGATCTAGCCCAAAGTGTTAAAAAAGGAATTCACTTAATTTTAAAATACATTCTATCTTTCTCTGTGCCAATTAAGATTTATAATTTTACTCCTCAGTAGGGCAAACCAGGCTTTTGGGGTTTTAAGGTAGTAATTGGGTAGAAGGTATAATTAGTGCTTAATACTCACCAAAAACACTTGTGATTCCAGCGTGGGAAGCGATTCATTTTAGTAACATTCACTTCTGCAATATACAGTCCATTGTACACAACTGTCCACACAATCACCGACTCGCATATAAAATTGTCAAAGGAATAATATAAAATCTACGTCACTTCGTCGGGCATGATCACTTCAATTGTTTTACGGCCTGGAACAAATTAACATTTTCGTTAATAATCAAACGTCACATATTAACTGACCAGGCAGACGTTGTTTTGCCATAAAGTACTCAAATATAGGGGTTGATGAAAGGGTAAAAATTAAAGTTCTTTGTATTTTTTAACGCATAATACAAAAATGTCTCTATAAATAGATGTTGTACGATTCTCAGACCTACTCAATGCTCACAAAATGTCATTGGAATTGGCCAAGTAGTTTCGGAGGAGTACGGGAACGAATATTGTGACACGTGAATTTTATATAAGACTAGCTGAACCGGCAAACGTTGTGAACGAGTAGAAATAATTGAATTTCACGGTATTTCGTTTACTACAAAATAAATTTAATTTATACTTTAGCCTCAATAACACGTGGTAGTCATGCAATTGAATTGTAGCTTAAATGACACGTTTGTCGGTTTACCATAGTAGTGCCAGCTATTGCTTACTTACTCAATCCAGTCGAAAAGTATCGACATCTGGTAGAATCTTTTGGAGTTAACAGATAATTGTGACTGTCAATTAATTATATAGACAAATAATTTGCAATAAAAAAAAATGCGACTATAATTAAAGATTTAAGCTATCCTATAACTCAAGTTGGATCAGACTGCTCACGGTGTGCCAATTTAATTCAAAATCGGTTATGTAGTTTAGGAATCCATCGGGAACAAACATCGTGACAGGAGATTTATATATTTATAAGATTACAATTTGCCGTGTACTGGGATCATTTCCAAAAAAAATCAACCAAGCAGAGTTTCTTGCCTGCTTCTTCTCAGCTTGGTCGCATACGAACATGCGTAAAATCACTTAGATTTAAGACGATTCAAAGTGGTCTTATGTACCTTAATAAATAAAGATATTTTGACTTTGACGTTGCCTAAAACGATCGATACTCGTTAAATACTAGTCTTGTGTACTAGACTAGGATAAAAAATAATGCAGTGAGTCGGCCGTGATTTCTTAATGGATTTGGAAAATTAAATTTTAATTTTACGTATATCACCCTCATTTATTTGCTGGTCGATACAACTTTATCAATAATGTCGTATAACTTTATAATTTCTCCTTCGTGAGCATTTATTGTCCGTAATGTATTTATATTTTTAGATATAAATTCGCTTATGTTTCTTGTTTTACTTAATTGAATGTATTTTGTGTTTTTGTTTGTACCTCTTGCACCAGACCAATTGTATAAGTAAATTTTTTTATTGCGGGTTGCCTAGAAGAGATCGCTAATTACCGATAAGGCTGCCCTCTACTCTTATATGTACTATCTATTAACATTATCTACTTCTACTGTTTTATTGCACAAAAGTGTGAACAAATAAATACATACAATATACATCTTCATAATACTTAACAAGTCGTATCTTAAAGGAAGTCATAAGATAAGGAAACATATATGAGTATAAATCTGACACTAGCGTCCTAAACATTTTTACATCACTCGGTAATGTTATGCTTGACACATAGATAACACACTTTGATAGGTGTGAACGGTGAACCTTAAATTAAAACTCAATGTATGAGCATCGTATGTTGCTATTAGGCTAAGCTTTCAAAGCTAACATCGAGGTCTTATCCAATAATGGGTCCAAACTCTAAGTGTTATTTCAACACTTATGTTCAATACACTTTAAGCTTGCAGAAAAGTTTAATAAAAACTCAACAAGAACCAAACGGTTTCATTAACAGATCGTTTTAATCATTCGGACAGTAAATTTTCATTAATTTCCGAATACGCCCACAGAGCGCTGTCTAATAACATACGAAAATTAATAGTCTGTAACGTTGTTTTGTAATTTTGCGAACTGTCTTATGAGTCCACTCGCCCATACCCCGGGTTCTGATCGCGCTTAATGCTCTTTTGGATACGTTCCCCGAGTACGCTTTGTTGGCTAAATTATCTGCACGCTTGAAGTTCTGTGAGAGAAATATATTTACACAGGGTCTATAAATAAAGTAAGTGCTTTCTGTGCTATATGTGACGTTTTAATTATATGTCTATTAGTGCAATCCCCAAAGACAAAAAGCAAACACGTGCCATAGACAATATTAATTCAACATAGAACAAATATTGAATAAGTCAAACAGTAGTTATTCATTCGTTTTTCAAATATCGCGCATCCGCGGTCACGTTATCTAAAGAATCAACAAGTTACAACATTATTACGACACCTTTGACTGTGTCAGTGTGTTAAACTAGATAGCTTTATCTTTTGATTAAATATTATACTAAGCTAGAAAAGCAGTCGTTGCACTTTGTCAAATTAATTACTCATACGCAAAATCATTATTCCAGCTATGTTTATAGTTTAGAGGAAAAATCGTTTTGTTTCCAGTCTGTTTACTATCGATTTAAATTTCGAATGTGGATTTCCGCAAACCAAAGAGATCGATTATGTATATTTTATACGTTACTGGCTGTAAAGAAAATAATCATACCGCACTAAAAAAGTTTCTATATTGTTTTCAATGTCATTTGTCATTTGTACAGAAATTTATGACAAGTTAAATACGAAAGTATTAAGTATTGATTTAAAAAGACAAATACAATAAAACCGTTCCACAGACACCGAATAATTATAATTTACCTATCACTATTAACACTACGTGTGTTTGATTTTAAACAATCTTTTCATAGTATTTTACTTTGGTACTGCTAATTAATTATAATGAGTGAAGTTCTAAAGGTTCATTATAATAACAGTTACCACACTCTTTATCGGTACTAAGATAAATAGAAAATAAATTATATTGTTTCACACCTGCGTTCTTTGCCCGGTAAAATTAGACACGAGGAGATAACACGGCATCACGAAAATCATTTGATTAACAGCTTCGGCACGATACGTGTTGTAATTAAACTCTATAAAAAAAACATTGTTTATCCTCATATCTGTTTTTAATTTACAATTTTCATACTGAAATATTATATAATAATTTCAATTCATTATTACTTAAAATAAACATGATACATTCAGAATAAAGGCCGGATAACGACTAGGATAGTTCTAGACCAGTATTTCAGGGCATCGGACCTCTTCACTGGTTTTTTTTTTACATTTTTTTGTTAAAAAGTATTCTTACATTTACAGAACAAAGTGGCTCCGTATATTTATATGTGTGTATATTTACCTATATGTCAGCATACATAACATTATATAATACAGCTTAAATATGCAGAAAAAAAAATTTGCTCATCCAATACAGCATCCAAACCATTTTAAGGAGTTTAATACGAAAATGACACATTCATTATTTCAAAAAGAGATAACAATAGGATAAGTTGCCTTAGCAAACACCATTTTTAAAACATATAACTAAATATTTAAGTACTATATTAACATAATTATTTAATGACTTAAGACATCCATAACATAATATATACAAATAAGTCAATTTTATTTTATTTATTTATTATATTCTTTCATAAAAACAATTATTTATTTAAACAAAAACCTCTCTTTCACTATTTGCTCTCTGGTTTTATTATTATTGTGGTCCTAGAAAACAGGTATACCCTTTGCGGGACTAAAAAGTCGCGTGGGTGTCATAGGTTGGTAATCACCGCTACCAGGAACTTTGAATTACTCCCATAAATGTATATTGCTTACCATTGATAGCAATACACAATCTAACAAATTGATAAATTATTAACCATATGGGAAATACTTCGTAAATGTTGTTGATATTGTGAACTGTATTAGAAACACTGTCAAGGTATTATTACCATAATGTTATAAAAAATATATTTAGCCACATAATGTTTAATTTGTATAATCATATATTAAGTTAATTTGATCTGTTTTCGTACATTCAACACATATTCAGAACTTTGAAACTTTTCAGTGAAACATTGAGGGGGCATTGTATGTTTGAATTAATAGTGTCTATTAATAGTGGGTTGTCTGGAAGAGATCGCTTGTTAGCGATAAGGCCGCCCGTTGCTCTTATATGTTGTATGTATCTATTAACGTCATTTGCTTCTTGTGTTTATGTGCAATAAAGTGTAAATATATAAATAAATAATATATAGGTATTTCAATTGTTAATGTGTTCTTCGAATGAATAGTTAAATAAACAGATATTATCTTTGGTTAGATAGCTGACCAGTAATATTGGTCGTCACTGATCGATTCGCAGAAATGTTGTGTTAAATCGGTAAAAGCATTTTTTTTATAATTTAATTAAATCCTTTTGTAAGTTGGTGCATGAGAATGCTAAGAAAATGTAATGTCAATCATGTTTTAAAAAAATTGGAAAATTTTTAATACAATAAAAGTTAAATACAATTTTAAGTCGTATTTCTAAAATTGAAATTATTCAAACATCGAACGCCACATGACGTTTTATTAAGTAATAAAAATATTCACATCGAAAACTCATTTGAATTCAAAAAGGTTTTATAACAAAAAAACATAAATACCTCCTTAATAAAACAATCCACAGAGTACGTTCGAACGATATAAAAATTCCGACCAAACCTTTCACTATCATAGGTGGTCTGAATACTAGTTGATAAAGTTTTATTATTAAAAAAACACGGCCCATTTCACTTAATACCATTAGTTTGATATAAACAGTGTCGAAATAGTTATTAACGTTAATCTCCAATTAGAAATAAATTATATGAAACCAAAGAGGTTTTATAGTCAAGAATTTTATTACACAGACTCTTTAGTATACCTACTCGGATGCATATTCCACCTTAGCCTTAAGTTTGTATGTAAGAAATCGCATTTATTGAGGCCGTCTTTTATTTAACTTTGATTATAATTAATAATAACTATTTGAATTTATTTGAGTTTATCATTTTAAAGTGGTATTAAATATCTTTTTTGTAATTAGAATCTAAATAAACATGATTAATAATTAATCTTACTTAATGTAGGACTATGTGCCAAAAATCTTTTACGACAAAATATTCAACGTTCAAAAGAACATTTTCCCAAAAGCGTAACAAACTTTAAAAAAAGCTTACATCACGCATGTGTACGAGGGCGTTTAATTAAGCTCAATCTTATTAATCGTCTTTCTAAACCAGTAATTAATCTCAAGTAACAATACAATGTCGCACAATAGCTCAATTTAATTCGAAATCAAATTAAAAAAAAAACCATCGAACAATCAAAAAGAAAGTTGTCCTTCAAACGCCACTTGATAAACACTCTAGGCACTCGTAAAAAGGACAAACTGGGAGAAAGCTCGGTATATCACACAAAGCCAAAATTAAGAACTTTCAATGTAACATCACAATAGGCTATTTCACGTCGACGTCACACAATTAAACTTATTCAAATTCATGTTTACATACATACGCAAATGTTGATTTTTCGGTTTGTATAAAGTCTATGACAAATTCTTGATGTTTGTTCGAGACGGAGGCGAATTAGCATACTAGGATGTTAGGGCCAATTATCGCCTGTTAGCATGATACAACTGAGGGCACCAACCTCTAACCTCGTACAGGGCTTCGATACAGTGACCCACTTCTTTAACAAAATGGTCTATCCATGCTTTAAGCTCGTGTAATGCTTTATGACCAGCCAGTATCTTATATATTATCTGTTGCATTTTTGGCTAGTCAAAGTAAGCATTCTTTATTCAAAATATGATTATTTAAAAAAAAAATAACGTCACTAAAACTAAGCTGAGGAGAACCCACAAGAAACTGATTTCTAAATATTCTGAATTATCTTATATATTTTTTTATGTAACAGGAGGCAATCGAACAGGCGGGTCACTTCGAGTGTAGTGCTAACCGCCGCTCGTGGACACCTTCAACGCCAAGAGGCTTACGCGAGTTGCCTGCCTTTAAGCGAGAGGTACGCTCTTCTCATAAAGGATCTTTGTGGATAACTCAATTAGTAGAAACCATTGGACCAGATCAATTAATTCCCAATATAATCTAAATATATGAAAATGATGTATGATTTATATGAATAATATATTTATAGAACGGTGTGGCCAAGATAGTTTATCCCCGATCAGCTCAGAAGGTAAAGTTTAATAATTCTTTAGTTTCCGATTGGATGTATGGTAATTCTATACAGTGAACGGTAATAATTATGAATCACTGTGAATATAACTTAAAGCTTCCAATGTTGTTAGGCGTACTATGTATAAATATTAATAATAAGACTTAAATTAAATTACTTAAAACTAAAACATTACAATAAATTTTAAAGCTTTGATCATTGTGGCTGAGTATCCATAATGCTGGCATTTCCTCGCTGAATCGCGATACTGATATGTTGAGCGAAACATCAGCTTTTATGTCACCGGTACTAACCAGCGCCTACATAAGTCTTTAATAATCACATCTAAAGTCGGAGAAAAGGCTTGTTCTTTGACCTTTTTATATATTAAAACGTATGTACGGCTATCGATTTTGTGTAACGTAAAAATCGCATTGAATTAGAAAGTGAACCGCAACATGATACATGCCCATATGAAAATTGCTAAACATCTTGCGGTTATACTTTTACGTAAACCACGAGAAAAGGGAACGTGTGGTCACTTTTGTGTGGTTCGCTATCCACATGCCCATATCAATGTCGCTTTCAACAGAGCATGGTCTAAATTTATTTATTTATTTACCGCCGAAGCCAAAAACACATACCAAAACTATTCAAACTTAAATTATTATTTAATCTAACAACCCCTTATATTCGTCCATCGTCATTCCTAATTAGGGTGATCATACGCAGAATGGAGCTTTGCAAGTGGATGCTAACCCTAGCCAGTAATGGATGCCTTCTGAGCCTGAAAAATTCTCTATAAATAGGTCCACCATTTTAGATTTTAACTGAATCTCACCACAACTAGATTCTAGAAGGCTGACTCGATTAATTTGGGCCTTTATTTCTTATTTTTCTTTTGTTTCAAATGTACCGATAAAATCTTTAATAAAAGCTCTAACGCCACAATACTTAGTAACTTCTGTTATTTGAATCATGTATGTAACATAATTTTATATTAATGCCTAAGTAAATATTTAAGCATTGAATACTTCAAAACCGATGCAATTTAAATATAACAGTGAAAAAATCGTTTAAATATTGATAAATTATATAATTGAACATAATATTATTACGTCAGAGTTTTATTATGATGTCAATTGATAGAATTGTAGGGTTGATAATTCTTGTAATTTTAAAATCCTACATATCCTACCTTATGAGGTTTATACATTAAATGTATCAAAACAAATATGTTATGGTACTTTCTGGAAAATGTTAGAGTGAATGTCCTAAGCACCGTTAACCATACAAGATAAGTCCGGTTTGTAATAACTATGTATTCAAAGATGATATAAACTAAATAGCATGCAAAATGTCCAATATAAATCGCTGTACTGTTATGGTTTAAGATCTATGAATTACTTATAGTGATTCCGTATTCTTGTTATCAACTAATCCATTCTAATAAAGGTTAAATATTCCATAATATTAACAAGAAATCGCCACAGAATATAACTAATTAAAAAAAATATATTCAAATATAGAATTGATAGTCTGTGCTTGGTCTTATCTGTATCATGTCTAGAGATGTCATTTTGAATTTAAATTTAGAATACTAAATTTTGTGAAACTAAATAAACGTCAGGCTGTATATACAAAGCAATATATATATATATATATATATATATTTGAACCTTGCGAATATCGTGAAAACTGAACGTAAATACATACAAACTTTTTGATAACAGAGAACATTGATAGACTACACAATTAGACAGGCTACTTGAGAGTTGATGGGTCAACAGGCGACAACGATTGCCACTATTGGACATAATTATATAACAGAACACCCAGAACAGTGATTTCAGGAGGTCAATGGACTTACGCATGCTGGTAATGAAAGCGAGGTGACAATTTTATTGAAAAATAACGTGATACATATAAATGATTCAAAGGTGTCACTGAATAGTTTAAATTTTGTTAAATTAATAACTTTTCGTTTTATCAACAATATGAGTATATCAATGGCACACAAAAATAATGCTGTTGATTTAAAAATGAATTTTGCTTCTACGACTTTTGGACTCTAAAGGAGTTTCTAAAGATTTTGATGTAGCGACTAGTTTTATTGAACAACATTGTTTTCATAATGCACCTCAGAAAAGACTGGCATATCTACAACGCAGAGAAACCCACATGTATTTTGTTTAAATATACAAATAATTTATTACATAACATTCCAAATGTTTTTTTTATAAGAGGCGGCTCTCCTTATAGGAAGTGTCCTCATTAGTCGTCACTTTTTTATTACTTTTCACTGCGTCCTCCAGGACGCTTGGCTTGGCTACTGTTTCAACAGTAGCCAAGTTATTGGTCTTTAAATTTACCGTTATGCGTCATCTGTCAGATTGTCAACTGTCACTGTAACTCTTATCCTGCACCTCTACCATTCGTTCATAGATGTTAAATTGTCTCACAAATAAGTCACCGTTTTTGCAATTGCAGTAAGAGAGAGCTCAAAAATATTCACGCACAAAACACTTTTAAAATGTACCCTTTATAAACACTCAGGTAAACACTTAAGCACTAAAGCACTTATGAAGTGCATTGATTAAATACTTCTTAGTCTTTACTAAGACTAAGACTAAGAAATTATTTTTATATATAGAAATAAAAATAATATAAAGATATACAGTACATTTACGACTGATAGCTTTATTATCTTTACTGAGTTCAACTGTATTGAAACTATCAAAACATATTCCTATTAAAATAAAATTCAAAGGAGATTTGGTAATCCGTTTAACTGACAAACATTGATATCAGAGATGTCGCTTTATTAGTGTTAAGAGTTAATTCAAAGCTGCTATTCACGATTCTTAACTTACATTCAATGCTCAGATTAAGACATAATCGTTTGTCGCTTTTGAAGTTTTAATACAGGAATTTCTTTATATTCCATAACATTATAGATACTATCAAAAACATGAGATACACACACATGTAGAACAGTTGCAGAGGCTAACTTTTATTATGATAGTTGCTTGTGCCCGCGACTTCGTCCGCGTGATTGAAATATAAAAGGAATTTGGTAAATCGGTTTATAAAATTGCAGAGTTATGGGGAAATTTCTATACGAACCTCTTTAAACCTTTATTCGCGATATGTCCTTCCCTAAAGTTTAATGTATCTACATACCAAATTCCATAGAAATCAGTTCAGTAGTTTGACAGTGAAAGCGTAACACATATTAGTATGGATTTTCTAAATACCTTGATTGGTTTATACAGGTCAATGTCTCGTCAAATTTTACAATATGGAATCATATTTAGTTATAATCTTCAGCGGGTAAAGATTTTCTCGTCGCATTTCGATTCACCATAAAATGAGTTTATCGATAAATAATGACGGTTAAGAATCACCATCACGGCGATAATATTGAAACCCATTTATCACAATAAGATAAACTCTATTTCGAAATTGAAACTACGTTAGCGATTCCGGAAAGCCTTAAACAACTTCAGTATTAACGAAGATGTTCCAGAATGCTTTTAAAATTTTCTCACGTGAGACAACGCACGATAAAAGGCGACGCACTAATGGCTCCGAAAATTTAGTGTCTCCTAAAAAAACCACGTGAGCAGGTCACGAAAGTTCACCGTTCTGTACCAATTTACTCGGAATAGTAATAACCAATAACAATATTACATTGTTATTTAACACATCCTGTATATGATTACATATTGATTCATTTGTAGTTAAAAACATTTTGACATTACTAAACATTCTTGATATTAACACAAAAATAAGACAAAACACAAACGCAAAACATATTTTAAAAGTTTGGTCCTTGTGGCAGTGTACCCATAATGCTGACATTTCCTCGCTGTATCGCGATGCTTATACGCTGAGCAAGGAAATCACCAGCTCTTGGATCACCGGTACTGACTACCAGGCGCCTACTTAATTCCATAATAAGCGCCTGTGCACATGTACCCCAAGGTTCAGTCTATGCTCCAAAGTTGTACTTACTTGTAGTTAAGTTATTAGAGGCTATATTGTTAATAAATGTATTGTTTTTTTTTTTAAATAAAATACCTAACACTGATTTGGTATTGTTCCATTGTATTGTATATTCGGTTTTTGAATCCATCCTGCTGTCCTTCAAAAAAAGGATAATAATAGAAATACACGATAAAAATGCGATACGTTTGAATAACAATGCTTTTAACATTAACATTTCCACAAATCGCATACAATTTAGCTGTGATAAATACATTCAATATAATAGATAAGTAAATTATGAAATTTAACAAGTCTGCGCAAGCGCCGCGCTTGATGTTATCTCGTCAAGATGAGGGCCGACGGCAAGATTCGTCATACTTTATCAAATCTTGTCACATTCCTATTATTAAGGTGTATTACAAAGAATTCTCCAGTAACCGCATAGTTTATAAACGATAAAACACACTGAGTACGTACCATTATGCTCTAGATCAGGACATAAACTATGGTACCAAAATCCTGGGGTCGAGGGATTTTAATGTCAAATATTTATAATTTTATAGCATATTTGTATGTATCAAACGAATTCTAAAACTATATTTATATATATCGATATCTATATATCCATGTAATTCTGATTCACCCACTACTATATACATACTAGCAACATTGTAATTTTTTTAAATTGTCATTCTAGAGAAAGAGCGGCGCACTCCGGGGAAGCCCGGGTAACAAAATTGTAATGATTGGTATGTATTGATAACATTTTTTTTAATACTTTTAATAATTCACCAACCGGATCGGACAGGTTGAATAGAGTGAGGCAACAGTCCGACTGAGGAAAAGCTTAAGACGTCTCTTTACAGTGCTATTCCTGGAACAACGCAGACTTAGTCCAACCTCAATAAGTTAACCACAAGTTGTCTAGTCTAATCATTATTAACATCATCAGAAATCTGAATGTTCAAATATAACTGCCGCTGGTTCCGGCCTTATTAATTTGCATTAGTTTGTCCAAAATCAATGTCAATGTAAATAAAATTTAACAGCCTGTTACGTTAATCGCGATGAGAGTTAACAATATCTAACAAGAGTTGTTAAATTGAATACAATTTTAAAATGTCATATTATATCGTGTTGTCTCATCTCTCGACCCAAACAAAGAGATGAAGTAGATCTTTAGACAGAGTGAACACTGATTTTGTTAAATGTATGATTGGGGTATTTAAATGATAACAAACTAGATATTGAATATGTTCTTGTTACAAAAACTCGGGTTTAATGCATAAGATGATGCTTTTGTTGATAAAATATATAGTCCGTATTAATAAACTTATCAACTGAAAAATTAATGTATACATTTCCATAGAATCGTATCAGAAATTATTTATGTACATCAGACATTAGAAATGCATTGTCATGTAAAATGAAAACAATTTTTTTATGTTGTAACAACTCTATAGAGTTCCGTCAATAAAACAGAGTGGTTCGCTTTGAGCCGGTTCTCAGTGATCACTCGATAAACCTCGATCGATTAAATGTCCCATTTGGTAGCGATTCTATGCACTATCATTCATAATAAATTATTAATGCAGTGAGCATTAGAAAAAGACATTTTATATATAGTTTTGAATAGTGTCACCGCTAGTTCCTACTATTGATACATGGATACAAGAATTACCGCCGTACTCATACAAGTTTATTTCCTTTATCAATACGTTAATTACAAAAATGATGTTTATTAAGTAGGTCTTTATAAAGACACTTTTGAATCGTGAATTTTTACATTACCATTGGTTCGGAAGGCTATCTACCAAGCAAGAAACTCGATAGCTGCTCTTTTAAAATAAACATTACACATTAAATTAATTAATTAAATAAATAAACATCAATTAAGTTACGGACATGACAAATAACAAAAGTATTGTAAGGCTACTCAAGAGTTAAACTGTCCCGATGCATTGCTGACACATTAAATCTTTGTCCTCTAAATATTCTTTAACTGCCTTTAGAATGCTCTTTACGCGCGTTTAAAATTTATTAGAAGTTAACTTAGTCAACATCATAAGTTGGTTCTTATTTTTTTTTATTAAATACGTTCTGACTAGATAAACTAAACTTTAAAAAGTCAAACCCCCAACTATGCCTACTAAACCGATTGTTTTGACGGGATCTACATACCATACTGCTGTCAAAATATTAAATACTTGAAATTAATGTAATAAATAGAATAATGCGGAGAGACGCGCGGCGTGGTCGCAGCTGTCTATTAGTTCACCGGTATCAAGTTCGCTTCCTGACTGGACCGCTGTATTAGTGACGCTCTTAGATTATTTTAATAGAGATTCCGTGGTTGTTGCTATAAATAGAGTTTGTATTCGACCTTGTGTTATGTCGTCAACATTTCTTCGTTACCATGACAACGGAATAGTTCAAAATGTGATCAAAAGTCTAACGATAGATCACACATATTTTCTACGTGAGAAGAATTTATGTATTATTCAAAAAGAAATGCGGCCAGCATTGTGGGTACTCTACCACAGGGACCAAACTTTTTAAATTTGTGTTTTGTTTTATTTTAAGTTAATTATCATAGTTAGGTTAATATTAAGAATATTTTGTGTTTATTTAGTTGATCTTTTATTGTGTAATAATGGGATATACCCATTTAAAAGGAAACCGGTATTGAATATTTTTTTATATGTAATACTAACCTATAATTGTATTAAATTAATTTAACATCAAAAAATACAGAAGTGCCAATCAACACCGACAATTATACGAACCAAAGGGTAATTTAAATTTGAAATGAAAGTATTAAAACTTGTGTTTTGGAAATTTGTGTTGATATAGTCTTTATCCGTAAATCGGTAAGCCCATAAAAATATTTAGTATTTATTTTTAGCGGTTAGAAATAGGAACTATCCATAAAACCACTTGTCGAACGTTGACACCTCGGTTTATCTTTCACTGATAAGCTAATTATACGTTACGAAATTCAGTTAGTGGGAAATATTTTCATAACTCCCATCAAAACTATTATTACTATTAGTATTTAAAAAAATACTAAACAATACAATTTCTATACGAAACTAGAAAAGGTTTTAGAATATTTAACTATAGAACGTAGCGTAGAGATTTAAAGACTAGAATAGACTTAGAATTTTTAAAAGTTGAATTACTTTATTATAACTTAAAAAAACATTTATTATTAATAATAAATATAACACTTATTAAAATAACACTGGCTCACCTGAACATTATATAAATCACTTTGCAAGTGTAAGAAAATTAACATGAAAATCAATTCCCGGCTTTTCTTTGCCACACGATGCGCGCTTGCGTCTAACAACAAGCAGCTTTCGACTGTTTGAAAAGGGCCGTACAACTTAACTGTTGGAAAGTAAAAATAGTAAAAGTTAACGTCTGGACTGTTAGATAACTAGCAATTGATTTTTACACGTAATAAATATTATTAATATGGTTATGGATAATAAACGAAACCTTGTTAACGGTTAGTCATTTGAAATAAGGTTTTTTTTAGTTTTATGGTAATTTTTTTATAAAATAATATAAATATAAACTAAGTTTATAACTAAGTATGAGTAAATCTTACAAGTATTTGTTAATGAGTTATTTAAAATTTAGTTTTTCAGTTAGTATTTTTTAGTTTGTTTTCAGTTTAATTTTTATACAATGTATTATTTTAAACTAAATTTATGAAGACATTTCACAATTATTTATAGTTTCTTTAAGATACAAAATATATTACATTATTTAAATCTGCAAAGGGTGCGATTAAAACTACACTCGAATGATATGATTTTTAATTGTCTCTTCCATAGATAATAAAAATAAATAGAAATTTTAAAAAAATCTATAGCGAATTTTGATCCACCATATTACAAGGCATACAAATCTATTTAATTAAGGAAACATATACAGAAAAATCACAATAAAAAATACAAGTTATAAGAATACTGAAAAAAAATCAATGACATACATGCATTAACGATTATGAATAAGTAGTTCGAGTCAATAATATAAAGTACAAATCTATTTTAAATTGTATAAATGTATATTGTTTAACTCCAATGTTTCTTTTCCGATATGCCATAAAAATTATATTCAGCATTATCTCAGAATACAATTTCTTATAAGACGATTATCCTTCTATACCACAGATTCAATATCACGGAATACCAGAGTGATTTATTGCGGATAATCTAAAAACAATGATGGCAACATTTTCTCATTGAAAATTGTTTGATGTTCCCGCAGGAGAGCATTTTCCAATTAGACACGGGATATTACCATTTGTTTATCTGTTCCGCGATGTTGTTTTTGTTATAATTAATATTATAAATTTATAAAAGAGAGGACAAACGCCGCGGGCACAGGCCACACCAGCCATAGACACGACGAGGAGGCTTATCAGTGCGTTGCTTTTAAGCCTCTAAAGGATGACATATATCTAAACATTATAATTTCAATATATTTATTTATAAAATAAAAATTATAAACCTTATATTGAGATACACAATTGTTCTTTTATTTATATTTCACATACATATCAATCCTACATTCAATTACAGACTAGAATAAAACTACCAAAAACTTTTATTACACCGAAGTGTTAAGAATTTTCATCGCCTCCGTACCGTTCCAATTTAAATTCTCTCTCGGCAATATCGTCTAGGATTTATCGATACAAGCCAAGTCTAGTTGACAAGATTGGACCACACAGGTACACCACTAGCCCACCCCTATAGAAGCAAGTCTGTAATCTCTATTAGTTTCTTATTAAGATATTAACCAGTCGCAAATGCTATATTGATTGTAGCCTCACCAAAGATGACCGTATAATTATTTTGTCGGTCGTTTAGTAAGGAACACCTAGAAGGAAATATTTAACTGCGTGCGGCTTAGTTAAACATACTTTATGATATACATTTTTATATCTAATACTTTTTAATTGATTGCTAGAAGCTTCGATAAAAATATTGCATATAAATATTGCACAGAAAGAAACTTTTACTAACACACACATACTTTAAAACAAAGATTAATTAATGTAAAATAAATAAAAGAGGTACGCTGTGTGAAATAAAATAAAGGCCAAATTAGGCCTTATTCATTACAGCGCTGATTTAGCGACGAATAACTGTAAAAAAATAATATATAAAACATAAAAGATGTATAGAAAGGATGATAAGGTACGATTTTTGACGTGCGCAAGTATACCGCGTATAGGATTCAGTATGAAATAAACATTTGTAGAAGTATGTGCTTCATAATAATATATATTGTAAAATGAAACAGGGATGAATGCTCTGTCTCTTTTTCACATATTTTTATTAAATACGGGTTTAGTTATCGAATGAGATTGCTGAAAACAGACATAAACACAAATAGTCCATTGAAATATTACATTTGCAATTTTAAGAAGACGCAATTTTATGTTTGGGTAATGTATAAGAAGTATAAAATGTATAGAAAAATACTTTTTAGTTTCTAACTTTTTTTATTTTAGTTTTTTAGCATAGTTTCTGAGATATTGCTTAAAAAGTGTTTTTACCCCTTTTTCCAAGATGGCGGCTGGAAGACAAGGGTAGCAACCCCACAAACTTGAATCTAAGCTTCTATTGACCCCTCACACGACTCAAAAATTCAAATTACGTCCTCTTATACCTAATTCAGTTCTTGAAATTCTAACATATCGATGTACTAAAACATCGTAATCATACATCTATATTACGCTGTATTAAAACACGTTCGCAATGTGAACCTATTGTATGAAATGAAAATATATCTCCGATTAAATTTTATAGTTTTCGAAATATTTTATTAGCTCGTTATCGTATAGGTGTTATGGAGACAAATGAGCTACGCCTTGATTTAAGCCCGCAGGTTAGAATTAATTACGGTTAATAAGAAGGCGGGACAACACTACTGGACAAGCGGTATCTTTTAACGTTAGCGTTATTAATCTATGAGTGTTTTAAGGCTTGAGTTTGACAAAGATTTAAATTATTAAACATCTTTTACTATTTAACCTAATCGTTTTAAGTTCTAACGTAATAATATTATAGTGTATTCATCGTATATTTAAATGAATTTATTTGAAGCTGTAAAGTAAACTATAAACTAAATTTTATGACACAATCGCATTTACGAACCATGTGGCGTCACCTAGCGACGGGTAGCTTGAAATGTAAATTTAACACAGAGAACTCCTAATGATATTAGAAATACAACTTTTTAATATCTTCACGTAATCCAAAATAATTTAAATTACCATAGTACCACATTGCGTTGCAAATTTAATTATATAGCACTACGACTTAGGGTCCTTCAAGAAAAAAGCGTATAAATCCCTAAAAGGCCGGCAACGCACTCATGAGCTCCCAGCCACTTGAGTGTCCATGGGCGGCGACTTCACCTTTATGGTGGGCCTCCTGCTCGTTTGCCCCCTCTTCTATAAAAAAAAAAAAAAAAAATTGATATCGCGATGCTTCATTTCATAGTTTAAAAAGTCAAACAAAAAATGTCGCCACACCCACACTCGTAATTTTAAGGATAACATTGCAATTTCAACATTTGCCCAAAAATCGAAATTTATCTTCATATTTCTCAACGCTAATCTCAACTGTCAATAACTGAGATACCGGATCGAACTCTCAAACCTTATCTACCTCTCGACTTCAGTACACCTGAATACAAGCTGGGTCTAAGAAACCGGAGGTTCTACTTAGTGAACATGGACCGGCCGAGTACTAGTCACCAATCGATTGAGAAGGTGGAAATGTTTGAAGTACGAGAGCATGTTCCGTACCACGCGGAAGTGACCAGGGCACCAGCGGCATACGACCAGGAGAGTGGAGAGTTGTATGATTCATCTTGGAAGTCGGCTTGGATGGCAATATGCCAGCTTGTGAATCTTCTACAGCATATGCAGATTGCTATTGTGGTGTTTTCCGTTTGGCGGTACGCGTTGAGTTCTCAGGCTGATGGATCGATCACCAATCTACAATTGCACATTGTGTTTGCTGGTACAGGTGTATGTATATTTATGTCACTATAATTTATTGCTCCAAAGTGTTGTAATGAAACAATTCAGTACGATTTATCGACTAAATATTTATTTTAATAAATTTATATAAGGTTCTCACTAATAAATTAAAGAATTACTGACAAATAGTGCCAAAATTAGAGAAATATATATAAATATAAAAATTCCGATCATTAATCGAACTTAGACTTTTTACTCAAATTAATTTTAAAACTTCATTTAAAACATAACGATTTTCTATCATAAAGTTTTATTGATAGGCAATAAAATATGTCTTCTATTTCCAGTATCAATTGTTTCTGGTTGAATCAGTTCTAACACTTCATAAACATAACACTTGGTCGGCCCAACTGAGTATGGACAGCAAAAGGGTTGTGCATGGATGTCTGCAGATCCTTGGAGCGCTATTCGTACTTGCTGGAACATTCCTAGGACTATCTCAAGTTAACATGCAGATCAGCTCAGCACACGCTATCTGTGGTAAGTATGTTTAATCTGACTGAAGATCTGTGGAATCGTCCCATTGCTGGGTATCAATCCTTATAAAAATTAAGTCCGTATACTCAAACTATCTTTATTCAAGTAGGTCTTTATAAAGAAACTTTTGAATCGTCAATTTTTACACTACCACCGGTTCGGAAGTTATCTACCAAGATGAACCGGCAAGAAACTCGATAGCTGCTCTTTTAAAATAAACATTTCATACAAAATATGTTACATTACAAACTCAAATAACTGAGTGGGAGTGCCATGCAGTTACTTTAGAGTTTCAGCCGAAAGGGCAGACACGGCCGGAGAAATACCACTCTCTCACAGAAAACCGGCGTAAAGTGATACAATTGGACTTTGTTCATTTTGTACTCGCGTTTCGTTCGGTGAGTGAGATCTTCCGGTGGCCATCCTTTCCACTCCCCCGTCCTCTTCCCCTACCACTCCATTTCCCAATTTTCCTTTAAAGGCCGGCAACGCACTCGCGAGCTACCAGCCGCGTGAGTGTCTATGGGCGGCGACTTCACCTTTATGGTGGGCCTCCTGCTCGTTTGCCACCTCTTCTATAAAAAAAAACTAAAGCATTGTATGTTGCCTTAGTTATTTGAATTTGTCATAAGTAAAAGAAAGGTACGTCATGACATTAGAAAGATAACCTTATCATTGGCATTTCAAATTGAAACGATATTTGGTATAAAACTAGCGCAACGCGGCGATAGTTTTATCTATTTAATCATTGACATCTGATAATGACGATCTGTGTTTGTTTTTTCAGGCGTCGTAGCACTCGCCTTTACGATGTTGAGTTTCGTATCAGGAATCATAGCGTTGTTTTCATCCAAGGTTCGGCTTCTTTTGAAAAGCAATCCAGTGAAGATATTTCACGTCGCAGTTGGAATGTTTGCTTTAAGTATGGGTCTTATAACTATGATTTTAGGTTTTAATAGTGTAAGATTCTCTACAACTCAGGGGCCATTGGCCACAGCGCTAATCACTTTTGTTGTTATAACATTGGTTTATTCTCTGGTACAACCGATTGTAGACATTATATCGACCACACGTAAAACACTATGACTCTTCGATGTCGATGGCTCGACTGACGGGGATAGTAGAGCCTAGTTTTTTTTTTCACTTTTTTAATTTAAAAAGAATAAATACTATAAATAATAATTAAGTTTTATAAAATTTTATTCGTAACTAAACAATGCTATGAATAATAATTTTTTAATGTTACGCGTGTTGTGTTAATTCAATTTAAGTGACAGGTTGATGGATATTGTATAATTATTGTATATAATTCATAATTGTTCAATGATAATCTACGAAATACGTAAATATGGATGGAAATAATTGCAAACGTTTCAGACTTTAAAGTACTTCTATAAATCATAGAAAATATTAAATACCTATACTTTTAACAACTGTTACAAAATCCATCGAAGTCTTTTCCAGACGTATTTATCTATTCCTATCGATGTCTAAAACAGAAAACGTTAAGAAAAACAGCCTCAAATTTCTGTAGTTTCAATGTGTTTTCAAAGTAAAAACACGGTAACCATGGTAACAAACGCTGCACTGTAAATCTACATTATTTAAAAAGCTAGGTGACTAAAGAAATGTAATGCAATAATTATTATATTGCATAAAATATGAAACGTTACTTGTATTGTTATTATACCATAATAATATTAAGTAGTTAAGTGAATGTATTGAAAATAGTTTGAATATATTGTATTTTTCAAATGTGTCTTTGTTTAAAATATTACACACCCTAAAATAGTAACAAATAGTAGCAAACATCTTGTTAATCTACATTAAACATTAAACTATTCATGTAAAAAGAATTTAAAAATTTGGGTTTGACGTGTGTTCAGTTTCGAAACATTATATAATTATTTAATCATCATATGAACAACATCGTTAGAATGTATATCAAATTATTAATAGATAATGAACATTAATTCCCTCGATTTGCTTGCAAGTTAAGTTGCAACTGTTAAATCATATTTTAGTAACATCACACACACTGGATTGCAATGCCATCTACCGAACAAAATAAATTTTAACTGGCTGATTGTTTTATTACATACTAGATGTCTTTCTAACAAAAATCTTTTTGTCTGTGTCAGAACTTGTAAATTTGGCTTCAGTCTATATTTAATTTATACTCTTTAATTTTTTGTAATCTTATTTCTAGTCTGTGGAGTTATTGAAAAATTTCGAATTGTCATCGTCCGGCAAACAATAATTTTAAGTTTCATAAGTTTTTATAAACTAAAATAACAATTATTTTATTGAACGTGCCAGCCCCAGTGCAAATTAATTATGGTATAGCAATTATTTTGTTCTTTCAAATAACACATATCAGTTAAAGTTATAATTATTGTTCACATTAGGTTAACGAAGCTTTTTGCTTGGTCATTTATTTCACTTGGTCTAGACGGTACTTATTGTTTTGTGGCTCTTTGTTACAGGCTCGCCGTTATGATACTCGGACAACTATATTTTCGCCCGAAGGTAAGACTAACAAATTTAGTATCACTAGTTACTACTGCCGAAGTACCTTTTCAGCATTGGTAATGCTTTGAACTTATCAGCAACATATAATCTAATATTCACTACTAATATGTTACAGGGCGTCTTTACCAAGTGGAATATGCTATGGAAGCTATCAGTCACGCCGGAACTTCTCTTGGCATTTTAGCCACTGATGGTATTCTTTTAGCAGCAGAGAGAAGAAATACCAACAAACTTCTTGATGAGGTGTTTTTTTCTGAGAAAATCTATAAACTCAATGATGATATGGTATGCTCAGTTGCTGGTATAACATCTGATGCCAATGTGTTAACAAATGAGCTTAGACTGATAGCTCAAAGATATCTTCTACAATATGGTGAATCTATTCCTTGTGAACAATTGGTGTCATGGCTTTGTGATGTAAAACAAGCATACACTCAATATGGAGGTAACTGAGCTAAATTGCTTTTTTTAATTTCTTACATCAGTGGTATTGAGAAAATAATGTTATTTATCAAAATAATTTTAACATCATAATTATATTTGAACTTCTATCATGCATTTCTTGACTGTTATTGTTTTAGGCAAGAGACCGTTTGGTGTGTCAATTCTGTACATGGGCTGGGATAAGCACTATGGCTATCAGTTATATCAATCTGACCCAAGTGGTAACTATGGTGGCTGGAAAGCAACATGTATTGGGAACAACAGTGCTGTAAGAACCATTTTTTTAAATATATATCCCGTTCTGTGTAAATATAAAATGTTATTAATAACTTGATTCATTATTGCAACATAGGGGAAAAATATATTTTTTAAATCCTGTACTATACAGTATATTTTATACCATAATAAGGCAAAGTTAATTTAATTGCATAGAACACACATTTATTATAATTAAATTGATTTTATTTGAAATGATTGTAAAATTATTTTGATTTTTATACAAGATAGTAATTATAGTGAATTGGCATAATGTTATTTCTATTAATAAAAATTTTCATTTGGATTGTTATGTAAGTATCTTGTGAATCCAATTGCTTTAGCATTAATAATACTTAATTTATTACCTTTAGGCTGCTGTGTCAAGTCTTAAACAGGAGTATAAAGAGAATGAAACAACACTTGCTGAAGCTCAGGCTTTAGCCGTCAAAGTCCTCAGCAAGACACTTGATATGACAAAATTGACTCCCGAAAAAGGTATTTTAATTATCTCATATAAAAAAATAACTACATCAGCTGTGCTTTACACTTCCTTTATTTTTATAATTGAAATTAAATCTCTCGCATTGAATGTAAATTTATTTCTAATGGAAATAAACTATTACCAAATTGACAGTCAATCAATTGAAATTTACTTCTAATAAATTTAAAACGCGCGTAAAGAGTATTTTGGTTGAAAAGCCATACTTTATCGTAAACTAATATTCAGAGGACAAAGTTCCCTATAATGTGTCGGCAATTGGCTCCGCATTGGAACAGTTTAATTCTTGAGTAGCCCTACAGTGCTTTGTTATTTAAATTGTAAGCAACATCATTTTGTACTAATTGTTTATTTCAAAAGAGCAGCTATTGAGTTTCTTGCTGGTTCTTCTTGGTAGATGACTGCCTTCCTTGGTAGATGACTAGTGTAAAAATTGAAGAGTCAAAAGTTTCTTTCTATAGACCTACTTGAATAAAGATATTTTGAGTTTGAGTATAAAACGTCAGTACTGAAAAATTTGAAACCAAAAGTTTAATTTGTAAAAAAAAATTCGCAGTGGAAATGGCAACTCTAACACGCAAAGACGACAAGACTATAATCAGAATTCTATCGAGCACTGAAGTTGAGAAACTTATTGCCAATTTTGAAAAAAGCGAAGCTGAAGCCGAAGCTGCCAAGAAGCAACCCCCTAAATCATAATTTTTTATTATCTTTCTCTCAATAAATATTTTCTAAACATCCACATTGATTTCATTTTAATAAGGTTCCTACAGCACAAAATTAATGCCTAAATTTCACACCAGTAACAAAAACGAATGAACAATAAACATCTTTTTTATATTATTATTTTTTTATCAAATCTGTCCCCAAATATCTTATGTGCTAAATATATTAACAAAACAAGAAATTTAAAAGATAATAAAACAAGGTATACACACAACAATTATATGGGAACTTAAAACATGATTATTATTTTTACCTTTCTGTTTTAGATATTAATTACGCATCGCAGAGTTTTATATGAACACAATTATGAGTGTCAATTAGCCATTTAATATGGCATGCAAAAAGTTACAAAACTAATAAACCATATTTTTCATTTATTTAACACACAAATTGAGGAATTTCGAAATTTAGCGCTTAATAATGACATTGCTATTTGAATGACAGTCAGTATTGACATAGCATTTCAAAACATGACAACAATGTAATTCGTAATTCTATGATACGTCAATAATAAATTATACTCGGTTGTGTACATAGAGTAAATCTGGAGTTATTAAATTGTTTCTCGATAAAAATAAAACATAGCAATAGTTTAATAAAGCAATAATGGCAATTCAACAAGATCCACGAATGTTAAATTGTACTTTACCAACAAAAACTCGAACCGAAGTCAACGTTCGTATTCTTCTCAATAAATGTGAACAAATAGCAAAAGAAGAGCAATTAGATTCTAATTCACGACTAAACCAATATGTTCATAATCTGGAAGGTCTGATCACTGAACTCAAAACCGAATGCCAAGAGTAAGTAAGGTCTATTTTTTACAATTTTCGGTTTGTAATAAATAATATTTTTACTCAATTATATACAACTCTTTAAAAAAATTTCTAAGGAAATATATATTTATAAGTTAATATTACATTTTTCAGTAAACCCCACAAGGAATTACCAGACTACGCCAAAAGGTTAGCATTTTTAAAAGGTTTAATACAAACTGCAACTTTGAATACTCCAATAGAAAAGGTAAATAATTGTTACTGTTTATTCATTTATTATAAAAAATATTAAAATGTTTTTCATATCTAGTACTTGACAAATGGTACATGGTACCATGTAGTATATCCAAAGTTAAAACTATTGTAATTTAAAACATATTCAGTCAAAATATACAATTTTCAAATTATAATCTTAAACTATTCATTCATACTATCATGATTTGTGTTTTTTTTTCATTACAGCTAGAAGCTGTCCAATTGTTATCTCACGGAGCAGCTACTATGTCTGTTGATGCTTCTGCACAAGAAATTCATCAGAAAACAGTAGCTAAATATGGTTTGGAGTTGCGATCTGAACTATTTGGATCAGGTTTGTACTTCTAAATGAGGACTAAGAATATTGGAAAAATTCTCACTTGGTGTTTTTAATTACAGAAGACAGTGACGATACACTAAGAAGGCGTAATATCATTAAGGCACCTAACTTTACAAGAAATAGCACTAGTCAAGAAGATATGGATTCACTTTTGAAATATCATCAAAATATGCAGGAGAAAGTTGCAGAAAACATGGTTTTACTCACTAAGAGCTTGAAAGAACAATCACAGATTGCCAGTAAAATTATCAAAGGTGATACAGAGGTAAATTCATTATTAAATGTATGTCTTCAAATGTGTGCGGGGCATCCGTTTTGTCTTCCGGTCTTTGAAGTGATATACCTTTTATTATTGATTCTTTAATTTTTGATATTAAATTAATGTAAAATATGAGAAAAATTTTGAACAACATTTTTCAGCAAGTGTTTCAATATAGTGTGAAGAACTATTATTAATTATTATAAACATTACACCTTTTAGGCCTTAAAAAAATCATCTGATCTAACGGAAAACAACCTTACATCATTGAAAGTGGAGTCTGAGAGACTTCAGGAGCACAGCCGGAGTGCTTGGAAGTGTTGGCTTTGGTTGATGCTGGCTGTTGTTATGGCTATATTTATAAGTAAGTTTAAATATAACCTACCTTGTCTATTAACAAATAATATGATAATAGAAATTCAAGGAAAAGAGGTAAGTATTGTAGCTCCATGTTATTAACTTTTTTGTAGAAAGTATGCAAATTTATTTTTAGTCTAATTTGTTGTATGATTGTTTTTCTCTTTAAGGTAAATAAATACAAGCAATTTAGTTAAACTAAAAATATTCCTTTCAGATATGGTCCTCTTCATGAAAGTAATGAAGAAAAGAAAAGATCTATAAACTTTTGGTATGTGGCATGTAAATAATGTTATACAATTTAATATGTGTAATTAAAAGACATTTTTCATCATATATTTGTTATTTCTATGATCTAATTTGAAAAAGAAATATGTGTATTGGATATGAAAATATTGTATGTTTCATTCTTATGCTACGTCTGCAAACAAAAGTATCTCACCCTTATAAAAACTACGTACTGTTTCAATTTAACATCTATCTCTTTCTAAAGAACCTATGTTTGAAAGAGACAGTTTGAACCAGCAAGTTTTATGAGCAGTTAACATCTGTGCGTGATTCGCATTGGACCTAATATATTCAATACTTATAAAAGTACACTCTTTGAAAGCAGCAAACCACAGAGTATTGAATTATTCTACAGAAAAATATGGTGCGTTATTTATGGAGTGGTAACGGTGACTCTATGGCTTTCATCTTAAATTACTACTAAATATAATATTTATCGTATTGGCAAAAATAACTTATTTTGCATAATGTATCTTCAATATATTTGGCAACAACTAAATAAACACCCAAAAAATTGTAACTATTGAATGTATAAATTAAATAATCTTCTTAATATTGTATGTCGAAACTCCGTTACATCCAGAAAAACTGACTGTGTGGTGCACTGTAAGGGCTGGTGGGATCATTGGTCCGTACTATTCCAAAAACTATGATAGCCAGACCGTTACATTTAATGGTGATCGTTATACAGCCACGATTACTAACTTTTTCATTCTTGAATTCGACAATCATAAAGACCAAGAGCTGTAGTTCCAACAAGATGGCGCGATTTTGGCACACAGCTCGTGCCAAAATCGATGTATTAATAGACAGGTTTTGGACCTTTGAATTGACCTCGGAAGATTTTGCGAGCTAACACCACTAGACTGTGTATTGTGTGTATTATCTGTGGGGCTATGTAGTCATTGGTATATGCGAATAAATATTGCATTGACCAAGCATTTGACCGTTTGGAAGATAACGTTCGCCGCGAAAATTCGAGCCAGCCGTGGTTGTATATGCCAGAAATAATATTTAAAATGTAATGCCACAGGATTATATTTCGAATAAAAAAAAAACGTCATCGAATCGATCGAAATTGTTTTATTGCTATTTAAAGTTCTATACCTCTAAAAACACGTTTAGTATCACTAATACCTTGAAAATATCTTTGGCAACGTCTGTCGCCCATACGTTGACATGATAGTCCACAGTTAATTAGTGGGGCATATAAAATGCGTAAGCTCTCGAACTATGTAGAGCATATCCCGTTTGCGGTTCAAGCACTGAAATTGTATCTTCAATTTCTTATACATACTATAATTTCAGAAACATTATTAATTCCAAATGGTTTTCATAAAATTTTCAAGACGCATGTTTCGCAACCTTATGAAAGGCAGGATGGGACCGATTGGAGTTCACCTCTATAGTGTTGAACCTATTCAAATTTTCCCTATAATTATCTTGTTAAGATATTAAATAGGCATCACAGAGATCTTTATTTACACAAATGTGAGTGTCAATTAGCCATTTAATATTTCTAAAGTTACTAAACTAATAAACTACAGTTACAAGTATAATTTTTATTTTTATATAAATTGGCAAAATTTTAAATTTAGCGCTCAACAATGAATTTGTTTTTTCGAATGACAGTCGGTATTGACACCAGGTGCATTTCAATAAATGACAACTTAATTCGTGTTTCTATGCAAGTGTAATAATCAATAATCACACGTCTATAATTAAATAAACTCAGTTGTGTACCTATAGTACATCTCTCTTGTTCGATAGACATAAAACATTTACCACGAATGTTAAATTGTAGCAAACAAATAGCATAAGAAGAGCAATTAGATTCTAATTTACGACTAAACTAATACGTTCATAATCTCAAAGATCTGATAACTGAACTCAAAGCCGAATGCTAAGAGTAAGTGACGTCTATTTTTTAGTTTGTAATAACACTTCAGTATTTTATTAAATTATTTTTACTCAATTATATATATATATATATATATATATATATATTTACATATTTTCTAAAGAATGGTATATTTATAAGATAATATTTCATTCTTCAGTAAACCCCACAAGGATTTTTGGCATTTTATATACATTCCTTTAATAGTGTAACTTTGCATTACAGAAGAAGGCGTTGCACTAAGAAGGCGAAATATCATTAAAGCACCTTCACAAGAAATAGCACTAGTCAAGAAGATATTGATTGAGTTTTGAAATATCAGCAAAATATGCCGGAGCAAGTTGCAGAAAACACTCAAACCAATCAAATTGACCAAGATGATGCTGAGGTAAATAAATGCTTAATTAAATTTATACTAGCTTTAAACCATTAGTGCCAATATACTTTTTTATTGTTTAATTAATGTTTCTAATTACATTTGAGTAAATAAACTTAACATTGTATTACTCTGTGTCACCTCATCACTTTTATGTCCATATCTCCGTGTAATTGTTGCTTGGAAGACATCTCTGAAAGCCATAAAGCCCACCAGTCACTCACCTAAATTTAATTTTATATTTGTGTGTACTTTTTAAATATGGCAACTATATGAATAAAGAAACATAGGAATAAAGTAGTTCTATTTGTAATTTAGTTGTATGACATTTTAGGAGTTGAAATCATTGGATCCGCCAGTGGAGAAGAAGTATCTACATGAGCATCCGCGTGCCTATAGGTGCTGGTTGTGTTTGTTTTTTGCCGCTACTATAACTACATTTATGCGTAAGTTTAGAAAGTCACTTGTCTATACAGAAATAATATGATAATTCAAGAGAGAAAGAGGCAGGTTATAGTTCCGTGTAATTACACCATAAAAAAAATCTTAATCTTCTTAAAAATTTATGGAAACTGACTTTGTAATAATACTTTATTTCATAAATCTTTTTAAAGCAGGTAATAATTATATAATGAATTAATACAACTAATTATATACATAAACCAACAACCAAATACAAACCCAACTGAAAAATATTACTTTCAGATATCATCCTCTTCATAAAAGTATGTATGGAAAAGAAGGATCTATTCACATTGCTACATGGCGATCATAGCGGATATTTCATGGAAGCCCTAAAGCCCGACTTGCCCAATTAAGAAGTAAAATTTATGCTTCTTAATTAGCACAAAATTCAAGTAAATTAAAAAGTGCGAATATACTCCCGCGCATTTAACACCTCGCCATCTGACCGCTAACCTCTATGCTCTCTGGTCGCCAACCGTCAACGCCAACTTCTCCCTCTGTCGTATCGCCCCATCTCTTTCACACTAGTAGCCCGTCCCCACCTGGGATATTTATTGCATCTCTGTCATACAAATTCGAGAAAAAAAATGTGAATCCTAGGAGAGAAATATGTCGTTGCTTCCAAACGAAAAAGGGACACGATTATGAAATATGTGAAATAATTTGTATTCCAAACACTCTTTCATATATGAAAAAGAGCGCTGCATTTAAACAACAAAAGCGACGCTAGCGCTTTTTTGGTATTTTCCGTTTAAGCGACCAAACAATATGGCAGTAAACTATGCAGCCATTTTTTTTGTATTAAAGTGCCATATTTCTAAATAATATTAAGGGCAAAAGAGCCATATTTTGGATTACGTCCGTTTTTAGATTTACGTATGTTTATGTATTGATTGAACTGAACAGCTATATTTTGTATGTTTTTTTTAATCTTTAGGACTGATGATTTAAAGAGAGGTGCAGACTGATCATTTTAATTTATTACGTTGTTTTGTATTTTTTGTATCTCGTTGATGAAGGTTTTGATTGCATTTAAGATGTTAGAATTTTTTTTTGTGTTTCACACAAAACATTTAAAAGTGAATAACAAATGGTCATTTCCGGCTTCAAGTTTAAAAATATATTCTGATATTGTCGGTTTCTAAGACTGTTATTGTTTTTATTAAACCGCAGGGGTTTTTTTTATTCAATCACTCTTAAAAAACTTTTAAATTGTTACATTTATTTTCTTTAATTTATTCCATAAATAATGTTATTATTTTTTATGTTTTTATAAACAAAAGGTACTTAAGTGCTTATATCTCTTACGTGTTATAGTTGTCACTATAACCCTAATAAAGATGAGAAAATACAGCAATTGACAAAAGTACGTATATTATATATATATATATATATAGTATGAAACTTTAATTTTCTCCTGAGAAAATCAGATTTGTCTGGAAGCAGCGATGTATGGCTTAAAAAGCCGGACTTTCTGTTTGAAGTTAGTAACAAATGGATGCTTCTATGTTCTATGATTATTCTTATTATTAAGCAAATGTATCCTCTGTGTGACACTGGATTATTTTTTTCTATTAATTTGCTAAAGCAAATTCACGTATGTATTCTATTACCTAAGAAGTAATTAAAATTACATATTTAGTTGACTTTGGACAATGAAAGGTAAAATTAAACATTTTAAGGTCTAATTGAACGTCGTTCAAGCCAACACCGGACTTGTGTATTCTTCAAATTACTGGTAAAATTTATAAAATATAATTCTATCAGTTTTGAAAAGAATTGGGTTGTTGGGTTCAAGTTAACTACAATCGACTTTCTTATGTCTAGTATGGATAGGTTTCCTGTTTGGATCTTAACTATCGACGTATATAATTACGTTTAAAATTAAGTGGATAGCACTTGTTAATGTTGGGCTTGCCCTATAATATAACCCTAGTCACGCCACTGTATGGCATGTAGTATGTTATTCAATATGTGTAATTAAAAGACATTTTTCATCATATATTTATTATTTCTATGATCTAATTTAAAAATAGAATATGTGTATTTGTTATTGGATATGAAAATATTGTATGTTTCATTCTTATGCTACGTCTGCAAACAAAAGTATCTCACCCTTATAAAAACTACGTTCTGTTTCAATTTACATTTGTCTCTTTCTAAAGAACCTATGTTAGAAAAAGACAGTTTGAACCAGCAAGTTTTATGAGCAGTTAACATCTGTGCGTGATTCGCATTGGAGCTAATTTATTCAATACTTATAAAACTACACTCTTTGAAAGCAGCAAACCACAGAGTATTGAATTATTCTACAGAAAAAATATAGTGCGTTATTTATGGAATGGTAACCGTGACTCTATGGCTTTCATCTTAAATTACTACTAAATATATTTCTTTTTATGGTATTGGCAACCATAACTTATTTTGCATAATGCATCTTCAATATATTTGGCAACAACTTAATAAGCACCCAAAAAATAAAATTATATCTATGGAATGTATGAAGATTATGAAATTTATTTACTTAGAAGCAGTTATTATAACCCTATAACCCTTAGTATAATAAATTTTATTTAAGATTATGATTTAAGAACCCTATAAATATACCCAGTTCATAAAAACTATTTCGTCAAATTGGAACAACACTTTCGTTATTTATCTGTGTTTAACAGTTAGTCGGTAAAAGACAGTCAATTGTCAAATTTAGTTTTTATGGCGGGTTTCATGGATAAGCTTTTGTTCTTTTATAAATATTAAATACTCGTTGCACTCAAAATCTATTCAACGACGAAGAAGCACCTATTATAATTTTTTTAAAAATTGCTACGTATACGAATTTTATTCGGTTTACCAAAGCAGGTCCCTATGTTTAGGTTGTGTTTAAAGCTTTGTTACGAATTTAATTTACAAATTATTTGTCATATACGTCAGTTAATTCAAACTTCCATATTTTGTTAGGGCCGATTTCAGTTACGTACAGATGGGATCCATTCCGGGTTACCGCCAGAGAATGTGGGTTTGTGAAGCCCTGAAATTTCGATTTAAAATTACTCTATAAAAATTTTAAAAACACGAAATTAAATTTATGCGTTAATATAAATGTAGCCTTCACATATTATCATTTCATTTTTCAAAGTCATTTGATCTTATATGCACGCTCTCGGTATAATATACTTACTGTCCTTGGTTCCCACGAATCCAAAATTCTCCCGCTAACAGCATTAACTGTGAATCCTCGCACAGCTATGTTCTGAGCGGTTGGACCATTGACGGCATAGATTATATCACCGTGTGACGTCACAGCGAACACTCTACCCAAAGTTGGGTCCTCTATAACCGTTGCCGGCTCTAACATCTTCGCGTAGCTCTTTAAACCAGCCTGTGGGCAAACAATCCGCATATTCTCCCGGTCAGCGACACAGACTATATCCAAATTCTCCAGTAATGTCACACTGTGGGGCAGATTCAACGTTAACGTATCGGAGAAGGCGGGTATAGCGAAGAGCAAAGTTCCAGCCGCATTGAATTTGAGAATTTGATTGTTGCAATATCCGTCAGCCACGAATATTTCGCCGGTTGTTGCTATGGCAACGGATGTTGGCATACATAGGAGTACCCTTCGCCTGTACGGGTAGCCCGCTGTGAAAGCTTCACCGATCGATAGGCTGGGATATTTGTGATTGTTAGGCGTATACTGAAATATTTTAAAATTTAAATTTTTTTGTAAAACTTTATTATGATAGGCAGAAGTACCTAGTTAATGTTTATACGACAATCTCTCTATAAATTGTTCAACATAGAATCGTGTCAGAGATCACGAAGAAGTATCTGAAGAGCCTATTTTGATATAAAGTATCAAAGTAACCACTCCAAGATTCAGTTTTCTTTTTACAACTACGAGAGTTAAAAAATATGTTGCTACAATTGATAGTATCACCGATACCTTGAAAACTTGATGCTTGGCAACGTCTGTCACCCATACGTTGTCATGATGGTCCACAGTCAATCCGTGGGGCATGTAAAATGCGTAAGCTCCCCAACTATGTAGAACATTTCCCGTTTGCGGTTCGAGCACTAAAATCGTGTCTTCAATTATTGGTCCCTTATCTAGATTCTGGTATACATTTGATTCGTTGAAAGTGCTGCAAATATTTAAAAATAAATTAATACCATTTGGTTCTATAAACTATCTTTTAAGACGTATGTTTGGCCGCAACCTTATGAAAAGCTCTATGAGTTCACCTCTATTTTGATAGACCTATAATTATTTTTTACGTAAAAGCATCCATTGTATTCTGTAGGGAATATGAAAAGGGTGAAGAGTTACTTTCCTTCTTTGCTTTTTGTGAGGGAAGGATGAAATTCAGCGTGATTTTGGACGTGCTAATTTTACAACTGACCACCTGTATGTATCTCAATAATTAATTAAGAGTTTATGTGAATATTATGTTATGAAATTCAAGTGTTTTTAAGCAGGTTTTTAATATTATTTTATGTACCTCTCATCCCATATTCTCTCAGCTCTATGAAACATAACAGGCTGCCCTAGGGAGTTAATGGAGACCGCGGTGATTTGTCCCACATTCAAAGACTGTTGAGGCCAATCCTTGACCTCTTGTGGTCTGAGTACTATATCATCTTTAGTCTGAAATTTAATGAAAATTCTTTAATTTAAAACGATCGTTTACTTAACGTATTCAATAAACGACACTCACCCCGTGCAAGTCCAAGTTCTTCAAAACATTCTCTTCGCCATAACTGAAATAATCGAAGTTGTCTCGAACAGATTCCGGTTCACAGCTAACACTGTACACGCACATAAAAAACAAAAGCTCGCAGAGCATTTTGAAACTGATTCGGCTGATGTGTAATAATACGTTTGCTGCACGGAGATTTTATTGATTGTCAGCGCTTATGTTAAATGGCCGATTTTTAACGCATGCGCGATCCATAAATATTATATCAAGGTCAAGTGTTGAATAAGAATCGTTAAAGGCGTTCGTTACTGTGTTTATTGTAATAAATACATTGAAGTGTAACACAGCAAATGATCTTAGTGTTAATTATGAAAATAGATGTTATTCGTTTTCCCAACGTTCAGTCTGTGGATAATAAATCATTGGCCTTTGCACTGCGTGTTCGGCTGGTCCCAAATATATCCAGTTTCAGTTATTGAACAGATGGCATTGTAATAACGTCCCGGGCTACGGCAGTAGGACCACGAGGGGCACTTGCATCGAAACATAATCTGAAATTCCTCCTTGCACACTTCGTTCCACCAGCATATTCTCTGTAAATAATTAACCGTTGGACTATGACCTTTATAATAACAAACAATACATACTTACCTCAGTTATGTATCCCCTCACGGATCGATCCGAATAACTTCTCTTTACAATAGATGCCCCCTCAAGCATTGTTACAAATAAAATACATGTTATTACATAATACACCTGTAAAATCACTTGTGTTATATATATATATGCAACACGATACGAATAATCAAAAGCTTACCTTAAACATTGGTTGGGAATAGACGCTAAAGCTCCCGAAAGCTTTTCATATCACTCAGCTGTGTTGTACGTGAGAAATGAGAAATAGGTATGCGGTGTTTTTGACGCTCTGTCCAAGTATGTCAACAAGTGAGACTTATACAGTATGTGTACAGTTTTATAAAATAAAAAAAACTAGAAAAATACTTTTTTCCATGTAAGTACGTACATTTTACGTGCATTCATTGCGCTCCCAGCTGCTTTAAAAGATGTGATTGTATTTGGAATAAGACCTCTTTTTAAATAAAAAAACACTGACAGTATAAACTTATGTATTGTAACATAAAACTTTACATATCAATAAATAATTTAGTTAACCTATTTGTTAGTTTATCACATTCGTTTATAGTGATACAATTTGGATGTAATAAACATTATTTATTATTAATTAAATTAAATGGCACTACAAATGAAATGCATAAACATTTTATTTTTTTATATTAAAGTGTGACTTGCCAGTATTGTTGGTTGATTTTACAGAACGTCATTCAAACTTGTCAGTTTACCGTATTTAGATTGTTTAATTTTTAAATAATTTTTCTTTTGTGTACTGCAACACTATACGAGAAGCAAGAATTGTGTTTTAAAATCAAAATGTCTATAATTATTCTTAACGAATGTTTATGAATGTCATTTTTCAATGATACCAAGACTCACATGGATGTTGTATTGTACTTTTTATTACTGGCTTATGTGAATTAAACAGTACTCTAACCTAATCCTAAATAGTCTGCACGGTTTCAGCTTCTATCACAGCGTATTTTAAATTTTAAGAATTATTAGAATTTTAAAGAAATGACGCACAACTTTTGAGGGAGCTAAATTATATGTACTGGCTGACACGGCATACGTTATTTAGATATATACAAAAAACCAAAATAGGGGATGAACGATGAACTAAAAAAATACTTATACAAATAAAATATAGGAATTTATCGAGTTAAAATAAGGTTGTAATAACAAATATACTAAAATCAAGTGGTGGTTATGAAAACGATGCACACAAAATTTCGTTAGAATCCGTCGAGCTGTTTTGTTTAGCACGACATATTTTATATATCAGATACTTTTGACAGATACTCGGAATATCACCACAGATATCACACGATTCGGTCTATTGTTATACACCCGTTCCAATTTCAAATATGACCACAGACCGAGTGAAATAAAAAAGACATTGTAGGTACGAGTTATGAATGTGAGTCTGGCATCATTGGTAAAAAAATTAACGACTAACATTTATTGGACTTTGGTTGGATACTAACTACATTTGGGACATTTATTTACATAGCTTTCATTTCTATTTTATTCTCATCGATATTATCTTGCCTGTGGAACTTTTCTGCGTCCTCCCTGAAAATAAACAATGATTTAAATTCTAAAATATATATAGTGTTCCTTTAATAATATTTCAGAACTAGGTAACATATTTTGCGTTTACGATTTTTTATTTATTTGTTCAAGTTATTTACTTAACTCGACATAATATTTATGCAATTCAGGTCATGCAAATAATGCTTGTAAAACGTGAAAAATCGCGATTATAATATATTTATTATTATTTTGTTTATTTTTCGTGCTTTAAATGTCAATTTTTTCAAACAATATTGCATTTTTATGTAATTGTTACTATAGTAACAAATTTTATTGTTTTTTTGTCATAAATAAACAATTAAACAACACATAAATTGTAATTAAATTGTTAATTATACAAAAATCATGTTTCGCCAACATTCTTCATATTAAGTCATTAATAGTGAAAATATATGTTGCATGCCGTTACAGACGGTTAACTCAGTTTCCGAGGTATTTATAAATTATAAAGTAACAATTAACATCTTTTAATAATGATCTAATTGATTTGTAATGTAACACTCGCACTTCCTTGGAAAGCCTGCTTTTTGACATTTTGACAGTTAAACGTCGGCGTATGGAAAAATGTTAGAAGTATCACGTAAGTAGAGTAATTAAGCATTTATTTTTCATGTTACTACTAGGGTTAGTAATAGTCCTGCTGCACAGGTCTTGTAAATACTACAACTAGAAAAAGATTTTAACGATTATTCGTTAAAATATATCAACAATTGTAATAATGATTTTTAAAAAATCATGCCATTCCAGAAACACAATTTAGGCACAATTTAGCGAACCATTGGTGTGATGCGCGTGTGAATGTGTGAGTACAGTGTGTCAAAAAATATCTATATTCACAAAGGTACCTACACTTGTGAATCGTCCGAAAAAAGTGATTAAATTTTTCGACTCTACATTTACTGCCAGTTCCCAAATCAGCGGACGAGAAGAACTGGCAAGAACTTCGCCCACTCTTTTAAATATGTGTGACCGATAGATATATGGGCACTTTGTATGTCGTTTCGGCCTTTATATGTGTAACGATATTACTTATCAAATTAAATCGCGTGTGTGACCGAGAGATATACGGGCGCTTTGTATATCGTTTGGGTATGTATATCGATATTCTTATATCAAATACTTACGCATATTTATTTTGCGTCGATTAAAATAAGCTCTTTGGGCATATATCGATATTCTTATATCAAATACTTACGCATATTTATTTTGCGTCGATTGAAATATACTCTTTGGGCATATATCGATATTCTTATATCAAATACTTACGCATATTTATTTTGCGTCGATTGAAATATACTCTTTGGGCATATATCGATATTCTTATATCAAATACTTACGCATATTTATTTTGCGTAGATTGATGAAATATACTCTTTGGGCATATATCGATATTCTTATATCAAATACTTACGCATATTTATTTTGCGTCGATTGAAATATACTCTTTGGGCATATATCGATATTCTTATATCAAATACTTACGCATATTTATTTTGCGTCGATTGAAATATACTCTTTGGGCATATATCGATATTCTTATATCAAATACTTACGCATATTTATTTTGCGTAGATTGATGAAATATACTCTTTGGGCATATATCGATATTCTTATATCAAATACTTACGCATATTTATTTTGCGTCGATTGAAATAAGCTCTTTGGGCATTTATCGATATTCTTATATCAAATACTTACGCATATTTATTTTGCGTAGATTGAAATATACTCTTTGGCCATATATCGATATTCTTATATCAAATACTTACGCATATTTATTTTGCGTCGATTGAAATATACTCTTTGGGCATATATCGATATTCTCATATCAAATACTTACGCATATTTATTTTGCGTCGATTGAAATATACTCTTTGGGCATATATCGATATTCTTATATCAAATACTTACGCATATTTATTTTGCGTCGATTGAAATATACTCTTTGGGCATAGCCTATAGTATGGCCAACATTCGCCTCCCGATTCACCAGCCATTTGAGCTTTTACATATTCATCCAAGAGGCTTGCGTACGGTGATTTTGTTGGGCTAAAAAAAATTAAAAGCAAACTAAGTAATGTCTTTCAAATATAATTTTATACACTTTTAACCCCAACGAGAATGTCTTATGTCGTCTTAAATTACGGTTACACATTATTTGATAATGTTTTTATATATACAAAATTTGTTATTAAGCTATTTCGTCAGATGGGACTTATGCAAAATTGGTATCGTGGTGCAGTTGTGAGATTTTTTTTTTACGATCCATACCGTTACAATATAAGTTACTTAGAGAATATAAATCAACCTAATACCGTAAGGACATTATCGAGACTGGTTTATTGATGTCACTTTGTGTCATTGACTTCACTTGCAATTAATAATGTTTTATCGTAAGTAAAAAACATTGGAACATGCAAAAATTGATTTCATTTTAAACCATTACGAGAAGTCGGTAGAGATTCTAATTTTATATAAAACTAGCTGATACCGGCAAATGTTTTGCAATAAAATTACTAAAAAAATAGGTTTGAATGTATTTTTAATGCCATATTATAAAAAAATAAAAACCAAAAAATATATAAGTAAATAAGAATATCATTTAAGGGTATGAAAAATAGATGTTGGCCAATGCTCAGATCTAAAGGTAAAAATCGGTGAAGCCGTTTCGGAGGAGTACGGTAACTAACATTGTGACATGGAAATTTTACATATTAGATAAGTGTGAATATGATGAGAGTATCGATTATCAATTGCTTACCTAAAGAACAATTTCATGACCTCCCCAAGAAAGCCAAAGTTCTGCAAAGGATGGGCGTGTACTTCGCAAATTGCACGCAACAGACACTCTCTTCCATCCAATCCAAAATTGGCTAAAAGGTCCTCCGCAATTCCATACAAGAGGGCTCTGAAATAGAGTTTATGTAACATATTTTAGTTCGGCTCAAAGCTAAATACAATATTATTATATAAACACTATCTATTGAATTACACTTAAAATCATTTAATAATTTCTAACGAATTGAGTATTCTTGTATCGTACATTAATAATTATATATGTTTCACAAGGATATAGTTAACGTAGTACATATTCACTTGTAAAAAAGGTGTTAATAATAAAAACGAAAACACGAAGTTTATTATTATAATGGTATATTTATTACACTCTGTTGCACTTAAGAAGTAGATTTATTTATTTAGATGTATATAATGTTAAGACATAAGATCGACAGGAAGCCTGGTCGCTAATAAGCGATCTCTTCCAGGCAATCCACAAATAAATGAATACTTATAATACAATTGTATTGGTGCAAAAAGAAAGATGGGCCAGATATACTATATATTCAGCGATGTTTTTAGCGAAACCAGCGCTAAATATTTAAACGAATAAAAATTCTTTCGTCATATACATACGACTATGATTTTTCTCAATTAAAATACTAAAGATTTGATGAAACAAGATTGAGTGACGATGTCGTCCTGACAGTTAACAAGTCACGTGAGTCGGAAGCCTGTCAAACGGTCGACCGCGCTTTTTCGCGACGCGACGTTATCTACGCTTACATAATTGTTGATTCCAATTAGTTTTCTTCCAGCGTACTTCCTACATGTAACATGCAAGCCGAATATTATCGCGTGCCGAATTCGCTAACCTTATTAGTTAGTGAAAGTAACGGATATTTATTGTCATACGACCATCCTCATTGCCTCGAAATCATCCTTTTATTGTACTTTATAGCTTTATTTCGACAAGGGTGTCCATAAAGTTATCGTAAGCTTCAGGTACCGTTTAGGTTATTTAGGTTATAGTGGTTGTTTTGACCATATTTTATACGTTTGAAGTCTAGGTCATGAATGTACACAAAAACAGATGTCATGCGAAATCCGACATTAAATTTAGCGATCATCTGACAATTTATTTGTTGATAAAAAAACAAGTTTAAAAATATTGCCATAAATAATGTTTATAACACAGATTGCTTACCGTTCACCGCCGTGAAATCTGTCAAGTACGAGCTTCTCAGCTTCAGGCGGTATCATTTTGTCTGTGGATCGTTTCCCTCGTCTGTGCTCTAAATATTGGCCGACATAGTCTGCCATTAAAGATGCCGCCGTGTTACCCATAGACCGCGCAAAAATTGGCGGCAAATCACCGTATGGGTTTTCGTTATCTGTCAATCCCAGCTTATCGAAGTCGACTGAAATTTATAGTTTATGGTTTTCAATAGAATATAATATACAAAATAAACAATGAATCAACACTACTGTCTACTTCTACTTATGTTTGAGCTACTGTAACCTAGATTTGTAAGTAATATTACTACAACTAATTCTATCAGTGACATTTGTACATTTTGTCACAGTGCAACTACGCTAGGTAAGGCTCAATCCATAAATTATAGATTAAAGGAGATTTGAGATTCCAATATATGGTAAATTGAAGTCTTTACTGAGCGTTAGTTCATAGTTGGCATTTAGACAAAACTACGTTATCTAATTTTTTTTAATATTGTAATATTTATCCTACTTCAAAGAAGGATTTATTACCTACTAAGTAGTATCTATGTTTCTATATTAGACTACGCTATATTAGTTTGAACTAAATCTCTTCTACGTAGCTTTTATGTAACCTCAATACTGACTTTTACATTCCAGCTGATACATAATTGTACCTGTAAAATCATGTTCTTTTTAAATTTCCATTTTTTACTCAGAAACGTGACCTTCAGTCTGTTTAGAATCAAAGACAATTTAAAGACAAGTGTAAAACCTTAAACTGTAACATTTTCTTTAACTTACTCGAAAACGGGAAACTTATAGTCATATTTGATAGGAATCCTTTTGGCGGATGCCTCACAAAAGGCATCGATATAGAAGGTGTAATTGCCATAGTAGTACCCGGTGGTAACGCTAACCGGCCATCGTTAGTTATCCATAGAATCCTCTTTTGCCGTGAATGAGGGACATTTTCTTTGGCCTGCTCCCCTTGAACATTTGGTGCGGCTATCGGTAAGAGAGCAGCTAACGCTATACTCAAGAGTACTCTAGGTATTCTCTCCATTTCGAAAAACTGAAACGAAAAGGAAAAACACAATTTAAATAAAATCTTTATGTTCAACCTACTTTGATAACTCGTGACGTATATTATAACCGTATTTGTCATGTTTACATTTATTTAATGTATTAAAATTTGTTAATATTTATTGTGATAACGATTATCTAATGGATTTGCCAGAGTGCAAACATATTCGCATACGACGCGTTATAAATGGTCCTCTAGATGTCGAAACGTTGATCAAATCATTAGAAAATGAATACAAAATTGATATAAGAACTATACCTGAATGGAAAGAATTAATTAAATCACTGTATAATGTAAAGCATGTTTTGCAAAAGAAAGTATACGATGCCATTGAACGTAAGAAGACTATAATTGATAAACTGTACATTCAAAACTATCGAAATTCACCTTTTATTTTGACCGACAAGTTAGCAAGAACAGCAAAGGTTTGGAGAGAAATTGAATCGGGCAACAAAAAGAAGCGAACAGTTGAAATTGGCGAGATACCTGAATCTATACACTCAATAAAAGTAAACGTGCACGAAAGTGATGAAACATTTTATGGAGAAAGCGATGTAATGTCAACAGCACATCCCAATACAGAAGTGTTCGATAGAGGCAACATAAAGGAAACGCTAACTAACGTTGAACAAGAAACGCAATCCGAGATCTCAACGAGATTACCTGTTATTATTTGTACTAATCCACATAAGCTCCTTTCGCCAATGAGATCACAAAATACATTATTTAATTATTTACCTAAAACCTATTCCGTAACAGCAACTACTGATCATGCTGTAGAAACAACATCTCAAACCAAAGCAATTAGATGCTATCCAAAAGAAATTAATACATACTATGATAGTATGGACACTGCTGAAAAGTGCATAAAGTTTACCTTAAGAAATTGCACGAATGATTGGACCTCTGTTCGTTTTAAGAGCCTTACTAATAAACATCTTTTAAGAAATGTCAAACTAAAGCCTGTCACTCCGGTGAAATTGTATGCAGGCCTATCAATGGTTTACTGGTTGCAATTTAAATTGGATCCCAATATAAAAGAATTTGAAGGGTTTTTAAATTTTAAAACTTGTAACAGCTTACAACAGAATCCCGAAATATTGACTATACGATTAACATGCGAATATAGGGATAATAGACCAATACACGTTACGGAGTCTGTATATTTACCGCCTATATATTTGTGGCAGTTAAAAGATGAATATCCTTCAGGAGACATCGTTATACGATCTGACGATGATTGTTCTTATCATATACATGCACGTGGAATAGATATTGATTGGGAAAATGTTCTTAATGTCAGTACTAATTCTCTCGATGTCAATGCCCCAGCCACGGAGAGCGAAATACAAAGAAATTGTGAAATTCAGTCGCAGGGCACGTTTGGCACATCAAATTTAGTTGATCTATCAAAAATAGAATCGATTAGCACAGATGATATCGTGTATGCTCTATTGTTAGAACTAATTGACATATGCTTAAAACCGTTTGTCCTTGAACCAACCTACTTTTATTTGAAACCGCATAGTTGGCAGAGAGTTAACGTTAAGTTGACAAAAGCGGAATATATTGGTCTCCATCAGAGCTGCTACGATTTGGAATTCTTTAATATCATCGATAATAATTTAATTATGTCAAAAAAAGTGAATCTCTTTGCGGAAATACTGCCACATCCAATAGAAATTCGCCCTATTATCTTAGATATGTCGGATATCCCGCCGAGGTTTGGATTTTGCGTTGATCATTTCACCATATATAATAACCATAAATGTATTCCTGTGACTATTAAAATTGAATTGACAACCAAGATGAATAGAATTTTTCATATCAAACCCCATGGTGCTTTTATTGCAGCGCAGTCGAAAGCCTTATTCGAAATCGCATTGTGCAAATCTATTTCTACTAAGACCGAAGAACTCGTGCACTTCACTATTAAAATAATTGTAATAGGTGATCAATCTGTTTATAAAAACGTACCACCATTGTTCTATGAAATTATCGTACCGTGTGCTTCCGAATTTAGAAGAGTTTTTGGTAAAACATTTCCATCAGAATCTATAGATTGACGACCAACAGACGGACACAGTTGTGGGAAAGTGGGCTTTTGTACGTTTTTAATGTAATAAATGTGTATTAAGATAAAATGTAGACGTACTTTATGACAATAGCGACGATTATTATTAACCACAAAGATAAGGGCTAATAGATAAACACAGAGCACAGTAAAATTGTGATAGAAATAACTCGTAGATTGAAATCACACAGTCATGTTTTTATATGATCTCGACAAACGTTGTTTTGCCAAAAAAAAAATGCCTCTAAAAATAGATGTTGGCCGATTCTCAGTCGTACTCTATATGGCCACAAAATTTCAGCAGAATCGGTCAACCCGTTTCGGAGGAGTACGGGAACGAACACTGTGACACGAGAATTTTATATATTAGATGATAATATACCTATATATGACATTATGTATTTATTATGCAAATGCGTGGAATCACCTCGTAGGATGCTAATTAGTTTAATGAATCGTGCAATTGGCTTTTGAAATGTGTATTGTAGATGTAGCATTGTATTCGCGCCTTTAAAGGGTTGATACAAGACTGTATGATCATTAAGGAACCCTTTGAACATTTTATCATCTCACTTTTGGTTGTAGATTCAAAATATACACCAACTATGCACCCACGACACAGGAAATATCCTATGTGGTCCAAAGTCCGCCCTATAACTCTCATTGCCTGTGCAATTTATGGCGTTATATAGAGTAGTCGTTAAATTGACGGAAGAAAAATCTGAATTAGAATGCAAGCGTGGATTTGGTTGGTTTACCAAATCCACGCTTCGACGCTTTAGAGGCTTTATATAGAGTGACCTTACATGTAGTTTTAAAACTTTACAAAACTATAAAGCAACTTCGCGAAACTTTACTCGCGTTTCGTTTTTAATGTAAACGAAAAAAAAAAAACCGCAAAGTGCGAACAACAAGTGACAATAAAAATAATTGTTAATGTTTCAAGGAATCGTCGTGAAGGATGAAACCTGTTGATGTGACCGACTTGAATGTGTTACAGGTCGCACAAGTCGATTAGTACCCGCATAATCCGCACGGCCACGGGCACCGGTTACCACAATCGATTATAAATCATTCATACATAATATCTAGAGCACGTATACATAATTGCTTGTGATGCACAATGCATTTCTCTTTGTAAATACAGTACGCATATAACGACATACAAGGGACCGACTTAGTCGTACTAACCGGACGTATTATTGGACATATTTATTTATTTATTTTACACTTTATTGCACTTACTAGAAGCAAATGACGTTAACAGATGTTAGTACAAATAAGAGCAACGGGCGGCCTTATCGCTAATAAGCGATCTCTTCCAGACAATACATACTGTTATTATTTAGCCATAAAATTACTAAAAATAGGGATTGGTGATAAAAGGGTAAAAATTTAGGGTAAAATAAAAAACAAAAAGTTTCGTCAAAAAATAATAAGTGAAACAACCTTTATTATTTAGGGTATGAAAAATGGATGTTAGCCGATTGACAAACATACATATAAAATTTGGTAAAAATTAAATTTCAAGTCACGCCGTTTCGCAGGAGTATTGTACTGTAACTAAGATTGTGACATGAAAATTTTATATATATGATAATGCGATACGAAACCAAATTTGACAGATCATTGCTAATTAGTCGTTATAAGCGAAGTCGTTATAAATGAATTCTACAGTACCGTGCGATTTATATGAAACTAAAATGACAAATAATTAGTCCATAAAAATGTTACAATTTAAGGACCGCATTAGGTATTAGAGTTTGAGGGGTCAATCTTAACTTCAAGTTTATGGGGTCACCATTCTTGACCCCCGGCTTGTACAAAGGGGTCTCAGAAACTATGCGTCATACAAAAACATTGTAATAATTTGTAACAAATTGTTTGGCCTACAAATGTGTTTATTGTACTTTTGGGGTAAATTAAAAATAAAAGAAGTTTCAAGCTAAAAAGTAAGATTTTCTATACATTCGATTCTTTTCCATATGTTTTTTTAGGTTTTTGAGAGTGCATCATTAGATTAGCATATTTTTTTAATAATAATACGAGTATAATATTTATTTATAAATAAAAATTTAAGTGTTATTGTGATTTTTATCATTTTACAATGCTTTGGACTATCGACACAGCAGTTAAATGGCCATAAAACCATTCAACATTTTTTTCATATCTTTATCGTTATACTTCATTATTCATTGATATATAATGTAAAATTATCAATGGATATATTTACGGTCATACGATTATTACACCTAATAGAATGTTTTATTATGAATGAATTTATTACACGTTTTAAATGCATACGTATTTAAGATGTTTCTCTTTGTAATATCTAAAAAATGTATACGTGTTAAATAATCCTTCTTTTTCGCCGTTATGTGTAAATGTATGGAAACGAACTAGATGTAGAAATCCCATAAAATAATTAAAAAGAAAAACCCATGATTTAGAACAACTTAAAATTTTTAATCGGTTACTAATTAAAATATATATACTAGCTAAACAAGACCAGGATATATTTTAATATCACAATAACCTAGCAAATATTTAAACCTTGTGCGTATTTCTATAATATAATTATATATTATGAGTAAAGAAATAATTATCTACAACCTATAAATCAACATAAGACTTTGCCTTCGTAGTTTAAAATATGGAGGTAGTTTCCAAATAAATGACATGTGACATCCATTCATTATTCATAAAACGTTCGGCGCATTTGTTGTTCCAAAATCGAAAATCGATAACGTATCGATTTTGATAGCGTAATCACGAACGCATCAGTATGCAACGCAAGTTCAACTTTCGCGTTTAAAAAAAAAACAATTTGATTGTATGTAATAAACCGGTTTATTTATTTAATCCGGTTTTTGATGTTTGTATGTCAAAATCTCTTTATTCAGTAAGGTACATAGGACCATTTTGAGACGTCTTAAATCTAAATGATTCTATGAAGAAGTAGGCAATAAAATCTGCTTGGTTGGTTTTTTTTGCGACAATTTATTCAGAATACCCTTGAATTGCGCTGAAAATGTTCGGACCTGAATTTCCAGTTTTGTTCCAAATTAATTGAACACATTCCAGTTTCATTATAATACTTAGCAGACTCGTAATAAAAATACCTTCTGCGTACCAGTCCCTCTCCTGTCAAGAGACTGTGTCGTCTGTCATTTAGTAAATCTCGCGAAAAAATCGGTATATTTTTGAACTCCCTCAAGTTTTCGACGAATTCCTTTGGTTTTATTTATAATACTTTATGCTCTGTGTTAATCCTTGTGTTGTTGTATTAATTATGATAATTAGTTCCTAAGTAATTGTTACACGTATGTCTTTTGTCTTGTTTTGTAAATTGAATATGTATTATAAGCACATATTTGTTTATTTACTTTATTTTTGGAGAATTAACAGGATTTAATTAAATACTAAGGTTTTATCTAAATATAATAATTAAAATTACAGGTGCGCCCTCAACAGTCTCACAGCGCACATCTAAATTAGAAAAATAATTATTTAAATATAAAAAAGAATAAAATTAGTTGTCGATGTCGCAATGTATTATTTTGTTAATACATTTAATGATGTATAAACATCATAATTGTATAAAAACGAGAATATATATATATATATATATATATATATATATATATATCTCTCGTTAACAATGGTAATGTGAGAAACCGCGGGGAACAGCTAGCTTTAAACACGCGCGTTACATGAAAGTGTGTCCTAAATAATTTTAGATTTACAACGCTTTGTGATAAATCGGTATTTGTATCTACGAATTGTTTATTGTTTTTAGTTGTGGCCAGCTTTATTGCAACCGCACTGACAATTGACTTAATAACACAGATTTTGCATTAAATACCACATAACAGCTATATTGCATAGTCTGTCAAAAATTTTGTTATTCAAATTTGGATTTCCTTTTTGTAACTCTATTGTTTTTATTAATATGTTTCATTTTAAAAGACACTATGACACCATTTTTCATATTATGGTTAACTTATTTAATACAATGCAAATAAAAAAAATCATAAACACATCGGTTCGTTTATAATCAAATTATTGCCAGCTAATTGTCGGATCATACATACAATAATATAAAAAAATAATTTACAGTTAATATATGAAACACGTTTTAAAAGTAGGTGGTAGTATGACAAAAACCTGTCATTCATTTGCCGGGTTAAGTAATTCAATGAACGCCGCGTAATGAGGATTTTTCATTATATTCATAGAAATTATTTTGTACCAAATGTAACTCACCTTATATCCCGATGGCACAACACAAAACACAAAGTCTTCAAACACTTATTTCGACAATTGTTTTCAGTTGTTATCCAGACAATTGTTAACTTCAAATGTACAATGCACAATGTTGTCGGTTTTCACTTGCCGGCAAAACTCTCTTCGCTAATTGGGATGCAGGTTGTGTCCTTAGCTTTCCTTATATGCGTGCGCGCACCCAGGGGTGATAGGCTGCCCATGATAGAGGTTAATTCATGACTTGCGGGCGGTGAGACGGCGGCACAAGTGTGGAATGAAGGCCGTGCGTACCGCGTTGGTCACTGGGTTAGCGTGACTCCTTTCCTGCAACTCGCGCGACTTGTTCGGGATTTGTGGAAAATACTTGTATGTACTAGGATTTTTGAGTCACGCTGCGTGCGTAACGCTTGATAATTGGTCTTTATTTATCTATACCAGGGCTTCTTACACTATGGTTTGCAAAGTTCCGGGGTCGAGAGATTTTAATGTCAAATATTTTTGACATGTTTCAAAACGAATTCTTAAACTATATATTTTTATATGTATATAATATATAACCGAATAAATAAATCATAAAATAATACACAAATTAAAGTTTTTCTTTAATATTTGAAAGGGATCATCGAGGAACTCGCAATAATAAGTTTAAGAAGTCCTGATCTATACCAATAATATATATATATATATATATATATATACATATACAGTAACTACTAGTTCGAGTTGTTTTTTTGTGTTTAATAGTACACTTACTAGCGAAGAAAAATGTTTTGAAAAAGGTAAAATTTATCTATTTTTTGAGTTTTACATGCGTGCGCTGTGTGTACGGTGCAAATTACGCATAAGTCATGTATTAAAAAATTATTTCCCTTTCAAGTTCTAGAAAAAAAGTCAAAATTTGAACCGGCTAGTTACCTAGCTTGTATATTTATATAATTAAACTAAAAAGAAACGGATTGAAATAGGATTAAGATGTAGAGTTCAAAGGCTTTATTTATTTTTACGCAATTGCAATAAGTTATATTAAACAAACTTATATTCACAAGGAAAAATCATTATTAATATCCTAACTATAGTTAAACAACATAATAACGCACCTGCAAATACATATATTTGGTTGTTAGTCCATCGTAATAAAAATTAAAACCGTTATTCAAGTCGTTACAATTACACAGAGTTTTCGTTCGGTAATACCTCCTATAATGTATCCTACCTATAAGACCTATAAGACCTATAATGGGTCCTATGTGTCCTTAGATATATTTGGCCTAAGTAGAAATTCGTTTAAAAAAAACTAAGACTCAACCTTGCACACTCACTCACACAGAAACAATGGTGTGTGCAATGGTACACACTAATACACACAAACACACACTTAAATGCTCGTTCTTTACATAATATACTGCACTTGTTCATATGTATATATATATTTTTATTTTATTTTTTCTGTTCGTGTTTTTTTTTTGTTGTCTATTTTCGATTGTATGTTTTGACCTTGTTTTGGCTTTGTTTTTGATCTATATTTGTTGTGTAAGCTTTTTGTGATAAGCTGTATAGGTTTAAGAAATAAAAAGATAAAATAAAATAATGAAAACATTGGATGAGAACCATCCGCATCTTACCGTTAATTCCCAGAGCATGTGCCAATAACGATCGACGTTCTAGGTCTCTGTTAATTGTAACTAAATCAAAAATATCTTTATGTAACTTACTATTCGTTAAAAAATATTGACTAATATTTGCCAATTCTCAAATCAACGGACGAGAAGAACTGGCAAGAGACCGCAACTCTTTTAAATAGCCAATCATTACAGTAAGCTTGTAAAGATCAGCAGTCGTTACAGATAAATGAATTAACGAAAGCGAAACTTCACAGAGTTCCAAATCAAAAGATTAAGATAACTTATTTGGAGCGGAACGTGTCGTGGTGATGTTATCTGTTATGAAACTGAGAGTTTAAGGGATTTTAATGAATGAACACCGGTTTATTGTATCAATAAAGCTTATATTAATCGACTTATAATTATTTAACGATTTTTGTCATGTTATAATATACATTTGTGAATACAAAGATAACTTTGTAATAATAGGCTGAGCCCCAACACAGGGTGATCTAAGGCTTTAACAGTGTGTGGTTTTTTTGTATATCTTTTGAAACAAATAAAAAATATAAAGATCATTTTTTTGAACAATACATCAATATACAGCTATGCTTAGAGGTTTGAGATATTAGAAGCTTTAAATATTATTATATGTTTAAAAAAATATCTTACCTTATTTTACTTACGAATCCATCGTCCATTTGCAGCTATGATAAGCTTAAATAATTTGTGGTTTGTATAAAAATACTTTTTTAAATTCCACAGAAACTAAAAAGGTATCCTCGATTCATACATCCTTAAAAGATTATCCGACGCACAGTTTCGATTAACTTTAAATGTACATAAAACGAAGAGAAAGTTCAAGGAAATAAAATAAACTGGAAAATCTAGAATCTAATGGGAACTACCCAGTTATAAATACTAGGAATATCTAATTTGTTCTAAATTCATATTATCGAGAATACACTTGCTACAAAACTCTTTAAGTTAGTTAGTGTGCAACGTTAGTAAATAAAACATATTTATTATAATATAACTAATATTTATCGTAACAACTTACTTTTTAACATAATTTTTTTTTCTTTAGATTTCTTAAAAAATCAGGCTCACTAATGGTATTCTACTTGTGTGTTGTTTTTTGGGTGTAAGGACGTAATTATATTTGATATTTTGTATGTCTTACAATTAATATAAGATGACTTTTAAAAAAACATCTATTTATGACTAGACTCGGACACCCACGCTAAACTGTTGTCTGCACCCGAAAAAACCAAGCAGTTTTTAAAAGTTTTTGATGCAACGTGGGGATGACGCGGGATAGGGTGGGTGTCCTCCTCGCACTTCTGGTTTGGATAAGGTTAGTTGAGTGAACAACGGCATGGACAAACCGTTGCGCGGTTTTTAATGCCGTATAGATTAAGTGAAAAAAAATTGTTTTTTGAAATTGGATTTGAATAAATAAATTTAAAAAAAAAAAAAAATGATAAGAATACTTAGTACTAGTAGTATTTCTTAAATCTGCTTTTTTAGAATGGGGACAAACGACATCAGACATCTATGGATATCTAATCATCTAATAAACATAATATAAGATTTTAACTTTTAAAAAAATAAGCAAAATAGTGTTGGCAAACATCCAAAAGCGAACTGAAAGTTTGATTAAATGCCAAATTGGATTTTTTACTGTCCGACTTTAAAAAGTCAAGTTTCACTTGTGCCTTGAATTTGAACGTGGTAGTTATTAATTTTAGGTTTCCATAAGTCTACAAAACTCATATACCAAATCCGTTCCGTTTATGATCTACAAAAAGAATCTGTCGACAGAAGTTCTAGTATAAAATTCCTATTCAATGCATCAACATAACATCGATAAGGCGTGGTCAGGTACAGTGTATGACGTTTGAGTAACCCAGTATTAAGCAGTGAAGTTATTCGAACGAATATATCGTCACATCATTAGATCTAATTTCAAAATTCAAATAACTATTTACGTTATCAATGTCAATTGTCATTTCTAGAAACAAATGCAAAACAACCGAGTTCCGTAACAACGTAAAACTTTAGCGTCTCGATCCATGCGATTCAAATTTAAATGTGTAAACTCAATTGCCACCCATGCACTAAACAGTATAAATAATACATTTTACTGCAGTATTGTTGTGGTAATTAACTATTTAGCCCACATGCCCACTTCGGGGTGAAACCGCCGAGATTTGTATGCACTTTTGACAAGGGCACGTCATGTTTGTCCACGCTCATTTCCTGTTTTAGAAATACGTGAATTTTAAACACGCCGTTAACACAACTCTATTGTTTTTGGAACAACAAATTTTATATACTTTCACGTTTGCAAAACGCATTTCGGTTGGGTTTAAATTTCGGATCACGTTCAGCGAGATAAAACGAGACGATATTTAGATTGTGTATTGCTTAGAGCAGTGGTTCCCAAGGTGGGGCGTACGCACTGGGGGACAATTTGGCAATTGGAGGGGGGCATTTCGAATTTTTTTCAGTTAAAAATACCCCTCTAGTTAAGGGGATTTCATATCTTTGCATGGGTTAGAGGGGGCATTTTCTTATTTTTGCACGTGTTAGGGGGGCATTTTCGATTTTAGAATCTCAAAAGTGGGGCGCGCACCTAAAAAGGTTGGGAACCACTGGTCTACAGGAATCAGGTGTTTTGTCCGCGTATAATTGGTGAACTTTGATCTGTCAAAAAAATATACCTAATTTAAAAATAAAATTCGTATATAAAATAATATTGATAATGGATATACTATAATTATCAACCATCATAGGCTTTATTGTAAGGTTGACCCAGCGGGCCTCTAACTGCTATTTATCTTTGTTTAAGCAGATGTCATGTCCCATTTTCCTCCGATGTCTTTACAAATTGCGTCATACAAAATGGTTATAACATTTAAACAACAAAACAGCAGTTTTCTTGGCACGATACGACTATTAAGTTTACATGCACAGAATAATAAACACGCAGCAGTAATGTAGATAAAATATGGCAAACGAATATTTATTACTTATTGGCTTTTGTAAAATATTCTGTATTGTTTTAGATAAATAATTAAAATGGGAGAATATATAAGGTCTGTGGTCGTTTAAGAACAATAGAGAAACATTGTCAATGGTCTAAAAGTTGACCACCGTTTTAGATCCTGGATTTGATAACGAATTAATAGTTGTTTTAAATTATACCAGACCAGTTAGTATTATCTGTACGCAAGTTTTTATTCTAAACACGTAAATTGTGTTACGACCAGAAATGAGCGTACACAACATTACTGCTTAAGAAACGACCTAAGCTACTATTAATATTAATTAGTTCAGTTATGTTATCTTGTACTTATCACAACTTTAACATAGAGAGGGAGACGAAAGAGTAAGAAAACTCTAACCAATGAGTGGCGGAGTGTTTCTTGCCAGTTCTTCTCGTCCCCTTTACGCCCTTGATTTGGGAACTGGCAGTAAATGTAGAGTCGAAATTTTTTATAAGTTATTTTAATGATAAGTGTACCTTAATAGCCTATATGAATGAAGATATGTTTCATTGATTGATTGATTGAATGGCATTAAATTGATTTATACCCAATATACAAAGTTTCCATCAAAGCCTAAACACAATTCAATAGAGAAAGAAATAAAACAATTCTTAATAAAAAAAATAAGTTATAGAATTGTGAGCTAGAAGCGACGTAAACGACTTAGCTTGTAAAAGGAATCTTAATATAGTCTATAAGTCGACAGTGAAAAGTAGCCTCGACCTGACTTCAGACAGTTTATCCCATAAACTGCATTTCCCGTATGTAATGTCAGACGATCGTTCAACTAATTGGTATAAATAAGCAAATCTAGAACATAGGTGTGGTACGGGACCACACCTCACATCTAGCCCAAGGTGCGGTCGCGTGGCTGATGGTAATTTCAATTGTTCAATTTGAGAATGTCATGCTTTAAGCGTCGCACACATGATAATCCTCCAACCAAAAACAATAATTTAAAATTGTCAAGCGCCTGATCTCGCGATACGTCGTCTTGTAAATAATCATATTTGAGTGATTAAATAAATCTGGATATATAATCCATAGTGTTGCTATGCTAATATTTTTTTTCGTGTGTTTGTATTGTTCTCACTATAACGTAAATATGGTCCTATTTCGCTTGGCCCACCGATGATAGTAAAGTTTATTTTTTTATTGTTTTTATATAATATTTTTGTTTTATATATGATTGTTTTTTTTAAAATTGTATACCTGTAATACTGTGCATCCCTATAATTTATACATGCCTTGTGTGTGTTTTTTTGTAATTGTGTTCGGGTTATGTTTGTATGTGTGTTGTTGGTGTGCCTTATTAAATAAATAAATATTGCAGCTCTTTACAACCGTGCTGTGAAACATTCTTGACGATTGAAAGGAGTGGCGGAGAGATTCTTGCCAGTTCTTCTTGTCCGCGTACGCCCTTGATTTGGGAACTGGCAGTAAATGTAAATGTAGAGTCAAACTCAAACTCAAAATATCTTTTTTCAAGTAGGCCTTTATAAAGACACTATTGAATCGTCCATTTTTACACTACCACCCGGTTTGGAAGTGCCAGATCTACCGAGAAGAACCGGCAAGAAACTCGATAGCTGCTCTTTTAAAATAAAAAATTATTACAAATTATGTCACTTACAATTTTTTTTTATAGAAGAGGGGGCAAATGAGCTGGAGGCCCACCATGAAGGTGAAGACACGGCCCATGGACACTCATGTGGCTGGGAGCTCATGAGTGCGTTGCCGGCCTTTTAGGGATTTGTACGCTTAATTAAAAAAAGCATTGTAAAGTTACTCAAGAATAGAATAAAAGTTTAGATTTTTTTGACGATTCATAAGTGTATCATAATTACTAAGATATTCATTTTTGATTTGATTATCAGTTCTGGTTGTCTTAACCAAAAAGGATGGCTCGATCTTAAAATCTGAACACATATCAACCGTGTCATTTTGAATTGACACTTTTATTGCGGACCGTTACAAAAATCGTCTCCTAAATTATGACAACCTTAAAACGTGTACTTTCTCCGCGTTTCAGGTTAAACAATAAATTTTGAAGGATCATTTACAAAAAAAAAAATTAAATTGCATCATATGTATATATATATTTTTATTATTTTTTTCTGTTTGTGTTTTTTTTTTGATGTATTATTTTTTTCTGATCTTGGATTCTATTTTCGATTGTATGTTTTGGCTTTGTTTTTGTTCTATTTTTGTTGTGTAAGCTTTTTGTGATAAGCTGTATAGGTTTAAGAAATAGAAATATAAAATAAAATAAATACAAAAATGTGTTTTGGTTAACAAAGTATGGAATATTGTGGAACCTCGATATAACAAGTCACTGTTGATTATTACATAGATAAATAATTATCTAGCGACGGCGCTGTACGTTAAATAAAGTGTGTAATTTTCTTCTAGACGTTATTTTCTTAATGAAATTCAAAACTACGCGCTTAAAACTTAAATACTTTTTAAGAAATAAAATAAAGATATCTGTAGATGTATGTTTGGCTTTATCGCGTATAATAATAATTTGAGGTTTTGTTCGAGTTTACATAATACTGAGTTTGACCGGCAACTCTATATAAAAACCTTGTAAACAGATTGCTAATATTATTTACTTATGTACCTAATTCTCAAATACTCATGTATTTCTTTACTTACGACTGGAAATGATTGAACGTTGATTTTCGATTTGCGTTTTAATTAAAAACAACAAAAAGATAAATAGCCACAATTTATAATTAACAAATACTTGGTAAAAACATAACATATTATCCCTAATGTAATATCTTATCGATTTTAATCAAAAAATCGCTGCAAGACGATACCGCAACGATAAACACGATAAGACATATCATTTCGCAATTAGCGTTCAAGTAGTTATGGCGGAAAAGTTAAAAAAAAAGCCGGGTTTCTTCAGCGTCAAGAGATGGAATAGTCAAAAGAGTGATTCACCAACCATGCAGGCGGACAGCCCACAGATTTTATCACGACCATCATCACTCTCCAGATCTACATCGGTTGATAATAAGTAAGTTGATTTTATTTTGAATGTTAAAATTAAAGTACACATCCAAACATATTTAACGGTTTCAGTTTAGGGTCGTACATAAATCCAAAATACTTTATTAGGATTATTGAACCTTTACACCAGTTAAACTAAGTTTACATGGGTACAGCTGGCTGAGCAGAACCCAGAAATTCAGTGATGTTGTTGATGGATTTGTTAAGATTTTTAACATAAATATTTGAACACACCACGCCCTATCTAACTATGTTTTATAAACCTTTGATCGCATAAATACATAGCTTACGTTATCTGTATATATGAAATCAATATTAATTACCAATTAACATTGCTTGCTTTGAATTTTGATACATAATCTATCAGATATAAACTTTGACATATATCCGTTAATTTCTGGTAGCTGGTGCTACCGATACCAGAGAATTTTAGTAGAAATTTAGTAGTATTTTAATATTCAATTATCACATATTTAAGATACAATAATATGATACTGATATTATTATGATATGAATATGAATTATATATTCAGTAAATCATGTTAACATAGTTCTGCATTAGATGAAGAAAAGTAAAAGTGTATTTAGAATAGACAATAGAACGAAAGTAAAATCTATAAATTGACGGATAATCGAACACTTTCATACGCCAATGTGTGATTAATTTTCCCAATTCATCAAATGAGGGTTATCACTGTCACAGTAGCATGAACTTATGTTTAATACATGTAAGATTATCATTAAATGAGGAGTCAATAATTGTTAGTATATGAGCAACGTACGGCCTTATCGCTAATAAACGATATCTTACAGACAAAGTACAGAACGAAAGAATCATTTTAATAAATTTGGACAGGTGAATACAAACAAAACCAGGAAAAATAACAAAAGCTAATTTAAATTTAAAAATAATATAATAATACATTACGAAATAGGATAGTTAATTTAAACTGCTTTTGCTTTGTTAATTAAATGCAATAAAGCATTTAATATGATTACAAATTATTTTCATACTGTAGGTACTTCCCAGAGACCGCCCAACTTCAGATCTTCTGTAAAGAGACGGTAAAAACCAACGATAAAGCCATCAAATTGCGAAAATGATTTATACAATAAATCAAACACGACAGCCCTATTAAGCTAAGTAATTCACGTTCAACAATGGAATAAAAAATTAACAGCGAAAGTCATAAGCGGCGCTTACATTACACGAATCTCCATGCATTTGCCAACAGACTACTGCATTTCACTTAGTTTACATTCGCAATACACCGCGCAATCGAATGCATAATAGACGGTAAATACATGCCGTTGAATTAAACACTTTTATTTATGTGGTACTAATGTAACATTTATAAATTGTCTCTTTACGCGTGTAACATTTAGTAACTTATTTATTCTAAAACAGTTTATTAAGTCTTTCTGTAAAACAGCATATAAAATTGATATACTCGACTTGTTAAACAAGTGGACATTGTTGTTATTGGTCTTATTTAAGTTGGATTACTTTCTGTTTCTAGTCTATGCTTTAAGTCTGTTTTGTATTTTTTTATTAAGATACAAAAACAATATACATAATAAATATAAGTATACTTTATTATGTATTACGTTTTATTGTGTTGTATGGGTTGGAGAAATAATAAAAAAATACTAATTCTAAAACCGTTTATTAATTCTTATTCTAAAACAGCTTACTACATACTTATTATGACGGCAAATTAATCAAATAACAGAAAAAGTAATTTGCAAAGTGGTTTCTGTTTTTTACAAATAAAAAATTATAAATTATTTGGATATGTAATTCTATACAGATTAAATTACTATATTCCTGTAGCCATAGACTTGATTTAAACATATAACTAAATCTCTGGTCAAATTTAAGTTGTGTTGCTAAAATCATCTTGGTCTAATATTGTTTTTTTATCTATACTGACATTTGCTGTATTTTAATGCAATGAACTTTAAAAGTGTTAGGGAAAGCTATTTGTCATTTAGTTACTCAATTTGAAGGTAGAATTAAATGGTTACAGACTTCCAGCTACTGGGATAAACGATCTAGTACAATGCGCTCTCTGCCTGGAACTGCTGAACATGCCAAAAATGTTACCGTGCCAACACACCTTCTGTTTTGCCTGTCTCAAAGTCTATGTAGCCGGTAAGCAGAAGTAGATGACATACCAATGTATCGGCATAAACATTTAACACAGACTAAAAAAAAAGAAGTTTGTTTAACCAAAGAGTTTACAATGATAGTCCGTGCGCGTAGTTTAATTTTTGTTTAATTATGTCCGAGATAGTTTTAAAATCTGAATGTGATAATATTTATATATATTTATTTAAGATTGTTATGATAATTTTCATAAATTGAATCGTATAGTTCACAACTTGTTTTGTACTATGGCTAACTAACAATAAGCTCTGCATGAATATGACATAGAGTATAGAGTACACGCGCGAACTAATATTACAAACTTTTTGGTGATACAAACTTATTTTTGACTTGTATTAAATAATTTATGGATTTTTATATTTATAAATGTATTATAAAATTAATTGAACGATCATTATTAAATAATTAGGGTGAGTTGATCTCTCTCTCTCTCTCTCTCTTGATATGTTTATAAAGAAATATATTTTCAGATCTCCCTGTCATCACGTGTCCACTCTGTCACACTAGAATCCAGACAAATCCCAATTACGTAGAAGGTCTACCTTCGAACCTATACATCAATAGTCTATTGCATATGGTGGGTATAAAGGTTGAGAAGACTGCGAGTACCACACCTCCAACAACACCAGCAGGCACATCTGGGTACCAAAATGTTGACCTGTTCGCAGCGGGAATAAGATGCACCAGTTGCAAAACCCTCTGTGACAGTTCGGATACGTCACTCTGTGAACATTGCAAATTGGTGTGTATCTGTGGTATTTAATTGAAAATAGAACACATCATTACTTTATTTTTAAATTTATTTCTCTTGAATTGGTGAAGAAAATTACGTAACATTGTCTTTTCAGAGAATTCAAAATATAAACTATGAAAAAAACGTAAAAAAAACCATAACAATACTCTTATTAGTATATTTAACACCTCAGTTATAATAATTCTATATTTTGAGTTCGATCTCTAGGTAAAGACATTTCGAAAATGCACGCCCCATTAAGTAATAATACTAATTTAACAAATTATAGAATTAAAATTTGAATTATTTTTATACTCCATTTTATCAATCTCATTGTGTATAAATTTATTTATTTTCTTTTAGAATTTCTGTTTTGTATGTTGGTCACAACATTTAGAAGATTTACGCATTCAAGTGGGATCCATATTGAAACAGCTCGAAACGACAGAAAGTCGATTGGCACACAAAATCGAACATTATAAGGTATTAGGTCAAAGTAAACATTCTTTATATATAAGATCATTTACAACCGCTTTTGAACGTCACTAAAGTTAAGTTACATGGATTCACTGCGCGGCCTCAGCTGTGAAGAATTCACAGAAACTTTTTTCCTTACACAGTTTGGGGGCCCCGTATAATTGATACGGCAGATATTAACGGTGCTACGCCCCTAGTTTTTAGTATTGTCTTATCTATATAACAACTATAATTATACTATATTAGACATTATTACACTAACCATTGATAAAACGGCTTAAAACTACAGCAACGAGACAGAATTTAATAAATAATTTACCTGTTAAAAATCGTTTTCCAGAAACTGACTAACTTAGCTAAGCTAAGCGTAGTTATATTAAACATTATTTAGCGTTCCGAATTTATTTTTAAGGATCGTTGCGAACACATTGCCGAACAAATAAATCTAGCTGCGGAGGAGAAGATCAACGCCATCCTGGAGGCCAAACTCGGCCTCCAACAGGAGTTGGCGGATTTGCAGAAGTCGGGTGACATGTCAGCGTTGGCTTTGCAGTCAACGTTGAATGAGGCGAAGCAAGTTGCTCATAAAGCCTTTGAGAATACGGACGATAATGATAAGGTTAGTCATTTGTTTCTAGACATTCTTGAATTGTTCTCTTTTGACAATACACACAGCTTAAAGTTCGCGTCACATAAATTTATTACATTTTATGTTGATATTAGTTGAATGCGTGTAATTTTGCATTGCTCTTGCGTCACCGGCACTAACCAGGCGCTTAATTACATAATATGCACTTGGTTAAGGTCCAAAAGTCTCTACTCCAAAGGGAACAAACTCAGTTGGAGAAAAGACTCTTGTTCTTTGACCAAGTGGTTAATGTTAGTTTTCTATGCCAGGTGAAAACATTTGTGCACCTCCATCAAAACACAATACAATTACTGTCGGATGTCTCGAAATGGGACGCCGACAATTTCATATTCGACAAGGAGAACTTCAGAATAGATTCCGATGTGTCGACGCCCTGTGATGCGGAATCAGACGACCCTTTGCCAGAAGCCGCGAAGCAGAATAACCCATTGGAGAGCGAAACGAGCCTGATGGTGCATTACAAGTATGTTTTAAACTTACATATGACTTCTGTTCAAATCCCATTTTTTTTTATAGAATACTTTTATTCATATAATCCGAACTTAATAACTTAGTTTGTGAGTTTTGTAAACTCTAGGTATAAAACGACAGTAGCGTTGTAGAGAGTTGTCGTTAAATGGAGAGAAGAAAAATCGTTGTATGGAATACAAGCTTAACCAACCAAAGCCAATTGATTTCGTTTTAGAGGGTTTGTCGTTAAATCGAGTTACATGGAGTTTTCACTATTTTTGACAACTCGAAAGTGTTGTATATATCTAACGTGTTCGGTTGGCAAAATTAATAATAAATTTACGTAACTGTGGTCTATTGCACCAGTATGTTTTGCCCGCGACTTCGTCCGCGTGTTTTAAATACAAAAGGAATTGGAAACATCGGTTTATAAATCGCAGAGTTCTGGTGTATTTTTATACGAACTTTCATCCCCTATTTTAACACCTTGAACCTTTTTTTCGCGATTATAAGTATGCCTAAGTCTTCCCTAAAGTTTAGCCTACCTTCATACTAAATTCATGGACACTGTACAATTAGACAGAGTTACCTTCGAATTTATAATTAATATTAATGATTTTAAAACGTGTATGTATCCGTGAAATACATTTTTTCTAAAAAAAAAACCATAAACATCCGTAGATCCAGAAACTTCGTACCCCATTACATGTGGCGTAAAACAGCACGGCCATGCGGTGTCGGTTTGAGTCCTTGGAACAACCACCTCTACATTTGCGACATGGACAGTCACAGTGTACTAGTCGTGGAGCGGACTCAGGCCAAAGTCATCATGCGTTTGTCCTGTGACCTGATGTTATGTCCAGTCCAAATTGCCTTTATGAAGAGTTTAGGGGAAGTATATATCACAGGTAATATTATCTCTGGTATACAGATGATGTCGTATATTTATGCTTACTTACTTACGCTAAGTAAGTGTCACTAATCACTTATGACAACTGAAAAGTAAGCGTTTAAACGTTGGAGTCACTTTGCAGTCATGATCACAAAAAATACGTGATTTCCTGTCACTAAATAACTTGTCGAGTCACAGTCACGGTCACACAGCAAGCGACAATTGCTTAGTCAATCGTGGTTGGGGTATCGACTTGTCGCTTAGTAAATAGGATAGCTTTCTATTCACAAATACTAATCACTCTACTACTACTACCCTACTAATCGAGCAATATTTAGGAGAACACACAGTCACACTCACGTTTCCAGCCACGTGAGTCTCTATGGACAGCGACTTCATCTCTATGGTGTGCCAAATCTATAAAAAAAAATTATAGACACAAATTTAAAAGAAGTTTCTCCCTCAACGTCTTAAGTACATAATATGACTATGTACCTTGTAACAAACCTGCAAGTTAAAACTTTTGAATGTCTTTATTTATTTAATAAACTAGCTTTCCGCCCGCGGCTTCGCCCACGTGTAATTTGGTTATGTATATAGCTATTTTTAATGATCTCGACAGGGCTTTCTTTCACGGGCTAAAATCTTGTTACAATTGGAATTATATATAGCCTGTGTTACTCAGGAATGATGTAGCTTTACAGGATCGGATGATTCAGGGAAATCGAGGGCAACTTTCAAATTAACGTACAGACAATTACTATTCTGACAATTTTATATTCTGATAGTCATCTTCTTATGTGGATGAGCTGATGATGGAAGGTAAAACTCCTCAGCGGTTAAAAGTTGAAAGAAAATTCTTACAAAGTTATGAGTACGAAATACGTACTTGTGAGGTTATTACTTATTAGCTTGACCAAATAATAAAAGGTAAGCCTCATTAACGTTAAGGATGTAGGTGGAAAAATGGATGCGGATAAACGATAAACGTCTCTTCACTCGTTTCCTTTTATTTGTTTGTATAGGTAGTGTTCACTCAAAATAATCATAGGGTAAAACGTTAATGAAAGTTTGAAGTGCATGGTAGTCATTACACAACAGTCATTACACACATCTTAATACCGCGATGGATATATTTGGCCTTAGTAGAAGTTTTAAAAAAACTAAGACTCAACCTCGCACACTCACTCACACAGCAACACCATTGCACACACTGATACACACACTAACACTAAAATGTTCGTACTACACATAGTTCCACTTGTTTATGTGTATATATATTTTTATTTATTCTTTTCTGTTCGTGTTTTTTTTTGTTATTCTTTTTTCTGATCTTAGATTCTATTTCCGGTTCTATATTTTAACCTTATTTTGGCTTTATTTTTAATCTATTTTTATTGTGTAAACTGTTTTTGATAAGCTGTATAGGTTTAAGAAATAAAAAAATACAATAAATCTAGGTTAATGACGAATTTTATCAACGCCATCTATCGAGCACATTGTTCAACTCTTCAACCGCGCCCGCGCGCACTGCCTTATTTGTTATTTTTGTTACCTCTCATAAGTTTTAATATTAAGATTAACTTATATTAGAACATATTTAACAATATATAACTAATCAATCAATATAAGTGTTTAAAATTTTTGAAGCAGTGGTTGAAGTAAATTTTCAATTGACCATAACTTCTCTTTCTCTTAACCGATTTTGACAAAACAAACTTTTGACAACGCTCCCAATTATATGTAATCCAACTGTGAAAACCGTGTTCAAATCCGTTCAGGAGTTCTCAAGTTATAACGTACCAGACAGACAGACAGACAGACAGACAGACAGACAGACAGACAGACAGACAAGAATTCCAAAAATTGTTTTTTTGGTTTCTATGACTCTTCTTTAATTGCCTCCTTTCAGTTTTTTGGAAAAATATTTAATGTACAGTTTTTCGATTTTTACTGTCTTATTATTAGTATAGATTATTATGCAAATTATATATTGTGTGGTAATGCTTACGTTGATCGGCTTTAGTTATCGCGTGAGAGACTTTCTCTATTTGGGGTCGAAAACTAACTTTAAAAAACAAGAAAGAAAACATTTATTACTACACACAAAGGCAAAATGCAAAAAAACCTTATTACGTTTTTTATACTTTTATTTAAAAGCATTAATAGTTTATGGGATGAATTTTGAGTTATATTTATAGACAAATGGAAGCATTGCATTCACGTATTCTCCAAAGACGGAGAATATATAACATCTATAGGACAGAAAGGTAGTCGGGCTGGCATGTTCCGATCTCCTGAAGGCATCGCTACCGACAACGCAAACCATCACATTTACGTGGTCGACACTGGAAATGACAGAGTTCAGGTAAAAATATTTTATCAATAATTTATTCATTTACACTTCACAAATAGTAGAATTAAATAATGTTAATTGATGTCAGTATATATAAGGCTTAGCCTTATCGCTGGTAACTGATCTCTTCCAGACAAAGCACATTAATCTATTTTATTTATATAGATTTTTGTACGAAGCTAATGGTACTGTAACAAATGTAAATCTAAAAGTAATTATCAAGCCGGCTACCTTTAGATTTACATTTAATAAATAAATATAACGTCCACGCCACGGCGTTTACACAATTTTGCATTCCGGGAATTAAACCCGCATCCCTCCATTCGGTATTCCATTGAGACAATTGTCAATACAACTATGTGCACATAATATTGTGTGTGTACCTACCATGTGTCAAAACGTAGGATTTTTGACAGTTGACATATACTATAGTAATATGTCAAATGACTTTATAATAATCTAATTTTAGGTACTGGAACCGAATGGTAAATGCGTGGAACAGTATGGAGTTGGGGTCCGATCCCAACCCAACACATCAAGTATTTGGGAGATGAAAGAGACAATGTGCACAGAGTTTAACGCACCAACCGCTGTCGCCGTCACAAATGATCGAGTCATCGTCCTCGACAGTGGCAATCGACGTGTCAAAGTCTACAACAAACATGATAAGAGCAAAATCGTCGAGTTCGGTTCAATGGGTCAAAGAAAGGGTCAATTTCGACAGCCAGAAGTACTCGCCGTCGACCCGATGGGATACATCCTCGTCGGCGATTCGGGCAATTGTAGGGTACAAATTTTCAAACCAAACGGACAATTGGTTAGAGTTTTCGGACGACTCGGCTCCGAGCCGGGTAAGTTCAGTTGGATTTCCGGGATACATGTTACAAAGCAACTGGACGTTATTGTTAGCGATACTAAAAACCACTGTGTTAACTTCTTTTAAACATTATTATTCCATATAGCAGGCATTATTATTTTAAGATAATCTGTTTTTTGTCGGAATCACTAAACTATAGGTGTAAGCGTAAAGTAATAGACAATTCAAATTCAACAGAATATATTGTGTTAAAGAAAAAGAATTATAAAATTATTCAATACATCCGAGATGTTTTACTTAAATAAAAATATCACAAAGATTCAATAAATCACATAACGTATACACAGATGTTACAGTTTATATTCTCAAAATATATGAAGCAATTGTTAAGAACTGTCAAAAATTAAAAAAGCTACTCTTATCAATAGGCAACGCCGAGCTGTCACTTGTCTATGCGCAGTGACTCAACTCTATGGCGTGTCTTCGGCCTCGTTTGCTTCTATAATTAGGGTTTCTAAATTTAAAAAACATCATCATATTAAGCATATTATAAAGATCTGTTATTTTAAAGCCTTTTTTATATTGATAATAAGAAACATGAAAACACGTGGTCTTTAAAATACATACGTGAACATTTATTGTATGAAATAGGCCGCGATATTATAAAAATGTAACGTCCCAAAATCTACTGAAGCTACATACATTTGTTAATGTATGAGAATTCTTAACAAATTAACTCGTCTCTAGTTGCCTTATATTCGAAACACTTTTATATTAGGCGATATTTATTGTCGGTTTAAGTAACTAGAACCGTATTTAACGTCACAATAAAATGTACATTCCAGAGCTGTCAAACTTCATTTTGACGTTTGACATTTTTGACAGTCCCAAGCGGATATTGTGCAGATTCCAATACGGACGTCGTTTATATTGTTTCGTCATAGAAAATTACAAAAATGTTCTTGTAACTCTTAAATGAGACGTATTGTGTTATATACTTATTAAGTTATATAGTCTATAGACTATTTAATTTATTCATAAAAACTAAATGACTACACAATATGGGAAAGAGATAAATGATATCTTCGTATATAACTTGGAGAGGAAAGAGATTAAAATATACAAGTTTTTTATGAATAAGGAATCTTATATACACATGGTTCATAACAAAAATAGGCTAGTTACAGTTAAAATTTACTGCAAACTTAAGGATAATTACTAACGTAAAAGCATTTGATAAATAGACAAATGATTATTTTCCCAAGGAAATAGATAATGTTTTTTTTAATAAATTTGTAGAGACCCGTACCTACGCCTTTTTATCATTATACAACGAGAATACAAATCCTCCAAAAAAAGTTCTAGCGTCCACAGAATTATACAAGTTCATAAAAAATTACGATATTTAACTTAAAAGTTATACAAAATATAAATTATTATCTAATTAACCTTATGAGATTAGTCAGAGACTTTAAATTGTTTAAATAAATAATATAGTACAAAATGTAATATGGCGTATCTCAGTCTAGACTTGGTGGTATATATACGGCAAAACCACAGAAAGACTTCATCAAATTTATAGAAGGTCGAATTATTAAGGTACGGCCTCATGCATTGCGCACGACGCTCTTTGCGAGCGACAAATGCGGTCACGTGATCCCATTTTCGCGACTCAATTGTATGAGGCTGCAACTTTAGGAGTCGAGCGGCACGCATGAGGCGGTACCTTTACGCAAATCATTGTATCATAGAAATAGCGATAGTGATCGATGAGTGAATGAACCGTTTTGTATCAATCGCACCTCATTCGTTCACTTTGAATAGAAGACTTATTTAGTTTACAAAACGCTACTTCACTACTAAACTGGATAAGATTTGTAACACAATAACTAATTGTATAAACCAAAATGTTGGACATTAATGTTCATTGTTGGTAGCACAAACATAATTTAATGGAAAGAGAAAAGATGTCTAACTTTCGGTTGATAAATAAAACAATCAAGCACAAAACCGTAGTTTAGACAATTGACTTAACAGTGCTCATATTACAAAATTAATCTCATTTTAGGTACTAAATCTAGTTTAATTAGATTTAAATGGCTTCTCAGGTTGACGTAGACCTAGACCGAAGACTAATGCCACCAATGCTATATACAAGATATATTATTTGGCTTGCATTTGTGACAAACTCTTAGAAAAAACCATTTCTAATATTATACTGAATGTCTTATAGTGAGGCATAAATTGGTTAAAAGCACAATTACCTAAACTTTACTGGAAAATTTAACTAAAGAGGTTGTTCTATCAGCTCAAGTCGACTGGACATTTTAGTTGACAGCGACAATTTATCAGACCCAATGGTCTGGACAGTGAAAGCATTGTCAATACAATGCTTTCAGAAACAGGCACAATATTATACATGTTCTAAAATCTAGGCATGCGATAGAATAAACAAAAAATTCATTATACTTTATGGGATATCGGCAAAAAATTCACTAAGAACGGCAAGGTTGACACCTACTGACAGAATGACTTTCACCGAGTACTACAGCATCTGTGTCAGTGGGTGGGCCTTCGCTGCTGTCATGTTGACGCTGAAAATGATAAAATTTTATCTATATATATCCTGTTTGCTTATCGAATGTATATTGTATAACATACTATATATTTCTGACAAAATGTTAATATTTTGGTAATTAGCTCTTATGATACCTTAGTTAGTTTGTATGTAAAGAAAATGTATAATACTCATGTATTCATTGTTTAAAGTCTTCCGGCCCTTTTCACATAACCCTTAATTTAAGGGCTAGAGGAAACATTTAAGTTTAAGTTCATAGATTTCATTACAGTGTGTATAAATCAATAAGAATATAATATTGTATTAAATAAAATTTCAAGCTATATTCTAAAAGCAAAAATGATATCTTACATGTTTGCTAAGACAAAACCAAGAAAAAAAAAGTATTATTGTGTCATAATTTTCACATAATTTAAGTGTAGTAATTATATTATAAATTAGATTTAAATTTACATTTAAAGCTCTTTGATAAATTTATCATTCTTAGTTTTTTATATGAAATTATATTATTTCTACCTTTAATTCTGTGGCTATGCTCCGGAAAGTGTCTTCAACATTAGTATTGTCCTTAGCAGAGGTCTCCATCACAAACATAATCTCTGGAACATATCGGCAGAATGACTTGGGCTCATCTGCATCAACTTCACGCTCGTCTGCCAGATCACACTTGTTTCCAATTAGGGAAACTATAACATTAGATGATGTATATCTCCTGACTTCCTCTATCCATTTCTTTAGAGACAGGAATGTTGACCTCTTTGTTATATCATACACTGAAATATACAATACAAAAATTAATCTATGTTTTTTATTTTTTTTTATTTATCAATTACAAACAAATGATTACAGTATCGTACATAAAATACACTACAGATAAACCATTTAATAGTTTTTGTTGTAATATATGTCTATCACAAACATAGGATCTTAAAAAAATATTTTTTTCAGTATTTTATTGAATGTTACCCCAGTCGTGCCTTCAACCACATTTGGAGGAATGCATTAATAAGCCAGGCAAATGTAAATCTGTATTGTAATATACATATATATATACACAGAATTATTAAGCAAGCAAGTCTTATAGTCACAATGCCATAGTTTCATATTTATTTTCAGAATGGTCACATTGAGTAAAATATTTTGTTTATTTTCCAGTAAAAATGTTTGTAAGTTACATACATAATCTAACAGTACACAATAACAGAGGTGTGAAAAATGTAGTTCAACTTACGGTAGTAAAAAGTTAGATATAATATTAGTCTAGCCATATAAAATTATATGTGATATTGAACAATGGAAGGGTAAGCTTTAGATAAGCTAAAAACAAAACATGGGCGTAACATACCTATAATTACTCCATTGGCTGACCGATAATAGCTCTGAGTTATAGTTCTAAACCTTTCTTGGCCAGCTGTGTCCCATATCTGCAGCTAAAATTGGTCTATATATTTAATTAATAATAAAAAGATCTACTAGAAGTGAAAAATATTAATAATATCATTTTATTAGAAACATATTTAATCTTCAATGCCTCCTAAATAGTATTAGACAATGTGTCATTGTCAGGAGTAAATATTTGTAAACAAAAGATACAAGAATTTCTCTCACCTTGACCTTCTTACCGTCTACTATTATAGTTTTCATTGAGAAATCTACGCCTATTGTATTACCATGCCGTTCTATAAAGTTACCGGATTTCAAACGCTGTACAATACATGTCTTCCCGGTTCCGCAGTCACCAATTAGAACTATTTTAAATAAATAATCAAACTGTTCGTCCGGTACACTCATTAAAGTATTTGGATTCCGGTTGGTCATGTTTTTATTTATAAAAAAATATACAACAAGTTATAAATTTAGCCACTAATAATAAAAAGCCTAATAGGGTGATAAATTAATGGTAATTACTATATGAGATCTTAATATCATTTAGGTAGGTATGTAAAAAAAATTGTCCTAGGGACGGTTTACAACTCGATCACGATGAGTGATAGGCAGAAGGCACTAGGCAGTAGCAACTGTCTTTAGGAGAAGGGTACAGACTACATACTACAGAACTCAGAACAACAAAAGGAGCGAGAAAACAGCTAGCAAACGCTAGTCTGTAGTCTATGCTTAGTACTCACTACTAGTAGACTGAATGTAATGAATAGTAATGATTTACTTGAAATTCGTAGTTCGCTAATCGCTTAGTTTGATTAGAATTATTTTTTACGTTAAAAAAATTTATCACGTTAAAACTAATCATAATATTTATTATTGTTATCATAGACGTGACAATAAATAGTTTATTATTATCATTTAACAATAAATAGTTTATAATTTTCAATCCACAAAGCTATGTAACCACCAATTAGTAAACAAGAGTTACACGAATTCCCAAGAATCAAGATGTTTAAAAATATTCTGCAATGTATGCCACTACTTCTTTCAGTTTTGACGTACAGCCAAGCAATAGATGTAAGTCAAGAAAATTGGCGATTATCATTTATTTTCCGAAGCTTGTAATAAGATTCTTTGGTTAGATTCCAGAGAAGTTTCAGAAGTCCAACCACACGAACAATTGGGCTGTTCTAGTTGACACATCACGATTTTGGTTCAACTACAGGCATGTGGCTAACGTGCTATCAATTTACCGTAGTGTAAAGAGATTAGGAATTCCCGACAGCCAAATAATACTCATGATATCTGATGATATGGCCTGCAATCCTCGGAACCCACGGCCGGCTACAATTTTCAATAATGCTCATGAACAGATTAATGTTTATGGTGATGATGTAGAAGTTGATTATCGTGGATATGAGGTAATTGTACTGATAATTGTGTCAGATTTATATAAAACTATCATTTAGCTGGTGTAAACATTGATTTCATTAAACTTAAAAAAAATTTACAATTTTTTGAAATCATATTCCTATTTAATTGCTAGTAATATAAAACTTTCAGGTATCAGTAGAAAATTTTGTGAGGTTACTGACTGGAAGGGTTCCACCAGACACTCCGAGATCTAAACGTCTTCTTACTGATGAAGGAAGTAATGTCCTGATATACTTAACTGGACATGGCGGCGATGGTTTTCTTAAGTTTCAAGATTCTGAGGAGATAACTAGTCAGGAGTTAGCAGATGCACTTGAACAAATGTGGCAGAAAAGAAGGTATTAACATTATATTGTTGATATCAAACTTACATTGTATAGAACTGGCTTAAACACATAGTTAATTTATTATTTAAGATTAATTTGTAACGTAAACTAAATTTAATGTTTGGATTAAAAATGAACTGTAGTATGTTGAAATAAGTCAACTTAATAGTTTGTGAAAATATAAGCTAACTGTTTTTGTAATTGCTATTTATTAGTATTATAGTATTTTCACTATAATCGTGGAAATGAAAACTTTTGTATGAATGAACATGTAGTTCATTCATACAAAAGTTTTTATTGACAAGTGATTAATTTTAATGAAACAATAAGGTGTATGTAGCTTCTGATAAATGTTTTTCAATCACAATTATTGCTTGTCTATTTCAGATATAATGAAATATTTTTTATAATCGACACCTGCCAGGCTTCATCGATGTATGAAAAGTTCTATTCACCAAATATACTCGCTACAGCTAGCAGTTTAGTTGGCGAAGACTCACTTTCTGTAAGTTTATCATTCTTATACAAGTGCATTGTAGGTTTACAATGTATTTAACCAATCATGAAATACATTAAGTGCGAAATAATTCTAATATATAAAATTCTCGTGTCACAATGTTTGTTCCTTCACACCTCCGTAATGGCTTGATAAATTCACACAAAGTTTTGTGAGCATATTGAGAAGGTCTGAGAATCGGCCAACATCTATTTTTAAAGACTTTTTTTTGGCAAAACAATGTTTGTCGGGATCAGCTAGTTTCATATAAAGATATAGATGTTAAAACAGCTTCCGATATGTCAAATACTTGTCTAAGAAATTACTATTATATAATACATAAATGGCCGAACCCTTTGCTTAGGGAGTGACTGAATTTGACACTTCTTCTTTTATTACATCTATTAACAGCATTTGTCAAACATTTAGTTACAAGAAAATTTTACATTAAAAAAATGGACCTCCTTGTAGGGAAGTCTATTTTTTTAGTTATAATTTTTTTTAGTGTGTATGTATACCTAATAAAATTATCTGCACTATTTAATTTTTAAACTACAATTTAAATTTAACAGCATCATGTGGATTCAGCGATTGGAGTGTACATCATAGACAGATACACATATTATGTCTTAGAGTTTCTGGAGAATGTACACCCCAACAGTAAGAAGAGTATGACAGAATTTGTAAGTCTTTTTTTCATACTTTAACATAATATTTATTTATTTTTTATTAAATCTGTCCCCAAACATCTTATGTGGCTAAATATATTAACGTGTTATTTGATTCACCTGTTAAACTACAATTTTTTTAAATCTAATGATGTCTTATAGCATTGTTGATATGTAAATAAGAATGGTAATTAGTTTTATTATCTCATAAAATTATATAGCAAAAGATTTTATGCAGCAAGAAGTGGGGGAGGGTTTCTTGCCAAGTCTTCTCGTCCACTCTACACTCTTGAATTGGGAATTGGATGTAAATGTAGAGTCGAAATTTTTTATAACTTTATTTTGTTTCTGATTCTTTAGTGTACCTTAGTTACATATATTGAACCTTAGTTATATACATATATAAACTCATATATATAAAGATATTTTTGATTTTGTATCTAATCTTCATATGCACTAATTAAATGTGGGTTGTCTGGAAGTGATCGCTTATTGGCGATAAGGCCGCCCGTTGCTCTTATATGTACTAACATCTATTACCGTCATTTACTTCTACTGTTTAAGTGCAATAGAGTATAAAAAAGAAATAATTATTTCAGTTGGCCGTATGTCCGAAACATGCATGCATTTCAACTGTTGGTGTGAGAAGGGACCTCTTCAAGCGTGATACAAGCAAAGTGCCGATCACAGACTTTTTTGGTTCTGTCAGACCTGTTATTATAACCACAGACTCTATAGAGATCATTGATATACCAAAGAGGAAGAATAAGAATGTGTAAGTGTTATCTGTAAGTTAAAATAACTGATCACAGATAAACGAAAGATTTTATATGCTATTTATTATTTCAGAAATAAATCACAAACACTCGAGAAGCGTGGATATTTGCCCCAGTTTCCCGTTCACTTAGTACAACATTCAGTATATTAAATAATTTAAAAACTTAGACTTTTTTTTATTATAAATCTTAATTTGTTTCTTTTTTAAGAAACTAGCTTTCCGCCCGCGGCTTCGCCCACGTGTAATTTGGTTAAGTATATAGCGTTTTTTTAATGATCTCGAAAGGGCTTTCTTTCACGGGCTAAAATCTTGTTACAATTGGAATTATATATAGCCTGTGTTACTCAGGGATGTTGTAGCTTTACAGGATCAAATAATTCAGAGAAATCGAGGGCAACTTTCAAATTAACGTACAGGCAATTAATATTCTGACAATTTTATATTCTGATAGTCATCTTCTTATGTGGATGAGCTGATGATGGAAGGTAAAACCCCTCAGCGGTTAAGAGTTGAAAGAAAATTCTTACGAAGTTATGAGTACGAAATACGTACTTGTGAGGTTATTACTTATTAGCTTGACCAAATAATAAAAGGTAAACCTCATTAACGTTAAGGACGTAGATGGAAAAATGGATGCGGACAAACGATAAACGTCTCTTCACTCGTTTCCTTTTACTTGTTTGTATAGGTAGTGTTCACTCAAAATAATCATAGGGTAAAACGTTAATAAAAGTTTGAACTGCATGGTAGTCATTACGCAATGGAGCATCTTAATACCGCGATGGATATATTTGGCCTAAGTAGAAGTTCGTTAAAAAAAACTAAGACTCCACCTCGCACACTTACTCACACAGCAACACCATAGCACACACTGATACACACACACACACACACTAAAATGTTCGTACTACACATAGTTCCACTTGTTCATGTGTATATATATTTTTATTTATTCTTTTCTGTTCGTGTTTTCTTTTTATTATTCTTTTTTCTGATCTTAGATTCTATTTCCGGTTCTATATTTTAACCTTATTTTGGCTTTATTTTTAATCTATTTTTATTGTGTAAACTGTTTTTGATAAGCTGTATAGGTTTAAGAAATAAAAAAATAAAATAAATCTAGGTTGATGACGAATTTTATCAACGCCATCTATCGAGCACATTGTACAACACTTCAACCGCGCCCGCGCGCACTGCGTTATTTGTTATTTTTGTTACCTCTCATAAGTTTTAATATTAAGATTAACTTATATTAGAACATATTTAACAATATATAACTAATCAATCAATATAAGTGTTTAAAAATTTTGAAGCAGCGGTTGAAGTATTCATTCTCAATTGACCATAACTTCTTTTTCTCTTAACTGATTTTGACAAAATAAACTTTTGACAACGCTCCCAATTATATGTAATCCAACTGTGAAAAAATCCGCGTTCAAATGCGTTCAGTACTTTTGAAGTTATAACGTACCAGACAGACAGACGGACAAGAATTCCAAAAATTGTTTTTTTGGTTTCTATGACTCTTCTTTAACTGCCTCCTTTCAGTTTTTTGAAAAATATTTAATGTAAAGATTTTCGATTTTTACTGTCTTATTATTAGTATAGATATAGATTATTGATGCTAACATAAATGTATGGACTTTTTACTGTCTGAAATAAAGAAATTATTATTATTAATTACTTTTCACAATATATTTCTTTTAGTGCAATAGATATATGAAATTTATATAAATTATTAATCTCTGTTTTTTTTGCTTTGTAACTGAGAAACAATTGGTTTTTAAATAAACCTTTTTATATAATGTAATAAAAGTACTATTCTGTATATCTAAATATTAGGAAATAATCACAGACAATTAATTGTAGGGGTAAATGAAAAACACAAATTATACTTCATATTTATTTCTCTATACTAAGAATAAAATCTTATTTAACATCAACATAACACAACCTTCCCTAATGGGAGCTAACGCAGCAACAAGTGCATACATCTATGCACGTCTCATTCTGATATGAGATCAAATTACTATAGGACTATAGCACCATTCCAGTTTCTCATAGGCCATGTTTTGGTCTATTCCTTCCAACTAGATCTAAGACTTCCAATGTAAGGAATTCAATACATAAAATGCAAAATAAAATTATTACAATGCTATTAAAAGATTTGAAGTTGTTTGACACACACGTCACTAGATTTGTTGAAGCTTGTGTAAAATATATTTCATAAGCTCACTTTGAAAGACATATTGAACAAGTTGTAATGATATAACATGAATAATTCTAAACTATAAATATTAGTTTCTATAAAAATTACATTATTAACATTTGAGAAGGTTCGTTTTAGTGTTAATCTCAAAATATTTTTTATCAGAATTTAACATTAACTTGGTGGGTTACAATAAGCTCTAAATAGCACTAAGAATACTAAAATTGTGTTGACACATAGTTTTAGTCTGTAGTTAAAAGTAATAAAAATCGGAGTTTGTATTATCTGTGATCCATATTCCAAATTTAACACTTTTCGTTCACAATTTCATTCAATCAAGACATTCGAATTTGACACTTCGACAATACAAACCTTACAAGTAAGAATTAGGTACGAATATCTTTATTTTGAGATAATTATATTGAGATTCATTGAATATTTTTTGAGTAGTATACAATATTTACAATATTAAGCCGTTACTTATAAAAATAATTTTATTCCCTTTCATTTTGTGCGCTATCATGTTCAAATTATATGCTAATGTCAAAAAAATTGCTTCAGTTAGTTATATAAATAAAAGATATATTCAGTTTGGTAATAATGTTTATAAACAAATGATTTGACGTTTTGAAATATGCTCATGTACTCTGTTGTTTATTGTTACTTTTGAATACATTTTTATTATATAACTTATACAATCTGGTAGTGACATTAGGATAGAAATTTAAGTACATTTTTCTACATTATCCCTTCATAATCGCAGTTTAATAAAATGGGTAAGGCACAGGGTTTTCTACTAACGCAGGGTGCGTTTAGACTAGTTTGTTTATTGATCTGTTCTGATAATAAATCAAAGAAAAAATATTACAAAAAGATGGCAACACTGGTAGGTTATTAGAGCAGTGTATTATGACAATCCTATTTACTGTTACGTCAAAATAATCGCGCGTGTTTCGTTAGTGATTAGATATTCCACAAAAATCTTATAAAAACATAATTTTATTTAAATATCAGTTTGAATGACTTAACTTTAGTCCTTATTTTTAAAAGATTGATTTTAAATATAAATGAGAAATCTAAGCCCGTTCAAGAATGTAACGTCCCCTTGTCCACCATATTCTATTGTTATTAAATGCATATGATATGAATTAATATTGCTCTCCTTAACCTTATAAACAAATATTTTTAGTTCTAATGTACTTAATTGCGAACAATTTTATCAACGCCATCTACAACAAGCTTTGGTACTACAGTTCTTACAGTAGTAATATATCTAATTTTAACAAACAAATCGGTATTTTTTAATTGCTTACAATTTGAAAAAAAAACCTATTATTATGATATTCTTTGGAATAACGACTTTAAATTAAAATAAGGTTTATCTATGAAACACAAAATAACACACCAGGTGCGTTACTTAAAAAAAAGTATTGACCTGTCAAAAAATAATGACAATGGACACGGTTAAGCGTTGTTTACGATACTTTTAAATACTCGGACTACGTTTATGTTAATGAGTATGAGCCCCATACTAAACATTTGGAATAAAGATTCGAAGCGATCCATCAATTCAGTCTAAGCCAACAAGTGACCATTTGGTTGGTGTTCAACCGTTGGTGCCATCACTGCGAATGATGTCATAATAATTTTGTATCGTATAATTAAAGAGCATGAAGTCGTACCTGAAAATATTACTTATTCACACTTTGTTACACAATAACAGTATTATAATGAATATATGACAATTACCCTAAACGTTTGAATATAATATAAATAGATTACATATACGATTATTTATTTATATACAGATAGAAAATAAATAACTTATAACACAAAAATACATTTGTAAAAAAGTCAGTTGCTTGTGGCAGTAATGCAATTAGTAAAACAGCAGCTCTTGAGACAGCGGTACAGACTAAAAATACTACTGAACTCTTTAATATGCCTGCATCCTATACGTCAAAAAATATTCTCGAACAAAGTATCTTTTGGAATGTTATTTATTTTATTCTTTATTTAAACGTATACAGCTTATCAAAAAAAGTTTACACAATAAAAATAGATTAAAAATAAAGCCAAAATAAGGTTTAAAACATAGAACCGGAAATAGAATCTGAGATCAGAAACAACAATAACAAAAAAAAAACACGAACAGAAAAAAATAATAAAAATATATATATACGTATAAACAAGTGGAGTATAGTATGTGAAGAACGAGCATTTAAGTGTGTGTGTGTGTGTATTAGTGTGTGTTATTATAATATATAGTTATATACACTCCATATAGTATGGTTGGCACATACTGTAGTTTATATTGAAAGAGGTCATAAAGTAAAACACTTACTTGTATAAATTGTATAAACCGTCCAACTGGGCTTTGCTGAGTCTCGAATAAAGATGGTTGATATTATGCAACGTGTTCGTGCCCTTACCACTATTACGCCATTCGGGCCGAACCACGTCCTGGAGACGCGCCATTTGTATTAGAAACCTTTGATCCTCCTGAAATTTTAATAACAGTCACCACTTTAATGTCATCATTTATAAATTATTAATAAAAAAATAGCTGAGAATTAAAAAATTAAAGAACTTTTGTTGAAATAGACTTTCGGTTTACAGAGGAGCTTCTAACTGTCCTAACGAGAGGGATCTTATTAAAAGCAGTGTTGGCACACATACACATAAACACACACCCAACCACTCACTAGTGGTTGATTAGTATAAAAAGGAAAAACAGACTGGACACCCACATAACAGGAAATATCTTAATGTGAGGTTCAGTCTCCGCCTTGTTTGAACCATTTAATTGTTGTGAAATACAAAATTGAATAATAAATATGCGAATCTGACATCTGTGCAATTTAATGTATTTTATGATGAGCGGAGCGAGCCTAGAAAATATATAAGTACCTAACCTCATTTGTATTGTCAAGGCAACTAATTTAGGTAATATCAATAAAACGGTTGGTGGTTTATGTATGTAATGGCGTACATAAACCACTTAATAACAATACATGGGTATTATCATCTCATTGCTCGTATAACTCAATTAATATTTTTTGTTTACGATTGACTAGGGTACCGCAATGGTTCATGTCGTACTACTAAACTGAGGGTCTCCGGGTTTTATCCCCGGTGACGGACGTATTTGTTAATCCATTGAAATGTTACAATTTAAGGACCTAAAATATTTAGAAGAAAAATCTTACTCTTTAGCATGTAACTTCTTTAATTTTTAATTTAGGACAAAATGTTATATAAACATATTTATAGGCAAAACAATTTGTCACAAATTATGACTTTACAAGTTTTTTGTAAGACGCACAGTTTCTGAGATATTGTGGAAAAAGTGTTTACACCCCTTTTTCCAAGATGGCGGCCGGGGGACAAGGGTGGAGACCCCACAAACTTGAAGTTAAGCTTCTGTTAAAGGCCCCCAAACGTCCCGGTTGACAGATAACAATTTCAATCAACAATAATCACAACCAAGCCGAGTTTCTTGCCTGCTTCTTCTCAGCTTTGTCGCGTAGGAACAGGCGTAAAATCACTTTTCAAAATGGTCCAGTATACCATAGTGAATAAAAATATTTTCACTTTGACTTTAACATTGATACCTTTTCCGCAAAATGATAAAGATTTATAGGTACTTTTTATGCTTTGTCGCTTTGTTTTTCCGTATGTTTTATGATGATATAATTTTTCTTTTATTGTAGGTATTTGTTATATGAAAATGTAACTAAAAGTTAAATATATATTGAAGTAATTCAGTCACGTATATCTTCAACGACTCACACTTATACGTATTCAAATAAGAGGATTAAGGCATAAGACAATTGACAAAGACTCTTCAAAGTAGCTTTCTCGCTTAATCTGTGTTTTAAGTGAACTTTATCATCTATATTTATACTCTCTGTTATGGTATGTTGTTTCCTTTGGAGTAGAGACTTTTAGACCTTGCGGTACAAGTTCACGAGCACTTTTTAAGGAATTAAGTACGCGCCTGGTTAGTACCGGTGACCCAAGAGCTGGTGCTTTTCTCGCTCAGCGATACAGCGATGAAATGCCAGCATTATGCAGTACACTACCACAAGGACTCTTAAATTTGTTGTAGTTTTGTTTATTATTCTTTGGTTTTTTATTAATTATAGTTAGTGTTTAAGTTTGTCAATACATATAATATTTCCATGTTAGTTAAATAATAAAACATATCCTTTAGTAATATTAAGTTATACTGTGTATTTAATGTTGTGTTAATGTCAATACATACATCCAGCGTTTCGAATTTGAGTATTACGTCGAAGTTGAATTTGCACGGTGTGCAGAAAGTCGTGTATGGCGTCCAATGCATATCCAAGGTCCTCTTCGCCTTTGCTTCATCGAGCACATATGAGACAAACTCTTCAAAAACGGGATACCTATCGACTGGCGCTGCTTTTGATTCCGTTGTCTGAAATACAAAATTCATTGAATGCAATTTTTAAGTGTAATGTAATTGCTGGATTTATAGTTCAAGTGACTCTGAGGTCACGCGGTTGAATCTCAGCTGCACGGTGAAGGATAATATTGTAAAAATTGCATGCCTGGTGTATGCATAGCCAGGTGGTAATCTAATAGCGTGTGTCAGGGACAGAACGCATATTATACTTGTATATAATTTAAAAAAAATAACGAATCAGATAAAAATTCAAGGCCAAAAGCGGTCAAGAGAGGCCCAGAGCGGTCAAGAGAGTCCAAGAGCGGCCAAGAGAGGCCAAGAGCGGCCGAGAGCGGCCAAGTGAGGCCAAAGGCTATAAGTTGCAATGATTTTGACATAAATAAATATGTCACGCCTTTCCCTTGGGGAGGCAGTTAGACATGTCCAACTGCTACGACACCCTCGTTCCTACTGTAATAATTATCATACGCTCAGCGGTTATGGGTGCTATTGACCTGCCCCTTTTCAACCTGGGGTGGTTCAAAACGGTCAGGTCAGAACATACCTTATACAGGGTTAGGGCAGGGCACACCAATACATGTGCATAAAAGCTATACAAAAACAAAATAATAAAGTTATAATCAATCTACTACGCGTTAGTATGTTTAACTTCAACTAAATACGACTTATACTTTTAATATTCACGTCAAATTCATAATGTCATATTTGAAAATGTTAAAGTCGATGACATAGAGTAAAAGAATTACAACACATATTTACTATAAACCCAAATTAAATTAAAGCCAGTATAATGTAAAAGCGATTGATTTTCTTTCCGAATATTAGTACCAGGTATAAGTCGATCATTTCCTCGCTACCTGAACACACATTTGCCATAGTGCATAATAAAAAACTTACCTTTCTATATTTCTTTATAATCCTACGCCCCATTTTGTCATGAAACGACTTGGGCCACGCGTGGACAATTTTGTCGTTGTACGCCGAGGCCAATCGCTCCAACGGGTGTCTCACTATTAGGAACGTGATGGAGTCCCCCTGGGCCTTCCTAATCATCTCGACGGTTGGCCTCGCGTAACGCTTCCTCGCCAGCTCTAAAGGGACTTCTTTTGTTCTATTGAGAAATGCTGCGGTGTAATTCGCCATAAGATTGAAGTTATACATCCAGGATGTTGATGCCGCTTTAAATATGTTGCACCTGCAAATAATAAAATCAAAAAATCTATTACGAAAAAATGCTTTTCATAGAAGAGGGTGCAAACGAGCCGCCCATAGACACGTGGCTGGTAGCTCGTCAGTGCGTTGGTGATAAGTTAAAAAACGGAAGCTTTGTATTTATAGTCATGGTTATTACGATGGGATATTTTATTGGTAGATGAAATACAATCATTAAAAGTATAAAAAAAACAATTAGCTATAGACAATGTAGAGGTAAGTGAGGAAACTAGTCGTAAGTATTATTTTTATTTATCTATTCACACTTTGTTGCAATAAAACAGTAGAAGTTGATAATGTTAATAGATATTAGTACATATAAGATCACATTGCGGTATTTTTAAAAATTTCGTACATCAGTTAAGCTAATTAAACTTTTTATCTAGACTTATTAATTAAAAACATTTAATTACTGTGTCTAGTTTTAAACGTATTTAAAAATCTTCCTGAGTTGGGCTATAACTCATGATAAATCATAAAACATATATTCAGATGTTTCATAACACGCAAAGCTTTTATGGCTTATGGTAATATAGTGATATTACAAATATGTTAATTAGGGTGTGTTTTAAATATATATGATTGACTGCCACTTGCACGAACACCTTGTATGAAAATTGCATTAGTTATGGTCAAAGATATTAATTTTGCTTTAGAAATATCAACGTGTATGTATCTGTTAATTCTTACATACACGTAATACTTTTTTTTACAAACCCGATCGCTTTATCGACTGCTCTTGCTTGGAATTCTTTCAATTTCCGAAAAAAAAATTAAATTATTTAATAATATATCAATTACGAAGAAATTAGTTCAGGAATTTCATTTACATCAAAATCCAATTAACACCGCCTGGTCGGTCCCAAGGCCCGATTGGGGAAATAAGTATGCTAGCGGTCGAGTTAACTGCCTTAACGCGTTTCCTATCACGTCATTAAGATCATAGATGTCGCCACAAATGTGCCTTAAAACTTCTAGTTATTCATTTAGTATGGAGTCTAGAACAATTGTTCTTAATTAAAAGTTATAATATCCTAGTTTATTTTTACTGTTATTTAATGGGACACATCCGCAATAAGCAAAACGAGGACTTCATTATAGCCGTATGTGAAGGTTAACCGGATTGTCCTTGTAACCTACTTGCATACGCTACGTTTGATCTGTGGCATGTATATTACCATGTCAAAATGTGCTTGACAGTTGACAGTGCTAAAAGCTTGCATTTCTAGTCGAGTCTTAGATGTATGAGTTTCGTACATTATATCTAGTACTAAGTGCTTTTAATATTTTTTTTAAATGATAGCGCTTAATGGAAATTGAAATTACATTTAGTTTATTTTTATATAGGTATAACAGAGCATTTTTTATGTTTCTTGGACCGACTGTTAATATCTTTACACTATTATATTATGTATCCGCGCTATTGTGTTAAATTAAATTTCACTAATTATTCTCAATATAAAGGATTCTTTATACTAGGTGATACGTAATTATTTAAAAGCCTATAATGGAAGTTACTTATATAAACATTAAAGTTGAATAGAATGCAGATCCTTTATTCAAAATACAACGGCTTTGTGGTAGTCTGTGGGCTATAATTATCCTTTTGTAGTCTTTGTCATAGTTGGCTTTTGTTCTTGTTATTTTCAGTAGCATCTTCAAAGTTATGCAAGAAAATGTCGATACAATGTTATTTTTTTATTAACACAAGTGCCCAGATAGCTGTTGATAGATTACATATAAAGATAGCGGAGACTGCGGAAAAATCTGGCCAAAAATAGATCCAAGTGTTCGGTGTGTGTGTGTTACAGAACTATGAATAAAGAGTATTTTATGTATTCACTACGTACCATATAACATGGTACTGGCGGTTTATGAGGTACTCCCACGCATATGCCTTCTGACTGGAGCCGTCAAGACCGAGTCTAGAGCATTCGCCCCTAAGATACTCGCGCCTGGTGTCCATCCGCGCACCGACTTCCAGAAACTTCTCACGCAAGAGAAGACCATCATCTCGTGTGCCATTCTCAAAGATGAACTGTAACAATTATACATAATTTATACATACATAATGTATTATACATAATTACACAGTACACATAATAGCTGTGGACCAATCGATTTTTACGCTAATGTTCTTATGAGTGTATACCAATTGTCTATTCGGAAAACGTTCGGAGTAATAATTATTTTAGGCGAAAAAAATAGGAACAAAACGGAAGAGAAGAACGTAGAACCAAATAACCAAAGCAATTAGTGCTAAAAAAATTAAACGAGGTCAAACAAATCTAAATATATATAAGCCTGTAACTAAGATAGACAATAAAATCTTTTAAACATAAGAACTAGTTTATTATTTAATTTATATATATATCATTTATTAACACTTGTTTAGTTTGACAATAAATTGGTGTATTTTAAATAGTTACATGTATTTTCATCATCAAAAAGCTATTTCTTAGATTCTCCGATTCTCCCGCCATATTGGCGGAAGAATACCACAGATTACAAGAGGGAAAATTTGAGACAATTTATAGATTCAAAATCATTCAGGCTTCCCTCCAATATGCATTTCCATTTTCGAAAACCATTATATAATGAAATTTGCTAATTATTCTCGTACAGCTTAATTAACGTATAAAATTAATACATTTTTCGAAGCGTAACGGCCATTTTACATAAGTGAACATTGTAAAATTTTGTAGTATACAGTACAAACTGCATGACCTGGACCTGCTGGTAATGTTATTAGCAATATCGGTTCTAATGTTACATGCAAAATCATTTTGTATTCGTATCACACGGCGTCGCATTTATCGGTACTTATTTAAAACAATACCCAACTGTTATCAATAGATCAAAGGCTGTTCGGCTAGACTAGTGTTTATGTAGATCGTTCATTGTTATTCTTAACACGTTAGTCGGCATGCTGACTTCGTATGACTTCAGATGATGTATCGTCCCCGGCAAATGTGAGAAAGATAAATAGAAAGAAACAAGTGAGAAGTCGATATAATAGCACATTTTTCTTTAAATTTAAATTTACAGACATAAACTTGATTACAGAAACAACTTGTCAAATATATTATCGATTATTTTAGACACCGAACATCGAAGTTGTTTGATAAATATAGCATTGATTAGTTAATGAACTGAGCGACTGAACAATAGGTTATACTTATTTTAATTAACTTTATATATACCAGCCAAAAAAAGTATGGCTATATTTTATATGCATCAGTTGTTTTTCTAACCATAATAACACCGCCTGGTCGGTCTCAAGGCCCGAGTGGGGAAATAAGTATGCTAGCGGTCGACATAACCTCCTTAACGCGTTTCCTATGACGTCAAGATCATAGATGTCCCCACGAATGTGCCTCAAAACTTTTAGGTACTTATCAATTTTCGTGTCTAGAACAATTGTTCTTAATTAAAAGTTATATTTATAATTAGGATATCGAAGCTATATACAAAAGATACTCAAGTTAAATTCAAATTAGGGGAGCAATGCCGGCATTAAAAAGCAGTTTTATGCATTAGTTTGTTTAAGAAATCTCGTATTACAGTGTAACGAAAAAATATTTAAAATGGCCGATTAAAAAATTTACGGATACTCTTTCAATATTTTTAATAGGAATCTTTGCGATAGCAAAACTACGTTAACGGTAAGTCATTTTAACATAATTTTAAATTATATGAATAATATATTTTTATGTGTAATTGTTTTAATACTATATTCTTAGTCCGTGAATGATTTACGGGCTATAACATTAGCATTGCGGTAAGACGTTCAGTTTACGACAACCGTTACACTCGCGAGTTTCACGATTTTATTGCAAATGTAAAAATAATGACAGATGTCAATTGTCAAAGCGTGTGAAAGTAACGTAAGACCTCTTTGGATCAACATTATCGTTTAATTGGTAGACGGGTGGTCAGTTCGTAACATGAACTACTAAACAATAAAAATATGTCATTTGCGTGAAATATAAGTTCTTAATTAGTTATATTTTGTGTTTATTTTTGCACATTTTACAATATTTAATTTGTATATTTTTGAATAGAGATTAAGTTATGTGTGACTACGAAGCTTTTAGTGAATAAAAGTTTATCAAATTACATAAACATAGTAAATGGATACGGTTGTGTAATTGTATATTGTTGTAGGCGCGGTATAATATCTGTGTATATCAAATCACTAAAACACAACGAAATTAGTTTAAATATTCAATTACTTTATTGCTTACGCTGCTGACATTAAAATCTATTTTAGATTAAATCAAATTAAGCTTAATTAGGAAAATTAAAATATTTGCGTAAATAGAGATAAAAATTACACCATATAATATAGTAAATATATCTCTAGAAATTGTGTTATGTACACATACAATGTCTATACTGTCTGTGTAGATATTATAGCTCGTTAGAAATATTTCCTTTATAAATATTTTTCACAACTAAGCGATTACCAAATAATATATGTAGGCTTTGACGCTTGTTCTTACATCGTAATTCTATCCTATTAAAGATTATTACGTATGTGTGTAAATCGTGGGAAAATCAAATTACTGTACATACGACTTATACTTAATACACGTTCGTGTGACGTAACGAAGGTCACCCTTAAATAGGTTTACATGGTAAAAATTAACTAGCTTTAATTTTATGTGAAAAACAAGCCATCGAGTTTTGTGTTGTTTGTTCTCGGAACAGATTACGAGACGTATAACGATCACATTAGCCATAGATATAAATTAGTATGTGTCAAATGTCAAAGTTTATTGGTTAAACAAATAAAATTGATTATAACATCTGTAATACACAAGACAAATTTTACCACTATGGAATGAGTAATGAGCTAATTCCCAGACTCCCTGTGGTTCTATGACGCGGTAACGATACGAGGTCGCATTCTACATACTATATTCATTGTTTTTACTGTGTAATTTTTTTCTTTTTTCGTGACAGAAATATGAATTAAGCAATAAAAATTAAATTGGAAACTATAAATAAAACGCATGTACGTTAAGAATAAAATATTGCGACATAAAAGCACGAGAAAGCTCAACGATGCCACATCTTTACGTGTCACTGACGAATGAGTAATGCCATTCATTTTGCAATGGGAATTCCTTCACAGTGGAAATGCACCGTCGCGGAACCGAATTGGAACATCACAACTGCATTCAGGCTATTGTTAGTTCTATACTTTGTTTGTGGGTCCCACAGAATATAACAAACAGTCTATTGTATAACACAGATTACAAATTAAAATATGATAAATGTCAATTTAGGCCAGGTTACGTGTAGGTGTATAATTAAAAGAATCCATCGAGTTAATTTTGGTAAAAACATTTCACGTTAAAACATAACATGTTTACGTTTAAATTAATTTAACAGTAATAAGTTAATTTTCATAAAACATGCGTAAACCTAAACTCAATTTTCGTTGATAAGTTCGCTTCTTCGTTGACCCTAATTGCTTTCAAGAATACGGCTATAATAATAAAAACTGTCATCGAAAAATGACAAGTCACGAGTATGGCTTTTTAACCATAGACAATTCTTCATAACTGTCGTTGTTTGTCACGCACGGGCTTCAACTTTTATTACGCCACTAAATAAAACCTCTTATGGTTAAAAACGGATTATAAAAAATTGTTGATGTGGCAAAAATAGTCTGAACCTGTCTCAGATAGATCATTATAATAAATCGTGGGGTTTGGTAGGTGATCATGTAGCCGTAGTAAAATTTAGTATGGCGAAAATTAATTTGTGCTTAAAGAAGACACAGAGCACGCTGTCTTGACTATATATACACATTACTATACATTGAACATGTAGAGTCCATTGTCATTAAGAGTCTATTATTAAGTTGGCTTGTCCTTGTAAACACACAAAAACTATTTCAATACTTTGTAACAAGCTTTGAAGCTTTGGTATAAAAAAGGGGGTTAAAGTTTCAGTTCGTACAAACGAGACAATCACTTTACGAATAAGTAACTATAAAATTAAATCGACAATTCGCTTCGTACCATACGAGAGCTTAAAGCTACACATTTTTTTGTGACATACACAAACTCGTAAATCGTGTATGCAGGAGAAAATAAATGGAAAGTTCCCCACATTATTGTTGCTTGAGTGGTGTAATTTGGCTGCATTGTGAGAAAACGTCGCAATGCGGTAGTCAACGGCCTTGCATCAAGAGTGTGCTAATTCAAAATACTATGTCAAAAGCTCTTTATTTCATTGTGAAATGTGCAACAGACGTATAAGATAAGCAAACTTTTTCATTGTTTTCAATGTCGTGTTTTCATTTAATACATTTTCACAATGTTCAACTTTTGTTTATTCGAAATACGTGTTCTTTTAAAAACGGAGCCTCGACTAGAGTTCCGATTGTCAGTTGCGCTCATTAACAGTATCGAACGAAATATGGATTTTGCCAAACTATTTCCGCCGCGTTAATACCGCGTGGGAACTCGTTTACCAAAAATCACTCGAACTTTTGATGACGTATCATTCATGTCTCAAGCTGAATAGAAAAACAAATGAAAGTCGATAATAGAATCGAACGTTGCACATTTGACAAAAAAAAAAGCATTTCAGATGCTTAAAAAGTTTTACTATAAAATCTCTAACCATGGAGGCTCCATGTCAATTAGAAGTAGCTATATAAAACGGTAATTTTATACTGAAACCCCTATTATTATAATACATACCTACGCCCTAATGTGCTGTCTGACATTTTGACGTCACCACAGAATATGCTCGAACAAAATCAAAAACCAATGTCAAACGTCAACAAAAATGTTCTGTATTAAAAAAATGACAATTGACAGTGTGTACTCTGTAACGATCCTATTATGAAAAAACAATTCATAATAATAAAACCATGTGTAATTTTCAATGGAAAGCAAGCACTATGTGTATGTACAATGAAAACTCTCATCAGACATTACAGAGTAGGCCTTGCATATAAAATGAAAAATATTTCCATAGACAATAGTATGCTGATTTATAATAGCATACATAGCATATATATGACGAGCATACACATTTTTATTAAACGTTTATAATAATGTTATGTATAAATCGTATATATGAAACTATAAATCAAATCCCGTAACTGATATAAGCGCATTTTCTGTGCAGTACTTATTGAAAACCGCTGTTTAAGCAATTTAAACACGACATAAATCATTGCTTGTATAAGTTTTTACAAATTGTACGAGTATACTAGTAGAATTGTAGGCCAATTCCACGTCACTTTGCTAAAAAAACACTTTACATTTGAAATCCTCATATGCTAATAAAGAGGACACTGCATGCATTTGAGAGCACACAGCACACTTTCCTTGCACTTGGACAACCGCTAGACAATATGAATGGTTCTTTTAGAAAACAACATGGTATTTGTTTAGCGTTAATATAAGTTGTTTTTAAAAAAGAAAGTTCCTTTGTCAAGTTAAATTATTTAACAATACTTGGTATGTATTAAAAGTTTTGAGTGCTTTGTAGCAAAGGTTGTTAACGAGTCTCCTAAATATGTCGCGTAAACTCTTGTATACTTACGAAATTAAAATTATATAAAGAAGCTTTTGACTGAGTTTAAATAGAGTTTCTAAAAATATTAATATTTTTAATGTCTAATATATAAAATTCTCGTGTCACAATGTTTGTTCCCTTACTCCTCCGAAACGGGTTGACCTGAAATTCAAATTGATCTCCTGAAATTGTGGCCATATAGAGTAGGACTGAGAGTCGGCCAACATCTATTTTAAACACATTTATTTATTTATTTTTTGGCAAAACGTTTATCGGTATCAGCTAGTTGTAATATATAAATATCAAAAATTATTTAAATACGAGTCTCAATTTCGAACAGTGCAAATCAAGTGATACTAATCGTCATAATACTAATGACATCGATAATTTAATTAAAAAAAAACAAAACACGACTATTACATCTATATCAGCTTTTAACGGTTTAAACGCGTGACTGGATGAGCAACACCCGATTAGGACGCTGATGATAAAATGTATGACCATTACATGTACAATCGAATAGGACATAATAACAAAACAAAAAAAAAATTACCAAATATATGGTCCGTCCCTGTGTGCGCTAATCTTACATTGTTATAGTGATCTTATGTGCTTGTATCTTTAGGTTTTGAACAGACACAGTTCATTGACCTGTCTTTTTTTTAATGACATGAAAATGCACTCTTTCCACACCATTAGGGGGGCTTCAAATCCCTCTGCAGCGAACAAAGGGGTAGCGAACCCTAGCCACAAAACACCTCACTAGAGTGCCATCGGTGTTCGTCAAGGCATACCCTAAAAGGTAGCATTAATAATAAGAGCTATCAATGAATTGTTCAATTTATAACTATGTAATAGGATAATATATGTTTACTGTGTTATTTGCGTGTGTCATGCAAATAAGTGATGATTCCATGTATAATAATTTAATAGTACGCTTTTATCAGCAATTCATTTGTATTACATCAAATTGCAGTTGTGTGGCTAGCTAACGGTCGGAAATTGTCGATCGTATAAAAAATTGTATAGTTGTATTATTTTATTCTGTGGTTTCTTGTATTATGTGTAACATCTATATAACGACACTAAAGGGACTGTGCATTGTGGCGTTATAGAGAATGGTAGTTAAATGGAGATAGGAAAAATAATTGTATGGATTACAAGCTACACCAACCAAAGACAATTGATTTTGACGCTTTAGACAGTTTGTCGTTAAAGCGAATGATGTTAAATGGAGTTTACACTGTAAGTGTTGAGATGGTTGAAAAGTTTTTTTCAATAAATATTACGTTTTTTAGTGACATCTACGCTTACAACCGCTGGAGGAATAAATAAACATACATTTATTATTGATATAATTAATTCTGATAAATCTAATAGGTTTCACAGCAAAATCCCTTGGTAATTAGCCTCATTTATTTTCACACGCCGAACCCTACACAGTTTATATGTGAAACTAACCTTCGTGCTTATATTTTTTCATACATATTACTTAGTTATTTATTGGCGTGAGCAGTGACAGATTCCATTCTGTGTGTAACGAATCTTATAAAAATATTTCTTTTTTCGTGTCTTTATTTTAATATCAATAAACTGTTTGCAAATTAATAATTAAAACATTAAATAATATTGTATCCTCTTCTGTCGATTTATTCAGTAGCTGTGTAGAAAAGAGACGAATGATGAATAATTGACTTTGTTATTGATACTTGTAAGATAAGTGTAGTTATTTAATTGTCGATCTATTTATCTTAGTTTAAATTTAAAATATATGACTATTAAATCCACTCATGTTGAAACCTCTTAGTTTTATGGTGTTAAATAAAAAAAAACAAAACTATTTCGAATGTATACTGAGAATTAATCAGCTTCTAGGTCATTTTATTTGATACGAGTTTCATTGACAAATAATTGTTTGGAATTAATCGAATGTTTAGAGCAGAAAACACTAGCCTTGATTTTGCGCATCAATAAAGGCGTATCTATGGAACATCAATAAATAGAACGAATATCTAGAATCATAATATAACTATTGCTAGAAAAAAAACTTCGATAAAAATATACTTTTTACCTTAATGCAAAATAATAAAGATAATCAATTGCGCGTTTGTATTACTAGCTGTTGCATAATGTTGTATAATTATATAGTATGTATAATTTATGTCATAGGCTAAAGTTTATTCCTTGGTAACGTAACGCAAGCAAAAAATATATAACCAAGAAAGTATAGTATTTACAAGTATTTTTATTTTACATTTTTTATATTTGTTATTTTACACTGGTAACCCCAATACAACCCAAAGAGGCTTGAAAACACGAGCTAAAGGCAGGATCGCTGGCAAAACCTGGACAACAATGACCCGAATGAAGAATTAAGTACAATTCACGATTGTACATACAACGAATGAATTCTACTTAATTCATTCTTTAAATAAAGGAAAAGTTTGAGATCTCTATGGATATTGAGTGAATAAAAAAAAATGCTGCCGGGGCTTCTTATAAGGTAATCACAAGATACCTGTTTTGAAGATGACCCGCCATTCCTAATTCTAAAAATTAAAATAAGTTGAACGTCGCTGGTATACCTAGGTGTGTGTGCCGTGTGTATTTGTGTGCATTTTCTTAAATATATATAATATATCCTAAATATATGTTATATCCATATCTTAGTTTCCTAATTGAAACACCAATATACTAAAATAATACCGTTTTATTGTCCGATCTTACAACTACATACAGTTTTTAATTCAAACATAATTTTCGTATATTTTGATTGAACTAACCTCAGCCAAATTAACGGAAGCAATAACCATCTAAATGTTTAGCGAACCATGTAATTAAATATTAAGCAGAAAAAACAATTTAAATATGATCTGTGACCGTGATTGATGCGGTTTAAGCTAACGCGATAAACTAACTGTTAAGTTACATTGTCACTTTTTTTTTTTTTTTTTTTTTTTATAGAAGAGGGGGCAAACGAGCAGGAGGCCCACCATAAAGGTGAAGTCGCCGCCCATGGACACTCAAGTGGCTGGGAGCTCATGAGTGCGTTGCCGGCCTTTTAGGGATTTATACGCTTTTTTCTTGAAGGACCCTAAGTCGTAGTGGTTCGGAAATACCGTGGCGGGCAGGTTGTTCCATAACGTGGTGGTGCGTGGTAAGAAGTGTCTTACGAAACGCGCAGTGGTGGAACGACAGACATCAAGGTGATACGGGTGGAATTTCGCATTCTGCCTTGATGTCCGAAGATGAAATTTAGCTGCAGGTATTAATCCGAACAACTCCTCCGAACACACCCCATGGTAAATGCGATAGAAGATGCTGAGAGATCCAACATCTCTACGCAGCGCCAAAGGATCAAGCCGGTCGGAGAGTGACTGGTCAGCGACTAATCGAACCGCTCTACGTTGAATGCGATCAAGAGGAAGGAGCTGGTACTGGGGGGCTCCCGCCCAGAGGTGAGAACAATATTCCATGTGGGGCCGAATTTGCGCTTTATAAAGTTGCAAGCGGTGGCCCGGAGTGAAGTATCGTCTCGCCCTACTGAGCACACCAAGCTTTTTAGAGGCAAGTTTAGCCTTTTCTTCCAGATGACCGCGAAACTGAACATTGTCCGATATGTCGACGCCCAGTATTCCGATGCTGGCTGAGGCTTTAAGGAGGGTGTCTTCAAAGAGAGGAGTAGCGACAAAGGGTGTTTTTTTAGTGGAAAACGCGCAAACTTGTGTCTTTTTGGGGTTGAATTGGACTAGGTTAAGTCGTCCCCAGTCCGAGGCAACACTTAGTTGGGTCTCGACTTCAGACACCAGTTTGTTCCGGAACTGATCGACATCAGCCCGAGAAATATTTGCGCGGCCTGTGTATAATGCATCTCCAGTACTATCGTCCGCATAGCAATGAATACTGCTATGCTGCAGCAGATCATTGATATGCAGAAGAAAGAGGGTCGGAGATAAGACACAGCCTTGTGGGACCCCGGCATTCACAGGTTTGAGGTCGGAACAAGCTCCGTCGATAACGACCTTAATGCTCCTATCAGCCAGGAAGCTGGAGATCCAATTGCACAATTTCTCGGGCAACCCATACGCAGGAAGCTTTGAAAGAAGTGCTATATGCCACACCCGGTCAAAGGCTTTCGCTATGTCAAGACTAACTGCCAGTGCCTCCCCCTTGGACTCTATTGCCTCCGCCCATCTATGAGTTAGGTATACTAGAAGGTCACCCGCTGACCGACCACGCCGGAAGCCATACTGGCTATCGCTAATCAAGTGGTGGCCCTCTAGATACTTCAAGAGCTGGCAATTGATGCTGGATTCCATTATTTTGGAGAACAAGGAAGTTATGGCTATTGGGCGATAGTTTGACGGATCGGAGCGATCGCCTTTTTTAGGGATCGGGTGTACTGAAGCGATCTTCCATCCGTATGGGACGATGCCGAGTGAGTATGAGAACCGGAAGAGACGCGTTAGGACCGGAGCCAACTCAGGAGCACAAGTGCGCAGAACTATCGGAGGGATGCCATCAGGCCCGCTCGACTTATGGATGTCCAAGGAGAATAAAGCCTTGCGGACCGCTCGGATCCGGAATGCAATTTCCGGCATAGAAGTATCACACCGCGGGATTAACGGTGGTGGTTTACCATGGTCATCCAAAGTCGAGTTTGACGCAAAGAGGGTGCCTAAAAGATCAGCCTTCTCTTTCGCAGTATGGGCCAGCGAGTCACCCCTCCCACGCAAAGATGGAATGGACGGCTGACAGAAATTCCCTTGGACAGCTTTGGCCAGAGACCAGAACGCACGAGTCCCAGATGGAAGGCGAGCTAATCTCTCACCAAAACTGGCAATGTGCTCTGACTTTGACTTGGCAATCTCTCGTTTTAAAAACCTAGACGCTGAGTTATATGCTTTTTTAAGTTCGGCGGACTCTAAGCCGCGAGATGACACCGCGTCTGCCCAGGCTCGAAAGCATTCTCGTTTTCGACGTGAAGCCGCCATACAGGAGCGTTTAAACCAGGGCTGAGACTTGCCACCGATCGGCACTGCAGAGAATGGAATAAAGAGTTCCATGCCTTGCAGCACCACCTCGGCGACAGAGTCAGCGGTGACATCTGGAGAATCCGACGAAAAGCATAACAGCCCCCAAGGGTAGGATGCATAGAAGGACCGCATCCCATCCCAATCTGCTGACTTGTAATGCCACACGCGACGACAGCCCTCAAAGCGAGGCCGTGGAGGGCGCGTGGTTGGCACTCTACTCCGGACCACGCAATGGTCCGACGAACCCAAAGGAGGGTCGATGGAGACTTGGTAGTTCTCCGGATGTGAAGTCAGCAGAAGGTCCAACAAAGAAGGTTTATGACCCTCCACATCTGGTATTCGCGTAATCGCAGGGACCATTTGTGTCAGATCATATGCCAAGGCTAAGTCGTGAAAGGATCTGCCCGCGTGATCGGTGGTTTCAGAGCCAAGCCACTCGGCATGGTGGGCATTGAAGTCGCCAAGTATCACGATTTCAGCGGTTGGAACCCTTTCGAGCAAGGAATCTGTCGCCATTTGAATGTGCTCGATGAGTCGGTCAGTTTCGGAATTTCCACTATGGGACCTATACAAGCAGGCGTAGAATCGCGGATGGTCATCGCAGTCTACGCGTAACCATAGGCTAGATAGGTCCACGCCTTCAAGCGTCCCGAGGCGCCGAGAGCAGACATCCTCCCTGACGTACACGCAAACTCCCGCCCGCGGCACAAAGGAATGTTCCAATTTATACCCCGGGTAGGAGAGGTAGGAAGTATCAGCCGGAGAGGATATCTGGGTCTCAGTAAGGAAGAGCAAGGCCGGCTTCGCAGTCTCTAGATGGTGGTGGACTGCGTTGATGTTGGAGTTGAGCCCCCTAATGTTTGAGAAATCCACAGTGAGTGAGATGGGGGACGCCTTGGAAATTTTGCCCTGTTTGCCCCGAGAACGGTGTTTTTTTTGTAGCGCAGAGTTGCCCCCCCCAGAGTACGAAGGGCAGCCTGTGCGGCCATCAGCGGGTGGCCAATTACTTTGACAATTTACCTGATCTATATACATTCTTCCCGCATATATTTAACAATACAGAATTATTGAAGAATATTATCAACAGCGTTCTGTGTTCCAGTATTGTCAAAAGTACAGTAACCTTCGGGTACCGTTGACCCACCGATGAGATATGAATACCAATTATTTAAAAAGGTTTATGGTTAGTTAATGTTATCAAATTAAACACATAACTCGGACCCAGACGGGTCAATGATATACATGTTACGATAAACATTTGTGTGTAGTTTTATTTGTATTTATATATGATTAACGATCTGTTAGCACCCGTAAAATAATAGATAGCTAAACTCTGTTATCGTGTATGAAATGTGTCAAAAAATCAAAAAAACCTTTATCCATATAGGTAATGGCATACTTGTGAATCGTCAAAATAACAAAAACTTTTAACACCACATTTATTGCCAGTTCCCAAATTAAGGAAGTAGAGCGGACACAAGAACTGGCAAGAAACTACGCCACTCCTTTAAATCCTTGGTTATATTAACAACTCGTCAATAGAAGAATGACTTTGGACTTATAGGTCCTAATGAATCTATCCATGACTTAACCTAATACTAATATATATATTCTTTTATTTATATATATCTATGTTTGGTATTTGATGTAATGCATTAATTTGAATTGTTTACCTTAAATACACGCAAATCCATTTAGATTTTACCATTTTTTTGCATTTTATATTTAATAAAAACGTTATTTATTTTTAATTAAAACGGCACATTAAAAAAATCACAAGCAATAATTATAGACTGCATGCATTCATTTATGTTTATATGTTGTAGATTCGTTAATTTTATTGTAAAAATAAATAACAAAAATGATATACAGACGTAATACATTGCATCACAGATGTTAAATACAAAAGGAAAATTCGACATAGACAATATTAGATAACCGATGACCACAGAGAACTAACCTGTTATTACACATGCCGAAGGTGAATCACGGAGCCTTGAAGTAACATCAGTAACAATGCATAACTAATTTAAATATATTTATAGAGCAAAAGACCGGAGGGCCCAATTTAAATCAAAAGTGTTGGGTATATGTTAGAGCAGGGCTTCTTAAACTATGGGTCGCAACATTCGGGGGTCGAGACATTTTTATGTCAAATATTTATACATCATTTATAATCATTTGTGCAATTTTAATTTTAGATTTGTGTATGTTTTAAATAAATTCTAAATATTTTCATATTGGTTACTCCAATAAATATTTTTTTTTATTTTTGTGGTCGTCAAGAAACTCGCAATTATAAATGGGGTCGTGAATGACAAAAGTTTAAGAAGCCCTGTGTTAGAGCTAATTATTTAAAAAAAAGAACTCAAAACATGCATTATTCAATTGCGACAAATGTATAGACAATGGTACAGAGTTAAGTCTGTATAGGCCATTGGCTATAGATTACTAGAGACTACATATACAATAAGACAATCTATATATTCTCTAAAATACACAGCAATTTTTAAACGTAATGGAAACTAAGCTAACTAACTAGCTATACTAGTTGTTACTCCAATTTCACTTGTGTTTCTGTATGAACAATTTCAATTGTCGGAACAAACTCTGCTTGGGCAGAAGCGTTATCGAGTCCTACATAAATTGAGTAAAATATTTTCAACAAACACAAAAATATTTCCAAATCAAACCAGATCGACGCGTCAAACCAAATAAATCTCGCTTTATATTTTTAGTATTGATTCTCATTTAATTTATTCAGTCGTATTTAGGACAATTGTAACTATATCACTCATATTTAAAAAAAAATGTTATTATTTAACACATGCCCACACTTACAGTCTAGTGTTACTACTCACAAGTGAATATAAAATATCGATAAAGGAAGAAGCCGGTCTGCGGCTAACCATTTTTGTCTCACCGTTATGCAATATTAAACTTGCGGTTAAATGAATCTTTTCCTGTTATATATGATCTTTAATATATACATTTGGTTTACATAGTACAAGTCTCTATTATTAACCTTAATTGTTTATGCTATAGAGTTCTCGTCACAATTATATAGACTATAGATAACATGTAGGAAGTACAATTAAAAATGTTAAAATTTTTAATCTGTACGCGATTTCAAATCGAATTCGATTGTTGACAATTGCCATTGTAAATTTGCTTACTGGGTGTGTCATGTCTAACGTAACGTAAGACGTGTAAATTGACCATGTCCTTGTTTTATACAGTACTCCCTGAAATGTGTTTTGTAGTAGATTCTTTAAAAAATTGTATGCAATAAGTTTACCATAGATTTTACCCGAGTTTGAGACTATGACCGGGTGCCGTTTGTTTTTCAAGTCCAAATTTTGACAGGTTTGACAACCTGTCAAAATCTATGACGTAGTCAAGTTGTTAGCAACTAATATAACTGAGTTTCTTTTGTTTTTGTCTTAACTTCAAGAGATTTGAGCAACAGTAACAGTAAATGTTATACATAAAAAAATTCAGTATTCAGTTGGCGAGCAATCAACGCTTCGCTGGGAAATTGCTTTCACTCGCGATCGATGTAGATAGAAGCTAGCTCATCAATGGAACGGAATTAATTACCACGTTCCAATATTATATTTATCTTATTTCACATCCAGATTTAAAACATTATCGCCATTTTTTATTAAAATATTTCTTTTTGTCAATTGTCAATTTCATACTCAGTGAAAGTAACTTAAACAAAAGTGAGACCGTCGAACCATTTAGATTAAGAACGATAACCAGGTTAATGAGTTTAAATTAATTTATTTGTTTTAGTTTCGTTTTACTTTAAGTTATATAAAAATTAGGTTAATATTAGGAATGTTTATGTTAATTTGTTAAGTATTGTGAATATCAAATATTAGTTTGTAACTTATATAAATTTGATAAATCATTACTAACGCATAATAACGCTGTAACGAAAGAAAGTTAATAGTTTTAAGTGTCACACAGAGTTATTTTACATAAATTTTGGTGTTAAAATCATGCTTTGGGAAATAATTTTGAACGTAATGTTATTCTAAGCGGATTAGAAGTATTGAGTACTTTTTACATCCACCGGCAAGATATTTTTTTTTATTAAACAGCAATAGTGTTCCGTGCAGAGTCGTCTGTAGACTTTTATTTGTAAGCAAGTGCGCGTACTGTTTTTTACCTGTGTCCGATAAAAGGGTGTTGTTACCGGTGCGTAAAACGTTCCGTTTATTTTATAGAAGTCACTCTGTAAAAGAAGAAATGTTTTTTTTTTTACCGAATATTTTTCTCATTAAGACGATACAACACGAAGCATGCGATATGTTTTTAATTAAAATGTTGCATTGTGTTCAGTGTAAGGCGATTTATTAGGCGGGAGATACACGAGCGATTCATAATATACAATAAATTGTAAGGTATTGTACGACTAAACTAAACGACATCTATCTACTCTATTAGACTATTTGTAAATATTTAACTCTCAATGTGAAATGAGTCTTATATCTGACAGAAAGCAAACATTGGCAGATACAGGAGATATGCAACTCAACCTGTCAGTTTATAACTTTATAGTAATAAAAAAAAATCTAAGCGTTAAACTCAATACAATGTCGTATTATACTTACCTCCTGATAGAAGATTCTCTTGGAGTTATATGTGAAGTTGTACTGCTGATCAGCAACCATTAGCAGGATTGTGAATGGCAGCAAGAAAGCAGCGGCGGCCAGAAACGCGACGCATCTGCCCAGCCTTATCATGCCAACGTTTCTTTTGACACGCTTATTCATCACTTGTTTATTACGTCCACACTTTAATTAATATCACATTTTTAACACTTTTTACGTCTCTCGTGTTTACATTGTGTTTCGGTGTCTGGAAATGAAAATTAGTCGTATTCGTTGGTAGATAGAATCAAAGTGAAATCGTAATTTTCTTTTTTAAAGTAATCGGTTGGTATTAAATAATAGTGGGATTCCGTAATTGCATTGTAATTGTCATATCGTTAAGGTTGTTATATTTATGTAACCTAGATTTTGCACGCTATCAATTTGTCAAGGTGTTCATTGAGTTCTATTTTTAAATCTGGAATTTCTATGCTCTATGCTACAAATCTGGCATCGCGAACTTTCCCTGGTATAACACATGCTCTCTCACATTTGAAGTACTGCAATGTATATGAAATTAAAGTGTCTTCTGAATTATGTATGTAGGTTAGGTTATTTTTTTTCTTATTGTGTTGATGCATTTTTCTTTGTGTTTTAAAATTTTGTGATCTTGTAATGGAATTTTATTTGTTTTTTTCATCAAAAACGCGTCGTTTTTTAGATGAGTTTTGGGTTTAATTTATTCAGTGGTTTTTCCGGTATTAAGGCTTTATAATTAAACGTCATCTTTTCACGGTCAATTGCCGTCCAAGGATGTTTGACAATGTTAACAATCTTATTACTTGCAAAGTTCTATGGTAAATTTTTTTTTCAGTCAGTTCTAATAAAATATATACGGCATTTTATCTTCATTATTATTGTATATTCAAAATAAATGTTGTATGACTGTGGAGTGAAAGGTTAGAAATTGGTTGTTATTTAACGAGTTTTCAAAATGCGTTGAATAATCTTAGCACAGGACACGCGACAGATGGCGCTATGATTGTGACATATTTTGTGTAAAAGATGTCAACTGCACCACTCTGCCACTGACAAATACCCATGTATCAGCCATAAATATAAAAAGTGTATTTCATTATTGTTTTTAGCTTCATGGCATAATTTGACAGATTGTTAAATGTCCTTCGAAAGTTACAGTTGATTTTTACAAAAACCCTCTTCGATTCCATCTGGGATTTAAATAAAAATACACTAAACTGAAATAAAACTTTTATAAACCATAAATACTGTGTTGTAATAATAGTCTTGTACTTAGGTATGTTATGATACAGACCGTCCAACAAGTCCACAATCCAGTGTACTGCCTCTTATTGCCAATAATTCGGTTACAGAAGCAAGCAATCGATTTTAAGTCGATGGTAAGGATTATGATAAGAGAAGACGTAATGTAATACGTTGTCTCCTATAATGACAAAACGCGACGAAAATAAACCTATTGCATCACTCATATGTACGTAGTCGTAATTGAAGAATACAAAGTCTAACTAGTCAAAAATCACAGAAGGAAATCAAAGATCAACAATACTTGCTAGACTTTACCCCGTTTGTTACATGAAGTTCAAACTAGTTGGGAAGAATGCGATCGTTCGCGGAGTAATTCAACCTAAATTGCTTGAAATACGCAAATCAATTATCTTACAAGCGGTATAAGGTGATTTAATATTTAGTATTCCCGGTTCTTAATATAGGTTTGATAAGAAACACAAGTTGTTTGAAATGTATAAACTTAAATAAGTTTGATTAGGTTTACAACCTCCTTGCTTAAATTCTTTAAAATGGCTTTAAAAAAAAAAGATTTTTCGAAATTCGAATTTGTTATTAAAATCGGTTCTGCGCAGTTTCAATAAATGCCTCCTGATTGATAAACTTCGGCTCAACAAAGACGATTTTGTTTGCTTATATCAAATAAAATTTAGACAAATGAGGGTACAAGATTATCTATTATAATCTATATTACAATATATAAGGGTAGGTATTAATATAAATAGTTTCGTTTTATATTATATATTAAAACCTTTATGTCAAATGACACAGAATCTATTCAAGCTAAGTTAACAGGTTTTATAGTCTATGAATGTAATCATTAGCGAAATGACCGGGTACTTTAAAAGAACTATTGTTCTTGGTATTCAATTGAAAATATTTTTGGCTATCATCCAACATTTTCAAATGTACAATGATTGTATATTGTTTTTTTTTCAAATATTACACCTGTTCGCTTGTTTTTATTAGTTCTTTTTGATAATACATATGTAATAACTGCTACAAGACAATTCGATACGGTTTTCACGAGTTGGATTGTAATACCCATTGCACGCGTAACAAAGAATAGATAAAAACATTCTTAACAATTTGTGGTTTTCACAGCTTTTTCTATGAAGTAATTATTTTATAAATAAGTTATTGTTAATTTAATCTAGCACGCGTCTTACCAGAGATCATTTGCGCAAAGCTTTTTCTTTGAGGAAATTAAAAAAGTCTAGTCTTCTTAATTGGTGAGTTATTGTTAATTTAATCCAGCACTGATCTAACTAGAGATGCGTTTACACCGGCTGTGCACCAAATGGTTTTTATTTGACTCTTATTGCGCATTTATTTTAATTTTTTTATTGATAGTTAAAAAAAAATGAACTTTAACACCATAAAACTAATCCACTTAAACAAGAAGCTACATCCTTCTCAAGTCTGATAAATGTGACATAAATAGTATATAAACACTTAACGCGTCTCAAAAATTTATTCTTTCCGTTATATAAAATTATCTCACAATTTCAAAAAACGGTAATCCCAATTTTTGCATAACAACCATCTTATATGCATTTAAACTATTCAACTCCGTACCTATTTACCAACGTTTTACATAACATACTGTGACACAAATTGCTCATCATTTATTAAACACATGGATATAAATAATTAGCACTACGTTTGTTTATAAATACCGATTCGCGCGAATTGCGTCCACACGTCCGCGCACCACGGCAGGCGCGACAACACTAACAGCTCATCACTATCGACCTCCGCTCAGACCTCCCAAAGTCGGACTTGACAACGATTGGACTATGGCACCGCAGTACTGCACTGCAGCTTATTCTTGGCATAACATCCTGGCTCCTAAAGCCAAGTATATGATAAAATGGGTTTTTAAACCGTGATGACACGCATGCGTGATATACCAACAGACATGACCTTGTTCCCATGTTAATTGTTATGTTTAGAGGTTAAGCAGTTCAGCATTTCTTGTATCATTTATGTAGAACGGTTATAGGGACAAAAAATTGTGGCAATAGGCCACTAGGAACATACAATAACATGGAACAAAAACCAAATGTACACTTTCACATATGTATTTCAATATCCTTAATAAAGACCGTGATCATCGTAGTCAAACTATATTTATTCATTAACGTACATAGGCCATTTTTAATCGTCTTAAATCTAAGTGATTCTACGCCTGTTCGTACGCGACCAAGCTGAGAAGAGGCAGGCAAGTGATTCGGTTGATTTTTATTTTGGTAATGATCCCAGCACACTTTTTTGAAGCAAGGCTTAGCTGGAGCTAATTCATTCATACTTTTTCATCATCAAAATAGATAGGCAAAATACAAGCTTCGACCCAAGAACGCTGATACAAAACAATATTCACACCGAGTGCAACATTCTACCTTAACCTATGCGATTAAGACATTGTAAACTAGTTGTACCCTTGATAATATGTAGTAAACAAATAAATAATATAATAATAACTATTATAATATTTATCTAATCATAAATGCCATTTAATTTGTTATACGTCTGTAAATAAAATCATTTATGATGATTTTATCTAAGTCATCATTGTTTGTAATAATGTTTACACATACCTCATTTAATTGAATAAATCCAGTATTATTAGAAATAATAATGTAAACGAATATGTGTTTTTTTTGTGAAAAATTAATAAAATATATTTGTGTTCTCGGGCGCAATGTTTTTTTTGTGAAAAAAAACGACAATCAGTAAGCACAGACCAGTTAGAGATACGTCAAAAAGTACTATAGATAATATAGACTGATAACTGTCTGTGGTAAGCGCCGTGGGTTTGTATTACTTATGAATGAACAGACTGATATACTATATAAGCCACACAAAATATATATCCGGACGACGTTTCACGGATAAAACAGTAGTACAGAAATTTAATTATTATAATAGTAAACCTAACTTAAAAGAGAACCTTTAAAAAGCTTCAGCTGCTTAAATGAAGCTGTATCTTATGGTAAAATAATCAATACTAATATTATAAATGCGAAAGTAACACTTAAACTTAAACTACTGAACTGGTTTCGATGAAATTTGGTTTGGAGATAGACTACACTTTAAGGAAAGATACATTACTTATCGCGAAAAAAAGGTTTGACGTGGTTGAAATAGGGAATGAAAAATTTCACCTGAACTCTGCCATTTTTAATGCGATTTTCCAGAGTAATTTTGTATTTAAACCACGATAAAGTCGCGGTAAAATCTTAATATTTTTATATGTACCGTTCGCGAGTTGCTTTTGTTTCTTGATCCGTTATGAATTCATTATCAATATGCTAAAAAGAATTGTTCACGCACAACTAGTCTCGGCCTATTTCTCAGTAAAAAGTATACGCATGCATGTCTTAAATGTGTTTAGTGAAAGTTTACTTAACTCCCGTATATAATGTTTAACTGACAAATCAACGCAAATTAAAAGGCCACAAATTTTGTTCGCTTTCTTTTTGTTTGCTAAAAATGACTTTATTGAACGCAATGTTTACGACTTGTTATGGTGAATACCATCTCTCTAAACAACCCTTAACATTTTAAAATCATTGGATGACAAAATAGGTTGACCATTCGACGTTTGAAATATTATTTAAGAGATTTATTTTATATTAACCTAAAGAAAATATAACTTAAAAATAAAACACAAAGTAAAACAAATTCAAAAATTTAAGTGCTTGTGACAGAGTGCCCATAATGCTGGCATTTCCTCGATGTATCGCGATGCTTATACGCTGAGCGAGAAAAGCACCAGCTCTTGATTCACCAGTACTGATTACCAGGGGTAACATTAAATTATTATTTTGTTTATTAATTATCTACAGATATTATTAAGTTTGTAAGGTTCGGTAACTGTTGTGAGCCTCCTCCATGGGCGTTGGTTATAACTTGACCTCTTGTGCACGATACTCCGATAATGTTTATAAATTGTATGAAGATAAATAAAAAAGTGGTTCCGGATAAAGAATCGTATCTTCATTGAAGGTCAAAAGTTCAGGAGTTGATAAGTGACCTGTCATCGAGGACATTTCGCCGGAATATGATTATAAATAAATATGATCGACGTTCATATGTGGAACAGTAGATAAAAAAGTCCTCTTATCTGAAAAAAAATATATTAAAAAAGTATAATACAAGCGAACGCATCTTTTGAGCTTATTTTTAAATGCGGCTCTCCTTTGTCCTATGTATTAATTACCACATCCTTCGCTACGTGTACTGTTCAAAGGAATAAGCTAATTTTAGCGTCATGTATAAGGCCGCCAGATTATCAACCGTTACCTTAACTCATAATCAAAGTCGTGTCTAAAGTTTTGGTAATCGAGTTAACCCGTATCGGACCCACCAGTTACTGGCTGGTTTTATACCTTAGCCTTGTTTTATGGCCATATATGACCAACATACATACGTAACATAAAAGTAAAATATATAGTTTCTAAATGTGATTGATTAAAAAAAATTAAAAAAAAAGAAATTTATCAATGTATAAAAAGTGATGAATGAACCAGATTGGAACCGAAGCTGGTCTACCAACTCCAGTCGAAACAAATATCTTTTCTATAATCTATATATGAGCGTCCCATAGATTATTGAAACATAAAAATAATGATTTATTTTTATTTTCTTTATATACAAGTTTTCTTATAATTAAATTTCTTTATGTAGATGTACGAGGGTTGCAAAATACCCCGTTCTAAGAAGACAACCACAAAAAATACTGGTTATTTTCAGTTGTAAATAGTCCTTTACACTAAAATAGGATAAAAAATTGTTTCAACCTTTGCACTTGCCTTTGTCTCATACTATCATACGAAAAAACTCAGCATATTGTCATGGCAGCTCTACTTTTGTTAGTGCTCATGAGGATACTGCCATTATTCGAATATTGTATCTTAAGAGCACATTTGCCGGTGATTTTAACATTTTAAAGCATCCTGAACAATGTTGAATATCACTCAACACGTAAACAACGCGCCCACATTGTTTACATGTTCAAATTGTTTAGTTACAAAAACAATTATGGCTATTACGTCTTGTAAATGCCTTGTAAATGGCTAAAAAGTAACTTTTTCCTGAGGTGAAGAGACATTTCCGCATTCGGCAAGGAGAAGGGGTATGTGGAACTTAACCCTGGTGTCTCTGCTGTTCAGAGACGAGGTGGGCAATAGCCAATAAAACAGCGAAGCTAAAAGTCACAGATTTTGTTTGGATTAGCAAAACTTTTTATGAATCAATTGAAAATTGGTGCTACCGTTAATACTAGGTACTTATGATAAAGCACATTCGCGAAATGAACCGTTACAACTAATGATAGTCTTTTTTGAGTACGATCTGTTAGCCTTAATTCGTTAGGATTTTAAATAAATATAATTCATATATGCTTTATAGACGTAAAAAATGGTCTAATTCCGTTTTTTTTTTTAAACTTTTTACCACTAATAAAGAGAGTGCTTTGTAAGTATCATGAGTAAACATTTCATTTTATTTACAAAGGCTAAACGAATCGTAATCAACTAGGTTTGATAAAATTTCATTCCACATATATGTCAAACAGATGCATCTTGCAGACATTTCTTTTTCGAATTTTTTCGCTTTATTCTACGTGGCACGAGAGTCATCTCACCAAAGAGATTACAAGTATATCAATAGACTACCCTCATTTTAATTTTACTTGTGTATGTATTATAATATATAGCAAAGTTTGAATAAATAAATAAAATAAGTTTCAAAATTTTAACAAAAGCCTCTTATGTATTTCATCTCCATCCGGGATAATAATAATTCAACATGTCTACTATGTGTTATAAAATTAGTTTATATGAACAACAAGAGAGAATGATAAAATCGACTTATAAACGGGTAACACCTAGGTATGAAATAGGTTTAAAATATCGTGCAATTTGCATTAAAGAGTCTAGACCAACGCGTAGTTTAACTCGATAAAGGAAGTATGCCATTCAAAGTAACTATTTTAATCTGCTCAGCCCACCTATTCTATTTGCGTTAGTTGCTTGTTAGTTGTTTTAGACGGCTAAAACTAAAAGCGTATATATATATATATATCTTAGTATATATATAGATAAACACAAAACTCAAGGTTTTTATTGATTTTTTTTTACTATTAAAATCCTTTGTGGCAGTAAACAAGTGTCGGACTCTGGACTCAACTGAAAAATCATCAAAAAACTAAAATCACTGGCCCTTAAAGTCGCATATTGTTGGCGCGTTTGAATAGGCTTTTCCTCGCGCAAATCTATTAAGTAGCAAACCTTAATTATATCTTAAATAATGCTATGTTTAACTGTAAATAAGTTATACAGCCATAATTGCCATATAAAAAAATGTACCATATAATTATGTTCGTCATGACGTGTATTGTACAGTCTATTTACGTAATTATCTATATCCTTGTTGAGCATTGACCCGGAAGGATCGATGTTCAATCACCATGTCAACGACTTTTGTCGGCGTGACTAGCCATAAAATAGTGTAACAAGAAAAAGTTTACTTGTGACAAGAATTGTTTTTCGCCATAGAATATAATATAATAGTCTACTGCTGCTGTAAATATGTACTAAAAACCTACTCATTTGTAAAACTAAAACAAATCAAATTGCAATTTGCTTTTTTTATTATCGCTAATATATTTATTAAGGTTTTTTTAAGTAAAAAGATGTTTAATTTGTAAATTTTTATATCAAGAGCATTTTTAATAAAGCATTGACATTATAGTAATAATACTAATATTTAGTTTTTACACTTCATTTTTGCCATAGATAAAAGCTTCAAGTTTCAGATAAATCTTACAAAAATGTTTAATAAAATTTATGAGTTATGACAAAGGTAAATATTTCAAACAATTTCTATATTCCAAACCACGTGTGTCATATTTTCAACACATATTCTTACATATTTTGTTATTAAGCTATACAATCATAAAAAATGCATAGTTTGCTTTAGGAAAAATCCAATCCAATAAATAATTAATTACATAAGCAAATGACAGTTCATTCAGACATTGCTATTGAGTGAGGCCTAATTGACATTTGACAATTGATGACGCTTTTACATGTGCATGGTACATTGGTGGCGCGCATGTCGCGCGGGTATTTTAGTTTTTACCGGCAATTTGCAAAATTGAAACTGTGTTACATCGTAAGACAATATTTCGGTTATAATTGTAATAGTGTAAAATTTTTGTGGCTTGTTACTTTAAAAGTTAAAACTTTTTCATATTAACGCGATTCTAAAATGGATTTAACTGAAAGTATTCAACAAGATTTAAATAAACTTTTGCCGGCATCAATTTTGAATGAAGTGGCCTGTTTTTGTTTTTATGATCATCATCCCAGAGATTCTAAAAATATAGATATAGTTGTTTGTACTAAACGTGGAGAAGTCATGGAGTTTCATCAGAGAGAACTTGTCTCGTCTTTTTTGTTGGAAAACACGATGAACATCGTCCATGTAGCAATAATTCGTAACGAAAATTGTGAATTATTCTACTTCATAAATAGTAATTCACAAATAATAATTTTATCCGTAAAAGAAGCAATAATGAGTATACATATTTCAATAAGTGATGTGGATAGATATGAATTTGTCGATAGTGATTTCTCGGGCCTGCCATATCTTAAGGTCATACGTAAAGATGACGCTATACCATTTATATATGACTGCAACTTTAAGCACCTTGAACCTGTTAAAGTGCAAAACCTACATTTTGATACTTTTCCAATTATGTCACAACTTGCAAGAAAACTTACCGAAGCAAAATACAATGTCAAACAGAATCAAGGCACATTAGATGAATACATTAAAATTAAGCAAAATATGGCTTTCACTTTGTATGAAAAAACTATTCCCAATACCGATGAATCCTTATTTACATTGGGATCAACCTCTGTAAGTATGTCTAAAACCCAAAATAAATTTTAGTAAAAATTAAATTTTTAGAAAAACATTTAATTATACCAGTGACCCTACAACTATTTGTCTTAGTCTTGTATGGTTGGGCCTACCTGACATGCAGAGAAGGGTCATACATATATCTTTTTGGTAAGGTGACTTGTCCTGGAGATTACACACCATTTGGTAGCCTAAGATAAAACTGTTTAAGACCTTATTATGTTGTTTATTAAAATTTATCAAATAAAATTCCAGATATCTAAGATGTTAAACATACAAACACAAAAACCACTTGTGAAAGTGTGCAATAACAGAGTTATTGTTATTGTTAATATAAAAAATGAAAATAACGTGTAAGTTTGCATTTTTTTAAAACAATATTATACAGTAACCAAGCACTTAAAAAATTAAATATTTCATTAAACATGATTGATGAATAATGGATCAGAAATGATAAATCTAATTAGAATTTCTGACAACATATATATTATATGTTAGGAGTCTGTTAATTCTATGTTTTTAAATAGTTTGTGATTCTGTGTGTGGTACCTTTGACTCTTTTGCTGTAAATAAATATATATTTAGTTATTATTAAAAATCTTTGAATATCTTTGTAGTTTATAGTTAAAACACAATTAATGTATAATATTTTTTAATGTTAATTTTTTTTTTAATTTTAGCTCCATAGAGAATATTAAAGTTCTCTTCCATGGCATAGATAATAAAACTCTTTCATACACAACAAAAGTGTATGAAGAGAAAGGTACAGTTTGGGAAGAAAAGTCAAACACAATTATCAATAATCAAGGATGTTACATTATTTCTGTATTAGATTTGAAAGAATTGAAATATAATGTGTCCAGTAAAATTGAATTTGAAGCTGTGTTGTCCTATACAAAAGATGGTAGCAGTTATGTGTTGCCGTTGGAAAATGTTTCAATATCTGTTATGGACACGATGGGACATGATTTTGATTTGCTTATGAGCAACGAAGGTGATATAATATTTAATTTAGAAAGAAACAATTTTCACTTGCCTCATTGCCATGCCAATTGCCATTTATATTTTTTTTATTTATTTAAGCAAGTATTAAATAATTGATTAATAATGTGATTGAAACGATGTAATAATTTAGACAGTCTCCCGTAGTATAAGACCTTGAATACAATAACTTGATACTGTCACAACTACAACAAAGTACCTACAAATAAATTTTACATCTACCCTCAATCACAAATTTATAACAAATATATCCAATTACAGATAGCAAACTGAAGATTTTAGGTATCATGTCTACATCTGAGAAAACAGATCTTATTTTAAGGCATATAATAGATACCGTAGATCCAGACTTTAATATTTTAGACATTCTTGGTAAAAACTTAAATATGGTCTCTCTACAAGGGAACGTCTTGGTCCACATGACACCGAGTCATATACTTTATGGTTTAACATTAATTCTGACGGACGACAATAAAATGGGTACTTTTAAAATTGCAGTTTACTCAAGGTAAGTTAATTGTTTGACATTACTGAATTGTAATATTATTTATTAAAAATAAAATAAAAAACATTTGAGCGACATCTATGATCCGCAACTGGAATCAGTATGACTTATATAGAATATTGTGATTGTGGTCCTTCGGGCGTGTCGTTTTAGTTCTTGGTACCTTCCCATTGCATATATTAACAACCAACATTTAGATAAATCGCTATACGTTGTGTTCGTAGCGTTTACCTTTGTACAAAGGTGATTAATATAAAATATTAATTAATAACACAGTTTTAGTGTACACAATATATCAAATATTCTCACTCATATAACGGGAATCAAACTTAACTATTAGAATATGGTTTATAATTTTTTTTTAATAAAGTACTTAAATGCGCGCCATCTGTATCTCATAAGAGTTGTCTGTACAGTTTTAGTTATCTGTTACGCTTGAAGGTGGTTTAATTTGACATTGGCGCCATTCCTACTCTTTTAATTTGAGACATTTTTTGTCCAGCTCACGTTATAAGGATTTAAAGAACGTAATTAAATTAAATAAAAAATAGCTTAAGCGGAAATAACTAAGAACATAATATAGATGTTAAAGTAGAAGCGAATCCAAGGCACCAATTTTAGCGTGGTTGTAGTCATGTTTTTTTTACTAGTAAATAAATATATTATTACGAAATACCCACATTTCTTAAAATTTTTCAGATCACAGGCACAAGTACTCGCATTAATCCTCTACATGTACGACAGGATTCCACACAGGATCCTGGCAACACTTCCCGAGCACACCGTGTCACCCAAAACCATAGATTTGTCCCGTTTTAATAGCAACACTAAAATATTAAAACCTCAAACGAAAAATTACGCGTCGAGCCTTTTGAATATATCGAAACAAATATTGAAATACTTCGATTTGTCTATGGTGCAAATGAATGAGAGTAACGAACCAGAGGTTAAAAATCAAATCGGACACCAGATACGTTTATTGTCTGTGGGGCTGCCGGAGTTTTTGAAGTTACGCAACCAAATATTGGAAGATAGCTTGGACGGTGTACAGTCCATCAAAATGGAGGACACATCTGATGATATGTTGGTAACTGTTTAGTAGATATTTCCAAATTACAACCTCTATCAAAATTATAACGATTTGTGAATGTTTTTAATTAAAATTTGTTGTTGAAGTCGCACAATGTCACTTAATATTGAAGGCAAGTGGTTCAATTCACTACTCAGTTGTCATTGCGTATCATAGATGGCGTTGTTAGAAATTATGACATGTGTCATTTTTTGATTCCATAAAAAAATGGACGGCGTTTTTGCAAAGCATTATTAAATAAAATGAGACTTAAAATATCATTAGCTTAACTTTGCCAAAATAACTTATTTAAAATAAATAGTGGCCATAAATATATTTTATTGGTTAATGTAATTCTCTTTTTAATAGTTATGTTTCCGTGGCCTATTATTTAATATTAAGTTTAATAAACAGGTTTAAATGTCGAATTGTAATTGTATTCAATTGATTGATTGTTCACAATTTTAATGTGGCTAATCATAGATGGCGCTGTTATGAATGCATGTGTTTACTGTGATAATAAAAAAAAAACCAAATAAGATAAATATATTTAATTGCACATAGTGTATATCTATATTATATATTTATATCTAATAATATAACAATACTGGCTATGAGTCTATATAAAAACCTATGCTAAATTTATATCTAAACAGAGCCTTTTAACATGTAGATTCAGCAATAAATAATATAATCAGCCGATTGCGCCTAAAGATGACCGTAAGTGATTTTAAGGCCCTTAAAATCACTGTCGGATTCTTTATCTTACGGTGAAAACGGCCGTGAAACGCCTTAAACAAAAATACCCGGATATCCATAAAGCACCACACATCAGCTATTTATTAAAAACTATACCCAAAACCATAAACTATACACGTTGGAAAAAACACAACATACTCGACAAAAAGAAAACGCATTTAAGATATAATTAATTGATTATTTTTGTATTAAACTAGTATTGTCTTGCTATCTTTAATAAGTCAAAACCTAGTAATCTGCTTTTTATACTTTTTTTGAGAATTGAACCCATGACCTAGTTATACAGAGGACCATCTTATTAACACCCCAAAAACTACTGAACATAATTTAAAACTTTCGGTTCGCTTACAGTTTTTGACAATTCACATATCCGAATATTTGACAGAACAGATTGGAGTCTTACATAGACCATATCACTTCTGTTGAATTCTTTTCGTTCAAAAAAGTTTTTATATGTATACAAACTCTTTTGTATTGTTGCTCTTTCCCAACATGTAGCGATTGAAATGTGCTCATATACAGAGAGAGCTTAGCACTTTGTGCGTCTCTCTGGAGCAAATAATAGTCAGGTACAAGGAAGCTAACAATCTGCTGCCCGACTCGAACGTATTTACAATATATATTTAATTAAACAAACTATTTATCTATGCTATGACAAAAAACCTAATTAAGGAATATGCATTTAAAATTACAAATAAAATCTTAAATGGATTTATGTATTTGCATTTAAAATTATAGAATTTTCATTTAATGATTTTTTTTTACAATTAAGACTATCATGCAGGAATAGATGAAGTACGTCTATAAACGAAATAGTGAGACGCGTATAAATAGTACATTTCTATTGCAATTTAATACTAAACTACACTATTATTGCATTGCACCCGGCCGTCATCTTAATAACTTTTAACTACATCAATTACTACAACTAGATTGCATAATATGCTTCGGATATTGCACAATTATATTGCGGGTAGTTCTTACAGGCTTAAATCTATTTATTGCACTTAATGTACTATTAATTTTTAACTTTAAGCTTACTCCTAACACTTTTGATTGTATTCAGTTCGGGCCTTGGCTGTAAGTTTCTGAAACTACCAAAGTACACCGAATGTGTTTCTACACTCTCAGCGCCGGATTCACTTCGAGCTTCATTCCCAGTATCGTCGCTGTCACTACAGCTGGCGATTTTCGCTATCACTAATTTCCTATGAAATTGTCTTGAGTTCGCCGAATCACTACTTAAATAACCGGAGTCTTCGATACTCATTCCCTTTTTTCTTCTCAATTTTGGTTTTTCAAACTTTTGGTCTTTCACAAAAGTGTTACTATTTATTGCACTTTTGTTTCTTACTGAATTGCGTCTAGTTGTACTGACTGTATATTCGTTTGGTCTTGAAATCTGAGACGTGCTGCTTGGATTCATATCATCATATTCAGAAATGGTTTGTGATTGGAATGAGCTATTTATAGGACTACAAGATGGTGTGTCGATGGAATCATGATTACATAGATTAGATTCTTCTGTTGAGGTATTTTCACCTCTTATATTGAGACTATTTTGACTGTTGGATCGCGGGTCAAAAATAACTCCGCTTTCTACTCTTCTAGGAGGGCTACTCGGATTTTCATATATAGGGTTATCGATGGGAGGCAACGGTGGAAGAACATCTGGTCGAGCTAAATGCTTCATCTGCTTTATTGTGGGTGGTGTGCACTGTCGCTGCCTTTTCGAATGTCTTAGTTCTAACGTGAGCATTCGTCCTTCTTCTGAAGTCCAACCTCCCGAATCCTCCAGACTTCTATCCGAAGATTCTTCGTGTGTAGATGAGTTAAAGATATTTGGGGACATTTTCGGTCGAACTAGACTGTTCTTTATGTCATAGCCACATCTCAAACTATTGAATTTGGTAGTGTGCTCTGTTTTACCGTTGTGTAAAAACGTACCACTGCTTCGCAGTTGAATCCGTTGGCAACTTTTCGTCCCATGGTCGTCAAGACTCCTCAAAAGATCTTTGCGGCTGAACTGCATATTTTCTAAAATTTCCTTGTGCTTTTGTTGTTTACGGTCTAAGGTATCTGGTTCGAAACCATCTGACTCGTGAATCTTAATGTAATTTTCTGGTGGATCTTTTACCTCTATGGTTAAACAACCAGGTTTTTCGTCTAGGTTTGGTATCGTAACCAGTTTTCTGCTGCCCATTGAACATTCGGAACCACTTGGGGAAGTTGGTGCACTACTAAAATTATAACTATTATTCACATAAACTTCTGTTACCAAGCTATAAGATGGGACAATTTTATTTTGAGATGGACTTTTAGCATTGACTGCTTCATGATGATTTTGATTAATGCATAAATCAACTTCAGGCGATGGGGTATTGCTGTCACTACTGGAATTTCTTTTATAGACCGCATTACGCATTGTTAGTTCCTCATCTAAAGGTAAAGCAGTGCTTAAACTAGGACTAGCTTGAGACGATGGTATTTCGTGAAATTCGATAGGTGTTGAAGAAGTTGTTATGTCTTTTTTATTAGAATTGCGTTCCAAACTGTCTGTTTCATAGTCATTTGTTATAGGACTCTCTGAAGAATTAAAGTATGCTTTATCTATGATATTTTTAGATGAACTGAGTATAAATCTTTCTTCATCAGAACTAATTTGGTTATATGGCTTTGAGAATTGATCATTGATATTGATAGCGTCATTAACCATATCCGGCAGGGAATTATTATTGGTCATATTTCGAATACGACTATCAGATTCGGTGTCTCTTGTACTACTTGATAGTAGTTCGTTTAACTTACTCTTTTGACTTTTGTCCAATTGTGAATGAAAATTACGTAATGTTGGCTCAGATCTTACCGATGGTGACGTTGATTTTTTTGATATATTAGAAAACATGGAAAATCCCTCTGTAAAACTATATTGTTTCTTTAATTTGTTTCGATTCTCTCCACCCGTTAGAGATTGTAAAGATCTTGGCATACGTATTTGATCGTCAGTTTCAGAATCTTCCACAATTTCCTCATTCTCACTCGGTATATTATCTAGCCATTCTCGAATACTGCTTTGTTTATCACCTTTAGTGTTCAAACAATTTGTACAATTTTGGACATTGTTTTTGATGATATTCTGTATATCGTTATTACTGTTAGATTGGCAGCCGGGACAGCCTAAGCATTCAGATGACCGACGCCTGGTATTACCCCGTTTAAGACTTATTACGCTTCCACTTCGTTGGCTTCCAAGTGCATTATAAAGATCAATGCTGTTAGCGTTTGAATGATAAGTCTCTTCCTCTGGTATTTCATTTAAAACGGGATGAAAACGTTTAGCCGCCATTTTTTGTTTTGCTATCGATATAACTTCTCGTATTTTAGACAGAAATTCTATTGCCGCCGCTGGAGGGTCCTGAAAATTAGAGGACATATTTCGTTGATGTTTGCAAGATTATGTTATGTTGTGATAAATGTGAGTGTTGGGATAAATAAAAAGATGTGTGATTCTGTAATAGTATGTTGCACTTACGGTCATGAATTGAGGTTCAAAATATGCAGGATTGAAGTAAAGTTTCCTTCGCGTTGTGCCCACTGGACGTGCTATCTCTCTGTCATCAATAGTTTCTACTATAGAGACGTGTTCATCGGGAAGACGTTCAATTCCAGACTCGTCCCGGTGATTAATTTCTACGTTCTCGAACGGATTTACTAATTCTTCGCTATGTAGGTGGATGATTGCGGACGTTGTTCTTTTCTAAAAATGAATAAAATATGGTTCTTGCATTATCTGACAAATAAACCTGAATTAAAAAAGATAATAAATTACTTACATTAAATACATGATCTTCGCTCTTCAAACTACTATCAGGTAAATCTTCAGAATCTGATAGATTGCTACAGGAATCACTTGGATAGTTGGACTTATCAAACGACCTACCAACAGCAAGGAGTGGATTATTTTTAATAATACCATCCTCTCCCAGAGCGTTTGATATTGAAACACGCTCATTGTTGATCCGAAGTATATCCCTTTCACTGATTATCGTCCCATCTCTCTTCCGCCCTTTGGTCCTTCGTAGACTGTTTTCTTCTGAAGAGGCCTTGCGTCGTTTTCTGATGTGTAAGTAAAGGAAGACTGAGGCGACGTAAATTAGACCAAGTAGGAGGGAGCTTACGCCTATAGCTACATATTCGCTAGCACTTAGTCCGGTTGCTGCTGGCGTGTCTGATGTATGAGCCGTCGGTGTGAATTGTACTTCTGTTATATCTGAAAGTTTCATATAAATATTCATTAGTTTTTCAAGTTTTATACATTTAAAAAGTAATATTGTTATAGAAAATATTTTATTATGTTTATTTTTGGTAAATAACATTAAACTTTAGACACCAGCCCCCACCAGTGCATTGTGGGTAGCTAGCTTATCTATTTATTCAATAAGGCGCGACAACAACGCACATACAAGCATCACTAAAAAAACACACAAGACATATTGAGTGTGATAAACCGTGCTAAACCTAATACATATATGATACCGTCTCTTAACTTCCGAATAAAGGCAAAAAATATATACTTACTAGTAGCATGCCTCGGTGGAGTTCCTTGTACTCGAAACGCTACACATGGGGTGAACACACCTCGAAGATCCAAAGGTGAAGCAGGAGAAGTAGACACATCACGACACAGCAGCCTAACAACCATCACACGGCCTGACATCCGGGCGCGGACGTCTTCTTCCCCACTCCACTATAATTAAACAAAAACTCTTCCCATTACAATTTTGACATACTGACGAATCAATTGAAAATTTAAAAAGCAAAAATGGTTAAGGAAGTCCTAGTGTAATGGACTATTGAAACGATAAAAATCTTGGCAATGTCGCCCTAAATGCTGTGATAAGAACACCTGTATAACCAGCATAGTTTGTTGTGAATCTCTCAGATCGGTTTATTTTCTGAACTAGATATAAGAAAAGTTGAGACCTACAAGTGATCGGATATTATGTGTAAAATATATAAATAAATAGTAAACACCTACCTGTAAAAACGTTCGACCCTCATCCCTGAACAGGCTGAACGGTACATCGGCATCCAGAGTGTTGCGAAGGTCCAGAAATCCTTTTGTTGTAAGGAACTGTGCACCCGATACAGCACATATTGGTGTTTTGACATCTGCAAGTAATTCAGTATAACATTTATTATGTCATAATAAAACATCTTAATGGCAATTGAGAAAAAAAATTAACAAAACTTACTGTGAAATGTTATTTCGCGGGATGGGTGAATAATTTGGCCCTTGAGTGGCAAAAATACGAATGGGATGCGTTGTATTGCATTACCTGTGCCAAATGTTGCCAGTGCGCATTCTGTAAATGTAGAAATATTTTAATTGTCGAAATAAATAAATCCTTTTTTCACAAGTAATTACAATTACAACGTAACATGATTTCCAATTTGGAAAATGATATTCTTTTTTTTTAATTATCACATTACTTGCATTTTAACAGAAGTACTCCCTTCCGCACAGTGTAAACACAATTTGTCAAGATACTTGACTTTGAAATATACATTATATGAATCTATCGTCCTGATATAAACATTCTAAAATTACGTTTCAATAATACAAGTATTCTGTACTTCCTAACACATCCTAAACGAATTCGTTCAGTAATAAGACAGTTATCTTTTCACGGTAATAAATTAAGCTTAGCCAAATACAGGATAAAATACAATAACGGTTTCATAATATTGGCTCCTTTGACATGGTTATTACGTTCAATATTTTGGAAACAAACTCGAACTGCAACCATAAAGTGCATGATATTTCAATTGTAATTTAAAAGAGGTACAATTTAAAAAAAAAACTAATACATTTTCTAAATTTAAAATCCGTGAAACGAACAAATTTAAATATCGCTTCACTTGCATCTCATGCGGCATCATTAACGTTCGATACTTGAATATTATTTTATAGACATTTTGTCGATGGATCTCACAGATCATAAATATTTGTTTAGTCTATGGCAATATTTCTCAACTCTTTATAGTGTTTTGTTAGGTTGACCTTCTTTGATTTTATTTTTGCATGCCAAATTGGTTGGCCGGATCTATAAAATGTCCACAATCAAAGCAAATAAAGATTATTATTACTAATGTAATAAATTTGAGTTTATAAATTAAAAAAAAATATTCAAAAGCATATTTGAAAAAGAGACATCGATATTTTATGCATATCATAGTGATTTTAAATGCCTCTATTCTCTATTTGCATACAGTTGATACACATTGAAGTGCGATCGGGGAACTTTCACAAAAAGTTAAGACATCGCCATAACGGGCTTAAATGAGCTTGCAATTTTTATCTAAGAAATGTAATGCGGTCAAGTGACAACAGTTTAATTGGTCGACTTCTTAGCGTTGAATTAAAAATTTAAATTTCGAATTCTCTACCGATACACAAGGTATTTACAGCACGTAAATTGGTTTGACGTGTAGTTTTTAAGGTACGGCCGTTACATTCTGTCATTAAACCTTCTTCGTTTGTAGTGCCTATATGAAACTAACAATTAATAATAGGTGAAATCATTTAAAAACTATTTATTTTAAATACGTATATTAACAGAATGAAATATAAAAATTACCTACCTTACATGCTAATAATTTACAATATGATAATATTCACAGGATATATCTTAAGTTACAATGCAGCGTTGATTATTGTTAATATTACTTCAAAAACTTGCCAGTTATAAAATATGAACACAAAATTTTTCCTTTTCCGAAATCACTTAAACGGGAATAACCCAATACATAATAAACGCCCTACAAATGTATTGATTCGGAACATATTGGTACCTGGCAAATCATCCACGCACAGTTCTCTATCTTCCCTAAAAAGTGGCGCACGTTGTGGACATGCGCACGCGCAGCCGCCGGCAATGGACGCATCGTCCGTGATCGCACCAGCCCCGTGCTCTGCACATTGTGCTGCGCCGCATTCATCACCTATTTAACATAAATATATAAAAAAATAGATTATATTTTTTTTAAATTTAAATTTAAAGATTCTTCAGTCGGTTACATATAAGTTAAAAGTATAATATTTAAGTAAAAATGACACTCAAGTTTCCACGTAAGCTGGTGAGTACCAGCTGTAACAGTTGATAGTATAAGTATGTAGTATAAAAATAGTTTACCTATAAGTGTAAAGACGTCGCCAGTCTCCCGTCTCGTGAGATCACCGAGGCTGGCGGCGGCCGCGGCTGTGACGAGCAGCAGCAGCGCGGCCATGCTACCCCGCCTCAGGTTTCCGCCACCCCGCCGCCCGCATCGCACTCACCTGCAACCACAGACTAATTAATACTGATATTAAAAACTTACCCTCATCTGTGGTATTTGCTTGAAGTATAGGAATTAAACTAGAACATTCTTACGACACACTCCTTATTTATGGAGGAGCCTACGAGAAGGCAGGACACTTTGAGTGAAGTGCTAACCGACGCCCATGGACACCAGCAACGCTGGGAGGCATACAAGTAAGTTACCGACCAAGGTGTAACGGTTCGGGAATACTTGCACTGGCAGTTGGCTCTACACTGCAAGACAGTAACAGTCTTATCCTATATAAAACATCTCATATGCTAAACCAATTCTTGTAGACCAGGCTTTACATAACATTCATTAAGTGATGATTTTTAAATTTGGCAAAACTACGCTATATTTGTCAACGATCAACTAATGCTTAACAGGTTTTGCTCTTCTGTCACCGTTTTCTGAAAGTGCTCGGTTTTATGTATTTATCCGTTAAAATATTCGTAATCACTTGAAGCACCTATTAGAAGTGTTTTACAACACATGACTGCAAACTATTCATAAATTGTAGCTTACACGAGAATAAAGGTGCGTTTATTATGAAAATTAATTAAATATATATCATGGATTTGCTTCCCGGCGGGACAATGTTTTAAGAGATACGCTAGAAGGCTTATAAGTGAGTTGTCGGCCTTTATGGAAATATGTCGCATCGGAAATAACTCTACTGGCAGGTGCCACATAGTGGTGGAGAAAGTGCCTTAAAAGTCTCTAAGTTGTGGTTTAGAGATCTTATCTCACATTATCTTCGTTTAGAGATATATAGAATACACAATCCTATTATTTATACTGAATATATATTATATACAGAATTCATAACCCTATTTCAAGCTTTAAGGGGTTGTTTAAGATTTGAAATCAAATTTTACTCGTAGTTGGTGTGTTGGGAAAAATCTTGATTTGAATTCCTAGCTGGGCATCTGGAGAATATGTTATTTACCTACAATCGAAAACTGATCAGCTGAGTTTGTGATGGGTATCTTTCCAGACCGGTTTATTTTGGAACCGTCGTTAGTCTTAGATATATGAAGAAAGTCTTACGTACTATTTGGAAAAATATATAAATAAATAGAACTCAAACTCAAAATATTTTTATTCAAGTAGGTCTTTTTAAAGACACCGTTAAGTCGTCAGTTTTTACACTACCACGGGTGCGGAAGGCAGTTATCTACCGAGAAGAACCGGCAAAATATCGATAGCTGCTCTTTTAAAATAAACATTTTTCATACAATTATGTTACTTACATGACCAATTCAAATAACTAAACATTGTAAGGCTATTCAAGAATTAAAAGAAGCATTCAATTGTGGTAAATTACTAATAAGTTATACCACGCGTTTATAAGTTAAAATTATTGTATCTCTGTTATCTATACTTAATGCATTCATACACAAATGTGAAAATAATTTTATAAGGTAATTCCGTAAATTGATAAAATTTTATCTTTCTTAATAAAACTAACGACTGTTAAGTGATGCATAAAACTGCTTTTAGATCAGAAATCGTATAATACGTAAATGTGTTTACATAAGTGGAATTGTTTACACTTGAGATTTATTCAAATGTTTCTTCACATTGGTCCTTCGATGTTTCAAACCAGGTTTTTAGTTCAAAAGTGAACAAGACAAATTCAAGAGGTAATACACAATAGAATTGGTATTTGAGTTGCGTACGCACTTCAATGTGTTTGTAGAATATCGATACTTTTGAGATGCAGTACCTTAAAAAAGTATCGTAAAACCAGTTGTGTAAGAGGCCAGGTTCTTTTTCTTGATTTTTTTTTGGATGGTTGCCATACCACCACACCTTTTGACTTTGGCCTTGGCATAGGTTTGGTAAGCTTTCAGCCTAGACGTTGTTGTTAATAAATGCTTGAGAATTGTATATATGACACTCGAGAACTAGAGCGATTCAGGATTAACGTCGTTATCGTATAGATTGTAACTGCAGACTATAGATGCCGCCACGTGGTTATTGAAGAGTTAAGGATTTTATCAATCGTTTATTCCAATGTGATAAAACATCAATATCTCAAATCATACCACCATTATTTAAAAAAAAATCTATTAGTCGGCTTTTCTCTCTCTTGGGTATATAGCATGTTTCTGAGCCGTGGTCGGCTAAAGGTTGCATCTAGAGTGAGTTATGTCTCCTCTGGTTTCGGATGGTGTAGGTGATTACGACCAGTTTTTCTCTCTTGGTCCATCTGGTTGGTGAGCGGCTCCACAGTATTACTAACCACGAGATTTTCCAGAATCTATGGTAACCAATATAGTTTAATAGCGGAGAAATCGCACGACATTGAAAAAAAATTCAATGCCATTGTCCTAAGTTCGATTTCACTCCGTTCACATTATTACCTGTGGATGATAACCTTTGTGAACCGATGAGAGAAAAACTTTTTATGAACATTGAACAATGTCATGACTCTACCCAGTTATTAAAATAACTTGGCAACTGTGGATTTGCTCATTTATCAAACGAGGTATATCTTGATTAAGTATTTTATGTCATACTTTTGAATTAAGAAATTGATTTGACCCTAGATGGCGCAACCTCACGACTGTAAATCTATTATTTAGAAAAGAGGTGATTTAATACATACGTAAATTCGACATCGATCTATATATATATATAGATTTTTTTTCATCCATTATATTTTTCATATATAAACACATAAGCTAAGCGAGAATCTTGGTTACCGCCTAAGAGAATAACAAAACTAAATTTCACATTTTAATAAACGTGCCGTAAAACTCTAAAATAGGTAAAGATTAATTAAATCTATATTTAAGCAAAACATATATATTTATATATAAATATATATGTTTAATCTATATACTGTATATATTTAATCTATATAGAAAGTCGTGTTACACCGTTTGTAACTCAATAATCCGCTTCGACGGAAATAGAATAAGAATTTATTAAAATATGACATTCATGAACAATTATAATCGTATATTGTAATGTAACAGATTAAATATGCTATTATTTGCCAATTTTTTAAATATTTTCTTTAAAATTTAATTTGATTTATCCTGAAATTCCCGTAAAGTTTTTTTCTGTTATACTTATCGAATGAAAATTAGTTAAATTGTCAAAGCTAACACTACTTGTTAGACGGAAGTTCGAGTCAGTAAAGCTACTACATATATAAATCCTAACAAACTTTGAGTCAAGTCTGTTCCGTCAATATTTTATGGTAGTGCATTAACATAAAAAGCACTGGCACGTTCTTCATATTGACACTATAGATCTGTTTCCCCGTTCGACAGGCTTTCGAGTGTTTACAATGAGCAAACATTCAATCAAGAACAAACTATTTGACAATGTTTCTTGATGTAACGCTGACAAACCATCTCGGCGGTCTCGACCTCCCACTTAATCGTATGATAGAAATTAATAACATTAGTGTTAAGACAAATGTTTGAGCCGATGTAGACAAATGATGATTTATAGAAATCACTTTCCGTTATGTTCAAACGTTGAGCTGTCGTCATTAATATCAATTGATGGTGGTTGATAATGTGAAACCTTATTTGTGGAAACTTATTTGCAAAACAGGAATTTGTGAACGTGAACGTGCAAGTGAACGTTCCTATTTATATAATTTGATAACAAGTATGTATTAAGGAAACACAGAGCACATCGCACTAAAGAAATAGAAGTTTAAAGGATAAACCAATAAGCATTTATAATTTCAAATTTAGAATATGTATTGTGCTTTTTTTGTATCCTTAATTAAGTTTTAGTAAAAAAATACATTTACGTTATAAGCGTAAACATAAATATAACAATAAAGATATTTGAATTACAATTTTACATAGAGTATATTAACGTCATATATAAATCGCTGCCCATAGACACTCATGTGGCTGGGAGCTTGTGAGTGTGTTGCTGGCCTTTTAGGGATTGGTACGCTTTTTTCTTGAAGGACCCTAAGTCGTAATGGTTCGGAAATACCGTGGCGGGCAGCTAGTTCCATAACGCGTGGTAAGAAATGTCTTACGATACGCGCAGTGGTGGAACGAATTCTGCTTAGATGTCCGAAGATGAAATTCAGCTGCAGGTATTAATCCGAACCAAGGTATATGCGATAGAAGATGCTGAAGTATGAAGTAAGATGTAGTATTTTAAAGCTAATTTCGAAAAACGCGAGTTCGTAACTATAGACAAGGATTTTTTAAAATTTAGTGTGTAATTTAGTCAACAAAATAAGGCACAAATACATAAGAAAAAATGGAATTGTGATAAGACAGTGGTGTACTGAAATGTGGTAAATAATTCACGCCTAGTAAAGAGAGTCTTTAATGACAATTGAAAATATATACTAGCAAAGTATTGCTTCAAACACTGTACAGTATAACCATCAATACTCCCTGCGGTGGTCGTTCGAATGATGTAACTCACACAATACGACAATACTGTACACATAGAAACAATGCAACGCGGGTTTTATTTGACTTGCAGTGTTTAGCCTGAGAAATGGTAATTTGTGGCGGAAACACATTCACGACTTTAAATATTCCATTCATTTGAGACAAAATTATTAATTTTGAAACGGTTTATTAACAATGGTCAGCTAAATAAACTGTGAAACAATATTAACCTTTTACACACCGATGCCCACATCGGGACAGAGGGCAGATAATAAATTCTCAATACCACTCTGCAATTCGCGTATGTTCGCATAAACCTTAGTTTGTTCGATAGAAAAAGCTGAATATTATTAATTTATGTTCTCGCATTTCCTGTATATAACCTTTTTTCATAGACAAACAGGAAACGCTAATACATATTCTAAATTTGAAATTATAACTGCTTATTGGTTTATTTTTAAAATGGATTTATGTGTAGCATCTAGCGTTATTGTATTACGCGTGAATAAGTATGGGTATTAAAGCCATTGCCTGTAGCTCACCAAACTGGTTAATTGTACTTGGCTAATGTCCCCTTCTTACTCATGAAGACCGATGATTAGTAGGTTAAGGTTTTCTAGTTCAGAAATGGTTCCGGTGCCCGCAGGTATAATTAGTAAGGAGCCCGTTACATAACTCGTACATTTACCATTATCTAGTCATATGTATTTACAGCTTCTGTTCATTTTTTATATAATAAGAGTCTTTTGCGTCTATGTAGTTAGATCTACTGGTTTAGCATTGCACAATTTTAATATGCAGAGTATGTAAAACGGGAACTTCCGTGAAGGAAAATTACGATTTTCCGTAACGGTTAGAAGAGTTTTGCAACTTTCTTTTTTGTTTTGTGACTTCGTCAAGTGGGAATATTTAAATACCTGAGGTTTTCTTTGTAGATTCTTAGTGCGCAAATGTTTATTAATTTACATTATATATTCAAAATAAAATTATACTTAAAACATTAAGCTTTAAGTAGATTACGAATGTTTGTCGGTAAATAAATTTAAAAGAGAATTAATCGGAAGTTTTTATAAAAGGTGTTTTAAAAATTATTGGATTATTTTGATGAATATTATTAGGTATTCCCGAGCCGCCCTACGACTTGGGGACTTTCAAAAAAAGAGCGTTTCTGCAAGCCACTTATAAGCCTCCTGGCGTTGCAAGTGTCCATGGGCGGCGGTTGGCACATCACTCGAATCTGCTCGTTTGCTTCCTCTTCCATAATAAAAATAGAAAGTTTGGGAATTAATTCTTCTAGCTTGGCCTTAAAATCATTGTTATAAGGATCATCAAAACAAAAATCCTACTGAGTTTCTTGCCTGGTCTCAGCTTGGTCGAGTGTAAACAGGCGTAAAGTCATTCAGACGATTTAGAATGGTCCTAACTTAATACAAAGGTGTGACTTTGAATATATATAGTTTTAATTAGAAATAGAGACAAAATAAAATAACATTTATAACGAGATTAAATAAATCATTTCACGTATAATGTCATCAAACATCAGAATAAACCCATTTCAAAATTACGACCGTCAGATTTTATTACTTGTAAATTAAAGGTTACTGTACAATAACTGCATCGTAAACGGATCGTCCAGTTGGTATGTAATGTCATCTATCTTTAAGCGGAAATATTAAAATTTAATAATTCTTACGGTTCCTAGTTCCGTAATAACATTTTCAATTATGATTCGGGGTAAGATCGTCGAAATTAACCTTATAACCTTTTTTACTACGGCAATGACAAATAGAATGATATATACATAGAATATAGGACATTTTTCTATGTAAAATCGTGTCAGCGATCACTTGGATGTGCCGGAAGAGCCTTTTATATGATAGTGAGGATTCCAGAATTATTTTTTTTCCTTATAGCTAAATTTTAATTTACAGCTGGAAAATTAATCTAAACATATGAACCTTCTATAAATCCTGTAATTAGATTAGAAACAGAGTGCTCGGATATTAATCGCAATAAATCGGTTATTTACAGAATATAAACAATGAATGACTTCGCTAACTGTCCCAGGAGTTCGAGAGGTCTAATATTTGCCCATGTCGTATTGACGAAGCCGACCTAACTGTCTCATACAAACTTTGCCCCTCGAGAAGATCATTAGTTCTGCTTGGAGACACATGTGAGATGGTATATCAAATTTTGTATGACATAACTACAATAGATTGTTTGGTCTGGAACCTACCGCGAGCTTGTGGATGAGTTGAAGGATAACTTGCATTGCAAATCTTCAGAAATGTGCGTAGTTCTCAATAAACAAGGAAATAGGGAGAATTTATTTAGGCTTCCAAGTACGTGATTATAATACATTCGCTTCTCAACAAATATATTTAAGATATTATGTATATATTTAAGGTATTTTTGTAATTGGAATAATTGTTTTTCGAAGTCCCAGAAGTTTTTTGTTATTATTTTTCGATTATTAAATCAATGAAGCCCAGTATGGCAATGCGGCATCATTGATGTTTATATTTGAAAATATTTTCTGTAAAGAATTTTAAAATATTTAATTTTAGAAATGTTATCGCTTTAATGTGTAAACAAATTATTGTAGAAATAGAATATCTATCGATGCATGTCTATTTACTAATCCTGTTAAATATCGCAAGCTTAACTACGATGTTGTCTTATTATTTCACTAGCTTTCCCCCGCGGCGTCGCCCACGTGTATTTTCGTTAAGTATAAAGCGTTTTTTTAGTGATCTCGACAGGGCTTTCTTTCACGGGCTAAAATCTTGTTACAATTGGAATTATACATAGCCTGTGTTACTCAGGGATGATGTAGCTTTACATGATCGGATGATTCAGGGAAATCGAGGGCAACTTTTAAATTAACGTACAGGCAATTACTATTCTGACAATTTTATATTCTGATAGTCATCTTCTTATGTGGATGAGCTGATGATGGAAGGTAAAACTCCTCAGCGGTTAAGAGTTGAAAGAAAATTCTTACGAAGTTATGAGTGAGTACGAAATACGTACTTGTGAGGTTATTACTTATTAGCTTGACCAAATAATAAAAGGTAAACCTCATTAACGTTAAGGATGTAGGTAGAAAAATGGATGCGGACAAACGATAAACGTCTCTTCACTCGTTTCCTTTTACTTGTTTGTATAGGTAGTGTTCACTCAAAATAATCATAGGGTAAAACGTTAATGAAAGTTTGAACTGCATGGTAGTCATTACGCAATGGAGCATCTTAATACCGCGATGGATATATTTGGCCTAAGTAGAAGTTCTTTAAAAAAAAACTAAGAATCAATCTCGCACACTCACTCACACAGCAACACCATTACACACACTGATACACACACACACACAAAAATGTTCGTACTTCACATAGTTCCACTTGTTCATGTGTATATATATATTTATTTATTTTTTTCTGTTCGTGTTTTTTTTGTTATTCTTTTTTCTGATCTTAGATTCTATTTCCGGTTCTATATTTTAACCTCATTTTGGCTTTATTTTTAATCTATTTTTATTGTGTAAACTGTTTTTGATAAGCTGTATAGGTTTAAGAACTAAAATAATAAAATAAATCTAGGTTGATGACGAATTTTATCAACGCGATAGATGATCGAGCACATTGTTCAACACTTCAACCGCGCCCGCGCGCACTGCGTTATTTGTTATTTTTGTTACCTCTCATAAGTTTTAATATTAAGATTAACTTATATTAGAACATATTTAACAATATATAACTAATCAATCAATATAAGTGTTTAAAAATTTTGAAGCAGTAGTTGAAGTAAATTTTCAATTGACCAAAACTTTTGACAACGCTCCCAATTATATGTAATCCAACTGTGAAAACCGTGTTCAAATCCGTTCAGTAGTTTTCAAGTTATAACCTACCAGACAGACAGACAGACAAGAATTCCAAAAATTGTTTTTTTGGTTTCTATGACTCTTCTTTAATTGCCTTCTTTCAGTTTTTTTGGAAAAATATTTAATGTACAGATTTTCGTTTTGATTGTCTTATTATTAGTATAGATAAAAGTCCTTGTATATATTGTGGGCTCGCCCCGTAATGAGAAGAGCTGATGCATCTGTCAGTGGCATCTGTCAGTGTCAGGTGTCAGTGGCATCTGTCAGTGTCAGGTGTCAGTGGCATCTGTCAGTGTCAGGTGTCAGTGGCATCTGTCAGTGTCATCTGTCAATGTCATCTGCCAGTGGTATCTGTCAATGTCATCTGCCAGTGGTATCTGTCAATGTCATCTGTCAGTGGCATCTGTCAGTGTCAGGTGTCAGTGGCATCTGTCAATGTCATCTATCAGTGGCATCTGTCAGTGTCAGGTGTCAGTGGCATCTGTCAATGTCATCTATCAGTGGCATCTGTCAGTGTTATCTGTCAGTGTCAGGTGTCAGTGGCATCTGTCAGTGTCAGGTGTCAGTGGCATTTGTCAATGTCATCTGTCAATGTCATCTGTCAGTGGCATCTGTCAGTGTCAGGTGTCAGTGGCATCTGTCAATGTCATCTATCAGTGGCATCTGTCAGTGTCACGTGTCAGTGGCATCTGTCAATGTCATCTATCAGTGGCATGTGTCAGGTGTCAGTGGCATCTGTCAGTGTCAGGTGTCAGTGGCATTTGTCAATGTCATCTGTCAATGTCATCTGTCAGTGGCATCTGTCAGTGTCAGGTGTCGATGGGAGATGCGCGGCGCTGACACTGTGACAGGAGACATTTCGGAATGCCGATAACGTTTTGAGTGAAGAACTGTTCGGTGACGCTATGTGTAATTGTCTAATACCAAAATCTAGTGTTCAGTTGTTTAAGTCCCCGACTGAACCAAAGTTGGTGTTAATGAACACGTAATAAAGAATTCAAATCATTGTTTGTTTTATTTATAATGCTAGCTTTCCCCCGCGGCGTCGCCCACGTGTATTTTGGTTAAGTATAAAGCGTTTTTTTAGTGATCTCGATAGGGCTTTCTTTCACGGGCTAAAATCTTGTTACAATTGGAATTATACATAGCCTGTGTTACTCAGGGATGATGTAGCTTTACATGATCGGATGATTCAGGGAAATCGAGGGCAACTTTTAAATTAACGTACAGGCAATTACTATTCTGACAATTTTATATTCTGATAGTCATCTTCTTATGTGGATGAGCTGATGATGGAAGGTAAAACTCCTCAGCGGTTAAGAGTTGAAAGAAAATTCTTACGAAGTTATGAGTACGAAATACGTACTTGTGAGGTTATTACTTATTAGCTTGACCAAATAATAAAAGGTAAACCTCATTAACGTTAAGGATGTAGGTAGAAAAATGGATACGTACAAACGATAAACGTCTCTTCACTCGTTTCCTTTTACTTGTTTGTATAGGTAGTGTTCACTCAAAATAATCATAGGGTAAAACGTTAATGAAAGTTTGAACTGCATGGTAGTCATTACGCAATGGAGCATCTTAATACCGCGATGGATATATTTGGCCTAAGTAGAAGTTCTTTAAAAAAAAACTAAGAATCAATCTCGCACACTCACTCACACAGCAACACCATTACACACACTGATACACACACACACACAAAAATGTTCGTACTTCACATAGTTCCACTTGTTCATGTGTATATATATATTTATTTATTTTTTTCTGTTCGTGTTTTTTTTGTTATTCTTTTTTCTGATCTTAGATTCTATTTCCGGTTCTATATTTTAACCTCATTTTGGCTTTATTTTTAATCTATTTTTATTGTGTAAACTGTTTTTGATAAGCTGTATAGGTTTAAGAACTAAAAAAATAAAATAAATCTAGGTTGATGACGAATTTTATCAACGCGATAGATGATCGAGCACATTGTTCAACACTTCAACCGCGCCCGCGCGCACTGCGTTATTTGTTATTTTTGTTACCTCTCATAAGTTTTAATATTAAGATTAACTTATATTAGAACATATTTAACAATATATAACTAATCAATCAATATAAGTGTTTAAAAATTTTGAAGTTGAAGTAAATTTTCAATTGACCATAACTTCTTTTTCTCTTAACCGATTTTGACAAAATAAACCTTTGACAACGCTCCCAATTATATGTAATCCAACTGTGAAAACCGTGTTCAAATCCTTTCAGTAGTTTTCAAGTTATAACCTACCAGACAGACAGACAGACAAGAATTCCAAAAATTGTTTTATTTGGTTTCTATGACTCTTCTTTAATTGCCTCCTTTCAGTTTTTTGGAAAAATATTTAATGTACAGATTTTCGATTTTTACTGTCTTATTATTAGTATAGATTAAGTAATATAAGTAGATATATAGTTTGTCATTAAGCTATAAAATTCTATCATTACCTTGTTTTAATCCGTCAAAACTTACTTCAAATTAGTTTACACAAATGTATAATAATATACATCAACTAGGATATTAATTGTTGTTATGTTCTAATAAATAATTAATTAAAACATATTACTTGTTAAACTTTAAACACTACAAATCCATGCATAATTTGAAACAATATAAGTATGAATTGTATTCATATTGAAATAACATATCGTAAGATTCAATTTTAAACAGGTTATGCAAGTACCATTTTAATGAGCAACATATTTGATGAGATTTACATTGGTGCCCGAATTAATATTGAACTCATAAAATTTATCGTTTCGATAATTTGCGCGTACGCAATGTCTTCATGCCATGTTTTAATACATTCTTCGATTGTATAATAAAGTTTCATTAATATAAGAAGCAAATTGTTTGATTATTTTTACAACAATAAAATTATAACTTTTAACTTTTGGTCTCGGGCAGAATAGACTGTAGCGGGCTACTGGAAAGCATAAACTTTCTGGCACCCGCCTATCCCACACGCAGTCTTGCCTTGCTCCAGGTCCCTCATGCAAGAACAAGCTACGGACAAAACTCAGTCTTGTGTCGCGCAGCAAGAACCTATAATGGGTCCTATGTGTCCTTAGATATATTTGGCCTAAGTAGGAATTCTTTTAAAAAAAAACTAAGACTCAACCTCGCACACTCACTCACACAGAAACATCATTGCACACACTAATACACACACACACACTTAAATGCTTGTTCTTTACATAATATACTGCACTTGTTCATATATCTATATATATATTTATATATATATATTTTTATTTAGTTCTTTCTGTTCGTGTTTTTTTTTGTCTATTTTCGATTGTATGTTTTGACCTTGTTTTGGCTTTGTTGTTGATCTATTTTTGTTGTGTAAGCTTTTTGGAATAAGCTGTATAGGTTTCAGAAATAAAAAAATAAAAATAAATAAATAAACACAGTTAAACTAAATAGACGAAAATGATACATAGTGTATAGACAAATGACTATGGTTAACCACAGGTTATATGCAACCTATACGCCAGTTGCACAGATGCAATCATATTTTTTTGGTAGCTAATGTGAGAGGATAAAATATTCAATGCGATATTTTAATCTGACATTTTGTATACGCTTATACGTTGACAATAACAAGGGCCTTTGGTTGAATTTTTTAGACTGCGTCCCACTATATCATTTCACGTATTTATTTCTTCACCGGATTTTACAATTAAGCGGCATACTTGGGATAATAAAAAATGATTTCTTTAGGCTTAGTTGTATCATTGAAGTTCCATATATTTTTGACAATCGATAACGATCCACAGAGTCGTGACCGTGACCACAGATCCCAGACACTTACTAACGTATAAATATTTATTTATTTTTTTATTGCAAATCTGTAGAAATTCATATTCTAAAATTAAAATTTTCTAGTATCACCGTTACAAATGTTAAAGTATTGGCAAACACGATAGTTACATAATTGCTGGTTTGTTGCTATATAAAGCTTACATCGACACATAATTAAGAAATTATCGCTTCGGCCAATGACGCTGTCGAAAATTAATAAGCCTTTGAAGACAAAAAGTATAATTGCTGATAATTATATAGTAAACAATATTTGTTAATATGTTGTCGAAGCCAATAGGAAAATTTCGGTTTAATTAGCTTTTGTACTGGTTCACAGAGATTGTAAGACAAAAGTATCATCATTGTTCCATTTCAATGGAAAAAGTCTATTAAACGAACCATACTAATATATGTTATAAATAAAATAACATATATTTATTGCTATTCTGTTTTAGTAATTGTTATGTATTACACAATCCTGTTATGAATTTATTCATTCACACACACACTTTAAAACTAAAATTAATAAAAGAAAAAATATTTTTAAAAGTCGGCCATGTTAATTAGGCCTGGTAGACTAGCCGTGTTTAATTTCGTTCATATTTTGAACTGTATATTACCGATACTCATTACAATCAAATTAGCACATCGCGCATTGAAATTTTTTTATATAAATGTTACATTACAATTGCAATGGCAAAAAACAAACTCAAACCGCAAATTAAAAGGTCACTGTCTGGCGATGTCTTGTTATAAATAATAGATTTTGCTCATTATAGTATCTTTAGAAATAATATGCGCGTGATTAAATTTAAATTTGCAGAAGATGAAAGCTCTGTGATAAAAACTTAAAGCGCTAATCAATTATAGCTCGATTCTTTTTCTATACCATGCCTTAATATACTAATATACTAGAAATTGTTTTTTTTTCCTTTTGGAGCAGAAACTTTTGGCCTATGGGCTGCAAGTGCACAGACGCTTATTAAGGAATTAAGTAGGCGCCTGTAAGTCAGTACCGGTGATCCAAGAGCTGGTGCTTTCCTTGCTCAGCGTAGAAGCATCGCCGTACAGCGAGGAAATGCCGCCAGCATTGTGGGTACTCTGCCACAGTGACCAAACTTTTAAAATTTGTTTTAGTTTTGTGTTTTGTTTCATTTTAAGTTATATTAGTTAGGTAAATATTAAGAATGTTTATGTTATATTTTAATATGTGTTTGCTTTACTAATATAAGTTAAAGACAATATGATATTATTTACAAAATTATTTATTAAATTCGTTATTTTAATAAAAAATTAATTTAATAAAATTAAAAAAAGTCAGTAGCGTCTATTGTTTTTTTTGTAAAAAGTATTATTCTTTACAAAACATCATAAAAGCTCTCAGTTACCATGTAGACGTGCAAAAAAGTATCAATCCGCGTTGAGTAACAAAAAAGAATTCTATAGGTCTTCTGTGGAACGTCAAATTTGTATTGACGATTCATAAATAGTAATTGGTGTATAACAAGACCTCAATCGTATGGTTCCGTATTTAATTTCGACAAATATTGATTCATTACAAACGTGAGAATATAATTATTTTCGTTAAACAGGCTTTTTATATAGCCGTGGGATCATAGTAATTTTCAACATGCGTTCAAGTAAAACTTTTACGGGATATGACGAGACTATCTCGTTTCGATTCTCGACTTTAATGTCAAAGATCGTCGGGTAACAAATGTTTTTTTTTTTACATCCATTAAATAAGCATTTGGCTAAACCATCATATTTTGGTTTACCCAAATAACAATAGTCTAAAGACAATTTTGTTTGTTATCTTTAAGACTACAGAGAGGCTATAATTATGTTATAATAATAAGTTTGTTTATTTAATCATTCTATTTATTAATAAATTTTATTCAAATCACCTTAAATTAGATTAGTTAATTGCTTCAATTCATCTTGCGTGAAAGCCTCACAATATTGAAACAGTATTGTCTATTGTCAGTATAAAACCTCTCTTGTTTATATAACTCCCATTGTAGTGTGGTAAGGAAATAGCTTTAAAAAACCAATTCCAAAGTTATTGTATGCAATTTAGATGTAGTTATATATCCTTAGCGTTGATATGGCATAAGAACCGCACCTTATTCGCTTACTACCAAATAAAATCCCTTACATCGAGTAAAATCACAAAAATTTGATTAAATGAGTTTGTTTTAAATCTGAAAGCAATTGCGAATGCACGTTCTTCAATTATAAGCTGTTCTTATATGTGACTTAATGTGTGTTAATAATTTGCTCGTCCTCTGTGGTTGTAGAAAAAGAAGGTTTTATTATCGAAGCTTAAATGACTGTGCGACAATTTAAATATAGAACACGATTTCATTGGCACATACTGACAATTGACACTTCTTATGGGGTGTCTATACGAAAATAGGATCGTGTGAACATTTTATCGTGTCACTAGTCACTTGTCAGTTAGAGGCAGTTTCCCAGGCCAGTTCGCGTACATACGTGACTGTGCCATCCATTTCTCATTATGGCAATTTTATCATAATATCTAAACTAATAACATAGTTTGCTAGATAATTGTTTCTCATATCGAATCGACATGAATTATATGCAAGTTAGAAACGACAATAGCGCATTGTTAACAAATATTTTTAACTTCATTTAATATCTCAATGATCAACTTGGCGTTGAGTTTGTTGCCAGTTCTCCTCTTCGCTACGCCCTTGATTCGGGAACTTACAGTACATGTAATAGTAGAGTCAATTTGTATTATATTCAAAATAAACTCAGAAGAAACTCTCCTCCACTCCTTTAAATCAGCAAGTATGTTTTACAGCATGTTCGTTAACCATTAAGTTCGTTAACCGTTAAGCTCTAGCGAATGCATCTTTACAGTTTTTTATAGAAGAGGGGGCCCACCATACAGGTGAAGTCGCTGGCCTTTTAGGGATTGGTACGCTTTCTTGAAGGACCCTAAGTCGTAATGGTTCGGAAATACCGTGGCGGGCAGCTGGTTCCATAACGTGGTGGTGCGTGGTAAGAAATGTCTTACGAAACGCGCAGTGGTGGAACGACATACATCAATTTTAAACGGGTGGAATATCGTATTCTGCCTAGATGTCCGAAGATGAAATTCAGCTGCAGGTTTTAATCCGAATAACTCCTCCGAACACTCCCCATGGTAAATGCGATAGAAGATGCTGAGAGATCCAACATCTCTACGCAGCGCCAAAGGATCCAGTCGGTCAGAGAGTGACTGGTCAGCGACGATTGGAACCGCGCTGCGTTGAATGCGATCTAGAGGAAGGAAGGCTGGTATTGGGGGTCTGCCGCCCAGAGGTGAGTTTAAAACGATAAAAAAGCCTTAATACCAGTAGGTATGGTGAAATAGGACACACATATAACACATATTGAGAACAACCCTCACACACATAAACACACCGACTCAAGATAAATGGACTAATCAACACAAAAATATTCGCACAACTAGTTTACTATTTATTTATCGCACACACATTTAGGATAAATAATTGCTGATCATAGTTTTTGTATTATTAGTGTATTTTACGTAATTTTTTTTCATAAAATTAACACTGCACCATCATTTATTAATACCGATTAAACGATTGAATTTTAAATTTTGTTATGATCGAACTTTATTGCGCCCATAAAATTCGTTTACATATAAATTGCATTGGAACGTGTCGCCAAACTAATAAAAGGGAAGATTAAAAGTGTCGTGGAGGCTGATATTTTTTTTTACCTAATGATCTTAGGGCGGATGCAGACACGATGCTCTTTTTATTTAATGAATTTATTGTGGCCTACAGTTTATAATATATCTAATACTAATAAATACACTCTTCTTTCAAAGTTCTAATTTAAAGCTTTAGTAAACATTGCATCTTGATCTCGCTCTAACTCTTCTATCTAAGGTTTTCTGTAGTTGGTTATCCTGTTGGTTGAAACTTAGTTTAGGTTACATGCCTCTTAATATATTTATTCTTATCATTGTAATATATATTTATCTACTTTTACCATCTTGATCGTTCAGACAATCTAACAAGATACTGTATTCTGTCAGAACTACTTATAGTTGAAACTACTTATAGAAGACCATCCAACTATTAGGCTAACGGACCTTGAGTCGTAATATTTTAATTAAGAATGTAGCCACTGCCTATTTAATACTGTAAAAAATAATTTTGCTTTAACAACTGACGTTAAATTAACGTGTGTACACAGTTCTTCAGTGTGTTAAAAAAATGATATTATAGCCTCAATATAAATGTTGTCAAAGCCAATAAAATAAGTGACAGCTAATTTTGAGTGCGGTGTTTATTTTGCATCGTTATTAGTCGTACAGTCCGACTTTACTCGGTTAATATGGCCGACGTATTCTACATAATACGTTGTTATAACACTACGTGAATTATAAATTATTAACCATTATAGCCGATCAATTATTAAAAACTCACTGTCACCTTTAAAATCTATAATAATGTCATAATGATAATATTTTTTAATAATTTTACCTTATTTTTCATGGTTTAATTAATTTATACTTTGCACCTTTTTCACCAGTCAAATTGTATTTTAAGTGATCTTTCATTTTGTGGGTTGCCTGGATGAGATCTCTGTTGCCCCTATTAATTTAATTAGTATTATTTAATTAGTATTAAAATCATCTACTTCCACTATTTATAATAAGTGTGAATAAATAAATAAAATGATGTATCAAAAATAATATCTTACTAACAGACCTAAGTTGACCATAAACTCTAAGTTTAGAGACACATAACATTAAATAATTTAAGTTTCCGAAAGCTGCCATATTTTTTATTGACCACGACCGCTGAAATGCCCAAGATAAACAAATATCGCACAATTATTAACAGTTTCATTTTTAAAATTAACAAATGACTCAATAAGGATGTATAAAAATGAACGGTAAAATATACCACAGGTAAAGTAAATAATCGTTAAAGTCATCGTTAAACTTCTATTTTAAATCGTTACATTTTATACACTAGGTGTTAGTTATGTTCAAATAAATTATCTACAGCCGTGAATACACATAGACATAATTTTTGTGAGGAAATCGTTGAATATTGTACCTACGCGTTCGCAAAGCGTTTTTTAGACGGGTTTTCTTGCCGCGCGTTTCTCCCATTGAAAAAGCCCTAGATTATGGAAGCTTTGCAAAAAGCTCATCATCCATGTTATATATATATATATATCGGTGCAACTACAACTAATACTAAATGAAAATAACTAGGATATTTAAGTTTAGGCATAATTTAATCGTCCTACAATAATTTTAAAAATACAAGTTGAACACTTTCAAGTTTAATACGCTGTGAAATGTCATCCTCATTATTATGTGGATGAAAAACATGTCAGCATTTTAAAAAAGATGGATGTATTTTATTTTATTAAATCTGTCCCCAAACATCTTATGTGCTATATACATTTAAAACAATAAACTTATGAGATAATAAAACTAGGTTTACACATAAAATAATTAAATGGGAACATTGTAACTTGCACAACAACCTGGCAAATATCAGCAAGGTGTTGTTTTTATAATTAGTGGTAATCGTCAAGTGCTGACGCAACGCCTTGCATACAGAGATACTTCTTTCGTTATATATCTAATATATAAAATTCTCGTGTCACAGTTTTCGTTCCCTTACTCCTCCGAAACGGGTGGACCGATTCTCCTGAAATTTTCTGAGCATATTGAGTAGGTCTGCGAATCGGCCAACATCTATTTTTAGAGACATTTTTTTTTTGGCAAAACGACGTTTGTCGGGATCAGCTAGTATACCATTTATATAATATTATTGACGAAGAGTTTAATACAATTATTGACAACTTAGTATTGATACTATATTTATTTACATTCCAACTACGAACATTTAATACTTCTTTAAACTTAAAATAACTAATGTGTTCATATATGTACTAACTGATCCGGCAAACGTTGTTTTGCCATATAATTTATTTCTAAGTAACTTTTAGTGTTGACAAAAAATAACTGGCGGAGATAATAATTTAATGACGATTGATCAGTTATCGTCCGGGGATGAAAAATAATTATCACTAAGAAATAGGTGTTAATAAAAAAAAATATGAAGGGTGGACAACCCTTATCAAAAAGAGGTATTAAAATAGAGGCAGATTCTCGATGACACCTACTCAATATTCTCACAAAATTTCATGAGAATCGGTCAAGCCGTTTCGGAGGAGTTTTTCGGAACTTTATATATAAGATATACTTGAAATAAATGCGACATAATCTGGCCACAGTACAACAATATGCAGACAAATTAAACAATGCATATAAACTTTGACATTAATTCCGCTGACCGCACTGTATTAAAAAAAAGTCGCGTCATGTTCGTAAATGGGAACAGAGACAGGTTTTTGGCCATCACGAGCTATTATGCGTGGTTTTGTCAAGCACAATGATCGTCGTTAGAACCCGGGCCGTTAACACGTGACCCGGTGTTTTGAGATTTCCTCGAACAAGTTTTGTATACTTAGAAATAATATGATCTAGTTTTTAACATGTTCATGTTTAACAGTATTCAGGTTGAGATCAATTACACTAGCCTGAAATATGTTTAATTGTCGTCAAACAATGCCTCGTAAAGCACATTTCCCTTTAGTAGCTTGTAACAGAGGTAACCTTATCCCCCAAATGTAAAGACAAACCTGTATCAAGTATTCTCGAGATAAGCGTGTTCAAACTCTACCGTTTTCTAAGTATATGTACATAATCGTAAAATATCATCAATACTCAATGTATAATGGGAAATAGGAACCGTTCTATATCAAAATCGATCGTTTTATTGATAAATTCGCTTCGCTTTTGAATTTAGTTACGTGTGGTCATTAGTGATCTTCATCTAACGGGTGGACGCGCGTGATTTCGTATCGCACCGCGAACATCCATTTAAGCCTCTTCCTAACAGAATATTTAATGGTTTATTAAATATATTACATTTATTGTTGCTATATTTTTTATTAATTATTTCGGGTTCACTTACTGGTTCCAAATGATTCGTTTCTTACAAATCACCTTCATGTTTCTCTGTATCATTTTTTAAATGAGTTAACTTAATTTGTGGTAAAGTTTATATGTAAATGTTCGTAAGACGTCGCTTCGTCACGAATCTTTAAAAAGCTATCTTAATTCTTAATTATTATACGTCTGTTCGTTCGGACCAAGCTGAGAAGAAGCAGGCAAGAAAGTCAGCTTGGTTGTCTCATCTTGCGATATTTTTCAGTTATTCCAACGAAGTTGAGAAGAAGCAAGAAACTCAGCTTGATTTTTTTATAAGGTGGAGTTCACCATCGTGCTATAATTTTCAGTAATGTGTATGAAAGACCCTTTAGTTACGATTGAACACGCTTTATATGACGTTACGACGTGCGACTGTTTCATACATCTCGGTAGAATAATTAACACAATTTAATTAACAGTCCTTACGAATTAGCACGCACCACTTTGTTACTAACAGGTCTGTGCGGAATAAGGACATTGTGATAAGGCTAGATTCAGAGTAATACAAGATGATTATCATCCGCCAGTAATCAGAAAGGTTCACCAAAGAAAATTGTATGTGTCTCTGACAAGATGGTATTTTACTTTGACTCTCCTATTATCATTGTTCAAGGTCATTTGGGTACTATGTACCCGATGGCCTCCAAATATTCGAGCCTAACTGAGAGTAGTCGACTTCGACTGATGGCAGTTGAAGAAGAAAAAATAAATTATAAATAATGTATGACACTTTATAGCAAGCTTAAAGCTTGGTTATCGTGTTTGTGATCACTACATTATGTTACAGTGATGTCCAGCCTCCAGCCTACTTGATTACGTTAAGTTTTATGAGAAATATTTAATGATTACATTTTGTTCGAAATATACAGGTAAATTAAATGCAGTTTTGATAATGGAATTAATTTTAGTATGATATGATAATTAAAATTTAATTAATGTTAATTCAATGTTCGTCACATTTTGAGACTAACGAATGTCCCGCACATTTTTAAAATAAATAAAAATAAAAAAAAGTTTATTTCTTTTACATACAAAAATGCAAACAGTATTGAAGCTGGGGTCAACCTAGTCGGTACTCTTGACAGGTGACTGAATTTTACTGATTAACATTCAATATATTTTTTATTTAATGCTGTCTCATAACATAACAAACAACTATCTAAGTAATATATATAGTTACAAAATGCCCATGAATTTTTTTAAACCGCTTTCACGAACGGTAGAGTCAATAGACAAGAGACTCAAGAGATGAATCAATTGAGTGTTTGATAAACTCAAATCATTATTTGTACCAGTAACGGCAATTTCTTCCAATCACTAAAAATGTATGGTACAAGCATTCAATTACAATGATTGCTATATGAGCATTACATAGTAAGAAGTGTCATTACTACGGACCATATCATTAAGCTACCGCGTTCGGAATATAATATACTTTAATGGATGACATAGTCTATGTCATTCGATTAATTATATTCTAATACAAATTTCTTGCTACGTATATATATATATATATATATATATATATGTCGGGTAATGTTTTTTTAATATGTGGTGAGGAAATGCCCGTAGCGTTACAGGTTCTCTGCAAGAAACTTTTTAAATTTACTTTGATCAGAACATCATACATTTTAATTACATATGTTTGTAAGTTTTATTACTTATTACTTTGTTATTTTATTCATTAAATAGTTTATTTATGTCTTATTTTCAAACTTTAAATTGTTGCTGTGTGCTTTGTGATATACGAAAAATAAATCGTTATGACATTATCACTTACTTAAATAATAAAACAGAATAGTTGTGGAGAAATAATATCTTGTGGGTATATCTAATCTGTAGATATTTTTTATTACCCAGAAAGTATTCTATATAGAACTATACCGTCCGGCGAACCAAAACAGACATCGGTTGTGATTTTTTATAAGCAATACAGACGTAGTAATAATTTAACACAAGTCAAATTTTGAGATAACATCCAGGTTAGGGAATCCCGGTGTGTGGCTGCAAATACTAAAACTCACGGTCATTACGTGAATTCTGACGTTGAATCCACACTGTGCAAACACATCGATCAAATAACCAATAGTCGATTAGTCTCATCATTAACATCTTGAACCGTAAGTATAGAAACTTAAACCACCTATGTTGTACTTTGAAAATTCATTAACCTCAAGCTCCAAATGAAATTTATCTCTCTCGATAATTATCTCTCGATAATTGTTACAGCAAATGCTTAGGGCCTTTTTATCCAGCTCACTTATACAAATTGTATCATTATTAGAATTATCGATCAATCAATCAACAGAGTACTGTAATTTTTTGTCGAGTGTCGAGTGTATAAATTATGTTATCAAAGCCACGTGCTACGCGCTAACAATGAATTAAAATAACATTTTTATCGCGTAATCTCTGATGCGCACGAGTGGACGCACTTTAACGAATCACGGCCGTTAATAGTGTTTATAGAAGTGATTAGAGAAGCTATTTTTTTTATATAAATAAATATTGGGTTTTGCTTTGTAAATGTTGTAGGTTAAGTGTTTGTTGAGATTTATGAGGACATGTCCGTGTTGGGTACGTATGTCTACTATTTGAAAGGCATGAGGCTAGTACGACCGTCTAGATACTAGATGGTTCTTCTGGACTTTAGAATTTTGATAGATAGGCCTTATAATTAATAGTGATTCTCATGTACAGAAAGATAATCTTCATTTTTTTTAAGGAGGTACAGCTACATAATAAGGTTAGAATAATTAAAAAAATACAGCTGCTCCCTCAACGTCTCACATAGCTAAGTTAAAGGAGAGTATACAAGTTTTTAATAACTTTATTCTTATTATTAGAACATTTAGTATATTATTTTGTAGTCAATCTATGCAAACTATAAAATTGATTTAATATGAAAAAATATGAATAAGCTTAATTATAGAGAAATATGAATTCTAATATACAAAAGATACCTCAAATTTATATATACATAAATATAAATAGAGAAGACAGTGGCCAAGCCATAAGGCTTAAAACCTTCTGCATTTTTAGATTGACTTAATAAACTTTTAATAAACAAATATCTTTTCTTGCAAAATCTTTAAAGCACCGACTCTACAGATAATTTAAAATCACGACTGCAAGGTGTGAACTATGAAGGCTGTACATTAATTACATCGACAAGGCTCGCATTTTCTCACCCGTATACAAAGTGGCTAGATTGAGATACACTCATTACATTTAATTGAGGTCCGCTGACGATGAGATTATGCTTTCTAATAACTGGTAACACCATGAGATACAGTTCTGGAAGTGATTATAAAAACTAATGATTATAATATAGTGTAAAATGTATATACCACTGAAGGGACTGTGCGTTTTATTGCGTTGTAGAGAGTGGTTGAATGGAGAGAAGAAATGAAATACTAGATAAACCAACCAAGGCATCATTTCGACGCTTTAGACCGGTTTTTGTAAAATCGAATGACGTTATAAGGAGTTAACAACGTATAATTATTAGCCAATGCCGCAAGGACCACACTTTTTAAATTTGTTTTAGTTGTATGGTTTGTTTTGTGAATTTAATTTGTAAAAAGTTATAACAATATTTTTTAAAAGTTGAATATAACAAAACATATGTTGATAAAATGGTCTTTTTCAAAACAACACATCTCAAGTTATAAACAACATACAACATAAAAATCTGCGTCTTCTTGCAATGTATGCTTACCATTTCACCTTTTCATAGTTGCCTGGAAGACATCGCTAAGACCGATACGGCCCACAATTTGCTCACCCAACTTCAATTTTATATATATTAAAATGTAGTGTTACCAAAAAAATTAAATAAATCAGGTCCGCTGATTTTGTGACTATTAGTTAATAAAATTTGCTTTGATAATTTGATTCGTGATCATTAATGATCCATTACAACCTGATTGATGATTCGCTCTTTGACTCTAGGTACATGAACTTATCTCACTTCCTGTTATCAAGACTAGGTCGCCTCTACATTTACATCCCATTAGAGTGAATGATGGTAAAGTTATTTTATATTTGTTCATTTAATAATACAACAGCCTCTTTTCGCGATTTAAACTTTTAAAATGTTTTATAGAGCCGGAAGCACACCATAAAAGTGAAGTTGACAACCACACCCATGTGGCTGGCAGGTCGCAACTGCGTTGTCGGCCTTTTAAGCAAGTTTGATATTAGTTGATTCTTGGACAGATTTCGTATTTCGTAATTTAAAAATTGTAACAAACATCTACTGGACAAATGGACTTTACCGATTTGATTTATAAGATTTACCGAGTTAAGTATGAAAAGAAATTTAATTATTTTTTATCACTGTTTTATTGCTAAATTTATTGTGTTTTAATCCTATTTAGCACTTGTTTTTATTCGTATGTAATTATCATATGTGTTGCTGTATTTATTGTAGAAATAAATATAAAAAATAAAACATCCTTTAGACAACTTTCTAATAAGTACAAAATTAAATTTCACGACAATATTACGAAACGCGGAAAACGTCTCAGCAAACAATGGTACATATATCATATTGGTAGGGCATTAACATTGACAAATTCTTAAATTAATAAAACAAACTCTCATTGTTTTAATTCATTTTACGATTTGTTAATATTATCTCAAAATCTCCTCTTCTCTTTTAAATCCTTCGCTTTCCCTACTATTCCCTAATGAGACAGCTACGCAACAACTTTACGGTGATCTGGACTTCAGGAGCCGTGGTCAATACTCCCAGTCCCAAATATATTTAACCTTAAAATTATTGAAATCATTGAAAGAATGAGGAGAATTTTTCTAATATTTAGTATAGATGCTAGCACTTAAAGAAATTCAACGTACACCTTTGATCATAACTAATTTTAAATTGATAAACACTTAAGTCGTCAATTGTATTGAAAGACAGCAATGACTTTTAAAATAAAGTACTATGTTTATTGATTGAGTAACCATACGATTGTTTTAATTAAACAGTTAAACGTTACTGTCAAATTGTATTTTATTAAACGTACGCAAAATAACAAAAATTTTAATAGTCACGCAATATTAAAGATATATACACATAACAACATACATTTTTCATTCTCTATTTGTACAGTTAGAAACGTGTATAATGCTTACAGCATCAACTTTTATACACTTATCAATCGATAAGAAAATAACTTATTGACAGGAACATTTGACAAGGCCATTTACCTAATCAAGGGAGCGGTTGAAACGCTAAGAAACTTTCTGTTATTCCTTTAAGTCACCATATATGTTAACTTTCTTAAGGGCGCCGCACCGGCCCTTAACAATGGGCGTCCACGTCTGTGTCAGCCCGTACACTTATAAGTTATAAAAAAGTAATTAAAAAACACCATTAGTGATTCGTTCAAATGCGAACCAAAGAAGCGAAGTCGCGTAGTTAGCACAGGTCTGAATTATAATTAAAAGTTGCTGACAACTGATACACCTCTATTGTTTATACATATCAAGATGTGTCACTCAGTTAAACTTAGCCTCCGGCGATGGGGAATTAATGTTATAGACAGCTCTCATATTGCTATTAAACGATTATTATTTATATTCTTTGTTGGTTAGATATTAAAAATGAATAATCTATAGTCGTTTAATTGTCTTGTTTTACTATTCATAAATATATCATACATTAATTTAAAAAAAAAACAGATTATAATAAAAAAATATTATTTACGGACAGTGTCATTAAGTGAAGTACTGTTCCTTATAACAAAATTATAAATTAGATACTTATTAAAACATATTATGTAACAAGCTCTAATATGTGTTATGGAAAGACCTTATCGCATATTTTATCCAATTCTTTAAAGGAAGGCAACGCACTTACTATACATAAAATCGACATTCCAAGCTTACATAGACGTCATAGTGATGACATAAAAATACATAGATATGGTTAAAAAGGATGTTACATTCAATTCGGAATGTGTTGTATGCATATGGTACCGACACTTTCATTTTAAAAATAACCAGTTCATCGGGATTCTCAATTCTTTATTAGGCTAACACTGGTTCTAGTGTGTTTAACAAGTGTTTTGCTACTGTGAAAGTTAAGAAGCAACACCTACGCTTCCATTCAACAGCTCTACTATTACACATGAGGTCATTTTGTTTTTTATTTGAATCTAATATTACTTTTAATTGGTTTAAACGGGTTTTATTACAGAAATATCAGTGTTGTGATGAATAATACAAAAAAAATACATCAATAGAATCTAAATACATTTTAGAATTAATTTCCATACGAAGGATTACTTGAATTGCATATTTAAATACTTGAATGTATTTTCTCCGCTCAGGTATAATCCGTATTATTACTGTTTGCGTGCGTATGCGCACCAATTTTGTGCGCAATTTCTAAGTTGTCACATGCTATCATAGAGGCAAAGAGGTATAATCTTAGACAGCTCGATTGGCACTTAAAGATTTTCTCAATAAGAACGGTATCTAACGATATTTTTATACACACACCTGGTATATAAGCACAAGAGTTAAGTTTCAATTGAAATAAATCTTCTTTGAACTTAATTTTGAGTGCTTTGCAACAATCGTGGTCAGCGAGAGACTGCCACAAAAACTGACAGATTAAAATCGCGTATACAAATAAATATGTATTATGACAATAAGTAATGCCAAGTCAAAATATATATCAAACTATTTTATATACTTAGATGTGTTGAACATTAATATCTTAGTTCAATACCCTGATAAGTATGATATAACATCATTACATACATAATATTACATTAAAGGACATAATAATTTTCTCCGGACAAGAAAATATCATTAATCAATAAACTGGCCTTAGAATGTGAATCCAATAAGAGTCTCAATCAAAAAGCCAGCAAAAACCCTATTTGTGCATAAATAGCAAACTAAGCTAAGTAACTAGCTGATTTATCATCTGTGTTCGTCAAGAGAACCGTTACATAAATTTCATTATCATGCAGGAACAATTATCTGTGGCAAAAAAATTGACCTTTCAACCGCATTCTACTTCGCAGTGACATTTGACAAGACAACCAGCGAAATACAATTAGGATTTAGGATTGAGATAATTCGTGTGTCATCTTAGTCAATAGACAATTTACATTGGCTTTGGTTTATGGTACAGAGACAATTTCATCTGTCAAATGTTTGAATAATTGTAAATTCGCATCGGCAACAGAATATTCTTTTATTAATATGATAAAATATATATTTATTGCTTTGTAGTTACTTTTTGACTATATTATAATAGTGCCTGCATTTAAGAAACAATCTACTTAGTTATGGAGAACACGCTCTCTTACTAACCTTCAAAAATAAATAAATTAGTAAACAATTGATTATACAAAGTAATAAATACAAAAAAAACACGTACCATTTTAATATTAAAGATTTAAAAAGTTTTTAGTTACGACATTTGTCAAATAATGCTTTTCTTTAAATATTCAATGTATTTCTCTGCTAAGGATCAAAATATTAAAAGTAAATTGTCTGATTTAAAACCAAGATGTCGATGTCATAAATTCCGTTTTGATCCGCTGCAATCACGTTAGGTATTTCCTTATAAACTATCAGTGCTTTTATAGTCTATCATCCGAGTAAAAAACTACGCGTGGCACATGCTGCGTGTTTCAAATCGCACGCATTTTTCGTGCTTAGGGAAAATCATCATTGATCCATTGTCCATTAAGTTTGTTTTTCTATGACAAATGTAGTCGCGTGCAATGCAGTTTGGTACGGTGATAATATAATAGCGATCATTCAAGTATGTTACTCATGTTGGTCATTTGATGCTAGATTATCTTTCTTCACAACGTAATTCAGCAATGTTGGGGTTACGCAGAACTTAGCACGAAAAATACGTTATGTTGGATTTTTTGTATGAAACACTAGAGAAGCGCTTAATATTTTAAACTAAACGGAGCATGAATTACAAATAACTTAGTCAAATCGATATATTCCTTAACCCTGCTTACCTTTCGTAGAGGCATTTTAAATATCATAAAAAGAACCTTTTAATCCTGAATGTGTTCGTATTTGTATCTTGTATGTATATATTGTACATACAAGATACAAATACGATATATATATATTGCCAATAGACTCCCATTTAGGACCGTTAATTTTTTTTTGTTTTATTTCTGTGTATAGAGTTTGTTTTATATATGATTGTTTGGTTGTTTTTTAAAATTGTATATCTATAATGCTGTGCATCCCTATAATTTATGCACATACATGCCTTGTGTGTTTCTTTTTTGTAATTTTGTTCGGGTTATGTTTGTATGTGTGTTGTTGGTGTGCCTTATTAAATAAATAAATAAATATATTGTTTTATCTCTTAAATGTTTCAAGTTCCCATATTTTTTTTTGTGTTTATCTTGTTTTATTATCTTATAAGTTTATTGTTTTTTGATATATTTAGCACATAAGATGTTTGGGAACAGATTTAATAAAATAAAATAGTTAGCGAAGAAACTATGGCTAAGTTCGTGCTAAGGCCATAGCGTCTCAGTGGTCAACGCACAGCTTAGTAAGCCAAACATGAAACATGCGGATTTCTATTAATTTCGTAAGATTGTTATTATGACCAATAACTGTCAATTTGATTTTACTATATAATTTGGATTTACCATGTTAAGAGCTTAGTACATATCACCAAAATATTGTACGCGCTTGAGGGGCGAATAGAGAAAGCTGACACTAACACGATTTTAAGAAAAAGGGGAAAAAGTCTTGTTTTATTAGCCGTTTGTTTAAAAACTACTTCAAACATCATGAAGTATAAAACCGTTTGATTTCATTAAGTTGACGTAAGTTAATGCATTACTCGATTAGCATAACTGGTTAACTCCCCATGTTTTGTTTGAGCTTCCATTATGAGTTTTTAAAGAAGTGTAATAATTCTATTGTTTGTGTAGTGTCAATAAATTGTGTGTATAATTAATAAACAATGTGTGGTAAGGCTTCAAAGGCTGGAATTTTTTAAACATAATAATATAACGAAAGAAGTATCTTCCTAGCTGTCGTGCATTTACAATGTATGCAACTTTTTTAATAATGACATGTCCGCACTTGTTTTTCATACACAGACTATGTATTCAAATAATAAGGATGACATTACATAGTTCATACTTGAAAGTATTCCACTTATGTTTTTAAAATTTATGACAATTTAATGATGCCTGAACTTATTCTATTTATTTTAATACTAATTGTTGTAGTTGCGCCGATATATCTTATATTACATATGAAATAATTAAGATACTGCACACAAGTAGTACATGGGAATTAAAAAGCAAGGCTGCTGATACGTAGCCATAAAGAGTCGGGGTTTTAAATATTTGCTTTTCAGTTACAAACTTAATAAATTAATTTTGACTTTGAGATTGTTAAATATAAGCTTCTTTATCATAGTGATATTGATATCATATCATAGTGATAATTTATTGATACTATAGGTTTAAGTTTTATAATTATTTACATGTTAAAAAAAGCTTTAAATTTTTGTATTACTGGTTTAACCTTAGAATAGAAGCTAAAGCTAATATCACTATGTTTATATGATTTATTATTTGCTGAATTCATCTACGCGCCCAAAGAACGAAGTCAACGTTATCATATGACTTAAATAAGCCTTAATTTGTATATTGTTTCTATATAAAATACTATTTACCGAATATGTCACTAGAGAAGATAACATCTTTACATTTAACAATCTAACTCATCCAAATAGGTTGAGTAAAAAAGGTTGTATACATTTTTAGAATTGAATTTAATTCAATTCCCATTTAAAGCCTCTTTATCTCTTTTATACATTGACTCACAACACTTACAAATAATGTAATAGAGTTTCTTGATTAATATTCTTATCATGCAACAGAACTAATTTTGTGTGCATGCCCGTTTTGAATATCTAATTCTCAGAGACAATGCGAGCTATTACAAATTAAGTAGAGAAGAGATTGGTGGAAAAATGAAGAGCAGAATAATCATTGTATGAAATACAAGCTAAACCAACCGAGAGCCAGCCAGATTTCGACGCTTTAGGGAGTTTATCGTTAAATCAAGTGACGACTGTATATCTTCTTCATTTCAATTATATTAAAAAAAAATAATAATCTGTGTAATAAACAAAAAACTATAATGCGTAAGTAGTAACTTGTTACACGATTCTGCTCTGCACATCGTTTTTATTAAGCTTAAATCTCAAAGTCAAACTCAAACACAAAATATCTTTATTCAAGTAGGTCTTTATAAAGACACTTTTGAATCTTCCAATTTTACACTACCACCGGTTCGGAAGGCAGTCACCTACCGAGAAGAACCGGCAAAAAACTCAATATTTCATATAATATTATAAAATGCATTGGCTACTCAACAATTAAAATATCCCGATGCTGAGCTATTGCTGACATTAATAGGATCTTTATTCTCTAAATTACATTAACAGACATTAATATAAATCTCCTTTAACGGATCTAAACATATAAAAGTGGAACACATAAGCGTTGAATCTAGAGTTTAGATCGGGTTTAGAATCTATGGTTATTATTGAAATGATGCATCAAGAATATCACCACAAGCATCCGTCAAGCCATTTGTAAGCTGTAATGATGAAACTAGACAGGTATAGAATTTAAATCAAAATGTTTGATAAATGATTTGTTGTGTACTTGATATTAAAGATATCTTAAAGAGAAATTTCAATAAAAGACAATTTTTTATTAAAATACCATAAAGTGTATTTGAAGAAGATTCTAGTTTAACTATTTAAGGACGCAACGTTTTCCACCTTATTAATTTATGTTCTTTTGTCCAACTGCGGTTAGAGTTGTTGAGTATGTTTATTTTTTTCTATGTTAATACGCCAAAATATATAATAAGTTCGTAAAGACTAAAAATTAAAATCTATTTTAGTTAGTTTTAAAAATAATATTATATTTATAATTTATTGTGATGTTGTGTGTGCCGTGTGTGTGTGTCCAAATAAACATATTTTCTTTCTTTCTTTAAATGCAAATGTCACGCTGACTCGAAAATTAACAATTCAATTTTTAATATCATTGAACTCACCTACTTTGTGACATCATCTCTTCTTAAAAACTTCGAAGTGCCTGAAAGGAAAAACCTTCATATAAACACTTCTTTTATAATTATTTAATCGTGTGAACTAGATGTGTTCTAAATGTTTTTATTTTTCTTTTTTCTACTTATGTTAATGTATTCCTCGCACCTATCCAAATTTACTATTATATATATATATATATATATATATATATATATATATATATATATATATATATAATAGTAAATAATATAATATATATATATATAATAGTAAGAGACGGCCTTATCGTTAATAAGCGATCTCTTCCAGGCAACACACAAAATGAAATATATATATATATATATATATATATATATATATATGAAATATATATATATATATGAAATATATATATATATATATATATATATTTCATTTTGTGTGTTGCCTGGAAGAGATCGCTTATTAACGATAAGGCCGTCTCTTACTAATGTTTCGACAATTGCGATTTTATGATATAATGTATATATATTATATTATATGACTTCTTTATCAATTGCAATCTATCTAAGCCAATTTTCAACACATGCAATCTGTTGTACACCTTTGGGAAGTTAAATATATTATATTATTTATATGCATATGATTATTTATTAGGGACATCAGATAATCTTAATCTTAGACTTAAGAAGGTAAGCACTACGCATTTTCTCCAATCAAAAGGGGCGGATAAAGGATACTCGACAATTCGAAATCAATCACCATATATATGCTTAGCGGGCGAGAGAACTTCGTTAGCGCGTTTTAGGATCGATGACGTCATTTTCAGTTTCAGAATCGTATATTGTTTCTGCGGATTATAGGTGTCGCTATTTTAAGGTAAGGTTTGTTGTTAGGTAGATAAATAAATTAGGCCTAAAGTTAGGCGTTGTAAGGACAGAAAGAATCTGATTTAAAATACTTAGTTCCCTTATCATTATGTATTTTTATTTGAGGTTATTAAACAAATAATGTATGCGTATAGTTCATTCACTTAAGGTGTAATTGTTGCGGAGGTGACCAAAGGTTCATCTTTTATGGTAATTCTTCGCCTTTATTATATATAACATAAAGGCGATATTACGAGTGCGATATGGTATGATGGTTTGCGCTGAAGCGTGGAACATGCTTGCGTTTTATAGCTTTCTTCTTAGTTTTTTGAGGCATATTGAATAGAATTAACTGTGTATTACTAATATATGTATGTTTGTATTTTGTAAAGCTATGTGGGCGAATACTCGGAATTAGTTGACTCTTAAACGTGTCCCTGAATCTCAGCTAGTTAGACTGGCTTTATGATTATGTGATAAACGTCTAGATTCAAGTCCCATTCCCACAGTCCTGATAACCGCAGACGTTTTCACTAGAGGGCGCCAGGCCACGCTAATTTACTATAATAAGCATGCGAACCGCGTAATAACGATTTATGTACGTTAATTTATCTGTCTCATGTCGTTCACCGAAATCTATTAGGTTTTCAGATATGTTTGGTTATGTTAATTCTAATTTAAACAAAGATATAAGATACGAAGAGTTGAAAAAATTAGCGGTTTTTATCGGACTAGATATTATCATGTAAATTTAATTATTCGGTTTAAAACCCGAAGAGAGTCCAAATTTGACTTGATAGACTATGATGGGCTTATGGTTGTTTGTTTTGTTAAAGAAGAGGGCAAACTAGCAGGAGTCACACCATAAAGGTTAAGTTTTGGAAGAACTAAATTCAGAGCATACTACATGGCATATAAGTTAGTCGGCGAAGCTATGGCTGGGCTAACCTTTTATAGCTTGAAGAAATCGACAAGAAATTCTAAGCTACAAATTGGAAGTAAAATCTGAAAACTATAGTTAAAGATAGAGTCAGAGTCAAGAAGTTGCGGACATTGACTTTCAAAATTTAAATAGCCTTTAAAGCGTATATTTGTGAGGGGAAAGTGTGACCACAAACAAATACTTAGAATTAATTATGCAAACTGTAGACGGTTTGCCGCCAATGCGTTAGTGTTGCCAGTTTAACAATGATTTTTGCCAGGACTCATTTTAATGTGTCAACAGTCAATTGTCAACGAGACACCACACTGTGAATTCTTAAAATGTTTAACGTTGTGTTGTTAAGCTCTCGCGACGTAGTTAACTTTATTTTTTATGGAATAGTATAACGGTGTAATTATTAAGGAAACGCTTTGGATAAATGCACGTAGAATTTGTTTTGATACAGTTATGTTGACTTTGTAATGTTTCAATATAAAAAATAGTGTATATATATAAAAATTCTTTATTTCAAGTTCCCATTTAATTTTTATGTGTAAACCTAGTTTTATTATCTCATAAGTTTATTGTTTTTTAAATATATTACGCACATAAGATGTTTGGGGACAGATATAATAAAATAAATAATGTTAAAGCGTGTTATCCTTTCAATACATAATATAGCAGAAAGCTTGAAAACTCATGAATGATTTTTATCAAAGGAAATCAAAAATAATATTATTCATATAGGTGGACTCGAACTGGCAAGAGACTCCTTTAAATCACCCAGTATATTCTACAGTACGGTTGTAAAGGGCAACACCGAATGGGTCAATCTTTATACATAATAAGAACAAAAAGCTCTCACTACCAATGGGCATAGTGAAATAGGCATTTACCAAAATAATGAACCTTGCGCTTTGTAACTAGACTAACGTTAACTTCCATTGTACCGTATATTTTTGACACAATAATAACAAAACTCATATTTGGCTAAGTCTTGCTCTAAATATTACCCTAAGTGGCACACAATCAAAGATTAGATTACTTTAGAGTAGATTTAATAAAGCGATTGAACATGATTAACTAAGAAATCATAAAAGCATAACGAATTGTATGAAACGGCTCCAGGATCGCATGTGAAGCCACCTTCCGTTATCCGACTGACCGTTACCGAATATACTATTAAGAGTGTGACGGTGCATTCAAAATTGTGTGGATATCAGGGACTTAAGCTTACCACTTAATTTCCCCTAAAGTTAGGGAGGTTAAGTACGTATTTTTGTTACTATGCAATACCAAAAGTTTTCCTCATATGTATTTACTGATGTCGTTAATATGAAATAATCGACAGATTTTGAATGAAAATCAGAATGTTTAATTGAAAATATCTCTTAACAGAGTAGTTCAGTCTGGTGAAATACATAATTGACAAGCATTTTTTGGAATTCATTGCTATATTATGTTATATATTATTTAATTAAATATATAACACTTAACACGTAGACAAAGCAGCGTGCTCGTTATAACACATGGATCCAAAAGTAACGGCGCGCGCGTTTAATTTTTATGGTAATTTTAATATCACGGGTGTTGCTCAAACTTGGTCTCTGAATTGAGGTAAATTCACTTTTCTAGATCGGTAAAGTTCATTGACAGTTATAGTTAGTTGTTTTGCTGACGCTACTTATGAATGCGTTACAATAGTTTAGTTAATTATGAGCAGCGCTCATCGTATACCCGCGAGAACTCGATCGCCCTTAATCCCTTTTTTAAACATATCATTCGCTCGTATTGGATCCACCAATTTTATACAAGTGATAAATGGACTATCCTATCCAACACAAAAACTCTTGACAATGTTTGAATTAATCAAAATTAAATGTCCATGTCAAGCCTAACCTCTGTGGTATAACAATTGAAGGAACTGCCTCGCTCGCTTTACATCGCGTACTTCTGAAAACTTCTCTGATGCGCTACAGAAGCGAGGAAACCATTCTTCAACCATTTAATAATTGATCATCCTTAGGTTTCATTATCTTGGTAGTGTGCAAGAACCTTTTTTTTTATAAACCAAATACAGTATAAATTTCCTGCATACCTACTTAGTATATTCAAAACGGTTTAAATAAAGACTTTGTCAAAAAAATTCAAGTAAAACTGCAGAGACAATAACATACATCGTGATTTGAAACCTTCTTAAATCAGAAGACTGAAAAATATTAAAGCACTAGAGACCTGTCAACATAGTATGGAAAGAAGCATACTCAACATCAAACTCAAAGACAAAACCAGATTAACAACAATAAAAACAAAGACTAATACTATAGATGTAAAATATGGAATAAACCAATTAAAGTGGAAATGGGCTGGTCACATGATTAGATGTAATATAGTGAAATTTACTCAAGAGGTGACAGAATGGTGTCCTAGATATAACAAAAGAACTAAAGGCAGACAATATCGAAGATGGGAAGATGACATTAAAAAGGTAGCAGGAGTGACTTGGATGAGGAAAGCAAGAGAGAGATCTTTATGAAGAACACTTGGGGAGGCCTATGCTGGAAAGCAAGACAATCTAGAAACCGATGTCCAGTATGAAAAATTATCATATATATATATATATATATATATATAAGTTCTTATGTAAGTAGTACTAAATGATTGTCAATAAAGGCTATTATTATTATAAATCAGAAATCTCTGTGAGACTACACTAAAATTTAAATTATACCGATATATAACTCACATCGCGTTACGTCCAACATATTTTCGCGAAATGCCTAGTAGCCAATAGTGTTGGCATTACAACCGTTATCGGTGAAGGCAACGCCTTAGGGCGTCAACCTAACAGTTAAACGTATAATGAGATCAACTTGTTTATTTAAGTAGATTTTAAGATATATCATAAAATGCGGTATTGTAAAGTTTAATGGTCTTTATGTAAGGTTGTAAACATACAGGTTGTCACATATCCCGTGACGTTTCGTTTGCGGGGAATGTATTTCCTCCTCGATTATCAAAAACAACTTATTAAAACAAAAATATCTTTATAAATACAGGTAACTAAAATACAATTATGAATCGTCAACCAAATAAGTTATACAATTTTTGACCCTTCATTTATAGCCAGTTCCCAAATCAAGGGCGTAGAGCGGACTAGAACGAGAACGACGAGAACTGGCAAGAAATTCTCCGCCAAGCATATGTATATATGTATGTAAGTATACATCATTTGTTTATAAGTACCACGTTTAATATACGGTTGATTGGACGAACAATGCACAATCGTTGTGCACATAACGTATGCGTCGATTATCAGCTCTTACATCGAGGGCTCTTGTTTTTATAACTGTGGGAACACACCGGAACAATATTCAAAAGTGCAGGCTTTAAATGTATTGGTTTTTCTCATGTAAGAGAAAATAATATTTAATCTTTCTGTTACCAATAAAGTATTGGTGTTACAGGAGACAACAATTATACACTGTATAATTAGTTTGATTTAGGGAAAAGGTTGCCTGGAAGAGATCGGTGTTGAGAGATATTGAAAATCAAAGTATATAAAATGTCCCGTTTTCCCTTATAAGCCAGTTATTTTTAATTTATTACATTCTAATCGTTATATATATAATACGAGTATTTTGGTTTTAAACTAAACGCGAACTTATTCTATTTAATTGTATCACATTAATTATATAAGAGAGTTTCTATTTTAATAAAAGTACTGTGAAAATGTAAATTAAATTCATAAGATGAGTAATTTGAAAGTGTATAAATAAATTGTAACTGATATAATTGTAAAATTAAGTTTTATTATTATAGTTTATTTCATTTATAAATGTCCCGAAACTTAATTATCCCCATACAACATTTTCTGACTACCAGGCGTTTAATTCGTAAGGCCTAAGATATTCTGTTTTCTAAGTAAATGTAATATTCTAATTATGTACGTATGGTAACAATGTAATAAATCGAGTCGCATAAAATTTATTACAAAATTCGAACTGTTTTCAAAAAATAACAACACAATAAGAATATTTTTTATATATTATTATTTTCGTTTAAATTAATTTCAAAATCATCGGGAGTAGAATTTTATACCGAATTTAAGAATTGACAATTCGAATTTTAATTACTATATTAATTAATAATAGACAAGACTTTATTAAATTGGAAGGTAGCTTAAAGTTGCACCTACATAATATGTGTTTTTAAATAATATGTGTTTATAACTTTCAAAGCTCAAACCGATATGTAACACCTTTTTACAAATGTGTTACATATGTTATTGTCAATGTGTAATTTTTCATAAGTTTCATATCGCACATCGCTTAAGAGCTTAAATAAATATAATAAAATTCAAAGTTATTCAGCATATTTAAGTATAATATTAGTTCGACTATGAACTCTATGCGTATTAATTATATGAATTTTACGTTGCTACGTTTGGTATATACATCGTAAATATATCTTATCGTAAATATATTGTCTTATAAGAACTACTAAAAAATCAACGAGTCGTTAAAGCAACCGCAACATCATTTATTTCAGAATATGTACTTGCTTAATCGAATTGACAATTGATTTATTGCTGTCAAAGCGTAAGCTAAAAAAATATAATCTCTATATAAAAATCCAGAGCCAATTAAAATAATTAACCACAATACGAACTTACCATAGATTATAAAACAGCAAGGACTAAATTTAAAAATCGGAACTCATTCTATAATCTCCGTGCACTTTTGAATTTAGAATTAACGCACGCGCACCGCTTTCACAATTTTGCGATACTCGACTCGACTGTACCGCGCGTGACGGCTAAGTGGCACCGGCACCTGTCGGCGTCATCTGCACTTGTATCGCACGGGGATGCATAATACAATTGATTGATTCGATGGAACATTCGCTCGCGTGTGGCTCATATCTTAACATATTGGAATTATATTCTTGAACATGAAATCATTCAAGAGATATTGATATTATAGAGCACTGAAGATGATAAAGATATTATGTGGTATTATATGTTATATACGAATTTATATAACATGTTTATAAGGGGTAAATGGTGATATCGCCGCTCATAGACACTCGGCTGGGAGCTCGTGGCTCTTAGCGGCCTTTTTGGATATGATACGAACTTCTTGAAAGACCTCAAGTCCCGTATATAATTTTGATAAAGATTAAGAAACTATGTAGAATTAAATTTTAAAATATTGTATCAATAAATATTTAGAATTCAAAAAAGTACTCCTTACTTACGCACCTGTGGAATGAACCAGTGTCTATGGGCCGTGGGCTGCGATGTCTCTCTTGGCAGACACATCTTATTATCATATAAAAAAATTCACAACATTATGATATTCGTATATAAGTTCAATGACATTTGATCGGCCCGAGTTCATCTTGGCTTTACAATTTATCAAAGTATTTTTAGTTGCATACTGCTAGCCGTCATACAATATTGTATTCTTTCAAAAGAAGAAATTGCTTGGTAAACATATGTTATTGAAAGCTAATCACATCACAAAGGGAAATTCTGGAAGCTGAGGGATCTCAATATTAAATTAATAATAGATATTTGATATTGATTGATGGCTGTCAATCCCAGTGACAACGGTTTTTGATTGGATTATTATACGAGCCGTGTTTGTAATACAGCGTGGGAACTTTTGTAAACAAATTATAAAGATTGTATACCATGATAAAATTTAAAAAAAACGTTATTTGTATACAGTATCATTATACTCTATCTGTCGGAAAAATAAAAAGATTCTGGCAGCGGTGGGATTCGAACCCACGCCTCCGAGGAGACTGGTGCCTTAAACCAGCGCCTTAGACCGCTCGGCCACGCTACCATTGGCAAAGTGACTAAAATATCGATTTATAAACTACAGTGTATAAAATATATGTATTTATAGAAGTAATGCGAATACTAAATTTATTTTAGGATAAAGTACTTCTCTCACCAAAGTTAACAAGTTGAATAGTTTTGAAACTAACAAAAAAACACTAGTTTAAATGTTTATAATGCAGACTTAAATAAATCTAATTTTGTCATAGAAACTATGATTGTTCAATCACCTGGTTTGTACGAACGTCGTGTTTGCGGTGTCTACATTAACCTTCCTTATTTATCTAATCGGTGCTTATAATTTTGCGTTCATTTTCAAAGGAAATTGTTATATGCTATAATTGCCGTATCTCGTATGTTTATTGATCCGCTTTAGCCTCTTTAGATACGTAATTTGAAATAGTTATCGAAAAGGCGTCCTTAAAGTGTATAAAAACTGCAAATTGGGTACTAATAAGAGCCTCGAACGTTATTTAAGCCGAGGGCGCCCACAGCGATCCTTCATCACGCCTTATCTGTCCATCAACGTATTTCAGAACCAATACAACCTAGAGTGCTTCAAGTAGATAGTGAACCATTTCCTAAAGGCCTTTAATTGGGCCACCGATACTCGAGATCCCAGCCACGTGTGTGTCTATGGGCGGCGGTGTGCCTTCTGCTCGTTCCTTCTTCTTCAAAAAAGCTCCGTGGTCGCTCAAAGTCATACCCGTTATTTACAGGTTATAATGTATTACAATATAGCTAACATTTAAGTAAACTTCATATTACAAAGCTACCATGAAAAGGCAAACTAGTATAATCCGTATTTAACTATGTATGTATGTTACGCTTTCACAGTTACACTACTGAACCGATTTCGTTGACATTTGGTATGTAGATAGTCTAAACTTTAGTGAAGGACATAGATATACTTTTTTTATCATTGTTGAAGTGGTTGAAATAGGGTATGAAAGTTTGTATAAATTTTTTATCAGAATTGTCAATTATAAACCGATTTTCCAAATTCCGGACAGTCGGTTCCGGTTTAGTCGCGGACAAAAGCTACTATTAGCTAGTATTAAATAAATATATTGATAGTAGAAATGTGTGTATTTTGCACTCCTTAAGTAATTTTAGGGAGTATCACATACTAACTAAGCCTGTTTAAAGTTAATTTTATCAAAAATATAGTTATAAAGCCCTTACCTATAAGAAAGCATGAGATGGTTATATTTTGTACTGTATAATAAGGGCCTACGCAATTGAATTAAATTGAGCGAAATCGATATCAATTATTAGAATTCTTTTGAAATTACAATATGAGATTCAATTAGAATACAATAATTTTATATCGGTGTATTATTAGTCTTGGTAATGATTGTAAATGTTCAATCTAACACATCGTATTCGTGATGTAAACGGCTTAATAAAGCTCATAAATAATTTCAAAAGAACTTAACGATATGTGTTTTATATTTTAATACTTATATCATTATTAGCTACTGATTAATATTTTTTTTTAATTCTTCACTGAGAAAGTAAACATATTGCTTGCATTGTTATAGAGACGTGGGTATACTCGATTTATTGAAGCCGCTTTAATGACTAAAATGTCTAAAGTAGAGCCTCATTTGAGTTCACTAAGCAGACTTCATTTTCTTTGGATAAGGTAAGGTTGTAGCAAAGAAATCTGATTTTTACCTGCGCATTCAATACTTGTTCAAATGAAAATCGTGACGAGGAAACCTTAGCAAAAATCATGAGTTAAATACAATTACTAGTTACCTAAAAAATTTTTTATTAGTCATTCATTAATTTTGTTCATTAATTAATTACATTCGACCTGTGGTTACTGTAAACTAACAGAGATTTTTGAAGAAAACGACTTGGCGCACACGCAATATATTTAAACGGAGAAATACCACTCTATCACAGAAAACCGGCGTAAAGTGATGCAATTGGACTTTGTTTATTTCGTACACGCGTTTCGTTCGGTGAGTGAGATCTTCCGGTGCCCATCCTTTTCCCCTTCCCTCGTCCCTCTCCCCTTTCCTTTAAAGGGCGGCAACGCACTCACGAGCCTCCAGCCTCGTGAGTGTCTATGGGCGGCGGCTTCACCTTTATGGTGGGCCGCCTGCTCGTTTGCCCCCTCTTCTATAAAAAAAAAAAAAAAACGACGAATAAAACTATTTGCCAATGACAAGTCTTTATTAAATGTAGAATTAAGCCTAAATATACATTTTAAAATAGTTTATCTATTTACACACTGAATTTATATAGATTATATTCTCTCGCTAGCCTAAACCCTAATAAAGTGAAGTTACAATTCTACGGCATTAACATTAAGAAGAATCCTAGCCTCGAAATCGCACATAGAAATTTAAAACAAATATTAATCGATAATTGCACAACCGGCCGGTCATAATTTCCTAGTCCAATAATTAATTTGATTATTAAATCTTATTATATTACATAAACTATCTAAAACTTAATAAAGCTAGACCTTATTGAGGTAAAATTCGGTGGCTAAAATCTAAGAAGTCTTTGTGAAAATCATAAAATATCCTTTATACATATAAACATTAAGAGCATTCTACCGATTGGACGTATTCATCTATTTTTGAGTTATTAGAAGTGACTGAAGCTCGTCCGTCGCAACCAGTTACAATAGAAATAACACTTTTGTGTTCAGAATCACTATCACCACTTAATATAATGTTTGTTTCACCAGCGAAGCCCGAATCAATTTGTTCCTGACTACGTGATACCTTGTCTCTTTTCTCTTCTTCAAGTCTTAACTCTTCAAACATTCTGTTCGAATCATTACAATTTCCAAAGAATACAGAATCGGTTTCGACGCTCTCGCCTCCTGATTCACTTCGGCCATCACACAGAGACTCTAACTCATCTGTGTCTGATTCTATTTGAAGACCTTGGCTTAATACTGGCACGGGTTTGGCGATGATGTCTGGCGATTTTTGTTTTGGCTTTAACTGCATGAGGTACCTCGCACGACGTTTGGATTCATTAGAGTCTGTGCTCAAATAACCTGAGTCTTCTGTTTTAGGTTTTTTTATTTCTAGTCTACGTGTTCGTGTTTTTACAGAACGCCGACCTGATTTTTGAGTCTGTAAGCTCTCTATTCTTGATGGAAATTTATCTCTTTCTTCAGATGATTGGTAGCGATCACTGCGGGGACTGGTATGTATTGACGAGTTTTTTGAAAGAATATCTAAACTGTGTTTGTTATTTTGTGAACTGTGTTTCGTTTGTTCACTTTGATTGTTGGATCTGAGTAAATCAAGCTTTTTAACATACTCAGACAAATCTTTGGGATCATGAGGTATACTTCCACGTCTTTGGTAAAATCCCATTTCATCATCGTGCGCTCTATTTTTGGCTTCATATATTTGTCGTAAGCTGCCAATCTTCCTTGTAAATGCCGCCTCTGGTGGAGTCTTGACTTTTGCCTGAGGTACATTGAGTTTATTTTTAAAACTACCCCCGGACTTAAGTAGAATTTTTTCAACACATTTTGTGCTTTCATTTGTTGCAGCAATTTTCTTTGGCTTACGATCAAGTGTATCAGGATCAAAATCTTCCTTTTCGGGTTTCATTTCTTCAACGGGAGACCCGCGTACTTCAATGGTTAATGGCCCGAGATTTTCAATGTTATTGTAGATTGGTTCAAAACTATGTACAAATATGTCTTTTGTGTGGGGGGCTTTTTTAGATTCAGGATCTGTGGGCATCGGCTGTAATGACGTGAAATTACTATCAATTGCATATTTCAAATCACGCCAACTACGTGATAGCCTTTCTCGCGATTTTTGTAAATTCTGTTGATACGGAATGTCGTCCTGCTGAGATAAGTCAGAACCATAGTCAAGTGAAAATCTTCTGTGTTTATTATTCCCTCGTTCTAAACTATCATAGTCTATATCTACATTTCTTGATATAAAGAACTCTTTTATGTGTGTATTTGATGTAGTGTCATATTCTTCCGCAGTAATTGGAATTATTATTTTAGGTGTAGTCTGTTTAGGTAAGACAATGTTCTCATTAAGATCGGGTGTGATCCGATGGCATTTATTCAACTCTCGAATGACTGCTCCCATCATTTCTTTAACTTCCGGTAAGATCGGTTCTGCTTCATCATCGACTTTTGGTTGCTCTGTAGGTGGTGGAGGCGGAGGTGGCAGTTTCTTTCGAACACGCCTAGTCGCGTGATTCAAATCTGTTCTTTTCTCTTGTTGAATAATGTTTGGATTATTTTGATTTATATCAATTTTATTTTCCGTTTTTGGTAACGTTTTTTCATTATTAATCACGCGTGTATCATTTATTAAGTCATTTAAAATTGATTCGGAAATTAATAATGTTTCACATTCTTCATCACGTAACGGTTCTGCTGGATTAAGTCGCATTTCATTTTCTTTCGGCTCGATAACCCTAGGTGTCCCACTAACCTTAGCTACCTTAGTTGGCTTAGCCACTTTGTTTGGTAGAGGAACATCTTCAAGCCACTTTTGAACAATTTTCTGTTTATAATCGTCACTTACACATGTTTTGCAAGAATTAGACCTCATTAAGTCTGAATTTTCTCCCCTAGTACTATCGCAACCTGGACATCCGCCACAATGGATTTGTCTTCTACTATTTTCCCTTTTGAGACTTATTGCGCTAAACCTTCGACCACGACGTGCACAAGGAATATCCCACCCAAGATCAATGGTATGATATGATTCCTCTTCTGCTATATCTGACAGATTTGGAATGAATCGTTTTGATGTCATTTTTTCTTTCGCAATTGACATAACTTCACGAAGTTTATTTAAGAAATCGACGGCTGCAGGAGGTGGATTCTGAAATAAAATCCAATTTTAATAATAGTTTAATTACACATATAAGGAAAAAGGCTAAAACAATATTTCATACCTTTAAATGTTCAGTTTCGAAAAAGACAGGGTTAAAATATAACTTTCTTCTTATTACTGGCTCTTCGTTTGTTACTTGGGGTAGATGATCAATGACTGTATTATCTATATTGCAATGTAATATGGAAACATCCGAATGTGGAGCCTTTTCCATTTCTGGTGATGCCGACCTTCTTTGTAATCTTTCATTTAATCTCTCGGGAGTAGATGTAGCTCTTATCTTTGGTCTTGTTGGCTTTTTTCTTTTCGTATGCACGACTGCCGATACTACATTGGGAATTCTTTCCTAGAATTGTAATCATACACATCAAAATTTTGTACGGATTCAAATTACACAAAAGTAATTAATAGAATACTTACTTTGTGATAATTAGTAGAAGATGAATCAATTGTATCTTCTGTCTGTTCACTTACATCAGACAAACCAGCTTCATTAATATAATCACTACTCATCGTATCTAGCAACGGGTTGGTTTTCAGTCTCTATAATAATATAAGTTCATTATTTAAACACACTATCATTTCAAAAACAGAGGTCATCATTACATACCATATCCATATTTATTCTTGAATCTATAGTTGACTCATTTTCACTAATATTATTCGTAATATTCATTTCTGGATCTTTAGTCTTCCTTCTCTGTTTCTGCTTATAATGTATATAGAATATAATACCAGCAGCGTAGATGAACACCAACATCAGTACACACACTCCAATTGCCAGAGATTCTAATACGCTTAAGCCGTGGCTTTGTGTGGACGGCTCAATCGTAACAGTCTCTCCAGCATGGAATGGTATCGATCGTACATCTGAAATTAATTTACATACATAACACGTAATTCAATTAATTCAACGTTCAATTTGCCAATGACAAGAAGTTAAAGACATTGGTCCTAATAATCTTTACAAACTTGCAAATACAATCCTTCCTCCTACATACATTTACGTATAATTATAGCCTATAATAATACATAAGTGACTGTTCATTTAAAATCTAGGGCTTCTCATCATTTATAGCCGAGTTGGCTTTTGCCGACTCAGCTATCTGGATTGATTTTAAACTCCTTTAGAGAAACGGAGGTTTATGGAGGAAGCTAATAAGTTATGTAATGACTAAGTGGAAGTCTATGTGAATATGTATTTTAAAAGGTTGAATATTAATACCAAGTAGAGCATTATGCGTTCCGCCGGCAACTCGAAATGTAGCGCATGACGTGGCAAGTCTCGCGGGGGGCGGGGCTGAACATAGAACGTGAGCTGCCACCAACCTGCCCTCCAGTCTTGCGTGTAACGCTGATGACCCTTTCCACTGTAGCAATCGATACAATTAAAAAATAACACGTTTTATAACATTAGCGGCGGTATGGAGATAATGTTTACATTGAAGAAGTAAGAAGATTCACAACAGTAACATAAAATGTTTAAAAAGATTAATTGAGTTGTAGTAAAAACGGTCGGATGTTCGAAATTCAAATGTGTGTTTTTTTTTCATAAAATGGAGAATGCGTCCAGTCCAATTCTCAGCATCACATTGATTCGTATCGTTCAGTTTGAAATGCAATGAATTTGGATTTTTCGTACAAATTGCTGTGCATCGTTGGCTCTTATCGACAAATTCATCTGGTGTCGCGATTAACACCCACTATGTTTGATTCTATAACATGATTCAAAGACACCGCTTTTCGTATTTAAAGAGTAATTTCAAGTAAATTATCATAATGTCTTGTTGATGTTACCTAATATATTTTTTCAATAAATAATTTTATTCCCAAAGGTATACTGAGTAATATTGAAAAAAAAAACAGACATCACATACAACAGATAACAGCTATTACTCATATACTTAAAATACTCAAATCTATACATAAACTAGCTGATCCCGAGTTGTTTGTCGGGATCAGCCAAAAAAAATAAAAAAACATGTTGGCCGATTCTCAGACCTACTCAATATGCTCAGAAAATTTCAGGAGAATCGGTCCACCCGTTTCGGGGGAGTAAGGGAACGAAAACTGTGACACGAGAATTTTATATGTTAGATAATTTTATTCTCAGTAACCTATTGTTTTAGTGTTGAACACCTCTCTGACTTTAGAAGTTGCCCGTGTTTTTATTATGATTATAATATTAAGAAGTGGTAATGTGTGCACAGTGGACCGTTATGTATTAGCGATGTCTCAAAAAAATGTCTTTTTTGTTCTAAACGCGATACGTTTGAAGAGCACTCAACGTTTTTAAAAATCGAATCATTTGAATCCAAATATCAAAAGATTATAGAAATATAATCACAACTTATTAGAGTGTAACAAAATTTTTAATCTCTGTCTATTTTTAAACCTGCTTTAATTATTTAAAAAAATATTTATTAACTGATTATTTAAGGAATGGATAAAACCAATAATGATTTATAACGTCCCAAATAAGATTAATAAAATAGCTCTTCTATGTTCTGTCAAATAAAATTAGGCATTACAAGCTTATTATCTTGTAATCTTGCTCTTAGCATACTTATCTTACGGTTATCTTTTGCACTTAGTTATATAGGAGTGATTAAAAACTATTTAAGAAAAGCTTTTAGAAAAAAACTTTTATAATATACCCTATCATTTTGATGACGAAAAAGTGTGGGAATGAATTTGCTCCAGCTTAGCCTTGGTTCAAAAAGTATACTGACATTTAATCAACCAAGCCCAGTTTCTTAGTTTCTCAGCTTGGTCGCGTACGAACAGGCGTAACATCTAAGATTTAAGAATTTTCAAAATAGTCCATAGGTTAAATCTCTTTAAAGAGATTTAACCTTTGTGTATGTCTAGAATTGTGAGTTCTACCAAGACAAGAAAAAAACAAGAAGTGCACATAAAACCGTGACCTAACTCCAGTGATAATTTATCTATTAAGAGTGTTAATACAAGAATATTAAATACTGAGTGCTACCGACTGTACTAAAAATGATAATTAATGGACCCTAAATATTTGATAAATAAAATAATTGAACATGCAATTTTTATGCGTATTTTTATTAAGCAATAAACGCAATTTGATAAGTGTTTACGATTTTTAAACAGGTGAATTCGATTTGATCATTGCTTTAATACGAAAAGCTTAATGCAGTAGACTTCTAGAAACTACTTTGCATTTATTTATGAGGCTTACCAATTTAGAAGTTTTCCGCTAATATAATGAGAGATCTTAAAAATATATTGAAAGATATGTTTGTAAAATAGCAAAAAATACACAGTTATACTTTTTGCTTAAACTACTTATAATTTAGTTTATAGATTAAACTAAGCTTAAAGTAAAATTGCCTACTCATTTGTAAAACTCAGGAATAATACTGATTTTTAAAATTTATTGAATTCGCGTTAATTAACAGTTCGACTTTTGATAATTGACAACATTGACAACATATTAATACACAGTTATACTTTTTGCTTAAGCTACTTATAATTTAGTTTATAGATTAAACTTAGCTTAAAGTAAAATTGACTACTCATTTGTAAAACTCAGGAAAAATACTGATTTTTAAAATTTATTGAATTCGCGTTAATTAACAGTTCGACTTTTGATAATTGACAACATTGACAACATATTAATATATGTTCCAGTGTTGTTTGTATGTTGTCAGTGGATGCGTTCCAATTTTCAAATCGTTCAACAAATAAAGACCACCGAGCTCAAGGCTGCCCAAAACGTTTTTATTTATAAACATTAATTTTTATGGAGTACTCGCGTCAAACGGACCGGTATTTGCTCCCGATGAGATAAAAGTTTTACGAGCTCGCGACTGCACATTACAAACGTGGTGGTATTGATAAATTACTGGATGTGACCATTTAAGAAAAGAAAAATATCTAATTTCTTTGGTTAAAATTTACGATTCAAAAGTGTCTTAATAACTAATTAAGACTTAACTTATTAGGTACCGTTTAAAATGATTTATTTATTTCGTTTGGTCCACTATATATATGTCAGAAACAGTCATTAGTAGTTACAGATACAGATGACGAAACGAAGCACGATTCCCGGTGATTAGCCTTATAGCAGTTAAGTTCATGCTATAACGGAGCCTAGCTAATAGGGGAACGTCGTACCAAGACTCAGTTACTATTGAATCGTCCTCGCGATAACTTCTCATCCAAGCTTGGCACTGCACTGTCGTTCCGTTGTTCAGTGTGAATATTGTTTTGAAATTATGTGCAGTAAATTGAGTATTAGTTGCCTTACAGCTAGATTACACTATGTCTACCATGTTAAGAATATAGAGCCACAACGACCTATATAACTTTTATCTAATACGCTAATACTAAACTTGACACACTTTGTGTGTGAATTAAAATGTCATCAAATTTATTAAGATGAATAGATTCTCAGTTGTACCCACAATATCTCATCCAGTTTACGTATTATGTATACCAATGTTTTAGATAATACTTATTAAGTCTCCGTATTTATGATAAAATCTGAAAATTTACAAAAAAAAACCAATTCTTTAATTACCTATTGATAACGTTATAATAAACATGTGATAATAATTTGGTAATTTTGGATTAATATTACATTGAATGAATCCTCACTGGGCGGTGAGTTTTTATTATATTTTTAATTAAATGTCTCGATAGGAGGTCCTAATAATAATATGGTAACAGTTTGAAGTAGATAAAATACCTTAGATATTTTTGATGTTCTTTTTTATAGAAGAACGAGCAGGAGGCCCACCATAAAGGTCTAGTCGCAGCCCATTCACGTGGCTGGCAGCTCGTCAGTGCGTTGCCGGCGATTAAAGGTAAATGAGGTAATGGAGGGGTAGGAAAATATGACGGAGCAGGGGAAAAGATGGGCACCGGAAGATCTCACTCATCGAACGAATCGCGAGTACAAAATGAACAAAGTCCAATTGTATCACTTCACGCCAGTTTTCTGTGAGAGAGTGGTATTTTTCCGGCCGTGCCTGCCCATTCGGATAAAACTTTAAAGTAACAGCATGGCACTCCCACTCACTTATTATTAAGTCTTATTTAAAATATTTTTTTAGTGTTAACCTTACAACATGATAGTAAAACTTGAAACCAATTTCCTTCCTACAATACTATACGGAGGAAAGCATAAGACAATGACTGGGTCGAATGATGAGGTCCGCCTCTAATAAATTTATTTAGGTTAATATTGTAATGTCCGCGTTCTAATCGGTTAAATAATTTTTATTATTATAAGTTAACACTAGGCTTTACAAGTATGACTCAAATAGAAATATTGATGACGTCTGCTTCATACCAATTGAAAAATACGTTTTGCGCTCTTTACAACGGTTTTATTTGCTTTGATTGTGAATTAAATCAAATAACATTACGACACAACGATCCTAATTCGGATTGTGAAATTAATCAATTATTTCATTTTCTTCAGTGCATCCAGTGTTGCCAACCAAGTCAGTTTTTCTAGATTCTCGTACTGAGATTATGCGTTGTTGAAATATTAGTGTGAGTAAAGTTTACCTAATTATAATTAAATATGGTTAAGCAACTCATGGTTTATGTTATGAAGACATGAAGTTGATGTTATGAAGATATGTGTAACAATCACTGACCTGTAAGTATGTACTGCCCTCATCCCTATAAAGGCCGAACGGAACGTCATTATCCACCAAATCCCGGAGAGTAACCCAACCAGATGATGAAAGGTACTGAGCACTCGTCACTGCACATACTGAATCATCTACGTCTGTAAATATATCACATATATACTTACTTTGAAAACAAACATGCAAAGACAGCCTTGAAGCTATATATAATAAATTTCTTATTTACACAACATATAAAGCAGCCGATGGACTCCACACTGGGAATTCCGTGGAAGTCAAGTTTGTACATGTATGTTATAAGTGAGTGTATGTGTGTGTGTACTATATAAGCACACATTGACATTTTAACTATGTGTATAAACTCTACCGTCTAAATCACAGCGTATGAAAAGTGCTCAACTTAAGTATACAGATTTTGTATTAAAATTTTACTTGAATATATTAACAAATATACCTGTAAACACGATCTCCTTCGAGGGATATATAATTTGACCCTTCAATGGTAAGAAGACAAATGGTATTTGGGGCTTTGTGGAACCTTGACCGAACCTTGCCATGAGGCATTCTGAAAATATATATTTATTTATTTATTTTACACTTTATCGCACTTAAACACTTGATGCAAATGACATTAACAGATGTTAGTACATATAAGAGCAACGGGCGGCCTTATCGCTAATAAGCGATCTCTTCCAGACAATCCACACGACAAAAGAATACTTAAAATATAACAAGACAGGTGCAAAGGGTGCGAAGTGTACAAAAAATAATAATAATAATACAGAAACAAAACACAACATACATTAAAATAACAAAAACCGAAAAATATGCTAATTTAAATCTAGAATTATAAATAATTAATTATATTGTAGACAAGAAATGCTTACGAAGAAGTGATTTATAAGATGATAGTGAGGAGGCTGATCGGATAGGATCGGGAAGTGAGTTCCAAAGCTTTATAGCGGACACTGTGAAGGAGTTTCTGTAAAAGGGGGAGTGGTGGGGTGGAATTTCGAGGATATGTCTGTTGGAAGAGCGCAGATTGTAGTCGTAAGGACCCATAAATTTGAAACGATTTTTGAGGTAGGACGGATATACACACTGTTAGAAGAGGCGAAAATGTACCAAGGTATGTGATGGTATAAAAGTTTAGAAAAATAGGTCTATTTAAGTGTTAGAAAAGCCTGGGAATTTGTGCTAAATGCTAAAATACGGAGATTTGTAAAACTTCAAAAAATGATAGTCAACCAGTTGAGTTGGTATCTGAAAGGTTTATTTTGGAATCCTCGTAACGTAATATAAGAAAAAATTAGTAACGTACCCAAGTGATCGCTGATAGGATTCTATGTGGAAAAGATATAAATATGTAATTGGAGTAGGAAGAGGATGGGAGGAGAGAAAAAGAGAAGAAGTTAAGGTGCTAGATGGATAGATGTTGGAAGAGAATTATGTAAACACATATAAAGAAGAAATATAATATAAAAAATTATATCCCTATAAAATAATCAGAATCGGCAATACAATTCTATAAACCAATTGTATATTATTAAATTTAGCCTATTATACACTATATCAATTCACAACTCATCAAAAGTATTCAATTTTATTTCAAACTCTTGACATTTGATTACAATTCTGAATATTATGTTTTGTAACGATCCAACAAAAAATTGTCAAGTACAACATTCAAAATATGCACGATGTCTCGCCACTTTAACCTTTTTTACATTGATATAAAGCTTAGTGTTTAATTATAGTACGTTATTAATAACTTACCTAAATAATACATATAATATACAGATGATCAGACTTAAGTAATCAAAGTATAACAAAAATCTGTAAATTTTTAAAGCAGTCCGCAATCACTTTGACAATTACAATCTCGGGACTGTAATAATGTAGTAAACATTATTTTGCAATAATATAAATAGTTTACGTCTTGCAGTATATGTCTGTATACTGCATATTAGGTTAGGTTAGTTTAGTATATTTTTCTTTCCATATATTATTTGGTTTATTCTGTCTTTTTTCAAACCTATTTCTTTGCATTTTTTTTATAAAAGAGGCCCACCATAAAGGTGAAGTCGCCGCCCATAGACGCTCACGTGGCTCTGAGCTCGTGAGTGCGTTACCGTCCTATTAGAGAATGGTACTGCTATGTTTCTAATGTAATTGGTCTATTACTGTTTATTTGTGTATTAAGCATACATTATGTAGCTCTGATAAAAGAAATCCAATATATGAAACATAATGAATGATCCCATTACAAAATTCTCATATCAAATTAAGACAAACGTGTATGACATACAGTTGTGCATTACAATTCGCTCCAACGCTTGTTGGTTAGTAATTACTGAATTGACAGTTTATTTGAATCATGTTAAATGTGACCTTACATTGTTCAAATGACCGTCCTCGCCCACATCGCGTACGTGACAAGTTACAGCTTTCTTAGTATCTAACAGGTTCAATATACTATATATTAAAGGTATATGAAAATTAGATGTACATAAACTATCAATGATTATCTCGTGGCTTCTTCTAAACAGAAGGCCCAGTAAACCTAGGTAAACTTAGTTACAACTTCGAATTGAGATAAAGAATTTTTAACTTTAACAAAAACTATTGTTGTGTTATTAAAGTCTGATTTACTGGTGAGAGTTAGTATATTACATATTACAAATACATATTAAAAATCGTTAAAATAGTTTTAACAGAATTTTCTCATAGAACAGAAGAGACAAACAAGCAGAATACCTATATATCACCGTTTGTTAGCGCTAGAATTATACACTCCCTTTTTTAATGGTTCAAAAATACCGTGACGCAAGCTGGTCTATTACGTTACGATTAAAGAAGACACGTCAAACAAAGAAGGTTGTACAGCTTCTATTTTATTTTTTTATTTCTTAAACCTATACAGCTTATCAAAAAAACTTTACACAATAAAAATAGATTAAAAATAAAGCCAAAATAAGGTTAAAACATAGAACCGGAAATATAATCTAAGATCAGAAACAACAATTACAAAAAAAACACGAACAGAAAAAATAAATAAAAATATATATATATACATATGAACAAGTGGAGTACATTATGTGAAGAACGAGCATTTATGTGTGTTTGAGTATTAGTGTTGCTGTGTGAGTGTGCGAGGTTGAGTCTTACTTTTTTTTTTAAACAATTTCTACTTAGGCCAAATAAATAAATTGTCTATGTAATGATTAGATTATTATATCTCCATTATGTAAAAAATACTTTTTATACTATAAATTAAAACGAAACTACCATCTATATGATTGACACATGTATGTCTGTCTTCCCGGAACGCAGGCGTGTCTCGCCGACATTGACACATGCAACCGGTGCCACCAAGAGCTGCTAATGCTGTGCCGTGTGACACCTCCATACAACGGGTTAAACCACAGTCGGTTCCTGGAAGGTTTGAAATACTTTGAGTAATGTTTTGTATTATTTATCCCAAGAAAAAAAATATTTATTGCTTATTTAGTCTTGTTTGATACAATACCAGAATGGGGCCTTCATTTATGTCATGAACTACTTGTGTTAAGAGAACACACTCTCTCTCTTATTGCATCTTAACAATTTACAAAAAAAACAATGAAATATACAAAATACAATGCAATTCAATATTTGTGTATTAAATTTTTTAATATATATTATATTAAAAATTCATAAACATAAATATTATTAATATACTCCCAAGATTCTCAAATATTATGAGACTTACCTCAGTCGATTTCAAATATTAATAAAAAGTGGCTTAAAATTAAAAAAAGTTAAGGTAGATACATTTTATAGAAGATGTCATGAAACTTTCAAAATACTTGTAGCTTTTGCGACTTACCTAGGCTGTATTGTAAAAAAACTTACCGACTAATGAAAATAAGTCCCCCGAAGCCATTCGGGTCACATTAGCTAGCGCTATCTCTCCGTTTGCATTAGCACTTATCACCATCATCAGAATTAAAGTAAGCGCCATCTTCCGCCACATACGCTTATAAATTTCCATCGATGGTTTTTATACAGTTTGATAGATGGCGCTGATATACGGCTAAGCAAGTTGAGTTTCGATTTGAAAACATCTTTATATATTTTCCCTTTTTTTTAATCTGAAACAATCCATTCTGTAATTAATAATAAACCAATTAAAAACTAAAAATTGTACATACGATAACATTAGAATCATTTTCTAAAGCATTAGCTTAAAAAATCGCCATGAACGTGTTTAATTTTTTTGTATAGTCTTAGCTAATGCGAATTAGTTCTGTCAATAAACTGAAAGCGATTATATTGAGTTACCTCAAGATATGTGATTTGCACCAATAGATTTTTAAAAAATTACAAATACGTCAGGTCTATGAAACTAAGCGAAAAACTATAAGTAAGCCCTAAATCGTTGGATTCCCCTTCTATTTTCTTTTCTATCGTATCAACGTCAGATCTAACACACAGGTAATACTAAAAATTAACCCGCCATGCGCACATGTACATCACATATTTCATAAAACATTCAAAATAGAGAAATTTATCGCGTCCATACTTTCGAAATCCGTATAGAATTAATTATGCATACGATATTGGAATTATGATTTGTCCGTTACAAATATTTATTGGCATAGATATATTTTTTTAGTGTAAACGCTGCGCTCTTTTTTAAATAATTGTCCTGCAGGTTATAAACGCTGTGACAGAGAGCCCACAAGGTTTGGCCAGCTTTGTTTAGTGAACGCTTTTTGTAAATATCATAAAGCTTCATATAATTCCACATAGTTTTCTTTCTATCCACAAATATGAGCTTTTATATTGACTAATGTTTTGTATTAATAAATTATATATTAGTGTATTTAATTAGACTATATTCCGACATATCGAACTATATAACTGTTGTCCAACCCAATTTCATGTTTAAATGCGCAAAATCATATAAACGACGTCGTTAAGCAACTTCTATTTTTAGATTTAATACTTAAAAAACACTGCCAAATTTAAAAACACTCGCTTAGTGTGGGGACCAGCGCCTAAGTTATAATGTAATAATTATTACTATTAATGTAATCTATATATATACAATACACAATATATATATTTATTGTGTATTAGCTTATATATAACATGCTAATACCATTATGGGTATCATATTCCCGTCGGTCCGTACCTTTCAGTTAAACTGTCCAAAGCATTATAAAATGTTTTATATGTGAAATTCTATAAATATTTTAATTCAAGATGAGATGGGTCCTAAAAATGCAAATACCGCGATTAAGAATATTCAACAGCAATTAACGATTATTAACGATCAATTAATTAAATTTTTATAATTGTTCTACGTTTTAAAGAAATTTGTCCAAATTAAAGATCAGAAAGGAGTTCTCTGTATGTAATAGATTTCAATTTTAATTATAAGTAAAAATAAAGTAGTGTTTTTTAGTTATAGTATTGTATTATTAATTGATGTCCATATCAAATTATTAATTGATGTCAATATCAAATTAACGATGTTAAATCGAAATATATTGAAATAATAACAAACATATATACTGGGATAACCGTGACACATATATGTGTATACATTTACATTATATATATTCTTTACACGCACTCACACACAGATTCCTACAGTAACTGGTAGGTACTAAATTGGAGGCGCTATCCTAGTCAAAATGATAAAAAAGCAATAAATATATATTTTTTATTTCACAGATCTTTTTTTTTATAGAAGAGGGGGCCCACCATAAAGGTGAACCCGCCGCTCATAGACACTCACGCGGCTGGGAGCTCGTGAGTGCGTTGCCGGCCTTTAAAGGGAACTTGGGAAATGGAGGGGTAGGGGTAGGTAATGGGGGAAGAGGACGGGGGGGGGAAAGGATGGGTACCGGAAGATCTCACTCACCGAACGAAACGCGAGTACAAAATGAACGATGTCCAATTGTATTACTTTACGCCGGTTTTCAGTGAGAGAGTGGTATTTCTCCGGCCGTGCCTGCCCATTCGGCTGAAACTCGAAGTAACAGCATGGCACTCCCACTCCCAGATCTTAATTAAGGCTAGGAATCGCTGCACAACAGTTTACAATAGATATAATAGGTTTGCATCCGTTCAAATTAATAATTAATATACATGACACGGCTTCTATATACGAGTTAATAACGGTTACAGCGAATCATCAATTTCTTTATAATCTGTGTCCCAATAACACTTCAACGCTAATTACATGATAAAACCCCGTTAATATTACGAAAATCAGTCATTTTTAATATTTTAAAACATATGTGGTATTATTTCGATTATAATAAATTATCGTGTATGTGAAAATTTATTGATATTACATCATTATTAAAATAGATTTGTTTGTGGATGTTTAGATTTTGGCTTACGCTTTACGTTTAATAGCTGAGGCTGGTGTAGTGGATTCTTTAGGGAAAAGTTGCGGGTTGGTCCTTGACCAAGTTAAAAAAAATCAAAACAGACAATTTTTGAAATCCCGTCATTTAGTATCTTAATTTAATTTTTTTTACGCAATCGAGCAGTCGAGTCACTTTAAGTGAAGTGCTAACCGCCACCCATGGATACCAGCAAAGCAAAGGTGACTTAGAAGTGATTTTTTTATTAAATCCAATGGTAGACTAGTGGGACATTATTATCAAATATAAGCCCCACAAAAAAGAACGTGAAACTACAAAGAAAATGAAATACGCTATTATCCGCTACGCCTATAAGTGATACGCCATGGTGCACCTGGATATTGACTCAGTAATTTATTTATAATCGTTATAATAAAGTCATAAAACGTGTGAGAAAGTTAAAAACCAGTTTCCCAAAATCAACAAACACAATAGCGTCGGATTAACAATAAAATCGGATATTGATAAATGGCCAGAAGCATTATGTTAATCGGCAAATAACCAATAAACCGTCGTGTTAACAATCTGTTAAAGCATTGGGCATTTATTGGCCCCACCTATTGTGACAAATCGTTAACAAATATAAAATGTAATGGACACCGGCCGTAGACAAAATAGACGCGGAGTTGGAGGTCAATTTTTTTATCATAGTTTTTTTTTTTTGCTTTATCAAATTAACTTAAGTGATTTTGATCTTACTTACGTAGTAGGTTATTAGTGTCAGACGATTCAGAAGTGTGACTTAACGGCTTTGTCATAATAAAATTAGTTAAATATTAATTTTGTATCAAAAATAAGAAACGGTTTTGACCCCTGTGGATTTGAATTGAGTTAGTAAACTAAACCGACAGTTATAATAACGGAACATAAATTAGTCGCTGAATATTAAATAAGTCTGTACGTTTATTAAATAATGTTTTATTTAAAAATACAGTTTATATTATATAGAATAGCTTTTTTTAGCATTATATAGCTAAACAGCTTTAATGAGCTGAATAACTATTTGTACTGCACAATTACTTAGATACATAAATTCGACCACATCTCATCCTACCGACAGCAGCTAGGCTGGTTGCCCATACGGCTTCGCAGGGATTCCCACATCCTCTACCTCTTATACACTATCCTCTTCAGTCCTCAAACTCCGTCCTACCTCAAAAATCGTTTCAAATTTATGGGTCCCTACGACTACAATCTGCGCTCTTCCAACAGACATATCCTCGAAATTCCACCCCACCACTCCTCCTTTTACGGAAACTCCTTCACAGTGTCCACTATAAAGCTTTGGAACTCACTTCCCGATCCTATTCGATCAGCCTCCTCACTATCATCTTTCAAATCACTTCTTCGTAAGCATTTCTTGTCTGCAATATAATTATTTGTAATTCTAGATTTAAATTAGCTTATTTTCGGTTTTTCTTATTTTAATGTATGTTGTGTTTTGTTTAATTATTATTATTATTATTTTTTGTATACGTCGCACCCTTTGCACCTGTCTCATTATATTTTAAGTATTCTTTTATCGTGTGGGTTGTCTGGAAGAGATCGCTTATTACCGATAAGGCCGCCCATTGCTCTTATATGTTCTTACATCTGTTAATGTCATTTGCTTCTAGTGTTTAGGTGCGATAAAGTGTTAAATAAATAATAAATAAAATATCAATAGATGGCGTGGCCTTCTGGTCGGACCAAGCTCACTTTTTTTGTTTGCGAGATTGAAGTACAAAGTATAGGGACCGAAAATGTATAGCTTCTGAACGATTATTTTGCTACGCAAATAAAATAGTTGCCCTTTGTAAAAATCAGCACAGGCACTACCGATATTGTATCAACGACAAAAATCATAGGAAAAAGGCTCATTTAACATACACCATCACAAAGGTCACGGGTGCGTTGCTGACTCTTTGAAAATTATCATCTGTAAATATTTTAAAAGGTCGGCCGAAATTACAAATACCAACGGTATATTGAAATTCGTATTATAAGTTATGTGTATAAAACTCTTATTCGTCTCTCTGACTACATCTCTTTAGGTCGGAATTATTAATGGCACAATGAAACAAATGATTCTCTCAGTGGTAAATTGATTTATAGATATGATAATCAAACTTGTTACTAAATAATGAACGCAGCGCTAATTTAATATATAATATACCAATTCATAAATAATTCATATGGAAGCTTTTATAATTAAGCTTAACATTATTTTTTTTATTGTGCTTTTAAAGTATGTCTAAGTCTTTTCACTCTGTTATACTAATATTATGTAGATCTGCTGTATGTACATAGAGACTTCATACACTATTAATTATTATTTTAATTAAATCGTACTTCATAACTTTTGGCGAGATTATTCTTCCAAATGCAAAGTATTAAATATAATAGCGTTCTGTGATTTATTAATACAATTTTTGATACTTTATTGTCTATAAAGTATCAATAAAAAATATATAAAAAACTTTTGAGCTTGAGTTCAAACGGGCTTTGTACAAATCAATAATATCTTTAGATTCACATGTGAATCGTCAAAAAAAAATATAAAATAATTGACTCAACATTAAAGTTTACTGCCAGTTCTCAAAGGGGACGAGAAGAACTTGCAAGAGACTCGCCGCCAGTCCTTTAAACAAAGCACACACTTTGTTAAAATGTAATGTTTTTCAGAGTGTTAATTCGATTATTTCAAATAATTTTTTTTTTTCAAACTTCGCAAAATCTTACTTATATTTCGCACAGTTTGTGAACGCGAAAACTCAAGACAAATATTTAAATAAATTGTGAATATTTTTGCAATAAATTGTGATTTAAATTTTTATCGCGACACATTATAATACACTTATTTTGCTTTCGTTTCGTATAAGGTGAATTTTATTCATACTAATAAATATTGAATAGATCCAATTCTATTTAATAGTCACTGAAGATTTCTTTTAATATGTATCTATTTAAGGAAGTGTAACAAATGTGTACATTCGAGTAACATTTACAAGTTTTATTGAGAGATATATATTAAAAACACACTATATTCAATGAAATAAGATTTTAATTGTATATAATGAAAACATATCCTTGTGTTAGCAGATAATTATATACAGTCAATGTAGCATGAGAAAAAATATTTTCCATTTTCTCACAGACCATTTTCCTATTCGCTTATTGGGATGATTTGTTTTATAAATAACTCTTTTATGGCCCCCGTTTGGAGAGCTAGAGAAGACCGGTATTTTGGTGAGATGTTATTATTTATTTATTCACACTTTGTTGCAATAAAACGGTAGAAGTAGATTATATTGATACATATAAGAGCAACGGGCGGCCTTATCGCTAATAATCGATCTCTTCCAGGCAACCCACAAAATAAAAGAATACTTATAATACAATTGTACTGGTGCAAAGGGCGCGAAAAGATTTAAAAGATTAATACTAGGCAATGATGATTATCATTTATCAAGTAATTACCTAACCTACTAATTACCTACTCGCTTATAATTGATAACATTTTGTTGTCTTGTTGAACTACCAAATAACTTAAAGCTGTCTTAAGATATGCTTTTATATACAAAATTTGAGTTATTTACGGCACAACGAGTATGTGAGGTAAATAATATATATTGTTGAATATTTTTTTTGTTCAAAGTAGATTGCAAAACAAAAGTTTATTACGTTCGGTCTTATTCCCGCTAAGCGCAATTATGTATAAATCCATTTGGTCTACCATTACGCGGTGAAGCTAAAGATAACATATATTTTGATGTTTTGATGGACCTATTAATAAGAGCTGGAAGGAATCTGTATAATATGTAATAATACGCAAACGGGAATTCATATAGAAGATATATATTTAATATAAATCTATAATTTGTGATTGTTTTTTTTTGTTTTAATCACCATTATGGGGTCAAAAAGCTATATCTACTACAATTAAACACAATGAAAGAACAATTATCATTTTAATTAGATCAATGAATTGTTGAAAAACACTTGGAGACTTATGGACATTTTTCGAATAGGGTCTGTTGTATACATTCTTAGCGAGCGGTTTTAAAATAATAAGATCTGTGGCTTTGCAAATAATAATAGAAAGTATACTTATTATTGAAATGAGATCTAGACTAGAGCTTTTCAAAGTTATTATAAACATAACTACGACGTTCTCATTACAATAACTACGTTCTAATGTCTCGTGCGAATGTGATTTTTTTACAGGGAATCGGCCTTCAGTACTGTTACAGTTTACATTGACATCTAGTGGATATTAATGTGTTTATAGACGCCTGCTGATGGTAGGTCACTGGTACCGTCAACAGTTGTTTGATGATAATAACACCTGTATAACCTTAACAGTGGTTACAAACATATATATTTTTTCAATTAATCAGGTTGTCTTAAAGTATTACGTTGGGATCCAAGAGCTGGTGCTTTCCCTGCTCAGCGTATAAGCATCGCGATACAGGGAGGAAATGCCGCCAGCATTATGGGTACTCAGCCTCAGGCACCAAACTTTTTAAATTTGTTTTAGTTTTGTGTTTTGTTTTGTTGGGAATAAACAATTAACAACGCGTAGTAGTAGCGACAATATAGATTATTTAATATTACAAAATATGTTATAACATCTTCTGAGAAGTGAATGTTTTACGGAAACATTTGTGGGAGAATAATATCAATAAGTGTCAAAGTGTAACTCACACCTATATCAAATCAACAATGGGTATCTTTTTGCTTCCTATTACGTGTAAGTATGAGAGATGATTGTACGAGGCTATATAATTGTATTTCCTCGAAAATCCCAAATGAATTTTATAATTTTGCCAGTTACTTTAACATGAATTTCAGCATTATCTACCAACAAATAATTTACAATTATTATTAAAAACTTAAGTGAACAAATTAAACTTTTAAAAAAACCTACAATTTTTAACGTTTGGTTATAGCTATAATTCTGGCGGGATTTCTACTATCGCGATGCTTATAGTGTTTAATATATATTTATATAACAGCATTCTCCTAACATTACTAACGATAAACTCAAGTACCGTAATATAACAAGGTTCTAAAGTCATAAAGGTTAAGTCTTTTTAATATAGATACTAAAGCATTGGCTGGTGCATGGTGCAATGGTTGCAGTTCTTTACAACTGTACTGTGAGACATGCTTTGCGATTTAAAGGACTGGCGGAGAGTTTCTTGCCAGTTCTTCACGTCCCCTCTACGTCCTTGATCTGGGAACTGGCAGTAAATGTAGAGTCGAAATTTTTTATAACTTGTTGTGTTGACGATTCATAATTGATTGTTTTAAATGAAATTAGTATTTTTACAATTACATAACTCTACGTTTAAGATTTATTATTTTATATTATTGATCCAAAATTAATATCAATAATTATGCAACACTGTTTTCTATTTTGACTTTGCAATCAACACTTCTGGCAACATTGCAACATCAATATGCTTAATTTAGTTCAATTTCACGTGTCAAATCGATTTAATTAAGCGTCACTGATAATATACGGGTTTTTTAATAATGTGGTGGATTTAAAATGGAATAATTATAATTTTTGAAAAATAAATGACCTGTGAAACTTTCTATAAATGTTTTTATGTATTTGTAAACTGGAAATATTTATTGTCCAATTGATATAGATTACGGCTGTTCAAATATTGGTTTCATAGAATGTATTATGATTGACGAAAAGCATTAAGGAAAACGTATAACATACAAACGAAAATAAAATAAACGTTTTGTATAATAAATTAATATATTAGATGATATAAAGACTATATTGGTTTGTATAAACAATGGAAAAGATTAGAATTTAGGGATTGCCTTTCATTAAAATTTGAAACGTTACCTACATGTCACAGTGTAAATTGGAAAAGCGGAAAAAGCGATTTTTGACAGTGACATTTTGTCTGTGGAGACGAGCTGGACTACAGACCATAGTATATAATTTAAGACAGCGATCGAATCAGGAAGCTTATCCGTTAATTTACCGGGTTTTGGTATACTTTTTGATTATTTCTTACACTATTTTTTTAAAAGTTGGATTTATTCGTCTTTTTAATAAAGATTTATGTTTTGGTTTTAAATTTAATTGTTAATAATAATCACTAGGTAAATTTATAAAATTAAGTAAATATATGTAAAAATGAATAGATGAACTCGTATTTATAATGTACCAAGTGTTATTTATCAATATTTAATTATATTGGAATTTAAAGAACTTAGTTATGATAGTATATATAACTTAGACTCAAATTCTATACGTTTTAAATTATGTTGCGTGCTTTAGATATTTAAAAGAAAACTACTTTTTGTAAAAAATACATTTTACATTATAAATCCAATATCTACAAATCTTTAATTAAACCTCAAACATGATTCAGACACATAAACTATGCAAATCTATTAATCTTGACTAATTCACTAATAAATTAACATAAATTAAACTAACTGATCGTGTAATTATCTAAAAAAATATCTATTTTTCAATGTAAAATTGAATTGCAAGACTCATTTATATATTTTACCTAATAAAAATCCCGTACTGTGTCGTACAATTCTGAACTTTTAGTCAAATAGGTTTTGTGATTCTATTAATCTGCCTTAAAAGCTACCTGGCTATACTATTAAGACTAAACTAAAGGTTTGGGGTCCATGCTTTAAACGAAACATATAACTTGTGTATTAAGTACAATCGAAAAAAATCTTATATAAATAACTTTTATCACATAACAGAATTGACAAGACTACGAGGTGGAAAAAAGACATCGCGCCCATGGGCACCCAGTATATAACAGGTACCGGCCCTTAACGAAATAGGTCGCTCCTGCTCGCATCTACCAATAAAGATATATAAATTTAAGTTAATTTTAGAGAAAGCAACCAATGTATGGATGTTATAGTGTACTGAATGAAGTTCAATTTTGATCGGAGATTTTGTGTGTTTCTTGTGTTAATTAAATTTAAAAGTAGTTAAAAAATATACGATTTGCGGATGTTGCCTTGGCTTTGAAGTCCCAGGTTCGGTACTGTCAACAGGTTAGTTATAAGAATTTTTGTAGGCTTTGGTCTATATTTATTTTTTATATTCATATTAATAGTAACTAACATTACTGTTAAGTGTAATAAATACATATGGCCACACCAACACAACCTCAGTTAATATATATATAGTATATGAGTTGTATACCAATACCACACAGTAATTAATAAACTATGGTATATAGCATCTTCTATAATAATAATTGTTTAAATAAAACAACTCACCAAATATATAAACACACAAATACATTGCACTAATCACATCTCGCGCATTCCTAGCGCTGGTCGAGCATGGAGGCTGAACAACAAGTGTTTTGCAGATCTAAGCACCGCCACTCCAACGGCATATAGCTCGTGCACATCACAATATTTTATGGTATGCCGGTTAACGGACGCAAGTTAAAAACCCGATTAATATCAGTAATGAAAGAAAACCATTTTTTTTTGTGTTCAATCCGGTTTGTATTGCTATAAATAGGTTTTATTTAATGTTAATTTTATACAGATCCTGCTGTGTTACTACTGTTTTATTATTTGATTTTTATAGTTAGTTTTTTTTTGGTGTTTTCGTTTAATTGTTTTATAGGCTGGCTGGTATTTTTATATTTGTTAAAACAAGCTGTAATCCAATATATAAATATATATTTACAGTTATGAGTATTTACTTCAAAGTATGATGAACTATGTATAGGAAGTAAATATAACTTTCAGTCGCAATTGATTTTTTGATCGATATCTTTTTATATTTTAGGCCTATGGGTAAGCAACTGTGGCTTCCAGTCCTTAAAAAAGAAACGCGCTTTTTTTTAAATTCATGTAACGGATTAGTTTCATAATTACTCATTCAATACTGGATAAAAATGAACATAAAATACAAGTATACAGCATATGTTATTTAAAATCTTATATAATAGTTAAAAATACTCCAATAATCCAAGTTACTAGGCACTTAAACAAAGCAACTCTTAATTATTGTTACATATTTATGTATTGGTTAAAACTATTGTGCGGTGGATTCAGGTCAAAATCGCGTATATAGATTGGCTACATTAAACATAGTTTATTAGGCAAAAGTTTAGTCATATAATTATTTATATCTTTAAAAAATACACCTAATCTTAATTGACTTAAATGCTATATATATACCTAAATTTTTAACGCTAATTCCGCAAAAACACGTATTCCATTTATGCAAAATAGCCCAATAATAATATATATACCCCGTTAATTTTATTTTCATTCTATTCATTTTCTAACAGCTTAGTAAGATTTTTTTTTACCATGGCAACATAATTAATATATACAAAGATAATGAGGTAGAGGCATAAAAAAATAACAACATTCCTTTAAGTGTTTCGGTTTGCTCATCTATTAACCTTCTATGCCCAAATTCCTTGATATCTAAGACCACTCAGTTGAGCTTAAAGCTTTAGACGATTGATTAATAGTATCGTAATACGGAAGTACCTACGAAAAGATTATTTACGCTTTCACTTATTTATTCATTCGGAACCCTTAATTATACGTATGGATTCTATTAACTGGTATTAAAAATATTCTAATATTGATTTATGAATGATATTCAATTAAATCATTTTATATTTACAAATGAGTTTGTTCGTATTGCTCTCTCCAAAGCTCATTGGTTTAGTGGTTTACCACGACAGAGGTTAACTAAGAAAACATTTGGTTACGGAAGCTTCTGCTTCTGATAAAAGGCTCTACTATTTCCTAAAGGAAGAGTCCTTATTAATCATTAGTCATCAGTCGTTGTCTATATCTTATTATTTACTGTCATGTGTAAGAACTGTCAGATTGTCAACCGTCACTTTAACTCCTGGTCAAAGTTTTTGGATTTGGATAATCTGTCAATAGATGTTGTCTCTCAATCTCATTAGTCATTCCGTCTCATTTTGGGCAAGGAGTTGATCGCACTAATACCTACAGCTGAATACCATCACCGGACGTCAAGGCAGGATGCGAAATTCCATCCGTACCACCTTGAAGTCTGGCGCTCCACAACTATGCGTTTTTTAAGGCAGTTTCTGCCGCGCACCACCCCTATGTGGAACCAACTGCCAGTTCAGGTATTCCCGAACCGCTACGACTTGGGGGGGCTACAACAAAAGATCGTTCCTCTCCCTCAAAGGCCGGCATCTCACTTGTAATCCTCCTGGCGTTGCAAATGTTCACGGGCGAACGATTAGCACTTCACACGAAGTGACCTGATGTTATTTTGCCTCCTGTTTAACAGGAGGCAAAAAAATTGCACTATGCCCCCTTAGTAAAATTTGTATTTATTTCACTTATAAATTAAAAGCGATGGACTATGAATTGTGTTAAACATTCAAAACTGTGAATACGTGTCAATTAGGGCTTATTCAATCAATTGAATCAAATATATTAAAATATTTTTTGAATACCAATCAGAATACAGAAATAGATTTCCAATTTCAAACCGTTCTTTCACTGGGAATCAAAATCAAATTATACATAAATCTTTAAAAAATACGAATGCTAAATTCAATTTACATATCCAAAGCTCTGTCGAATATTCTAGACGTTTATCATAAAAACTCCATAATACATCAACATTTTGTACAACCGAAGACAACCTTAAGATTATGATTTAGGCCGATTTTAATTTACGATACAGTGACATTTATTATGATGTTTACAACCAACTGTAGCAGGGATTATAAGTGGCTTTTTATAAGTCCAACAGCAAGTTATAACGTTAAGTGATAGTGGCTGATGACATTTCGTCAGAACAAGGTTCCTTTAATTCAAGTTTTATATTTTATTTTATTTTTTATTTCTTAAACCTATACAGCTTATCACAAAAACTTTACACAATAAAAATAGATTAAAAACAAAGCCAAAATAAGGTTAAAACATACAATCGAAAATAGAATCCAAGATCAGAAAAAAATAATACAACATAAAAAAAGAAAACGAACAGAAAAAAAATATATATACATATGAATAAGTGCAGTATATTATGTGAAGAACGAGCATTTAAGTGTATGTGTGTGTGTGTATTAGTGTGTGCAATGGTGTTTCTGTGTGAGTGTGCGAGGTTGAGTCTTAGTTTTTAAAGAATATTCTGATATTAAAGAACATATTATTTATCGTGAATTACTTTTTTGAATTATCTCTTGGGTATGTGAAAAATACAATTAAGTCTTACTTTAAACGAAATAGTAAAGTCTAGGTTAGTTTAGTAATAGAAATATTAGAAATAAGTTTATACTTACAGCTTTTATGGGGCTAAAGGAAGTGCCTGAACCTAATTTATATCAAAGTGAGCACACCAACTCAACTTCTTATAGTTAAGGCTTCTATGATTCCAAAGTATGCCAATCTTAGATAATACCCACAACAAACTCAATTGGTGATCTATATTCTTTTAATCATGACTAAAATCATGGTCCCAGCCTCAACCACTTTAACCCGTTCAACACAGGAACGTGATAAACAGATGTAACAGGATGTGACTTGATACGACCCAACTTACGAGCCAACTTTAGAAAATTGAATCAAAAATATCGTATCTCAGAATACCGACCGTTATGTCGGGAATGGAAGAGAATAAGAAGAAGAATCTACGAGTGATTGGCAAACGGCACACATCATACTGCAAACCGCAAAATCTTAGCGGACCAACCTTTCAAATTTCATTGTACGTCCAACGGTTTTTGAGACTTAATAAACCCAAGCTTAATAAATACATATCTATTAAATACCGTAATATATTAGTATAATAAAAGTTTTGTAATATAAATATAATATGGAATTAACTAGATATCTAGTCAGCTATATCTGTGTAACGGAAATAAAGAAAAACATACTATAATCCAAGTTTTACGTATCTAGCCTAAGAGGAGTTTATGGGTAGCAAATAAAGCTTTGAAGAGTTTTATATAAGCCTCTTTCGAGATCTTTTATTGATATGTGACGAAAGATATTTTCCTTATGCTTCCTTAACGCTTTTTATCTCTTCTGTACAGTTACAGGATTAGACATACTTCACACAAAGCTACCTACAGCTTAGCAAACAAAGAAGCTTTCGTATTTATTTATTTTCTTTTCCACATTTAGATCACACATCACACATTAAAATTAAAGTTAATGATATTCGGCGCCTACAAAACAACAAATTAAATAAAATCAATTGAAGCCTCAATGGTTTGAATATCTACATATATAAAATTCATGTGTCACATGTCACTCCGAAGCGGCTTGACCGATTCTCATGAAATTTTATGAGCATATTGAGTAGGCCCAAGAATTAGCCTTTTCTAAAAAAGGCCTTTTATAATTACCCTTTTATCACACCAACCCCTATTTTTTTTGGAATTATGGCAAACAACATTTGCCAGGTCACCTAGTATAAATAAATAAATTTCAACAAATCTGTCTTCTTCAGGTAAATTGAAACATTTGGTTTGAAATATCGATAAAATACAAGAGTTATTTAAAGATGGTTCACAAAAACATACATACGTACTAGATATTTCAAAATAATAACAGTTAATGTGTCAGCGAAAGCATTAATCCATCATGCCATCAAGGGTCTTATAAGCAAATGAGTAAGCGACAAAAAAAGCCATCTGAACGGAAACCTATAATTTGTCATTGCCCTTCATATAGAAAGTTGTATTATTATTATTTTTCTACACGTGTACAAATAAAGCAGAATATAAATATTACATATTTTGTGCAAATTCTATTGTCTATATTTTACATGTACTGTGTTCTTTACAAGTTATACATAGCTTCTCTATAACTTATGCCTGATATTAATTACAGATTTTGTTTAATTGATTTTGTTTGTCTGCTGAAAATGTGTGGTGTGGAATGTATTTCCCATTTCGTGCAAACCCGCGGTCCAAGGCAATTATGTCATATGTTTATATAGTTTATCCTTTCAAATATTCACAGTATATATAATGTATGTGTCTCTATTTTTATAAATTATATATAAATAAAAACTTTTTAATATAGATCTTTTTGTTAATTTTCTAACGCATCAGTATTATTTAATTTAGCTGTATTTTTTTTTTACTTATTGTGTTATTGCATTTTGTCTTGTGTGTGTGTGATAATAAGTTAGTTTTCTTTCTTATTTACCACACACGCAATACGCAAAAAAAACATAAATTTTTATTTATAAAAAATAAACATACAAGTCATATGTAGAATCATTATCGAGATAAAGGCTTGATAGATAATTTCTTAACGGGACACTTTAACCTATTAAAACCTTTAATATACAATTTGTTATTCGTTATGACATTTAACAACAACGATTGTAAAATAAAATCATTTCTTTCCGTTATGTTTATATAAAATTAATGTTCATTATATTCAACATCTTTTGTGTTTGATTTTAATGAATGATTGTCATCAATCGTCTCATTGTTCAAACACAACACATTAATCTTATATGTTTAATGATTAAAACGTGTGTTTTATCAATATTTTATAAACTTCACTACGTATTTTATTAAGCTCATATATTGATTTACTTCGTTCGTTCATTTGAAAAGAGAATGTCTTACATAAAAAGAAATGGTCAATAAACAGAAGTTCTAATTAGAAACTCCTTAAATAATAAAACTACGATTGGTTTTGTACTTGATAAAAAAATAAAAGAATTGTTAGGTTTAAATGTATTCAAGCCTAATTTAATCGTTTACCAAATGTTAAGTTCGTGTCGTTATCATATTAAAATTCAGATTTACAAAATGAATCATTTTAATATTTAAATTTAAGCTAATGGAGCCATTAAGGGTTTAATTAATAACCACAAACTGGTTTTAGAAAATGTTTATAAACTTAAATCATATTTCAAGATTGAAATTTCTTCCAAGGTCACGTTTTTCACAGTGGTTTGACCCACTCGGCGAGATCAGTAGTAATATAAAATATACGCAAATTGGAAAATTGTTTGCCCCATATTTGTTAATTATTCAGTTTCGAATGATTCTTTAAAAAAAAATGGAAATTTTAATATTTAATTAAGTATTAAAGATGTCATCGTAAGCAAACGATTAAAAATCGTATATTAACTACAATTATAATTGACTGCCACTTCTCAAATCAAGGGCGTAGAGTGACAAGAAGTGGTAAGAAACTCAGCGAATCTTTACATCGCCAATCATGTTCTGCAGAACGGTTTTTTAAAATTTATTTATCAATTACAAACAAATTGTTACAGTATCGTACATAAAAGACACTACAGATAAACCATTTAATTGTAAGTAAAGTGGTTGTAAAGCTGCAACCATTAATTACATTACCCCAGCGAATGCTTCCAAGTCATATATACGAGATATATATAATATATCTCGTATATATGACTTTTTAAGAAACTAATACTACCGGTCATGGTGAAATAGGACCTCACATAAACGTTATAGTGCGAACATTCCGCTATACTTCGATCAGAACGGAATAAATTTACGTATAATTGTGCCCATGTCAATACTGGTAATGTTAAAACAATATCGATTTTTATAAAACAATGTTATAAGCATGTAATTTATCATTCTAGAGAATATGGAATGTTGTGATACGTCACATACCAAACAAATTTTAATATGTCGACTAATCATAGAATCGATTTAACTATAATTTATTCAATAGCTAAAATTTGAACGATAAAAATGTTTGGTAATTTGTAACTTTATGATGTGGAAAACTTTACGCACCGTTACAGAAACATTTGACAGATTAAAAAAAGTTTATTATACCATGTTAATGTTTTTTTATAGAAGGGGACAAACAAGGAGGTGGCATATCAAAAATAAGACTTCGCCCATTGACAATGTCGCCGGGGTGAGTCAATTGTCATTTAAGAATTGATAAGCTAGGAGTGAAAGATCCTAAGTCGTTTTAGTTCGAGATTGTTCTTTATAAATATATGTGCAAACAAACAATGCAGCTGGTTTCATAACGTTGTGGTTGGTGAGAAGTTAAAAACGTGCTTTATATTTTAAGAATGTCGTCGAATTGAGTTTATCTTTTAAGCTTTTTACAAAGTTAACACTTCTTTCGATTAATTTAATTGTGTACGGTTTGATGATGTTTTACAAAATAATATTGCGTGTTTTTGACGCTCTAATTAAAACAATATTTATAACTTAATAACACGAACGGTTAGATATAATAATGTGATTAGTATATTTCATAATAAGAGTGCATTACATAAGTACCTTATATAGTATCAGATCGAATGAAGAGAACGTTGACTTTTCTTTTATTGTACTTAAATGAGTTTTGCTTCATTACAGATTAAATTGAAAAAATATTAAAATAAAGACTCTATGTTATTAATTGCATAGAGACGTTTCGAATGCTTCACAACAATTTAATAGCTTAAAATAAATAATTTAAAGGCTTTATTTAAGCCTTTTTGTCATGCATATATGATTTTATACAAAATTCTCAAGTAGGTCTTTATAAAGACACTTTTAAATCGTATTTTTTACATTACCACAAATAGATAACTTATTTTTCTTGTAATTGTCTAACTTTGAAATGATAATGACAATAGATGTCGAGAAGTCGGACTTATTGTTTCAATTTGTTTGTCCTACCGTAAAACAGATAATATTACAATTAGTTTAATAATCACTCGATTGAAAATTTCTGACATAAAAATAAAATAATAAAAAATAAGAAGATCAAATATAATATTTTTTTAATTTAGGGAAACAAGCGATCTTCTAGAGCTACTGCACTTCTAGAAACCAACTTTCTTAAACCATTGGATCACTAGACGATGCTCTACAATGTTGTACCTATTCCCTCGTTCGTGCTAGATGATATTCAGGCTTGAGCCAAATGAACCACTCTATTCCTAAAATTCACAAAGTGATCTCAAACCGTTCTCCTTTTTCGGTTAGAGGAAATGTACGCCTTCCTTCCTCCACAATTGTACTGATTTCTTTCGCAACATTAGCATACGATTAGCATGCAGTATAATTATGTTTCGCACTCGATCGCAAAACTAGGTGTAGGAAATGGTCGTGTGACTGTATGAGAAAATTATCATCCGGGAAATGACGAGTCAATCGAGATTTATTGTTCGCGAAATGTACAACTCATATGTACATTTCCCATACAGGTAACTCCTAATTTTAATGTACAATATACTCAAACTCAAAATATCTTTATTCAAGTAGGTCTTTATAAAGACACTTTTGAATCGTCAATTTTTACACTACCACCGGTTCGGAAGGCAGTCATTTACCGATAAGAACCGGCTAGAAACTCGATAGCTGCTCTTTTAAAATAAACAATTAATACAAAATTGTGCTACTGACAATTAAAATAACAAAGCATTGTAAGGCTACTCAAGAATTGAACTGTCCCGATGCTGAGCCAATTGCCGACACATTAAAGGGATCTTTGTCCTCTAAATATTCGTTTACGGTATAGTATGCCTTTTCAACCAATATAGTACCAAAATTAACTGTAAATTATTACTATTTATTTATGAAACAGCAGTCAAAGAAGCAGGTGAATCACTTAGAATGAAGTACTAACCGTTGCCCATGGGGACCTGCAACGCCAGGAGCCTTACATATCTGGGCGAATATCTGCTAGCACCACAAAGCAGTGGTGCGCGGAGAAAACGCACAGGTGTGGAGCGCCAGACGTCAAGGTGGTACGAATAGGATTTTGCCCGGCCCTTAAGAAAGATTACGATGTTACAGTACTAATAGGTCTTGATATATAAATAATAATAAATCAATTCGAACCAGTATTTCTTATAATCAGCGCTATCAATCTGTGTAAACATAAAACAAAGTTTTAATATAACTGTTCACTTTTATAGAGGATATCACCGAATCAAGTCTAATCGCATAAATTCTATTCGTTTACATTTAAAATGTTTATCAATATTAATTATTCATCTGATTAGAAGCAATCTTATAATAAAAAGCGTTAGATTGGTCTATAATTTATGGAACATAAAAAAGGAAATTCATATTGCAGTGTTACGGTGCGAACGACCGCTGAAAGTAACAATTAAATCAATATATTAGCAATAGGTGATTATAATATAATTACTTATTTTTGGCGCGTGCGCTCCTATTTATCGATCTCATAATTAATTATATTAATAACCGGATGTCATATTTCATAGATATGAGTATCAAATAAAATAAGGCCTTGTTGACAAGGCATTGATTTAATACATTTAAAATCGATTTCTTTTATTTTTTTCGAAACACTTAATGTTTCGCGTTCGTCCCGTGTTACTTAACAATAGCATTGCATTGTTTCAATATGTTATAACTATTATCCTTATTTACTTATTTTATTATATCTGTCCCCAAACATCTTATGTGCCAAACATAATTAATACAATAAACTTATGAGAAAAATAAAACTAGGTTTACATACAAAACAATTAAATGAGAACTTGAAACAGTTATAATATTTATTCCTTATAATATGGAATTTTATAAATTTTTGTCCCTATATTAGGTGTGGTTATCTTTTAAATAAATAGACATATAAAGGGTGAGCTATATTATATTAAATGAATAAATAGTTAAACTCGTTGAACTTTTTTGTATAGTCACATAACATCGAACAGCCTAATAACTATTGTATTCTTCCCATTTTTCACAACAGCTTAACAGTTTGTATGAATATCCAGTGTGTCTACGAAGGTACTGACAATTTTATTCTTATAAATCTTCTAATGAAGTCATCAAAAATATTGACTAGAAATATAATAAATAAAGTCATGCTCGACAACCCCATACTCTTATTTATATTATTAATAATGTAAATGAGGCCCGACACCTGACACCCACCACATTCTCACCTCTTAGCATACGCTGTTTCCTATGATTTATTACGATCGCAGCTCCATTGTGGATAAACAACCTACCAATTATAAAACTATTCAATTTTTCATCAAATACTAACAACATGAAATTTGATATCTACTGCGTTATTAATATAGTTATTTAAATGGAATGCCTTTTTAATGTCTATAAAACTTGTCATTTATTCCATATAGATAATTATAATGCGTGTATTATAAACACGACCTTTTAAATATTCAACAGTTGGCCCTAATACAGTCAAGCTACCAAACGACCACAATCTACATATATTTTGCGAGTTTGTTTTCTTTAAATTCCTATTATCTAGTTTAAAATCAAACGTAAAGTTATAATTAACATTTGCAATTTAATATAAAATTATTATCGCATATAATAAATGTATTATTCTTTTTTATAGTTATAATTAGTACTGAATATATCTAAAGAGTCACTCAGCTTGTTTTAATTAGAGATTGCATACGTCGTATTATACGTAAACTTTATCTCGTCACGTCTTTATCCCGTGTGCTTGTGCAAAAAATTTTTTACTATTTTTTTTAACGCTTACTTATATTAACTTTAACGGAAGACCTCCGTTACATGTTTAACGATAACGACCTTTGTTGAAGGAGGACAATTGTATAAATTTTTGTCTATATTACAAAAGAGGCTTAATCTTTTCCTATGTGCCTCGTGTTGCCCAAAAGATACTCATTAGTGCGGAGGAACTATGTGCAGGGTGATTCTTCTGCGATAAAGTAATTATAATGAAAGAGGCATCTGAACGAGAGAGAGATCGTTCCGCCACAAATCCACTTCGGGTTGAGAGACGTGGAAAGTGTATGAGAAGGTAAGCCAACCTTCTTATTCCTATATATATTATTAGAAACCGCTAGGACTCTATTTGAGACCCTAACCTCGTCTCTGAAAAGCTAAGATGCTAGAGTGGGGTGAGTCTCACACTACATTTATACCTCGGAAAAAAATGTCATTCAAGACCATATTAAAATAGTTATAACATTTTATAGGTGGTCAGAATAGAGTATAGAGATGTTTTAGGTTTTTCTGTATTATCTAACCTATAATTAAGTAAAACCATAACCAATGCCAATAATTTATGGTACGTGCCTATAACCAGATAGTCAACTGAGCCACGAGCCATGATATTTAGGAGCTCGAATTAATTGTGAATTATGATATCCGGCTATTAATATAACTTAGTTTATAGTTTAAGAGCGCACGCCAAACGTGTTATGTATTTTTGAATTTAATCATCATCATCCTATAAGTGCAATGACATATTTATAACGAATAGTTAATGATCCGTTAATTTTATCAGAGGTCATTCATCCCATCAATTATTGCAATATTATTTTTATATGCATTCGTTTCTGCCATTTTGAATTAACATCTAGCGGTTTAATTATAAGACGTCTTTTTGTTCCGATGAATAATACATTATTGATAAACATTTGAAATCATTTATACATTTTGGAACATGTAGAATTTATGAGACGAGACTCTAATACGGATTATTTAGCATGCTAAAAAGCACCGTTGGCATGCATACATTAGAAAAACTCAACATCTGTTATACTAAATTTCTCTTGAGCTTAATTTTAAGATAATAAACAGTTATATCTTTATTCGTTACAATATTTTTTTTTTTAAAATATATTTTCAAAATTACACACATGATCTTTAAGCATATTTTTGATTTAAATAACCAAATTTATCAATTTTATGTAATTGTTCACTAAACTTATAATGAGAGGACACTAATGACGCATCCACGTTATTACAATAGTCTTATATTCATTGGACTATCGGACGTTAAATAGAATATTTTCAATATAAATACTATACAGCATTACTTTTATTTCTAATAATAAGATTTTAGTTATAGTTAAGTAATTTTCTCTGATGTTATTATTGCATGTTAAATTTATTTATTTATGTCAATTGAACATCATAGTTTTCCTTGTACTTCGTGTTGTAGTGTTAAGATTATGTGAAAGTGAACAAGCTATCTAAAAAAAGCTGTTTTACTGGAGAGCGATAAGGATCTTGTATTAACAAGTAATGTTTCAAAAAACAGGAAGTTTTATTGTCACAAATGTTTATGTGTATAGTTTTTATGTAGTACTAGCTATCGTCCGCGGCTTTACCTCCCATTAATCGAATGAAAGGTGAATGTTGCAGCAACAATTATTGATTTATTAACTGAGATTCCAAAGTATATTGGATTTATGGCCGTTTTATTCAAGTTCAATATTTAGTTGAAGTATAATATATTGTTTTGGTACTTTTAACATTATTTTTTTGTTTATTTATGATTTATACGTTTGAGTTTGTTTTATTTGAAAGTAGTTTTAAATAATGATATTAATTTGATGTTTTTTTTAAGTCGAATCAATAAGTGAAATATAAAATAAGCAATTAACGACATCTAACGACTTCTAGACTATAGCCAGTTATTACTTGGAATGTGCCTTTTCATAAGGATTGTGGTTTTAGAGTTTTCCTACATAGGACCATTTTGATATGTCTCAAATCTAAGATTCTACGCCTGTTCGTACGCGACCAAGCTGAGAAGAAGCAGGCAATCAACTCGGCTTGGTATTTTTTTTATGTACGTAGTATCGTGTTGTAAATGTATTCAAACAACTCCACTGAAACTTTTGTAAACTATAACGGACGATTGAGTTATTCATAACATCCTGAACGCATCAAACTGCATTGTTATGAAATTTTGTGAAAGTAAGGAATTTAACATTCCAATACACACAAATTTACAAGTATAATTACTTTTCTATTACGTAATACGTAATATGTTTTGGAAATTTTAAGTTAATGATAACAAAGTTCTTCTCAATGGGAGATTTAATTTTATTTCCCTATTTTGACTTTGTTTTTTTCTTATCAGTATTATGTATACTGTTATATTGTGCTGTATGAGTTTGAGAAATAAAATAAAATATAATAAACACACAGAAACGTATGCTATGTATTATACACAAGTCATGTATATATGTCAGCCACAACACCTGTAACAAAGTAATTTTTGATATTATAAGTTTCTTCTTAAATCCTCTTTGTTACATGGCTTTATTTTTTTTCATGTATTAGATATTTAGCATTCTGTAAATGTACACGTGTAGATCTAAGGTATTTAACCATACAATCATTAACCATACGAAGGACTAATTGCGCTAATATTAAAGCATTTTTAGCAATTACAGTGTAATCTCCACGTAACGACACTCGTTTTAAGGACAGACTCTCAAAAGCGTCGAAATCAATCGGTTTTGGTTGGTTCAGCTTGTATTCCATACAATGATTTTTCTTTACTCCATTAAACAAAAACTTTCTATAACGCCATAAAATGCACAATGCCTTCAGTGTCGTTATATAGAGTTCACACTGTATTTAAACGTATGACATCGAAGAGCGTAGCGTTATTTAACCGCTAAACTGTTCTCTTTTCCATTTGAATATCGTTCTTTACTCTAATCCAAGGCTCGGCCCCGAAGAAAAAAACAGTCTATAATACATTTCAAAGACAATTTTGAAAATTACAATGCAGTTATGTCTAGTATTATCCAACAATAGCTTAAAGGGCCAACGCTAACCATTTATTACGGACAATAAACTATCGATTGTGGCCACACAAAAGTTGACAATAGTTAAGATGTTTTCCCCATGTCTATTATATCAGGATTTTTTATAAGGGTCACCCTTATAAATATAAATGTCTGTGGGTAAAGAGTAAAGAGTTTTATGGTACGACGCAGAGCTTAAGATTAATCTCTGGTCAAGTATACAATACCTTGCTAAAACCGTGCTTTTCTACTCTGATCGATATTGGTAAGTATCATTTTGGATTAAATATCAGAGGAAATACGTGGGTTTATACATTAACATTAAATAAATCGATTACACTTTTGATTTGATTAAAAACCTTATCACTATTTATATTCAATTGGATTAATCTTTACTTAATTATTGGATACTTTAAAACCGTTTAAGAATATAAAAGTCGTTTATTGAATTGACCAATCAGAGCACGGCGAGTAGGCGCCATCTTGTTGTTGTGACAGTGTGACGTCAGCAATTAACAGTGCTAAGTCTTTGGAAAAACATTATACCCTTTGACTAAGACGAGGACATTACTGTTCGTATTATTGTGTTAGTCCATGTTTTTATCTTTATTATGGTCGGTTCATAACAGAATAAAAGATATACAAATCGCATATCTACATAGTACATATACAATGGGTTTAACGAACGTTTTAATTACAATAAAAACGCGTTCCGCGCGCCATCGCGTCTACACATAATGCGAATCATTTTGTCAATATTTTATTTATGATATTTCAAAGCAAAATTAAATTAACTTTTATTTTAAATGTATCAAACTGGATGTATTTTAAATATTGATGTAACTTTTATAATTTGTAAAACGATATACTTTAAGAGTACTGGTATAGAAAGTATTGTAAACATTAAACCACAACACGTCTCCATAAACTTAACGCCCTGATAACTATCCAGCACAGTAGTACCGAATAAACTTGTGACACTTGAACACTAAATTATACCAATTGAAAATACTGTACAGTTAAAATAAACTTAACGAACCAAAACTCAAACTAAATTAACAATTTTATTGATATGAACAACGATATACCGTCAAAAGCTCATAGGCAATAAGTATTTCTTTCTGTTTACTGTTTCCACAGAGCTCATACTCAGAAGGAGTCTGCCATTAATTTTATAAACATTATTGCTACATGTCAAAACATTTTTTTATTAATTTCGGTATGTCTAATTACTAATCATTTATATTAAAAAAATCCTAAAATAAATTGTAATTGAATTATTTCGATCAAAAGAGATAGTTTATATATTTTGAAATTGTAATGCATCCAAAAGGTTCAAGCGAAGCCTTTTAACCGATGTTAACAATAAATTTTTCTATTAATTAATTTATAATATTTTTCTATATTTCAACCTTAACGTTAGAAAACCGGCGTGCCTTAGACCTAAAAAAGTATGACATATAGACATAAAAGACTGTATCCTATCTATAAACAAATCTAAAAATTCATCATAATAACAGAAACGCCAACTATGAACATATAAGGTTCTTACGCCACTGTATTAAAATTTCTTATACATTACACATATATATAATAGACAGCCGTACATAGTTAACAGTATACAGTACATGAAATAACATAGTGGTACTGTTGCCCACAATTCAATTAGTGTAAGGCTGTAGCACGCGCTGCATTATGTCGAGTAAACGTTATTAACGATAACCAGTTCAAACTTTCAAGCTTCCGTTAAGGTCGTCCGCGTGGTTTTTATATACAATATGATTATTATAAAACGGTTCTTCACATATCGTATCGATACGTCGGCAATTAGTTATTTCAATGAGTGTTCATCAATATAATCACCCATAATAAACCTGTTCAATGCATAACCGAATAATTTCCTCGCTAGTTACAGTTTAACTCGTGTTTCTATGGCTTATAATCACGCTAGATCAAGATATACTAATTATATCATACTTCCCGCCTGGACTTTGCACTGAATACGATTGCTATGTACTATCCCGGATAGGATATGTTATAAATATACTAAGTTTAGTTACATTAAGCAGAATATTACGCGTTAGTAAGGAAATATAAAATCTACTCGTGTTATTCAAACTGCCCGCTAGCAATGCTTTGTTTTATGCACTTAGAAGTAGCAAGATCAGAAATCCTAAAGAAAAGCGGCAGCTGACCGTCGCAAACCGACTGTTTCTGCCTAGGTAAAGTGAGCCCGAAGGACTTATTAGGTAAAACGGGTCATATGATATTTAGTCTTGCTTAACTCGATGATAGCTCGCAGTTTTTTTTTGTTGGTAACTTTGTATTTTAACGAAGCTGTAGATTTTTTATTAATTAATTAATATACACCACTATTTGACATAACAAACTGCTTAAAACCTACAAAAAAAGGCCACAATCTCTACAACCTTACTCTCTCCAAATAATAAACTCGAGACTTTTACTTACTTACTAAACAAACAAAATCAAAGATCAATTTCAAACAGTTTGATGTAATATGTTTTGCTAATCAAATAAATTTGCAACGCAATTAATGTAATTTAATTTTAAATCATTTGTGGAAAGAATAAATGTCTAATTGACTTAATTGCTTCAAACATTTCAACTGCAATTAGTAAAAGTAATTAATTGAAAGTCGTTGAAATCAAAATGAATGGTTTCCAGTATGAAAGTAGAAAACCAATATTCAAAAGTCGAACTCGTGTATTTAAGTCAACAATATTTTGGTGAGAGCTGGAATTTGGTAAGCCCGGCGTTGCAGGTGTCCATAGGCGGCCATAAGCACTTCACTCGAAGTGACCCACCTCTTGTTACATAAGAAAAAGTTCATATCATCTTCCCCAAACCGTAATTTACAACTAGACAACGAACCTGGCGATGAAGAGCCGTGGCGGGATATATTCTAGTTGATATTTAAAACTACAAATATAATATAAATGTTACATCTAAATGTTGTTATATTTATATATATATAACATATACTAATATAATATTTTTTAACTTAAGTATTGAATTGTATAAAAAATAAACAGATATATAAATTGTTAATCGTAATGAAACAAGTGGATATTCTGCTAAACGGGGCCCACTTTTTATCAAATAATTATTGCAGTAATCAAAAGCATAACTATAAATAGTTAACGCTAAACCGTTAAGTTTTTTGAGCTTTCGGCTTAATCACTACGTAATTAAAATACATCACGAATTAATAGACAGTATATAAATAAACGTTTGGCAAAAAAGGTAATAAAGATCTCAAAACGTCGAATATAATGAGGAAATAGTTCCAATTAAATTTTTCGGACAAGCACACACGCTGGTGCAGCCGCTGAGCATGCGGTAAAAAACAAAAGGTCAAAGCACGAGCGTCTTTCCTCCAGCTTTGAATTTGAGACTTTTGACCTTGGGGTACAAGTGCAGAGGTGCTTATTATGGAATTAGGTAGGTACCTGTTAGTCAGTACCGGCGATCCAAGAACTGGTGCTTTTCTCGCTCAACGTATAAGCATCGCGATACGAGGAAGTGCCACCAGCACTATGCCACCGTAGGGACCAAACTTTGTCAATTTATTTGTGTTTTATTTTAAGTTATTTCATTTGTTCATTCATGTCTTATTTAAAATAAAATACAATTTATTTTTAATGTTATCAATTTACGAAATAACAAATTAACAAAAAAACCCTAATTTTGTAAAAACGAATTATGTGCGCAAGTTACGCTATAACTGTAACCAATGGCCAGGTGGCATTACAGAATTATAAAAAGTTAACTGTCTGAGGTCAGTAGCATTAATCTATGAGTTATATGAAATATGGTTGGGCTGTCACGTTCCAAAATCATTAATTTAAATACCATACAGCACAGTTAATAAACATATATGTTATCTAATTATTTTTGCGCCAACCGGTCTGATTTAAATATTTAAAATCGGGTATAGTTCATCACGAATTCGACTTTCTAACTTGTATGAAAAATACATAACACATTATTCATACGATTTTAGCAAAAGGCTTTGCGAACAATGCATGGTATTTCGTTAGTTTAACTAGTTTACAACTGACTCGATATTTATAAAACTCATCATTAATAATTGTGCGCAAATAGATTTTGTTATCAACGCGATACGTAAAAACTATTTTTTATAAATGTGTCGATTTTTAAATTGGTAGCTTGTTCACAATTTGATTTCTAATAGCGTTAGTCTTGCTTTTTAATTATACATCTATGTGTTATCTTTCTAGTGCAATATCTTTTCTTGTTTAAAGTAATTTATAAATATAACATATTGATTTAAGAATGTTATATATTATTGAAAACTTTAATTTAAACTGTAGATGTTTAGTTGTTTGGGAATCATAAAGAGGAATGATTTTTAATGAAAAATTGTTCTTCCGGGCGAATTTTCTTCTAAGATATAACAAAATCAGTTAACATAGTAATTTGTTCATAAATATATCAGTGCGAGTCAACCCAACTTCTCAGTAGGTTACACCGATTCTCAAATTCTATACAACTGCATCCCGTAACTTGCCTTCATGCATTGTATATTCTTATGTGTTCTTTTATGTTGTGAGATCCCTTAAATAGATCGTTTATTCGCGATAAAGATGCATATTATTATTCTACGGTTTTATACTAAGTGTAAATAAATAAATAAATCGGTATTAAACCATACAAATTATATATTACATGCGTATAAGCGTCGCGATACAGCGAGGAAATGCCGCCAGCATTAAGGGTACTCTGCCACAGGGCTCAAACTTTTTAAGTTTGTTTTAGTTTTGTGTTTTGTTTTATATTATTATTACAATAATCATACCTTACATTCACAGCCTGACAAGTTCTTAACTCACCACAAATACCATAAAAATTGGCAATTAGGCCACACAATACCGTATGTAGTTCATATCACCAGCAACGTGCGCAAAGTGCGCTGCGCGTGCGACGTGTGAATTGATGCGCGTGTAAAACATCGCGTGCCCAAAGATAGATCGCGTTACATATTATGGTATTTCACGAAAGTTTGAAGATAACCCATAACGGTGAGCGTAGTAAAATTCTCCGTGATTTGTTACGCAGGTGTAGAGTTAATTGGTATGCTTAATTGTATTAATTTAATTAGATCGCTTGGTGGTTATGAGTTTTCATATAAATGAATCTCACACTAGTAATGGGACGCTTTGCATTTTTATAATTCGGAATTCCTTTGGGCAGTTAATATTGAAATCGTTATGTTAGAGACATGAGTAAATGTCAGCGGAATTTCCGTTCGGGTTTTAGCCAGACTGTTATTGAACATACTAAAAGTTGAACCCTTAAAATATATTCAAACACTACCACCCGTTCGGAAGGCAGTCATCTACCGAGAAGAACCGGTAAGAAACTCGATAGCTGCTCTTTTAAAATAAACAATTAATACAAAATTGTGTTACTCACAATTAAAATAACATAGCATTGTAAGGCTACTCAAGAATTGAACTATCCCGATGCTGAGCCAATTGCCGACACATGTTAAATAAAAAACTGTTAGTTTTTGGTCTATTGTCAACGTCGCATTACACATAGCACATTTGTTTATATAAATATTTTATACGAACAGCTAAATTGGGATCGCAGCAAGTTTTACATGTAAGATTGTATATAAACTTATTTGAACAAAATTATTTTTACTTAACCTTACCTTACTAGCGCCATCTTCTTTTATACCTGGTAACTTAAATATAATATTCGTATGTTACCCAAGAGATGGCGTTGTAATGTGAAAAAAATCACTTCGATGAATGTGTAGACTCGGTAAATAAATAATTAAATTATAATAATAAAGGTAAACTAATTAATGGTTCAATTTAAATCAATAAACTCTTCTTAATTTTGATTAATAGTTTAATAATCAAAACGTTTTTTTACTAACTCAAATAAAGGTTTAATATTATAAAGACATTTTGAGACAAAAAATTCTGCTCCCAGTGAAAAAATATTTTTTGGTGGAACAAAATTAAAAAAAAAATTAAACGTTGCTAAACCCACAGAGACCTTGCATTTATTTAGCAATAATTTTTTTTAAATAAAAATCCTTAACAATATATAAAAATATTTTATTACAGTAATCTTAACATACTAATCTATAAGATATATATCTTCCAGCTGTTTCTGATGATCGAATGATTTTCACAACCTGAAACATATTTTAATAACATTCAGTATTTAGCCAGTTGTAAAAAGCCAAAACGTAACAGGCTAGTTATTTTTAGGTTATATATGCACTATGGGCGATTTTTTTTGAAGCATTCGTTTTTTTTAATCTATCTAAGTCAAAATAAATATAACAATATAGTCATAAAACTTTTTCAATTATTTTGTGACTAGATTTCCGAATTCATTTCATGATATTCTTCTGATGACATTTTTAAAAATATACCTGTCCTCTTTTAAGTCCAAAATATCGTGCCACTGGATCTCCGGCCTGTATCCTCATCAACATGTTCTCTTTCAATTTACTGATTACTAAATTAAGGAAATGATATCACATATAATCAATTTGTTTCAAACTGTAGGCAGAAAGGACTCAAGACACTCAGGTGACAAGTTGCCATCTGTCAATGTCACCTGTCAGTGTCAATTTCACATTGATTACCTTACCTAGTTTAAACATTTAATAAAGTAATTTCTGTTTTTCCCTGTCCTACACAAACAATCATAATTAATTTTTAAAAAGGATACTATCTCGCTAAAAGTTCCTGTTTCTCATCCGGTGTGAGCACAATGTGTTCGGGAACTAACTCATGTTCTGTGATATTAATTAATAACTCTGACTCTAAGAACTGCTCCAATATATATTTCGGTGCCATGTCCACGAGAGATTGTTTCGCCGATGGTGTCATACCTTAAAATGTGCATAATCAAATTTTAAAAATGAATAAATTTCACTCAAAATAAACATTTTCTTTATATACATATTAGTGATTCACTGTAAGAATTGGTAGTGTGAATTATTTTTCCTGTAAAATAAGTCACAAAAATTATATAAATAACACTTAAACAATCTTGCTCACATTAAGATACAAGTTTGAAAATTGATTATTAAATTGAAGCAAGCATTTATTAAAATATATTCATATTACCGGCTTGTACAACAACGATAGCCCTATGAATATTTTCTTCTTGCATCCTTGTACAATAAGTTTTTATTGTTTTAATACCAATTTTCGCTTCATCAGGAAAGAAAACAAACATCTGATCTGTGGGGTCATCATTGTGAGCTACTAACACTATCAAATCACTTCTAGCCGGCCTTTTCTCACTGAAAATTAAAAATATGTAATTACTTTTTATTGATCATTCGTGTTTAGGTTTTGGTAGTGGTGTGTGTGTGGCCCTTTATCTTTGTATTATTATATTACTGACATGTATCTAAATTATCTGTTTGAAAAGACGTCAAAGTTCTACATCAATTACTCTCTTCTTTCTGTTTAACCTAACCTAATTCTAATTGTTGAATAGAACAAAATCTACTCTTGGTTCAGTTTAATATCACAAACATTATTATGCAGAACAGTTAACTTCTGGGTTAACACAATGTACTAATTGAAATAATGAAGTAAAATTATAAAATCATTAAAAAAAAGACAAATCTTTGAAAACTTTATTTAGAAACTTTTTTTTTTATGCCAAATTTGATGTTGTCAAATATTTACACACACAATCAATTGAATATATTCAAAATTACTGAAGACAGAAATATGTAATACATTATCACATATTATATTAATTAAAATAAAATGCAAGTTTTGGAAGAAAAGGTCAAGAAGAATATTTTAGAAAGAACTGTTTCAGAATCAACTAAACTCCACATAGGTAAGGCCCCCTTGTTTCAATTAAATAGTTATATCTCTGCTTCATAGTTATTACAGAGTTTTCAAAGACCCAATTAGGAAAATGTTAAATGCCAACATCTTACAACACAAGGTTATTAAAAATGTAATAATCTTGAAAATTTAAATCTTCATAATTTGAATGTATACGTAATTTTCCTAACTCTTGATGTGTTTGACTGAGATATTAATTTTAAACAATACTTCTCAGTAAAGTGTGAATACCAGTGCCTGAAAAAACTAATTAGCATACCTTGGTTTATCACCGAATTGTTCTTTAAATTGATCTAAAGTTTGATCCAATTCATCTTGAGTCACGAGATATCCACGGTCATGACAAAGCTGTGGGGTTACAAATATTTTATAAAGACCCAGTTGCACTTTACCAAATTATTAGTAGTACTTCATTTCAATATATTGATAGCTGTCTATTATTCTTTTCAATAACTAATAGAGAGTTATAGTATACATTTAAGCCATACCGGACCAATTATAACCTATCTGTTACCTGCATAACAGTTTTTCGGATTCTCCATAGCTTATAGGTTTCCGCGTCATCATCCATATTCTTGCTATAATAAGGAAATCAAGAAACTGTTTTTAACTGAAATATACACTCTAAAATTTAAAGTTTATTGAAATGAATCAATTTACAAACAACTTTGAACTTAATATTCAAGAGTTTATTAAACCGTAAACCGTCAGTACTCAGCTCAGTCAAGGGACAGATGACAAGCGTCAAGCACAGAGTAGGATCAAGTTAGTATCAAATAATAGACAACATGACTAGTTAAGTGGAAGTGCCATGCTTATACCTTTGGGCTTGACTAAAATGGGCAGGTACAACCGAGTAGATACCATTCTCTACCAGAAATCCGGTGTAAAGTGATGTAACGGGTTTGTTCTATTTATTCGGGGTTCATCCAATGAGTGAGATACCTATACTTTCTCTTCTCTTCCTGTCACTGACCGTGTCTGACTCCCTTCAAAATAATTGAATAATTGAAGGACCTATTGACCTACCCATAATATCTATCATTTTATGAAAACTGTACAAACAATTTCGAACATGATAAGTTCCAAGTTCATTTTCTTGACAATAGACATAAGACATGGACATCGTTGGAGTCTATGGATGAATTTAACAAATTGTCGATGACAAGTTGAGAAATTAAAATAGAAATCTTGAATGTTGAATGTTTTAATTCATGAAAACTTGTTCACACTTTGGGAGATAGTTACAATTTTGAGTAGAAAAGTGTTAACAGCAGAATCCAAATACATAATTTTCACGTAAAAAGAAAGTTTCTATCAATTTATAATGGCTGGAATCAAAGGTATCGTCAAGCAAATCTTACATAGCTCATTGTAATAATACAATGAGTCACATATGTATTTACAAACAGAATTAATTTACTTGCTAATCTAATCTTGTTATTATTTTTTGTTTCATGTTTTTCAATAATGGATCTATTCAAGGGTAAGTTAAAATATTCGCTTTGTATCTTGTAATAAATAACCATTACTTTGTTTTGCAAAAAATGTATATAAATTGGTTTAATAACACTAGAATGACTTTAAATTTTCTTATACAAGATATTATTTTCAGACTGGTATCTTTAGCATTTGCTGGATCAATTGGTATGACATTTGTCATATTAGCATGTGCCTTACCACAATACAAGTGAGTATTATAATAGTCCTAATGATGAAGGCATTGTATTGATGCTTCTCATATGGCATGACATACTGGAGACACCTAAAACAAAGGCCCTATGTGCTTTGCCAGAATATCTTAATTTCCAGTCTTAAGACATTAAACCTGACAACAGATTCATTTACATTTCAAGTTTGTGATTAATAAAAAACTATTTACTTTATTATTAAATTAATTTAGTTAATAAATTAATAAAAAATTCTACATAATTATTGATTTATGCAAATTATTTTGTGGCTAAAAAAGTTTAATTTCAATGTTAAGGATTCAGTGTGGTAAAGGAAACTAATTATATACATTGTGTTAATGTTACAGACTATGGTGGCCATTCTTTGTTGTGTTATTTTACATACTGTGCCCCATTCCAACTATGATAGCCCGCCGTAGTGGCGATAGTGCAGGAGGCAATAACTCGGCTTGCATGGAAGCTGCCATTTTCATCACCATGGGAATTCTAGTCAGCTCTTTTGCTTTGCCTATTGTTTTGGCACGTGCAGGAGTGGTAAGTGTATCTTTATTACAAGAACTGATTGGGTTTTGCTCAGATAATCAAATATGGAAAGGTGAAATTTTTAATTATCTGTAATCCTGTATAGAGTATTACTTATAAAGCTCATAGATATAAGTTATAATCCAATTATCTTATCCTATAAGCCTTGACTGTGATGGTTACAAATTTTAATGCAGTATTAGAGGGTAGGACAGAATAATCCAGTTTGAATGCAGTGTCAGTCTTGATAACATTGTTTATGAATGTAGAAATTTCTTATATTTTCTTACAGTAATTGTATTAAGGTAAAATTTTCAATTTCAGATCTTTTGGGGAGCGTGTCACCTCACTCTTGCTGGCAACATAATAGTATATCTTACTATTCTCGGTTTCTTCACAATCTTTGATATGGACGATTCAGACTATGCAATGTGGTGAGAAATCTAGAAACCAACATACATGTTGCAAAGAGACTTTGAACTCGGCGGATTTTTGTATAAGATAATAATTATGTTGTGTTAATACATTAATTTAAGTCTGAATTATGATACTGATGTTAGTATGTAGCGTTATATTTTTCTTTCGTATTATTTAAAAAAATTGTTGTATATCCTCATGATATTTATGGATAAGAAAGTTAAAATTTGATATTCGCGTCACTTAACTAGAATAAGATATGAATACCTGTGTATTTTTTTACAAGCTTAGACTAATATTCATATTTACGAGTAGCTATTAATATAATAACCCTATAAATTAAAAGTCTTATACTTATTTTGTATTGCATTAAATTATGAATAAAAAAAATATATTAAAAATTTACCTAATACAATCGGAGAGTATGTATAACTGAGTTTGAGGAATGTCTTTTACTCTTTTTTAATGGTTAATGCAAGTTTTGTGACAGCATGTGTTATAACAAGTATGGGGTAAATAATTTGTGGTTTTTGAACAAAATAATTATATAAATCCATTTTCATTTGTGAATTGTATGTGTTAGCATCAAGCAAATCTAATTCCTGAAACACAATTTGTAATTTTTTTTTGGTAAATAACCTCGAGGTGTAAAAAATTAACTTGCTAACCAATTATTCAATCAAAAATTGTTTGTAATAATTTAACTGTAACACTTTTTGATATTGACCATTTCAGAGACCTAGTGGCTGTAACATTCTACAAGGCTTGGGCTTCTCAGGGCCAACTACTGAATACATTTTATAATCATGGGTTGATTGAACAATGATGTAAAGTTTTGAAGATTGTAAAATTACTTTTTAAAAATATTTTTTTCATAGGAATTTAAAAAGTAATGCTAATGTTATTATTATTAGAATTTTTGTTACGAATTAAGCCTGTGTACTGTTTAGCTAGTAAATAGTGATTATCGTTTTGGTGATTTTGAATTATTATTTGACATTGTATGGAAATTATATATGTGCTTGTAAAATTATTACATTCCCGTTTCAATACTTTGTAAATTAATTATAATTCTTAAATCCTGGTCACAATAAACTTGTACTGAATGCTTGTAATACTGTCTTTTTGTGTAGAATTCTGAAAAAACCTTAAGACGTTATTAAATGATATTGTGAAATGAATAATTGAATGGATTTTAAGTAATATAAATTATACTCAGCCACAAAGGCATAGAAACTGTATTGCCTTGGGTTATCTTGCATTCGACTTTCAACTGTCAAACTTAATTTTGGATTTATAGTAAAACACTATACTATATCTTAATATAGGCAACATGGAGTTTATGAGAACAGTTTGTAGGCAGTAACTTAATACACACACATTTATGAATTACAATGGAGAAAATATTTTACCTGTACTGTGGTATAAATTTTGACATCATGTCAAGCGTCAATGTACAGATCTGACATATGACAGACGAAACAGGAAAGTGATTTCATCGGTCGGCGCACCCCATTTGTAAAATTTCTATTAAAATAATAAAAAAATAACTAACGTATTTATTTAAATACAACTATGGGTGATCATCTACCAGCATGTGTTATTGATGTGGGAACCGGATACACCAAATTAGGGTTTGCTGGAAACAAGGAACCACAATTTATCATTCCGTCAGCCATAGCGATAAAGGAAACTGCTAAAGTGGGTGACCAAAGCACTAGACGTATGACTAAAGCCGTAGAAGATTTAGATTTCTTTATAGGAGATGAGGCGTTTGAAGCCACAGGTTATTCGGTCAAATATCCAGTCCGTCACGGTTTGGTTGAAGATTGGGATCTGATGGAGAGGTATATCGAACAATGTATATTTAAATATCTACGAGCTGAACCAGAGGATCACCACTTTTTAATAACCGAACCACCATTAAACACTCCAGAGAATAGAGAGTATTTAGCTGAGATTATGTTTGAATCATTTAATGTTCCTGGTTTATACATTGCTGTACAAGCTGTACTCGCGCTTGCTGCTTCTTGGAAATCTCGCACATCTGCTGGGCGTACTTTTACAGGAATTGTAGTAGATAGTGGTGATGGTGTGACTCATATAGTTCCTGTAGCTGAAGGTTATGTCATTGGCTCGTGCATAAAGCACATACCAATTGCAGGAAGAAATATTACATCCTTTATACAGTCACTTTTACGTGAACGTGAAGTTGGTATACCGCCAGAGCAAAGCTTAGAAACGGCTAAAGCAATCAAAGAAAGATACAGTTATATATGTCCTGATATTGCAAAGGAATTTGCAAAGTATGATTCCGATCCAGCTAAATGGATGAAAAATTACACAGGAATAAATGCTATTACAAAAAACCCATTCTCAGTTGATGTTGGTTATGAGCGTTTCTTGGGGCCTGAAATATTCTTCCATCCTGAGTTTTCAAATGCTGATTTTACTGTGCCACTTAATGAGATGGTCGATGAAGTTATCCAAAGTTGTCCGATTGATGTAAGGAGAGGATTGTATGGAAACATTGTGCTATCAGGTGGATCTACAATGTTCAGAGATTTTGGACGCAGATTACAAAGAGATATCAAAAGGACTGTTGATGCTAGATTAAAGTTGTCAACTATGTTATCTGAAGGGCGCATAACACCAAAACCTATTGATGTGCAAGTTATTTCTCATAATATGCAGAGATATGCTGTATGGTTTGGGGGTAGTATGCTTGGATCTACTCCAGAGTTTTACCAAGTGTGTCACAGCAAACAAGCCTACATGGAATATGGTCCAAGCATTTGCCGTCACAACCCGGTCTTTGGTACAATGACATAATCTATTTTATTTCAGAAAAGACTTAAAATTTTTTTAATGAAATGCAACAAGACTTTTAAATTTATTATACTTTTGATTTATAAAATAATTTAATTAGCTGTATATTGTAAGTATTATGTTTTATGAACTGCATTTTGCTGGACCCATAGGTATTTAATGTATTGCATTCCAGCCACAGCCAAATAACAAGATTTTCTAATATTATTTGTTTTATTTGATTGCATTATTTTTAAATGATTCAGTATTAAAAAAAAACTGACGAAAAAACTTTTAAACTGCATAATAAAATGATGAAATTCTTTAAAAAAGTACATTATCAATAACTGACAGCCATCCGGTGATAATTACAGATCTTACTGCGTAACTCTCTAGGTGGCGCTATTATAAAGTAGTTCTATTTGTATTAACTAACCGTTTTAACAGCTAGTTTCATAACTAATACTTATTGGAGAAAATATTACGACATAAAATATATTATTGCTTTGATTTATCTCTTTTTTTATTATGAGTCTTAGTCAATTAGCTCTAATGCAAGTATCTATAGCTTGTGTCATGAGTAGAAATGCATCTGACATTATTTGTAATGTATACATTAAGTTAATACAACGGCCACAAAATATATATTCATCACTTTATTATTGTTATGCTGACCATCAATTGCCTAACAAGTCATTACAAATGAAGATTTGAATTCTTATACCAGAGTTTTTTTGGAGAAGGACTAAAATAATCTAAAGAGTACTCTAGATTTATCAAAAAGGCATAATGTACGTAGTAGTAAGTATTATATGGGGTTATGTATGTCTCATGCGTCTGATATATGTATAATACATTATAAGAACAATACTTTTAAGTATAAAAATATTACGCACTACCAATAGATTGCTTTTTATTTGACCGTCAAGAATGTGAAGAACCTTTAGTAGGTCATAAGGAACTAATGAAAAACCATTGATCATAAATATAGGTTGAATTCTGCTGAGCTTCGGTTTAATAAGGGTGGAGTGCAATCACGTGCATGCACACAGACGAAGGTAATATTGATCTCGATATTACTGGAAGCAATTAACAGTTATAACGTGGCGTGGGGTGTTTTCAAAGCGTTCTAATTACACCGCGATACCGCCCCCGACGCTCATGTGACAAACTCGAACAAAAGAATTCAATGATTTCTATACTAAAGGGGAATCTGAGCCGGAATACGAGTTCAGACTGGATGCAATACGACAATCAGTGAAACTTCACCATGCTCTTCATACTTTAGACGCAATAATGAGAGAAGGATGGTATTTAACTGAATGCAAGGCCCGAAGGCACCAAAGATGATGTTGTATGCTTACATCATGACGTCATCTGATCACTACAAGTATTACCAATTTTAATGATCGTAAATAAGGATGTTATGGGTTGTCTGGAAAAGATCGCTTATTAGCGATAAGGCCGCCCGTTGCTCTTATATGTACTTACACCTATTAACGTCATTTGCTTCTAGTGTTTAAGTTCAATAAAGTGTAAATAATTAAAAATAAATATATTTAGGCTGAAATATTTACTAATTTGACCGACACCTTGTCCCTGCAAATTTACACTTCTCAAAGGATTTTTATAATGGCAATTATAGCAATCTATATATATAAAACTCTTCCGTTACAGAGTGACTGACAGACAACGCGCAGCAAATTAAATTACCTTAAATTAAATTAAAGTAATTAAATTAGTAAGTAGTAGCATGAAGTAGAATGGAGTAGCATGGAGTAGCATGGAATGGCATGTAGTGGCATGGAATGGCATGTAGTGGCATGGAGTAGCATGGGTAGCATGGAGTAGCATGGAGTAGCATGAATTAGAATGGAATAGCACGGAGTAGCATGGAGTAGCACGGAGTAGCATGGAGTAGAATGGGGTAGCATGGAGTAGCATGGAGTAGCATAGGTAGCATGGAGTAGCATGGAGTAGCATGGAGTAACATGGGTAGCATGGAGTAGCATGGAGTAGCATGGAGTAACATGGAGTAGCATGGAGTAGCATGGAGTAGCATGAATTAGAATGGAGTAGCACGGAGTAGCATGGAGTAGCATGGAGTAGCATGGAGTAACATGGAGTGGCATGGAGTGGTATGGAATGGCATGGAGTGGCATGGATTGGCATGGAGTGGCATGGAGTGGCATGGAGTGGCATGGAGTAGCATGGAATAACATGGAGTAGCATGGAGTAGCATGAATTAGAATGGAGTAGCACGGAGTAGCATGGAGTAGCATGGAGTAGCATGGAGTAGCATGGAGTAGAATGGAGTAGCATGGGTAGCATGGAGTGGCATGGAGTGGCATGGAGTAGCATGGAGTAGAATGGAGTAGCACGGAGTAGCATGGAGTAGAATGGAGTAACATGGGTAGCATGGAGTAGCATGGAGTAGCATGGAGTAACATAGAGTAGCATGGAGTAGCATGGAGTAGCATGAATTAGAATGGAGTAGCACGGAGTAGCATGGAGTAGCATGGAGTAGCATGGAGTAGCATGGAGTAACATGGAGTGGCATGGAGTGGTATGGAATGGCATGGAGTGGCATGGATTGGCATGGAGTGGCATGGAGTGGCATGGAGTAGCATGGAGTAGCATGGAGTAACATGGAGTGGCATGGAGTAACATGGAGTGGCATGGAGTGGTATGGAATGGCATGGATTGGCATGGAGTGGCATGGAGTGGCATGGAGTAACATGGAGTGGCATGGAGTGGTATGGAATGGCATGGAGTGGCATGGATTGGCATGGAGTGGCATGGAGTGGCATGGAGTGGCATGGAATGGCATGGAGTGGCATGGATTGGCATGGAGTGGCATGGAGTGGCATGGAGTGGCATGGAGTGGCATGGAGTGGCATGGAGTGGCGTGGAGTGGCATGGAGTGGCATGGAGTAGAATGGAGTAGCACGGAGTAGCATGGAGTAGCACGGAGTAGCATGGAGTAGAATGGAGTAACATGGGTAGCATGGAGTAGCATGGAGTAGCATGGAGTAGCATGGAGTAGCATGGAGTAGCATGGAGTAGCATGGAGTAGCATGGAGTAGCATGAATTAGAATGGAGTAGCACGGAGTAGCATGGAGTAGCATGGAGTAGCATGGAGTAGCATGGAGTAGCATGGAGTAACATAGAGTAGCATGGAGTAGCATGGAGTAGCATGGAGTAGCATGGAGTAGCATGGAGTAGCATGGAGTAGCATGGAGTAGCATGGAGTAGCATGAATTAGAATGGAGTAGCATGGAGTAGAATGGAGTAGCACGGAGTAGCATGGAGTAGAATGGAGTAACATGGGTAGCATGGAGTAGCATGGAGTAGCATGGAGTAACATGGAGTAGCATGAATTAGAATGGAGTAGCACGGAGTAGCATGGAGTAGCATGGAGTAGCATGGAGTAGCATGGAGTAGCATGGAGTAACATAGAGTAGCATGGAGTAGCATGGAGTAGCATGAATTAGAATGGAGTAGCACGGAGTAGCATGGAGTAGCATGGAGTAGCATGGAGTAGCATGGAGTAACATGGAGTGGCATGGAGTGGTATGGAATGGCATGGAGTGGCATGGATTGGCATGGAGTGGCATGGAGTGGCATGGAGTGGCATGGAGTGGCATGGAGTAGCATGGAATAACATGGAGTAGCATGGAGTAGCATGGAGTAGCATGAATTAGAATGGAGTAGCACGGAGTAGCATGGAGTAGCATGGAGTAGCATGGAGTAACATGGAGTGGCATGGAGTGGCATGGATTGGCATGGAGTGGCATGGAGTGGCATGGAGTGGCATGGAATGGCATGGAGTGGCATGGATTGGCATGGAGTGGCATGGAGTGGCATGGAGTGGCATGGAGTGGCATGGAGTGGCATGGAGTGGCGTGGAGTAACATGGAGTGGCATGGAGTGGCATGGAGTGGCATGGAGTGGCGTGGAGTAACATGGAGTGGCATGGAGTGGTATGGAATGGCATGGATTGGCATGGAGTGGCATGGAGTGGCATGGAGTGGCATGGAGTAGCATGGAATAACATGGAGTAGCATGGAGTAGCATGGAGTAGCATGAATTAGAATGGAGTAGCACGGAGTAGCATGGAGTAGAATGGAGTAGCATGGGTAGCATGGAGTAGCATGGAGTAGCATGGAGTAGCATGGAGTAGCATGGAGTAGCATGGAGTAGCATGGAGTAGCATGGAGTAGCATGGAGTAGCACGGAGTAGCATGGAGTAGCATGGAGTAGCACGGAGTAGCATGGAGTAGCACGGAGTAGCATGGAGTAGAATGGAGTAACATGGGTAGCATGGAGTAGCATGGAGTAGCATGGAGTAGCATGGAGTAGCATGGAGTAGCATGGAGTAGCACGGAGTAGCATGGAGTAGCATGGAGTAGCATGGAGTAACATGGAGTGGCATGGAGTGGTATGGAATGGCATGGATTGGCATGGAGTGGCATGGAGTGGCATGGAGTGGCATGGAGTAGCATGAATTAGAATGGAGTAGCACGGAGTAGCATGGAGTAGCATGGAGTAGCATGGAGTAGCATGGAGTAACATGGAGTAGCATGGAGTAGAATGGAGTAGCATGGAGTAGCATGGGTAGCATGGAGTAGCATGGAGTAGCATGGAGTAACATGGGTAGCATGGAGTAGCATGGAGTAGCATGGAGTAGCATGGAGTAACATAGAGTAGCATGGAGTAGCATGGAGTAGCATGAATTAGAATGGAGTATCACGGAGTAGCATGGAGTAGCATGGAGTAGCATGGAGTAGCATGGAGTGGCATGGAGTGGCATGGAGTAGCATGGAGTAGAATGGAGTAGCATGGAGTAGCATGGAGTAGCATGGGTAGCATGGAGTAGCATGGAGTAGCATGGAGTAGCATGAATTAGAATGGAGTAGCACGGAGTAGCATGGAGTAGCATGGAGTAGCATGGAGTAGAATGGAGTAGCATGGAGTAGAATGGAGTAGCATGGGTAGCATGGAGTGGCATGGAGTGGCATGGAGTAGCATGGAGTAGAATGGAGTAGCACGGAGTAGCATGGAGTAGAATGGAGTAACATGGGTAGCATGGAGTAACATGGAGTGGCATGGAGTGGTATGGAATGGCATGGAGTGGCATGGATTGGCATGGAGTGGCATGGAGTGGTATGGAATGGCATGGAGTGGCATGGATTGGCATGGAGTGGCATGGAGTGGCATGGAGTGGCATGGAGTGGCATGGAGTAGCATGGAATAACATGGAGTAGCATGGAGTAGCATGGAGTAGCATGAATTAGAATGGAGTAGCACGGAGTAGCATGGAGTAGCATGGAGTAGCATGGAGTAACATGGAGTGGCATGGAGTAGCATGGAGTGGTATGGAATGGCATGGAGTGGTATGGAATGGCATGGAGTGGCATGGATTGGCATGGAGTGGCATGGAGTGGCATGGAGTGGCATGGAGTAGCATGGAGTAGAATGGAGTAGCATGGAGTAGCATGGGTAGCATGGAGTAGCATGGAGTAGCATGGAGTAACATGGGTAGCATGGAGTAGCATGGAGTAGCATGGAGTAGCATGGAGTAGCATGGAGTAGCATGGAGTAACATAGAGTAGCATGGAGTAGCATGGAGTAGCATGAATTAGAATGGAGTAGCACGGAGTAGCATGGAGTAGCATGGAGTAGCATGGAGTAGCATGGAGTAGCATGGAGTAGCATGGAGTAGCATGGAGTAGCATGGAGTAACATGGAGTGGCATGGAGTGGCATGGAGTGGCATGGAGTGGCATGGAGTGGCATGGAGTAGCATGGAGTAGCATGGAGTAGCATGGAGTAGCATAGAGTATATATAGCATAGAACAAGCTGCCCGCCACGGTATTTCCAAACCACTACGACTTAGGGTCTTTCAAGAAAAAAGCGTACAAATCCCTAAAAGGCCGGCATCCCACTCACGAGCCCCCAGCCTCGTGAGTGTCCATGGGCGGCGACTTCACCTTTATGGTGGGCCTCCTGCTCGTTTCCCCCCTCTTCTATAAAAAAAATGTATATTTAAACGGTTTTACAAAACACCGAGAAGCCCACAACGAATAATAAACAAATATCGTAGTGTTTACTATGTTCGGGCAAGTTGAATCTTTACAACGAGTACAGAGTTTCTAGAATGTTTTTGAAGTGTTTACAATTTACTTGAATTGTTTGTTTAATTCAAATTAAATTGACTATTGGTAGTCAGTACCGGCCTTGCACGAGCTGGTGATTTTGTCGCGAAATACCACCATTATAGGTCCTTTGCCACAATGACCTTTTTCAATTCATTTAAGTGTTTTAATGTATTTAGTTTAATAATTATTAGTTTTAGTATTTATTATTAATTGGTGCTACTTGTTTATTAACAATTGTTTTGATAGGATACAAAGACTCGGACGAGATTATATAAATAAAAAGGGACAGTTTGATGGACATTTCTAATAACATTTTTTTTTCAATTTTCAATTTTTTTTAATTTAAAACAGTAGAAGTAGATCATGTTAATAGATTGTAAAATAAGAGCAACGGGCGGCCTTATCGCTAATGAGCGATCTCTTCCAGGTATTGCCACTTACACAGAATAAACAATATTGTATATTCATTATCATACCTTCATACCTAGGTATGAAACGATTTTTATAATCCCAATGTCAGCTACATAATAAGCGCTTCCCGAGTTTCCCGGTTAATTGCTAAGTGCTCTATTGTTTTTTCATGCCCTTTGAGATCCGTACGCGACGCACCACGATTTTTCATTACAATTTCAAATATACAGTCGAACTTTAAATAGTACGTCTTAAAAAACTTTTTTGAAGTTATTTCAATGAAAGGTTAATATTTACTTATAAATGTTGAAACAGAAATACAGCTAGGTTCTCCGTTATTAGATATTTTTAGGATTGGAGTGAAATAAGCAGTGTAGAATCTAGATTACAATACAAAAAGCCTATCAAACAAAATACATTACTAGCTTAAATTATGTCTGTATGCGAGTGTTTGTTTTTCTGAACAGCATAGGACAAGAATCTAGATTAATAATTATGAAATGAAACATTTACTTTAGGTAAAGAATGTTTATGTTAAATGTCATTTAATAGTATCGATAGAGACAATGAAATATATGAAGAAAATAAACAATGTACACAATTTATAACATTATTCACAAGACGTATCGTGTACTCGGATCTTTTTAGTCTTTTTAGACTTTTTTTCCAGAATATGTGTTAATTCTATTTAGGACCAGTAATCATGTTTATTGAAGCAACTGGAAGTAAGCCTCATGTTCCCTGCGTGCTGTTTAAAAGAATTTCGAGGAGGTTGATGAATGGGCGTTGAGAGAGAGACAGAATTATTTTGTTTCCAGTTGAAAATAATGTACAAAATACGTTTTTCATTATTCACCGTTTTGAATGTGACATGTAGTAACCATTTGACGTGTTTTGTTTGAATGTCTGTTTTATTTTGTTGAGTATGACATTTGTTTTACCTTTCCTTGTATGACGTGGGATACAGACTGTTTACATCATTTTATGGCAGTTATATGCGACCTTTTAAAAACATCGGGCCGTTTATTCGAAATTCTAATCGGATTTCATTGATTCTTATTATATAACCAGGCTATATCGATACAAACAATGTATATTTAATATCTACAATGTTTATTTGAAATATTTTTTGGTCCGGTTACAACCACACTAAATTCATTACAATCTGTTCAGTGCTTCATACGTGCACGATGCTATTTTAGTATACAGGTGTATTTTCACAGTTACATATTGTGAAGCGAGATTGTTGAGGTTCTGTCGTTGCATTTTTAAAGACGGTTGTGTTAAGATCGGCACTTGAGCGGAGCGCATGCGCGAACCTCAGGGCCGCTATCAAATATTATTTAACAATTATCGTGAGGTAATTAAGTTTCATATGAAATCCGTTGACAAGCTCATTTACGGTAGGAAGTTATTTCGAATAGAGGAATAACGAGTATGTAGTTTGTGTATTCTTAATGCGATTTGTTTAAAAGGAAAACTTTGAATATATGGTAAGTTTTTCAGACTGATGTATAAGTCAAATCATGTCTAAATTGACTGTACTGCGTACTCAGTAAAATATACCTTTTCGTAAATAACTTAAGCTTATCAAAAAAATAGATAGAGAGATGGAATATAATCGGATGTAGATATGTCCAAAGATTAATATTTCTATAAATCTATATTGCAGAATAAACCTGCATAACCATTCTGTGGCGTTGGAGGTTACATTATCTTTTAGTATAACTCTGTGCTATCATCTGTCGCCTCTGTTTCGTATTATAAACATGAGGGTCACAGTTGCCAATTTACAATCCACAAATGAATATTTAATCAAAATGTGTCAACCCTGAAAATTCGGCTTCCCGTACTACTATGGTGCATAGAGTAACATTTAAATCAGTGTGCAGATATGATTTTTCAAATGTTCACTTCATTTTACAAGTAGGTTTTCTTTAAGTGCACTAACAAGGATTTAATTATTGCGGTAATTCCTATATAATAAAAACATACTTAATTAAATTGTTGGATAAGATTATTTAATAAATATTAAAGGCAGTTTATATGTTGTGATGGCTTCTTGGGATTCTTACCATTATCTGTATTCTCTTTTGCACTCATTAAACGTCATGCGTCAAACGTCAATAAGCAACTTTCCCGCCCTTTAAAATATTGTTGTCAGATGTAGATATGTATAAAGCTGCGTTATTAATATTTTTTAGTTAATATTTATAATTTTATTTATATAATTTAATTATAAAAGGCTGAAATGTGTTAGGTCATATTGTGTCTAAGTTTACATATTGGCATACCCATCAAAGCTGACCTACTTTGATTTCAGTAATGCACACAAATATGATATTCTTATTATAATAATCTTCGTACATGCTTACCTAATAATCATAGCGTATCAAATGTCCTGTAATGCAGCCATACAAATGCATGCTTTGCCTATAAGTTAACGCTAAACAGATTTGTGCTAACAGCTTTTGTAAAGAAAACGTGTGACAACACTTCATTTGTTTTCCATAACATATATTTCTAGCATCATAAATTACGTTTCACACAAGATAATATTAAAAAATGGAATATATGAAATTGTTTAGTCCTCATATTATGTCTACGCCCACGCTTCGCAATACATTAAAATCAAAATGAGGTTTTACTGAATTTCGCATCTACGAAATTTTCAGATAGGCTACGCGTTCGCGGGGTAACGGAAGGGCGGGAGGGGGTGCGACGCAGCCTCCCTCCAACGATTACTGATTAGTGTGCCGGCGTGTGCGGCAAGCTCCGCACGTGCAATGCTGCCCCGCCGGCCGTCACTCGGAACACACACCTTATAACGCGTTACGATTGATTATCGAAAAGAACAGCTGATTGAACATGTGCTCGACTACTACGTGAAACGTGAATGTGCTGTTAACAGTAGTGGGTGTGTTTGCCGCGTGGATAGAGGTTAGTGACTCTTTGACGTTACTATTGGTAGGCAATATGAAATATTTCATGCTAATAGTTCTATAAAAGCTCAGGATCGACCTCCTAAAATCAATTACGAACGTAAGATACAACACGTGCCTGGTTGTTTGGCACTGTTAAATATTGTATTTAGAATTGGTCCAAAGACATCTCTTGGTCCCCTAGTGGATTGTGGTTTTAATTAGATAGACTTAATGGCTTTCACTCAAATCAAGCAGCTAATCCTCTAAGTGTACGCTGACCTCAATTAACCAAGGCTTAGGTGGGAAATCCTGTAATTCTCATCACATCTCCTTAAATATTCGAACAAAACATCGACAACAATACACGGACTTAATGATGGAATTGATAGGGAAATAATTATTATAGTTATGTTAGAATAGAGATTAAAATGCTGATAGGCTTTTGTTTTTAAGACTCGTAAAGATTGCTGGAGTTAGCGGCAGTTAAAAACAAATGCATGAAATTTATGCTATTCATTTGCAAACCACTTACATTTAAAAATTGATTTAATTTTATTATTTAATCATTTGTATTTTTGTAATTTGACTTACGCTGATAAACGACACAATGTAAAAATTTAAATGTTTCTTTACAATTCAAATATAACTTTTCGTCCAGCTGATGGGATTTAAAAAAAAAAGTTAGAAAATAATAATAATGAAGTCTTATGAGAATACAATGTTTTAATACATTTTAACGGCTCGCATTACAGACTTTCATAGTAAGTCACTATCCGTTAAATATACATAATGTTTGAGACAAAGTTTTTTTTAATTTTAATGAAGAGATCTTATTAAAGGACATTATTAAATTATATCACGCCTACTCCAAATTACGAATAAATCTGAAATATGAAATATAAACAGGGCGCAGGATTCAATGAAAAAATACTACATCATAAAACGAGTGTGGACTTACCACACTCGTTACAGGGTTGCCAATTGAAAATATTTTATATGTATTTTAAGAAAACATAGAGTTATAAACAATAGATTTATCTATTCCACAGATATTGAATGATATTCATGGGACATTTTATAACAATACAATTATTATGAATTATTGTTAATAGTAATGTAATTGGTAATTTTATGATTAAGTTTTGAATCAGTTACTCAAGAGCTTTAAATTTGGAAAAGTATTTCATGTTAAACATCTGTATTTAGGTATCAAATATTTAGTATACAATGTAATTATAATGTGCGGACTGCACACTACGCGCAGGATAAATCACAAAGTATTAACTCAAATCAAAATATTGTAATAAAAACTTATTTAATATGTATAATGTCTAGTAGACAGTAATTATGCATAACGAGCTAAAAGGCTGAAATTAGCCTTAAAAATTATTAAAATTACGAAAATATAAATACGAAAAAGTTTGAGGTTGTTTCAAACAAAAACACTAAAAACAGATTATACGTTTAAATGATGTAATTGGCAACCCTAACGGGTCCCTACAGATTTTACCCGCCTTTTCCTTTTTATTTATTTAAAGACGTTATTTGCGATACATTTCGCTAAATGGACGATTGTTTTTAATCCATCCGAATTACAACTGGCATTACAAGTTTAACTGATATTTTGTGTTTGGTAAACGCTCGCAAATACGATTAAACAGATTTCATACTGACCTAGTTAAAGGTTTTATATTTTTTTTCTCGCTAGTATTCTGGAATTCGATTTTTAAAGCTCTTTGTTACTATTGGATGCATTTTAAACAGATGTTTATTTCCCGCATTGTTACTGCAATAACATTATTTTAAATGTGTTTTTTACTTTTATCCCGTTATTGCAATAATGCGTCTATTTATGTATATAAACATACAAGTATATTATATAATATATGATATGAACAAAAACTGCTGTTAGCGTAAACTTCATTATATTGTATAGGTAACTCGATCATTGACTCCGTGCCAGGGATGTGTTGTATAAGACAAAGTTAGCGTCATCACCTCGGCTTATTGGACATACTCGTAGTATAGGAGATAACCATAGATAAATACGAAGGGATGTTAGATCTGTGGTATTTTTCGGATCGTGATTAATAATCTACAATTAAATTTATTTAAACGTATTATTTTTTATTTTTCAAATATTTTTTATTATGTAATATTGTGTAATACTATTTCACATACATAATATGTATTCATGTAAAAGGATTTATATATAATATAATACATTTAGCGAAGACGTCTTTGAAAAACTTTGACGGGAACTCGTGATCAACTTAGCTAAATTGAGAAAGTACTTTGATATATCAAATAGTAAGAGAATCCGTTAACAGTTATTGACATATAATTTAATTGATTAAGTTTGGTAAGTTAATCCGTAAAATGATGTTGATTTACTGTAACCAATACTAATCAAAAATATTTGTCGTAGTTGTTATCAGTATTTTTAAATATGTCTATGGCGACTAAACCTGTGTTGTGTGCCGTCTACTTTTGCACCCTCTTCTATATAAAAAAAAAACATGTGAAAAAACAAAATACGTTATGATATAAACGTACACATTTGCTAGTACATAACATAACATACATGTTTGCATGCTCTAAGTCGAAGCGAAGTCGGCTAATAATTACTAAACTTCCAAGTATTTTGTTCCCTTAATAAGATAACCAACCCAAGTAATGACTGGCAAAAAAGTTATAACGGACACGTAAAAATACTACAATTAGTGAAGATTTTTTTGTCAGCAGAAGATGAGTGTGCAAGTTAGAAGGTCTATACTCTATGCTGTCAAGAACAGACTTGAGTGGGGTCTATTAAGAGGCAATGACACTTGTTGTTGGCCTTTATAATCTATAGCAGATTTAAGAGATATATCATCTTCAGAAAACGGGTGTTTTTTTATTATTTAAAACTTAGTTCGGTTATATTTACACTCTATATTTATTACTACCCTCTTACTCTCTTATTGCATTCTTAAACGAAAATGACATATTTTATATTGAAATAAAACTTTCCTATATTCCATATATAATTATTGTTTATTATCAAAATAAAGAATATCTCTATTCACATAGGTAACTATGGTACACTTATGAATCGTCAAAAATCAATAAGTTATAAAAAAATTGACTCTACGCTTACTGCCAGTTCCCAAATGTGATACTTACAAACAAAATACAATATTTTTTTAAATTTATAAACCATAGACGTTAACATACATTCATCACCATCGACACAGGATAATCCTGATTGAATTATCGGTTGGCTTTATGTCCTTTACAACGAGGAATGCAAGAAGCATCTTAATTAAATTAGGATCAAAGGCTAAGCTTTTGAAAGGAAGGATTATTTCCCGTTATGATAGAACCTCTATAAATAACGTAAATACATTGACGATGAGTACATTTGAACTGTATTAAGAGAATGCCAAATAGCACCTACAGACAATAAATGGAGATTTACAAAAACTCGTATATTATTTATCACAAGCAAAGCAGACATTTAGAATTTTAAATATTATATTCGATTGACGCTGACATAACATAACTAATATAAAAGTTTTTCTACTCAAACAATGTTCGTAATCGACCTATTTGGTTATTGAAATATTAACTAACAATATCAACATTGTTATTAATAGCCCTGTTGTTATTAAATTGACGTTTTCGCTTTGTAATTAATATATACCAAATTGAAATTTAGTTCATGAATTTTAAATAAAGGCGCCAACGTCAAAACGTCAAGTTTCATATTTCAAGATGGCGGCGGTGTTTACGGGATTTGTGACAGGAGTATGGGAAGGGCTTTTGTTTCGTTTTATTCCTTTTAAAATTTACTCGAGAGTATTAGTTAAATAATATTAAATGGAGAAATAATCTTGTTTCGAACCTTTGCCGTCCGCTTTCATAAATAATATTTCAGATTTCGCGACCCCGACTTTCCTCTGTGTAACGATGTTAAGTAAATTGCTAACTTGATAACTAAGCTGTCTCGGTAAAGCGATGAGTGGGTTCCAAGAATGCCAGTAATGGTGAGCTTTTATGTATTATAAAATTACCAACATCAATAACACAGATCCTTTTGGATTTTCAATATATAATGTTATTATATATACGACTGAGTTATATATAGTACTTTGGCGCAAAAAAGAAACAAACATATAAAAAATAAATATAAATATATAAATATTTGGCACTGTGTAATTTAGGAACCATCATATTATTTAACATATTAAAATGTAATATAATACTTTATATAACAATAAACCGCGTACCCGGGCATTGAATTAAAAAAAAACCCGTCGTTCGCGTCTAACCAGCCTGCCCCAAAAGCTTTAAGAATACTAAGTAGGTCACATAACCAAAGAGGTTTAACCGCACGTTAAATTTTAATATTATGAAAATCATATTAAGGTTGGGTTTCCCTCATAAGATCGTCATTAGTGTACTTTTACCCAACAATTCGATTTGCAACCTTTCAACTAAATTACTTAACTTCTCTGTCAATTTATTTATATATTATTATAGTAGCCTCTTTACAAATGTGATTTAAGTGAATTTAGTTATAAATCGACAAATTAATTTAAACATATTAACAATAAAGATGTGTTTGCAAAGCAACACATAAACAAACACATGAATGATGTCCACTTCCCATTGAATACAATTAGCGATTTGGCAAAAATAAAAATAATCCAAACTAAGTATTCCTATAGGCCGCACCATACTTTATATCTGTAGTCATTCGACTCGTTTAGTTTGAATTAAAAAAAACGAATTATGTGTATATTAATGTTATTTATTTATTAAAATTGAAATGTTTAATGGAAATGTAAAATTCAATTACAAATGATAAAAAACTTCGAAGCAATCTGTCATGTTAAGGCTTAGAAAAATGTTTTCGAAGTAAACTCGTAACACGGAGTATCAATCAATCATCAGACAGTTCTAATGGATATTCCATACGACGTGAAATTCATATAAAAATGTGTTGATTTTTTAATTTAAATATAGAAAAATAACTATATTAAAATTATTTTAAAACATTACTAAAATAATTGAAATTACGTTGTTCTGAAAGCTTCCTCATTTACGTCAAAATTTAAAAAAAACTATTATTGCTGTTAAATACACCCATTAAATAGTTCTACTGACAATTTACATCTTGCATACCTTTATGTATCTATGGTTTTAATGATGCATATTATAGAACGCCTGTTTAAATCAGGTACATACCAGAGTTTCATGTTTCCATGTCGTGTACATTGTACAGTCGTACAGTGATCCGTGAAATACCTGCAATGCATTTATTCGCATGGCTAGCGATCGTGCGTACCTATAATTTGTGTTTTAAAACTGTACAAGAATTTTGTATTAATATACAAACACATATCATTAAAAACATTAGACAAATAAATGCAATTTTAAATTTAGAACATCGTCTAATAAAAATACCGCTATGGCATACCTAATTAAGTCTATTCTAATATTAAAATTGTCATATAGAATTATTCATTGAAGGCGCAGATAATATTTTTACTGGACGGAAGCCAGAGATAAAACATAAGTTACAGATAAAGTAGGGCAAACTGGACAACGATAAAATTTATTTAAAAATTTTAGAATGCCAAACAGTTGATTGCGCGTTTAAGCAGGCGTTTATAATTTTTTAAATTAAGTCTGGATTCAAAACTTAGATAAAAATGCTTTTCTGCCAAGTCACCAATCAATCGCGATATTTTTACGAGTGTTCACTCCAGTATTTTGTCTATATTTATTGTTGTACCCCAAGCGAGCCTTAAATTACATCAAATGTCTCGCACTACCTTTACTTACTATAATAGAAAGAAACCTTTTTTGTCGAAGTACAAAGTTTCGTGACAAGGGTCGAGTCACTATATTACACAACTCCGTGTCCCTTAGACAACTTGTTTCCATAATTAGAAAATGTTTACTTATTTGTATCCAGACACCTCGCATACACAAGAAAATCTTTTATTAAATTAATTAGTGGAGTAATGAAACCTGTTTAATAATACGTTATTTACACAAAAAGACTAGCGGATACAGTTTTTATTTACAAATGAGGTCGTAAAAGCGAACCGCGCTTTGAGTAAACTAACCTAACCTAATGGAAACATGCAGGCTCCAGGAGGAGCTAGAGGTGAGTTGACGACCTTTAGGGGTGAGTTTTGCAAAGTGCAGTTTTTATACTAGTGAGCCGATTCACTAAACTAAATTCAACCCCATTAATCACATAAAATTCAAAAGGTTGCCAGATGTCGTGGAACGTCTTTATTTCAATCACGAAAGCGAAAATATCGATAATCTCTAAGTACTGGCACTTCCGCATTCTCAAACGAGAACCATTTAGCAAAACCTCCCAACCCGCTCTGATTTCTTACCGATTATGAATTGTAGAGAGATGGAATAGTGATATTCAGGGGTCTAACTTGACTGGACGGCCGTTTCAGAGCCCTCAAATGGGTTAATCGCTGTGAGTCGTTGGCAGCAGCTGCACCTGACGGTCTGAGTTACGATATTACGCCTGTTATAGGCGTTGTGCGGGTATAAAAAACATTCGGCGCGAATTCTGTATGAACGTGCTCTATTTCAACTTATTTTTCAAATTAAAATGTATATTTTAACATTTATAGCTTCAATGATTTAAAAGCATCTAGCTTCTCTCGATGTTTATAATTTTGAGAATTACCTCTAGTGTGAAATGAAAGGTGCTTTTTGTGTTTCCATTGTTCAATTCGGAAATACAACTATTGGAAGTTGTAAATTTAATTAAAATGTTATATATATATATATATATATATATAACTATCGGTCGTCGAACGAATGTTAAGCGAAGTCTATGTCAAACACCAGAAACAACACGTATCATTTTATTTTGCTTGTATTTCTGTGTATGTTGAATATATATATTTAGCTTTAATGTTAGTTAATAAAGAAAACTAAGTCAAATCGATATTTTACATACAAGTCGTTTTATCTTCTTCTGTCTCTTTCTATCATATCGTAATCTCAGTTTGGCAGAAAGAAAATTTTATTTAAGACAAAATATATTAAGTAATAATCCATGTCCTGATGCTATGGATTGATAATTGGTGACAATATATGCATCAATATTTAGACCAGTGAAATCCTGAAGAATAAAACGAATTTCGTTTCAGACCTGTGCTTTTGTAATAAAATATTCAAATACTGAGTTAAAAACGGAATCTGGCTGCATTTTTAATTAGCTGTAGTGACTGGACAAAAGTAATGTGCGGCACATTCCAAAGGTCATTTTTTACATTATATCATACGGTCTTAAAAATGGGTCGTTTATTTCATCAAATATTATTCACTATATTGAAGACGAATATTAAATATAAAGTATATATATTGTTTATTTATATATTTCTTTGAGTATATAATTTCTTATATTTCGGATATTTTTTTTATAAAAGAGGGTTTTATTCTACACTCGTAGCTGGAAGCTCGTAGGTGTACCGACCTTTTAAGAAACTGCTAGATGAGTTATTTAACGAGCTGGTTTTTGGAATCCTCATAGCTTTAAATAAGAAGTAAATTATTGACTTGCAGAAGTAATATCTCATACGAATTTACGTGGAAAATACATAACATAATAGTATTTAACAATATATTACTTTCCTGTAGATATACACAAAAGATATTTGATGACAGAAGTGTCTTATCCATGGCCCTTCAATGCACAAGAGTACTATCGCACTCGAGGTATGAACTGAAAAATGCAAGTAATAAAACCGGTTGATGCAGAGGCACGTAGCTTGTTAGATGGTGGATGCGCTTACATGAATGTGTGAATAGGTTGCATATGGCATGCATTTAAAAGTAGGATACGCTCATGTTGGGCGGAGATAATTTTCAAATGTAATGATTAAATTTTCATAAATACAAAGTAAAGATATTACCAAAAACAAGATGGCAATACAACAACAAAGGATGGCAACACTTGTATCTATGGCCTTTAAACCGCAAAAAAACTGATTTAAATGCACATTCAATTT